>JAXCHB010000083.1:0-1200000 GCA_036926305.1 Uropetala carovei
CATCGTAAAGTTTGGGAACCCCTGGACTACGCCATATTTCTCCTGGTTCCGTGGCGGTTCCTGCTGCGATCGCAAGAAGAAAATCTGATGTGGCCAACACATGACTTTCTCAATATTTGGGGTCCATAATACGAACAGTCGAACGTTAGCTAAAATGAAACACGGAGTAGTAACAGATAAACTGGTGTTATTTCCAATTAACGAAAAAGTACACGACTGGTTTCAGCGAAGAATCAACTTCATTAAGTAACACGTATACAAATGGCAGGTATAAAAATAAGAAGAGAAAGGTTGAGGCAAAACGGGGAAGGGTTGTAAGTACTTGAGGAATGTAATTCTAATAATGAGGAGGAAGAAACGAAGGAGGGTAAATAAGTAGAGAATTATCAAGCCCGCCTTATGGCTGAAAACTAATTCAACAATAAGGATATAAGTATAAAATACGGAAAATATCAAGTAATTTTTAATAGGTATCTTATGGGTATTGTAGGTAAGTACTTCATTTATCAATTTTTTATACTTCTTCTTATACGGTGGATAAGGTCATTTAAGTATATTCCTTTTTAATTAATTTAAACTAGCTCACGAGCAGGCATTAAGAGCCTTTTTATAATGAGCTTAACAACGATAACAAAGGCGAACACATGCCCTCGGAAGGATTCAAACCCGAAATCCTTCCAATTTGTAATCAGAAACGCTATCTACCAAGGCCATCAATTTGAAAATAGTACAGATTCATCCACTTTCACTCTGGAAATTCAGCCTTTATTATTATTTTCGATTAGTTTGCAGGAAATGATTAAATAGAATTAAAATATTTATCGTACAATAGTATTCAGATTTTTAATTTAAGGTCGGTCTGATAGTACATATACGGATATTCTATAACACGATAATGTATGATATCATCATAGTGAAAGTCATATTCCCAAAATTTACGCTCATACCACCGATTACGGTTTTTTTCATTACAAAAATAATCCAATAATACGATTTTGAAAATGACTTAGGAATTTTCCCTGCGTAAGAGACGGTAGCTATGGCTCTTCTCTATTAAAAAAAACAGTTTTAATAATCTAAAATACGATTATTCCTAAGTAAGATTGTCTTCTATTTTTCCCTCACCTTTCTTTATCCTGTCTCCATCTGCTTCCATTCCTCTCCCCCCCCCCCCCCCCCCCCCCCCTCTGTCTCTCTCTACGTGCATTCGTCTTCCCGGCGAAATACCCTCGCTCTCATCAGCTACACGCTTTTCAGTCTCGCTTCCAGGAAACCCATTTTTATCCATAACTCGACGGAGCATAAATAACGAATTACGCGACTAAGTGTTGTTTATACGTTTGGGTGGGTATTTTGAAGGGCGAGAGAGAGGGAGGAAGGGAAAGGGATAAAGAGCGGAAGGGTGGTGAAGAGGTTCAGGAATCAAAAGCGTTGGTGGCGTCGGAGTGGTCATAGCGTGGATATGAAAAGGGAAATTGATACGAGGCGTGGCCCGCGAGAAAAAGCGGCGTTCTATGAGCTATCGGGAATGAGAAGAATTCGCCTTTCATTTCTCTCATCCCTCACGCGATGTAACGTTATTGGACGGAACTGATTTATAAGCTAAGTAAGCGATCCTCATTTTATCGCATTCTCGCTGTCTAATCTTGGAAAGCCACGGCTCGCGCATCAGTCTCGGTAGAGCGTTTTATGCGTCTCGAGAATCCATTAAGACCTTAAAATTCGATATGGATAATTTTGTTCACAAGTTAAAATTACAGTCGGATAGAATTTTATAGTGAATTTATGAAGCAAATTGATATTTATTTTTTTTAATTTCACTTATAGGATCTCTCTAGTAACTTTCGATGTATCCGCAAATATGAATTCCAATCCTATTACATGCCTCTCCCTCCTCCTTTCGACAATTGAACGTACGCAATTTAATGAATCCGGCAAGAATTCGATTGTCCTTGGTTACGAAAGATTTTTTCCTCAAAAACCTACAATTTTCGTGCTCAAAACAGTTTTACTGACCAATTCGAATAGTATATGAAAATCGACGCAAGGAAATTAAAATTTCATTTTGCCAGGCGTTTTTTGGATTAAGTGCCGAATTTCTACGATTATTATAAAAATAACTTTAAAAAGCAAATAATAAACACCTAGCACTGAATCCACTGTAATTCAAAAGCATGAATGAAGCGCCCCCGTGTTCGATCCCGACCCGTTTCCGAACTCGGCTATCGTCCAAATCTACTTTTTAGCGCAAGGACGACAATGCGCCAAAGAATGACCATAATCGAAAGGGTCATTCTCGAGTTATTCGCCGGCTGGCTCAGAGCAACGCTAGCTAGGTACTCAAGGTTACTAGTTAGGTTAGGCACGGTTATCGGGTGAAGGGAGATAAGGTTGGGTTCAAACGCTATCTCTTGATTGAAATTACAACTTGTAAGCAAAAAGATCTGTGACTCTTTTCATGGTTCATGCTCCCACATACGTCTACAAATTTCTTTAAGACTGTTCTTTTTATTAGATTTCTGTTATTGCATGAGCGACAAGTCTCAAAGTTATTACTTCACACATTTTACCATTTTGTACCCCGAATAAGCCATAATTATTTTCCGTAACTTCCTTTCAAAGCACAGTGAAACATTTCAACGCTCCTGTAAGACATCAACTGCCAGTTTTCTTCGTCAATTTAAGTTTTTAAGATTTCCCTGACGTCAAAGTTTTTATGCGTTATCATTAACTAGCATATTCAGTTTAAGCATAGAGAAATACATTTAATCAGTGACATAATTGTTCTGTTAAATAGGGACGGATCAAGAAACTTCACAGGTGAAATATCGCCCCTCCCCCCTTGGATCCGCCACTGCTGTAAACAGATAATCGTACTTCGTAGTAGTAGTCGTTAGGTTTTTTAGGGGCGTCGACAGCAAAGGTCATTTTGCACCGTCAAATTCTGTTATAGAAAATCAACATACATCCATTCCCGAAGCGGGATTCGAACCCGCGACCTTTGGGTTAGAAGGCAGGCGCATTGCCTACCAGTCTAATCCGGCCGGCTCGTACTTCGTATACTAGATTGATCTGTCTATAATATGCAACTATGCTATGCTCTTTCAAGTTCGTATAGATTCGTGGGCCATATGATGGCAGCGCATCGAATTCTAGGGACGCATTCTGCAGTCCTGACTCTCCCAGTCCTCACACTTTCTCTGGAAATTCGCTCTCCCCTTACACTAGTTGCGGAGATACGCTTTTAAACATATTCGTTACAAAAACGCAAGATATGGCTCATTCCTTCGTATAAGTTCAAATAACGTGAAGAAAGTTCTTCAGTGTTCTACATGCGTTACGGTGTTTGAAACGGGAAGGAGCGGAAAACTGAGGATATTTTTAAAATATGGATTTCATGATTTATTCTCTTTCTTGGCTTGATTATAAACGTTTTCTTAAAATGTCTTATAAGTATTTTACTGCGTCACTGTATACAGTAGCTTCCCTTGCGGGCAGTGTGTTTGAATTACCAGATCGAATTAGATATGTTATACGTAGGGGCCCTTTTACGGGCCATACCAAGAACATGAAAACAGGGCTAAAGAGAGCCCAAACGCCACGCTAGCCATCTACTCCCAACAGCCACTTATGTGCCGCCTTTGGCGAGCAGTCGTGTGGCCAAAACACCCCTGCACCCAGCAGCAGGGAGTGCCTCCACATAGATGTTAGATATACGTAGGTGGGGGTGCCGTGGCGTAGTGGCGAGGGCGTTGGACTGCTACGCTGAGCATGCCCGGTGCGAACTGGGTACGAATCGTGCGAATGTAGGATTTTTCAGAGGTTTAGCGACGTTTGGAAGGGACGTAAAGCCGTGGGACCCCTTGGTATTTCTCGTTAAGAGTAAGCTAATGCCGGCACCAGGTTTATCTCCTCCCTTGCTTTGTGATTTAAACTGAGAAGCCTACTAGCGCTGGTCGTTGCTTGAGGTCACAGGGTAGCAATTCAATTCTATACGTAGGTCTTGCTGTATAACATCTTACTATATATTTTTAATGATATAGATAATACCTATGGACACAACAATTCATATATTTCACCATCTTTTATAATTACTACGTTTTCTACAACTATGCCTTTTTATCGACATTTTAATCTACTACTACTATTTTTATTTTATTTCGCTTAAATACGAGTAAAACTATATATCTGAAGCCGTCTACCAATATACCTCAATAATTCATTCCCGAAATTATAATAGGCGTAAAAAGGAAGCGTCGATGATAATTACACGGCGTTTCAATATGACCCATGCATTGCAAATTTCACTATTCTACGAATTTTTTTCATCTCAATAACAGCTTTTTAGAGGTGATTATATTATCAATCGCAACATCGCGATAACAATTTGTTTCTCAGTAATTTTTTTTGCAGAAAGGCATCTTCTTTGAGGCGAAGTAATATGGAATGCGGTAATACAAAGGACTGAAATTTATTTCTCTGGATCAATTTACACCTGGGTATATATTTTCACTGTGTGATCGTATCATATCAGCAGTGCTTGGAATTCTTTGAAATTTGGGCAAACTCGGATTTTGAATATGGCAGGAAAAAGCGAATACACAAAAAAGTTTGCGAATAAATCGACAGTAGGCTTTTTGTGCTAAAACATTTCATTTATAGGAGTACAATAAATGCGGGGGTTTGTGTGTTTTCACATGCGTACGTAATTTCATCGCAGCATTCGTAGTATATGGATTCAATTTTTGGGGACATAAAAGCATTAATAACGACACATCAATGGAAGTAATTCTAAGACGGATGTATCTTAATGGCAAATAAAAAGAAGATTGTGGGTATTTTTATAAAAGTATTGAAAAACAGGGTAAGTTTGCTAAACGTTCCTTTCTTCCACAGTTATAGAATAACGGCCCGATCGTGACTTCTGGCAAAAAACATGAGGGTTGTGAATATTCTAGAAGATTCCTCAAGAACGCAGGGTTGGTGTCGGTTTCTCAAAGGCGACCACAAAAACCTCACGACATCCGCTTAGTGGCGTGTGGAATTCGGAAAGTTCGAGATGTCTGCGCAGTAGGTGGCCGGTTCCAGGAAGGCCATAAAGGTTCCACTAAAAAAGGCCGGCATGATCTCATTTCAAGTGTAAGTTCGCCATATAAGGGATGCGAGATTATTCTGGATGATATGTTTAATATAATTTTTACATAGCGTTTCATAAATTAATAAATTACCATGTACTTTGAAAATATCTTAACAAGCATTTACAGAAAGGGCGCTGGAGTGCTAACTCGTCTGGGGCGACAACATTTCTCGGGCCGCCTCCGTCTGTGGACACGACTGTGTATCGTCCTTTAGCCTCCATTTGCACCCTTACTCCGACATTGAGGTAATGACCTCAATGTCGGAGTAAGGGTGCAAATGGAGGCTAAAGGACGATACACAGTCGTGTCCACAGACGGAGGCGGCCCGAGAAATGTTGTCGCCCCAGACGAGTTAGCACTCCAGCGCCCTTTCTGTAAATGCTTGTTAAGATATTTTCAAAGTACATGGTAATTTATTAATTTATTAACCGCTATGTAAAAATTATTGATGATGATCAATTAAAATTGATAATGTAAAGATTATAGCCTTTTCCGCGAGATAAGTTGGTATCCAATATTTATTCACTTGCAAGTAATGCATAGATACATGATCGGTATAGGGCTCCCAAGAATTTGGCGCCCCGGGCAGAAGCCCTGCTCGCCCATAACTCGGGCTGGAACTGTTCACACCGGTATGCTCAACATGGTATGAAGTCTTTCAGCCAAAGTGAAAGAGGTACTCACAAACACGCTCTAGGCCGGTATATTTTTTTATGGCCAAAATTCCACATGACAAATCCATGTTATGTACAACCCTAAGAAATGGCCCTCATTCTTCGGAGACTGGATTGCTCCTGACCGTGGCAGTGATCAGAAAAAAGGAACGAAGGCAGAGGGGGTTCTAAATATCCCACTGCCACTGCCCACTGCTCACCCTTACCAAATTACTTGAACCTCAACCGAACTCTCTTCAATTGTCAGAAAAACGTCAAGAGCTTCAAGAAGAACATTTTGGGGCTTGATGAGGTGAGAAGTAAAGAAAGCCTGTTGAAACTGAAGAGTGGACATATTTTTTATTACAGAAAAAATGAGAATGGAAGAAAACGAGGAGTTGAATTCATCGCCAACAAAAATTTAAAAGCAACTTTACGGAAATACAAAACCCAGCCGAACGAGCTACTACTACTACTACTATAAATAAAAATTTGTACTTCAGATAGCCAAATTCTACGCGCCGACTTCATGATATTCGAATGGAGAAATGGTAGTTTTTTCTACCAAGTAATTGGATAACTACATGACAAATGAAGCTGCCATCTAAAAGTAGTCATGGGCGATTTCAAAGCGAAAGTATGAGAATAAAAAATGGAAGGGACAATCCGAAAATCTGAACTCAAACTTAATCTTAATAAAAAACGTCGTGTAAAACTCCTCAATCTCTGAGAAAATTAATAGCAACGGAACAGAACTCGGGAAAATCACAAGATACGATTACTTAAGTCAGCTCATCACCACCGATGGATCACTTTCTGAGAGTTGGAGAGTGAAGATGAAATGGAGTGCTTTTGGCAGGAATGCAAACATCTTCAAATCAAATATCCCAATCTTCCTTAAAAGGAGATTGTGCGACGAACACGTTGTGCCTGTTTTGACGCATGGATGCAAAACATGGACCATGAACGCCGTAATTGTCCATGCTTACAACCAACGTGGAAGAGCACGCAGAGATGTACGATAGGGATCTAGCGAAGAGACCTCTAAAGGAACGACTGGGTTAAGAAATAAGACGAGAGTGTATGACGTAATTAGAAGATTAAAAGTGCTAAAGTGACTGTGGGCGGGACATATTGCTAAAAGAAACGATCGGCGATGGACGTCTTCTCTCATCGAATGGATCGCAAAAAGACATCAAGAGATCGAAATAGAAAAAAGACCGAAAGACAGGACGGGACAGAGAGCTTGTGAAGTTCTTAGGGCCAAATTGGAGGGGATAGGCAGTTGATAGGGAAAACTAGAGGTGTCTGGGGGACTGGCCTTAATCGATCAATGGGTTGAAAAGGGTTTATTATGATGATATCATTATAACAACGCGTAATACAGGCATATACTATATGATATTAACAAGGGAAGGTACTTTAGTAACCGAAATTTTATATTTACTTAACTACCACCCATTCTTACCCTCATCTCACTTACAAAACATAACCCATATCTAAAAAATATCAAAGCTAAGCCGTCACACACTTAATGCAAGGTTTATTCCCGCGGGGTGTTTTGAAACTTTAAGCGGCATAATGATCCTTCAATTCCGTGCAATCTTAAGGTGTAAACAAACTGTATAGAAGGTGTTTAATAACGTATCATCTTCTGTGTAATGACCAGGACCCCTATATTAAAGGAACGCTATGATAGACATTGATAGTATGAACTCCAAATTGCTTGAAATATTTCAAGAAGAGAAACTGAGTTTTCAAGATGAAATGAGAAAATGGCGGATAGTAGAAGAAGACATTTAGAATAGGAGAATGCTTAAGGCAAGATAAACAACCGTATATTGCAAAATAATTATTCTAAATATCCTAAAACGCTACTTAATGACGTATTTCCGCCTAAAAATAACGCGCCAATGAAGTTCGTTTATTCTTTAAATGCAAAATAGCTTTTCAAGGGGGTTTTTACCAATAATATCGATTCTCAACGATAATGAAAATGCTAATTCACCCATTTTTATTTATTAACATAATATGACTAAGAAGTTTATTTATCTGAAAAACATTTGGCCTCAAAATTCTACTAAATATATGTCTAGTTACATAACTAATTAAATGAAACATTTTCTTTGGTTCGGAAAGGACTTCCAATATTTTATCGATTTTTTCTAAATTAGTAAGTATCAGTAAATTTATTTTCCCGTATTCACGCTCAGTAACCATAGCCGAAAAATGTTCTGAGGGTAAAACATTAATAATTGAATATGTAATAATTTAATTAAACTCTGTTTGGGATGACAGCGTCCTTCGACAAGAGTCGTATTATGTAGAAAAATTGTTAAGCAACCCATTTCCATTGTGCTGATCCCATTTATAAAGATGACTATGAATTGCACCGACATCCTAGACCAGCAGAACGCAAGACGAGAAAACGAGAGGGGTAAAGTTTTTTGTTAAAAGCAGAATAAGGATATGAGATAGCAAGGGATATTAAGGTAGTTGAAATGTGGAGGAAGAGGAAGACCGTTCGAGATAGGGCGAGGGCAAATGATGGGATAATTCCATTTAGTAGGTTGGGGATGGAAGGGGAAAGGAAGAAGTTTTAGAGAGGTATTTGCAGGATAAAGGCATAAAGAAGGAGTTCTGAGAAGTAAAAGAGGAAGGGATTTGAATGGAAGGAGTTTATGAATAGAAGGGATGTTGAGTTGAGCAACCAAGTTTGGATGAACGAAGAATTAAAGGGGAAAAAAGGAGCAGCGGAGTCAAGGGAAATCAGTATAATAGAAGGAGAAACGAGAGGTGAGTAATAAACCTACGAAACATTTTCTTGATAGAACAAATTGCTTAATATTTTTAAAAATATTGGGCGACAAAGGAGGAATCAATAACGGTATGCAATAATTATAATTGCTTGTATACATTTCCTATATGAAATTTTCTATATATTTATTAAAGAGAGTAATGAGGTTGGTAATGAAGATTTTTCAATGGTTTATTTCAGGTATGATTAAAAATATTCAAAAGTGGAGGAATAAATTTATCTATTTTCGCAATGGCTAATAAGTGTTGTATAAATGGATTATAAATTAACTCCCTTAATAAGATACTGTTAGAGGGAATTATTGCATGGAATTAGTGTCATACACGCAATTTTATACAACATTGTCGTCAGCTAACCCTCCCCTACTTCCAGAAGTAATATCGTTACTTTTCCACACATATATAGCAGTTAGTACTATTCAAGATTACTTCGAAAAACAACGAAATTCTAATTCCATCTTCAGTTTAATCAAGCGCCATTTTCTTAATTTTATTTTTCGCCGTTAAGCAGATTTTTTTTCAATTTCTGTTCCAATCTAAACTTTTTTCAGTACCTCATTATTTGTTAGGAGTTCCAGAGTGGCTCTTTCAGTGTCCAACTGACAACACATGTTCTTGTTTCAACTGGAAACGCAGAGATATGTAACAGATTCTTAGGAAAAACTTAACGTTGATTAAATACCCGGTAATAAAAAATATCCATATTCTTGAGTTATCACACGTTCAGTATGTAATGGTTCGCGCGAAGAATTTATTTCTATGTTTGAGTTTTCTTGATTCATTTTCTCTAGCATTTGGAAAAACACTATGAAATCTTAAGGTCTCTAGTTATGATGGACTAAGATTATATTCATGGGCATATAATAGTTGTCTGGCAAAGATATATGTTAATGAAGATTTATTCGTTAAACATACTTATTAATTTTATATGAATTTTGTTACATAAATATAAATAACCTAATCTACACTAACTCTATTCAGATTGTAATGACTTTTCATGTGCTCGTTTTCTTGCATCTATAAATCTGTTGCTTATGGTGACTCATTAGCTCTATGCCTCTCCTTTCGTTTATTCTGACCTTCAATTTTTTCTGTCTACCCTGTTCCGTTTCTCTTCTCCTAGCTTCAGTAATATTTCCATTTGGAGAGATCTCCAGCGAGTTTGTGCTCCTCTGTTGTTTTATTTTCCTTTCATCTTGAGTTTCATTAATTTCCGTGATTATCAACTTTTGTAATTAAAGGATAACAGTAAAAATACGTTATTTATGTCTATTGATGTTCATAATTGGTTTTATATATTTGAATATCTGTAATTATATATGCTTAGCGTTTAAAATGTGTTAAGCCCATATATTGGCAGCCCCGATGGAAGTATGCTTTTGGCGTCTCGGGAAATTGTGAATTTTCATAGGTATTCCTATCGACTCTCAAAGATAGTTTCTTTTTCCCCAAACACTAACTAGTATAAATCTTTTTTGACGTGCAAACATTATTTCGTTAGCATCTTAAAATATCTCAAAAATAAAATTTTGATGCGAAACATCCACAATCATGCGGAGAAAATTATAAAGATTAATTTCCATATAAGAGAAAATCAAATGTCATCCGAAAATTGTTTCAATACGATTTTATGACAATTTTTATACTTTTATTACGCATTAGAATCGATCCAACAATAGACTTTAACAATTGCAGTTTCCATGGCGATGAATTGAATAAATGTGTAAAAATCACGAGAAAATAAGTATAAAACGTAATTTTTGGCGTTTTTCGAATGAGATTTGAGTTTCTACAATGTTAGATTTCATTTCCATAGTTTTCTTGTCATAACTGTGAAAATCTCATGTAGATATCTCTTTATAAAGATATTTTAGAATGCTAAAGAAAAAAGGTTTGCTCGCTTCGTTTCAGCTCTGCCCATATTATTCAAGTGGACAAACATATGCTCTTTAGTCAAACCCAGTACTACTACTATGTACACAGCGAGCAGTTTCAAATTGAAGAGATGAAAAGCTAAGCGATTCCTGAAAGTATGATCGAAAAAGATTGAAAAGATTTTTAGTAATGGGCGGTTTTCCTTACTCTCTCATCTAACTCCATAGAGCGTTCCAACGGACGGACGGACAACGGACCAACAGCATTAGGATATTATATATATAGTAGAGAGATTATGTATATAATTGTAACTTAAAAGTCTTTATAAACTAAGTTCTATAATTATATGACATAAAGCAATTTTTTCAATAATAATGAAAAATAATCATCATATTCACACATATTTTACCTTTCTAATCTAATGAATATTGGTTTATGATACTAACATACTAAATTAATAAAAAGGGGACTTCTGACTGCCACGTATTTCTACAAAAAAAGAGCTTCCCAGAATTTAAAAAAATTGTTTTAAGCAATGTTAATGATGACATTAAAGGTCACACAAATAGTGAAAAATGTTAAATTTCTACCTACAGCTATTTGATCAGAACCTTAATTTGAATAATTTGAAGGACCCGCCTACTGACCATCGATTTCTCCAAAACAATTCTTTGGCAGCGCAATAAATGGTATCGTAGATCATTTCGGTCTCATATCTTTTACAGTTTATTTGCCATTTTAATTTAATTAATTTCACAGACGGACAGACAGACAGCGAAAAAATAATCGCGATTATGAAATAAAACGCGCAAAAATAGTCTTAGAAACAAGATGGAAAACAAAATTATTATTAAGCATTACGGCTGTGAGCACAATAAAAATAATTAGTAACGGTAGGCCGTTAGAGATCGTGCTGCCCTATTTTACGATTTATTCATTATTTCACAACATAACAGGCATTCTTACTCGTTTATCATAGACATACTGCCATAATTAACAATTGTTCACGGGTTAAAAATACATTTTACTTTTTCTGTGTATTTCATATTTACCAAAATCATTTCTCAACTATCAAGACAAGAGGATCATTAAAAATTACATCTTCAACATGTTTTTCTCCGCGTACAGAAATATGCCTCAATTTTTACAGTTAACAGTTTATTAGCCCCTCTGACTAAATCGTTTCATTCAAACAAAAAAACTTCCCTTCATGATGTTTAAAATATAATCAACATATAGAATTAACATAAATCTTGTATTGTAGGAAATGATGCGCTTCATTACGTACTTCATCATCGTAAATTCATATATTGTTGTCAAAAAGTTAATAAGAACCTCAAAATTAGTTAATGACAAAGATTTAACAGGAAAGTCTAGAGAGAAAAGAAATGTTGGGATTATAGACAGAGGGGGAAGAAGGAAAGGTAGTTAAAAAAGTGAAAGCGGATACTTTTTAAATTAAGTTAGTTGAAAATGTTATCCGCCGTAAATGGACTCTTGGGTAAGGGTTATAATGTTGAGTGGCTGAGGAGAGAAGGGGTTTGGGGAAGAGGGAGGGACGGTACGGTTTTGTTTACGGTGAGAAGTCGGTGAATTCGTTGAAGGAAGGTTTTTCTCAGGATCCGAGGTATATAAAAGAAGGAGACTGTCTTCCGACGTAACCCTTCGGTCGCTCAATTCCAGAGAACACCATGAGGAGGAAATAGCAAAGAATTTCATGTGAAAGCATAGAGACAAAAATAATATACGTACTACAAGTAAAGTTTTGTTTTCTCATACACGAAGTATAAAGGAAAAGAATTGTTACAGTGAAAATTCGAATTCGAGTTTTTTATGGATATGCGTGTATTTTTATTTTGTGGTTAATACGACTCTTGCTTGATTGTAGTCTATCGTATGTGTGGGATAATCACCTTAACGTAATCGTGCTTGTCTGAGTTTTACAAATTATAAAATGTTTATTTATAGAGAAGGTTTAGATTCGTGAACATATGTATTAGGAGTTTCAATACACCGAGCCATTTTAAACTAAGAACATATAGTTTAATATCATTTATGTCAGAATCAGACTAACTGTAGCATAATAATAGTTAATTCAACCTCTTTACTGGAAATAAGCAAAATAATCCTTATGATTTGACTCGGTGAAAATCACGAATTTGTTGCTGGATAACTTACCGTTTCAATCAAACTTACAATTAGAAACCTGATATTTCATGGCCATAGTTGGTGCATTAATAAGCGCATTTATGTGATTTTAGTATAATGGCTAATTACTGCTAAACGATATCTCAGATATGATGCCAGAGAAATATATGAAGTTTTTATTTACCAATGTATTCTTCAATCATTCGTAATTTATGAAGCAATCGAATATTTAAAACACCTCGCTTGAGTTTTAGCAATTGTAACCTTTAAGTTTACCTTCTGTTTTTCATCTTAGGAAATTCATTTCTTTTCGCTTACAAAATTCCGTATGCAAACTTAAGGAAAATTAAATGTATTTTCGAAATTATATCAGATTTACTATTTATTTCACATACTAAGAAGAATGTTTCCATTCTCAACAATTGAGTAGCCATGAATGAATTTTTCTGTGTTCAAGACAAATTACGACGTTCTTGTTTGATTTTCTTGAAAACAGAAACTCTTACGATAAAAATGTACAGAAAAATATTTTATTTCGCTATTTCCACAAATTTTGTTTGAAAATGTTTTCAGTGTAACTAATATTTTTCGAGATACGGTCAAAGTTCGTTTTTGTTTCCAGTGAAGTGGCACCTTTGATTGGGTTGTGTAAGCCATTTATGCCATTTTCTTGTTGCCTTATCCTGGATGTCCTAAATATAACATTTCATAGAAGCCAAGATGGAGCGCGCGCACTGTTGGACGGACAGACCATATCTAATAGGAGCTCACGTTGGAAACGAAAGGCGTCTAAAAACACGCGTACAACAGAAATCTTCAGATTCACGCGATAGTTAAAAGGTGAGCCCTTAAAAATTCTCGACTTTTGTCGCATACCACTCCAACGCCTTTGTGTTCAAACAGGCCCTTGGTGAAAAGAAATGAAGGAGTGGGAAAGTGGTGATTATCACGGAAAAGGGATAGCGAAACGGAGGCGGCGGCGGATTGCTCGTTCGTTGGCGGGAAGGAGAGCCATTGGTGCGAAGGAGAGTCATTGGCGGGAGGGAGGGGGGAGGGGGGACGGGTCTCACGTTAACGCATGCACCGTGCAAAGGAATAAAAGGACGGGATATTGCATAATGTTTACACCGTCGGGGCCATACTTAAAAATAAGAAAAGAAGACATCTTAGAATTAGGGAAAAAATGACGACTGGTTTGGCGCGGCTGTCGTTTGGATGTTGATGAAGGACTTGTTCCGGGGAGATAAAAATACGCGAAGATTGGCCCTATGAAAAACATTCGGAGAACGGAGGGAGGTTAGGGGATATTTTTCTTTCTGGAAGGAAAGGAAGCGCGGGTTAGCGCGTCATCCGGCCGCGTCTTTACTGCGCCATTTTTCATTTGATTATCTTTGAAAATCCTGAGTGGAAGTGAGTGGGGAAATTTTTTCTATATACTGAGGAATTTTCTTTTACGTGGGTTTATATATCTTTCGTGGTCATATTACGGAATACATTTTTACATTTTTTTTAAGGAATGGATAAAGACGGATTATGTCTTACGGTACTTTTTTATCAACAGGCTTTATTACAGGCAGAACATACGTAAAAATGTTTACACTTGTTTGAAATTAAGCGTAAAATATCATCTTGAAAACAAAATCTAGGAAAATGATTCAAGGAAAGCAATTTTAAAATTATGAGAATTATGAACGTTACTAAATCTTTTAGCGCACATGTGCGACCAAGTCATAATTATCATCAGTGAATATTATAAGCATATTTCCGTTATCTGTTTCTGTTTTATTTGTAACTATGGGCGAAATTTCACTTATTATACTTGAATGTGACCTAAATTATATTTTACAACGATATTGTTTATTTTTCCCTTCAATTCTCACACACCAATTAATTATCAATGTATTTTGCTGAATACTCATTTACAAAAATTTTCATTCATTAAAAGCAAGATAACTGCGGACAATCAACCTTATACAGGCTATTAGAGTGAATTTTTTACTAACTAACTCCTACTAAAACTGCCTGAAGGCGCTAATGTATATGTAAAGAATGAACCATGCATAGAAAAGATTGCTAAGATTTGTGTCAGAGACATACGATTATTGAATTTCGACGGAATTATTAAGTAAAATACTATTTTTTTCTGTAACAATGTCCTACCCAGATTCTCCTAGTTTTCCCAATTATATAATTTTATCCCCCAAAACGATCAAATGCATTCCTTAAAAGCCTTATCCCTCCTTATTTGAGGTTTCCTGTTAGACAGATCGAAGTTTCTTGAAATTCTTTCGGTTATCTCATACTTCCAGCGGTTCTCATGTTTACATACAAATTGCCTTCTGTTGCCTTTTTAAAGTGCCCATTATTTTATTCATAGGGTACCGTTTTCCTCCGCATCTTGCAGTTTTTCTACTTTATCCTGATAATACCCATCATGAATTTCTACCTTACTCTCTGACCTGTTTGAAATTTGCTGGAATATTCCGCCCTTAGGATCCATGTTTTGCATCCGGGAGTCGGATATAATTCAAGAGATTTTGGGTAAAACAGAATAATTTGATTTGAAGGTTTACGTTTTTTCCGATAGCATCTCAGCCCATATTTACCTTTTCCAATCTCTTTAGCAATGAGTTGGGTCAAATATAGACAGATAAGTGGTATACTTAGTATAATTCTGTCGTTTTAACCTTTTGGGAATGTCAAAAAAACACCTTTTTCTGAAAAAAATAGTAGACTTTCTTCCGGCTAGTTTTTAAGACTCGGTTCTTTCTCGAAGTACCAATAGTTATCCCACAAAACTTTTACTTATCTAAAACTTGTCATTATTCATGGAGAATCTTATTTACTTATTAATATATGAATGAATTTTCTAATTTTATCATTTTTAAGAGTGCGTTTACTTTTTATTTATTTTTATTTTACTGTTGAATGAAATAAAAATTCTGTAATGTTTCAACCCAAATTGTTGTCTATTTGTCGATAAATGTCATAAAATGAAATTTAGTCGGCGAGATTAATTGCGGTGTGATTCACAAAAGTTATTTTTTACCCCTGTGATTACCGATGTAATATATTTGACACACGAAATGGTTTTGCCGATATACTATAACTGCATAATTGTAAATGCAATACCATCAGCTTATACATTTTCATTATTAGAATATAAATCTAAAACTTTTCAAGTCGCTCTAGTAAGCTTAACAAAAGATCAGATGCAAATTATGAGAGTATCCGAAGACACGGATAATGATGCTCACGATAAATTTGGAAACTTGGGAGGACAGCAAAGGAGGGTGAGGGTGTGAAACGGGGGACGCTGGATGAACAGGGGTTTAAAGGAAGGCATAATTGATAAAAATGGTATTGAGGAAAGAGGGAATATTCGTGAGCGAGATGGGGGAAGCAGAGATAGGAGTTCCGAGAGAGAGAGGTAAAGGAGATATATGGGAGGAATTGAGAGAGGTAGGAGGAAGACGAGAGGGAAGGGAAGAGAAGAAATGGAGAGGGAGGTGTTTGGGAGGAAAAGCGAGAGGGAGAGAGAGAGAGAGAGAGAGAGAGAGAGAGAGAGAGAGAGAGAGAGAGAGAGAGAGAGAGAGAGAGAGAGAGAGAGAGAGAGAGAGAGAGAGAGAGAGAGAGAGAGAGAGAGAGAGAGAGAGAGAGAGAGAAATTAACGATAGGGAAGGGATTTAGAAGGGAAGGAGATATTAAGGGGCAAGAAGGTAGGGGAAGGGAAAGGAGAAATTAGAAAGAGGTGAGGGATAAAGGAGGGATGTGACGGAATAGAGCGAAAGGAGCAAATCATGGATGAAGCGGGAGGAAAACTGGGAAAGTGGGAGTTAAGACTGAAGATGTATGGCGAAGGGGAGGTCAGGAAAGAGTGAACATGTGACAGAGTAAATGGAAGAAAATAGGATAGAAAGATAAATATTCGTCTCCATTTGTGTGAGATTGAAGACTAGACAGTCTCTTTTTCAATCTTCTCCATGATTTCCCAACCGTAACAACGTAGAGAGCACTAAGTTATTTTCTAGAACGGGGGTGAGTAAACTTATCTGCATGGAGAGCCGCATTAGTAGCAGATTCCTTCGAAGGGTCGCATTGTAAATTGCCAATGCTTCGGCGGGATAGATTGAAAATCAATCACAAACTAGGTTTTTAGGGATAACATTTCAATATTAAAAATTATGATGGAATTCAACCATAGAAATACTTTCGAGTAAAGATCAAAAACAACATTAAAAAGAACGTATTCGAATTGAGAAATATTTTGGAATGGGTCCCAATTTAACGCTAGATGTTTTAACATATTTTGCTAGATAAAAATAATATTTAGAAAATCAGAAATAATGGCGAATAGGAATAATCCAAGGTAAAAGTTATTTATGATACGTTTTAATATACTTATAAATAAAACAACACGGGAAATTTTGTTCCTGGGGCTCGCGAGAGCGATTTATACCATCGCAGAAGAGCACAGCGGTTCTCGAGAGTGGCAGGTTGGGAACCCCTTCTCTACTCTCTGACGGAAAGGTTAAGAGGGTAAGAATGTGGTTTTGCCATAGAGGGAGAAAATGGGTGGCAAAGATTGTATCCAGTCGAAGAAAAGAAAGAGGGAGAGAAGATTGTATGTCTTGGCGTGGATGAATAATATACTAGGGGAAAAATAGAGAAGCAAATTTTCGGTAAGGAAAATAAGGAGGAGCCGGGAAAAGAGGGCTTGGGAGAGGATGAAGGAAAAATATTCTGCGTGAAAAGGGCTGAGAGTTCGGGTGCAGCCACCCGCGTAGGGAAATATAGAAGGGAGTACAAGGGAATAATATGAATTTAATAGAAGGGCGAAGAAAAAGGGGAAACAGATTAGAGAGGGAATTACGATTTAACGACTCCGCGGATGTGAAAAGGAATAGATGCAAAGGAGAGGAAAGAGGGAGATAGAGAGGGAAGAGAGAGATGGAGAGGGAGAGAGAAGAGAGAGAGAAAGAGAGAGGGAGAAAGAGACGGAGTGAGATAGATAGATAGATAAATGTCTTTATTTTCAGGGCAAAATTGAGACCATAAGGTCCCCTCTTCCAATTTACTCTTCGTTATCGATTACAAAATAATAACATGAATAAGTATATATATATATACAAACACAACTAGAACGAAAAAAAAGTTGCGTCAAATAAATACAACGAGAACAGTACAAGTAAATGTCAAATTACATATTAGAGAAGCTTCTAAGAAAGATACAGTATTTGTGGTAAAAACCCGGGAAGAGCCAATCATGGCAAACCAAGTAAAAAGAAAGAGGGAGAGAGAGGGGGAGAGAGTAAGGGAGAGAGGGTGCGAGAGTGAAGGGGAGGGAGGGAGAGAGAGAGAAAGGGAGGGAGAGGGGAGAGAGAGTGAGAGAGGGGAGAGAGAGAGGGGAGTGGAAGAGAAGGGGAGAGAGAGGGAGACGGAGCTAGAGAGAGGGAGAAAGGGGTTAGAATCACAGAACTACGATAACACGAGAGAAATGAATAGGAAGTGAGGAAGCGAGAAAGAGGAGAGAGAGAGAGACTTGTGGTTGGAATTAAAACACTTGTGAGCGAAGGCGTTGTGCAACGGATGTATTTTTGGCGAGAACCAGGGAGGGAGAGAGAGAGAATATGAAGGATGGAAAGGAAGTCGAGGTTGAAAGGGCTTTAGAGATCCTGGTCTCCTTGCATTACAGAGTTAAGGACTCCACGAGGAACTCACGTGTTCCTTCTCATAAACGGTAATGGGAGAAAGTGAGGTAAGTAAGAAAAGGAAATATGAGTCGAAATATAATACCTGCTCAAATCTTCTAGGTAGTGAGAGCTTCTTGGAACCCGCTATGTTAAGGGTTCCCTTTAATTTATTCTACCTTCCGTACGCTCTGGAATATTCGGGGTTACAATAATTGGTGAGCGTTCTAATGTGAAGGTGCCATTTAAATTCCGTAAATTACATTAGGACCTCGTTATACGCGTGGATTACGTTCCTGGGGAAAAAAAACGGCCGATGCCGAAACTAATGGCATATGGGTATAATGTGTTGCGGTCCCTGGCTCAGAAGACTAAACGTGATATCGCTAGAATTAAAATGAAATTTATTCCAATCGATCGAATGTCGCTATTAAAATTTTAATACGCTCGCGACAATTTACGAAGGGTAATGCGCACTCCGGGGGACTAGCTTGTCTACACCCTTCTTGCAGCGTATCCGTCTTTTCCCTAGAACACCCTTAAAAGCAAGGCAATCTTATAAACACCGCATTGGAAAATGCATAGTATTATATTTTATACCACATATTTTTATTTAAGACACAAAATCGTTTCCTTTCGAGCTTTCCAACGAGTAAAATTATGTATATTACATTTGTAATGGAGTATTAATATGTGTTTATTTGTGTTTTGATTACAAATTTCGGCTTTACTAAAAAAGAGTGACCATAAACAGAATTTGTATAGAATTTGGAGGCGAGTGAAGAATTCATACATTGGGCCGAGTGAATTAAAATTAAGCAAATGCTTTTTCTTAAGATTTATATAATTTTTTAAGCAAATGCTTAAATCTGCGTGAATAAAAAAATAGTATTTGCTTTTGCTTATTTTCAAAATCCTCCTGTAGCATTTGCTTGAAATTTTGTGAATAAAATTAAGCCTTTGATAAATCATTTAAGCATATGCTTAAAATATCTTAAGTGAGGTGAGGGGTTCACTAAAATTTTACTAAATTCACTAATTTTATTAATTAGTGGTACTTTTAATCCTAATTATTGATATGACTGAGTTTATTGTTACACGCAAAGTTAAGAAAATACGAGAAAGGACGAATGCCTACAACAAACAACTAAAAAATTTACACCGTTTTTCTGAAGAAAATGTCATCCATATTTTAAATATTTTTATTTTATTATCCTGAATTAGTTTAACAAATTGTGTCTGTAGCAGTGTTTCCTCAACATCAGATACTTCATAACTGACCCTCCATTTCCTGTAGTAAATTTGGAAGGTCAGCCGTAAATGTCTTTACTATTGGTTTAATGTTAAATTAATTGAATAAAAATGTACCCGAACTTTATTATAACACTATCAAATTCAGGTGTCACAATTATTTGTCAATATTCCACTATTTTTCAATCAGTTATCAATTGTTTTCCACCGTAAACAAAGAAGGACAAAAGAATTGCAGAACAATTTAGGCGAGGAGATTTTTTCTTTAAAATAATGTATAAAACTTTATTTGTAAAGTAATTGATTTCTTTATACGATATACTTCAAACTTTCCTCTATGATTTTATTACAACCAACCAAAGGCGCTAATATTTCGAGCACAAAACGAGAATTTAGATAATCTATCTTCAATATTGCTTGAGATAAAATAATCAAAATTTGATTGATGGAGACACTGTCTGTTTTTTCTACACATTTTAAGTAAATGCTAAAAATTGACTACCAAATGCTTATAAGTAAAATGAAACTTCTATTTACTCAAAAAGGAGCAAATGCTTTTAGCATTTGCTTCCGCTTTTAGCAAATGTTTTTGCTTTTGTTATTTAAGCATTCGCTTGACTTTTATTCACTCAACCCATTATAATATGCCGCTAAATAGTTCCGGTTAAGCATTAATCTAAAATGGAATTAATGAATCATTTCAATTATTCATATGAACAGACGTAAGAAAATCGTGTATACGTAAGGATGAAGCTCAAGCGCGCAATCTAATTGCCTCGCCGGTTGCTTATATTACATAATCAACCAGAGAGGCAAATAAATATATAAATTATATTATACCTAATTTTACCGTGGACAATCAAAACCGTGAATAGCGAGGTATTTCAGGACTCCAGGGATTGTTGTTATACATTTTGATGCGGTATTTCACAGTTGGAAGCCTTAATAAAACGTGAGAAGAAGGCTGTGGAAAGAGAAAGACCAGCATAACAAATAGGGAAAGTTAAACTGGAGCGGAAATACGGTGATGTTGGGGAGAATAAAATGAATAAAGCTGACTGAAAAGGAATAGTCGTATAATATTGACGTTACCAGGCCATGTGTGTAATAGGATCTGAAACCTAATCAACGATTCTTAAGCGAAAAATCCGCAACGCTGCTTTACTTCCTAACATACATACGAACTATAGTTATGAAACGAATAGAAGTTTATTCTTGGCTATATCTCCACCATTGAATTTATCTCGTTTTATTTGTTCGATATCACAAATTTGAAGCATCTCAAAAATTATAATATAGTGCAGAAGAAATTGATTTTCAAAACGTGAATGAAAAAGTGTATTTCATACAGTATTGTATTCAGGCTTGCATTTCAAGCATCTCAAAAATTATAATATAGTGCAGAAGAAAGTGATTTTCAAAACGTGAATGAAAATGTGTATTTCATACAGTATTGTATTCAGGCTTGCATTTTGGCGTTTTGGATAGCTTTGACTGAGTGATATTATTATTATTATTAAATTTTTAATGTTTATTTTGTAGCCCAGAATAAATTTGAAAGTAAAAAGAGTGTACATTTTTAAAAAATATGCCAAGCAAATGAAATGCCAATAGATAATTTCCTATAATAGACATCGCTGGCGCAGAAATACCCATAACATATTATGTATTAGATGACGAGGTATTTACTGTTCATTGTAAAAGTCACGCGTCGTGTAATTAACGCCCATAAATGTTTCAGGCAGTAGCAAGCCACAAATAAAACTATGCATTTTATGGGATTTACATAAAATTGTAAAGATTATAGAAATTGCTTCGATTACTGGACTTTTACAACTTACTTCTATTAGTTTTACTAATGTATACCTCAAAACACGAAGACGGAGTTGGTAAATTGCATATGTATTTGGTTATAGAAAACTTTAAAATGCGCAACTTGAAACATAGTGCCAAATCCGAAATGCATTTTCTGATGAATCACATAACAGAATTGTGAAAAGTTGTGAAGTTTAACGAGAGAAAGACTGCAACATAAAATGTTTTTGTGTAGAAGTGATTAGGAGAAAAATAGTCATATCCTATTAGCAGGGCCGGAGCATGAGATTTTCCAGGTGTGATCGGGATGTGATTTGGCCGTCCCTATTGCTTTTTTCAAGACCACAGACCCCCTTAATACCGTCATGGCGTTACCCATTAAGTTTTGCAGAGTTTTTGTTCTAATTTTACAAGACGTTGCATGTCTTTATCTATTGTTGCATTTTTTGCCCTGCACTCTAAATCGATCCAATTCTGGAAACAATTATAGTGTTCCTGTGACGTACGTAACACTGATGATAAATGTTTCCAGTCAGGGTTCCCTTCTGATGTCAATGAGGTTTTCGTTTTACTAAACAACTTTCAACAAAAACAAAATACTGAATCTTTCGAACGTGAATCAACCAACTATTCTCTATAGATCGCTTCTCCATTACTCATAACGCGCTTAAAATGTGATTTGAAAAAACATCTATTATTTTGATTCTAGGAAAAATTAATCCCCTCAACCTCTTTTTGTGACCTTTTTTTTCATTATAATTTCTATAACTGCATTGTTGATATGCGACCATGGCGCGGGATCTTAAAAAATTTTATCGGTATAATTTGTCACATTGTAACATTCCTCAGCCTCTAACTGCTCTGCATCATGGGCAAGATTTCTTTCCTCTGCGCATCCTGAATTTAAAATTTCTTTAATACTAAACTTGTCAATATCGGCATTGTCACTTTCACTATCGTCACTGTCTCATTGTTTTAAATATTTCAGAAAAGCTCCCTCTTGTTTTGAAGTTTCTTCTTCTTTCTCTAACTTACTTTTTCTTTATTGGAATCCGGAAAGACGATTTTTCTTGTATCGATAGTCTGACATGCTAGAATGAAGATGAACGGTTAATATTTAATACTGATAAATATGTCACATTTTAGTTGGACAGAAGAAAGAAATTATCTACTAAGAGCGCATATGTTAAACTCAAGGCAAGTAAAAAATATCGTACAGCAGAACGTAATCATTTTCCTTTTCATTATAATTATTTTCTACTAACATGTAATTTGCTTTCGAGGAAAAGCAGAATGTATTAATCTCATTTTACAGTGGATTAATATAATATGGTAGGCGATCTGTATGAGTCATTTAATTGTATGAAAATGATTTTGATCATGATGAAAATTAATTTCTTTGGCATAAACTTACCGCGAAAATCGAGTAATCGCCATACAAAATTAAATTTGCTCATTCAAGTTCGAGAATTTATAAAATGTCGGCAAACATTTTAAGACATGCCGACTCGAGGTAGTCGGTGGGGCAGAGAAAAACGTTTGCGAGCATCATGTCCGATAACTAGACCAGGAGAAGTACGCAGATCTATTCCGTAGGATGGAGAGATAGAAGCAAAACCAAATTTGGTGGTCTAATGCCCTACCTTTCCCCATAAAACCGGGGAAAAGGCCGAACGAGGTGAAGGACCGAGGGCACGGTGGAGTGAGAATGCACCCCACCACGCCCAAGAGAAGAGCAATGAAAAGGGTATCATTTATTAGTTTTAGTGCGGATGAGAATTTCTGGAAGTTGACGGCGACGTTTGTTTTTCCTAAGGAGGACTTTCCACTCAAATCCACATGTAAGATCTACCGATGGGAAATGGCAAATTTACTTCCCGCCCTTCTTATTTGGTCGGTGACCTTCGGGACGCATTTCATTTTGGTTATCTACCAGCATGAGAAAACTATATAAAGGGTATATACACCAGATGGTATTTTTCGATTGCCCCGGCTTCCCCGCAACCTCCCTCCATTTTCACAAATACGCTGCTGTTGATGTGGGACCGACTTTGGCGAGAGGCTGACCTTAACCTCGGCGGTCGCCCACGCCTAGAACCTGCCCTGCCTATTAGTAATATTGCGTATTTGTTGCAGAAAAATAAATCTTTTATCTTTAGTTCTTCTAACACATATTTTACATTTCTATTTCATCAGGATTAGTCCAAACTATATTTTCGAATTTGATTGTTTTCTAAAGAGTTAATTACGATGGTTTTCAAATTGATAATAAAAGGTAGTTTTTATAATGGCTTCTGAGGAACCGTTGTTTTTCAATTTTGACTTCAGCCTAGAAATGGGTGATAATTCCTTCTCAAGTTAATTACATGTTTCACTGTGTAAAAAGGAACACAAGAGTATCTATCTGCTATAGCAAATAAAATTAGTTTAAAAAGACGAAAAATCTAACAATTAGATATGAATGTATAGGAAAGAGAATTTTAAGTTACTAACATAAAATTATGAAAGAGTAAGAAAGCATGTAAAGTTCGGGTTGTAACGAAATCTTTGTCGAGTGAAAGAAGTAAGTAACCTGCTAGAGATATAAAATTTCTCTTGACAGTATATGTTAACTGAGGAGACATTAGTGTTGACAAATCCTTGGCGTTGACAGGAGGAGGAGTTCGAACATCGATTGGTTCTCGCCTCGAATATTATTGGTGCTTGAACAAAGAGGGAGGAGTTCATTTAACGGAAGAGAAGTGTGGAAAACCAAAGATGAAGTCAAAAAGGACGAAAATGGACGTGATCTGGAACTGTTACAGAAAAAAGTGAAAAACTCAAAAATGAACTTTTCCGATTAGTTTTCAAGAGGTTTTCGCATGCATTTTATGTTAAGTTTTAGACTATTTACAGCAGCGTTATCGAAGTCTATTTGACTTCAAACACTTCCCTCGACTTGCCGGAATGAATTAATTTAGCTCGAATGAAAAGTTTTGTGTTAGTTTTTTAATAATTTGAATAAAGTTATTTTACCATAAGCGTAAGGGAAAGTCCTAATACATAAAGTAGATTCTAGAATCTTCTATAGGTGATTTACCACTGAATGCAGCTGCTTTGTTGCCGAAATGCGCATCTAGTTTTTCATAACCTTGTTGTGACTATGAGAGATAAATGAGAAAAGTAATTGTTTTTATATGCTTGTTCCAGAATTTTAAGTCATTAGACTAGCTCGGTAATTCTGTTGAATTACACTAAACGTCCAACAATATGTCTGTTTATTTACAAATCAGCAAAACAAATCTTTCGGCCTGAACAAATTTCCTTGGTTATAGTCGATTGCAAAGACGGAAAATATATAGCTAAAGAACTAATTACTAATTATTTTTGAAAAATTTTCCCAAAATTAAACTCATTTTTATTTTTTGGAACAAATAACAATCAATACCAAACCAAACTCAACTTAAACAGTAACCCTATATTTCCACGCAATGATACTCATTTCAGAATTTGTTTCCAAACTCACATAGAAAAAATAATTCATTCAAGATGCATTGGAACAAGTTTTTGTTATATTAAGTAAAATATTTTGGTTAGTCATTTTATAAACGTTCGCCATATAGGTACTATATAGTGTTTTGATTCTGATATAAAATCTAGGAATAAGGACTATTCGCATAAAGATTTTATTACGATAACATTCAAACGACATATTTTGGTTACCTTTTAGACATTTCTTCATAACTAAAGATTATTGTGTTATTTACACTTTGATTCTCTCGTGTAAATAGCGAGTGACGCTAAATAAACTTTCTTCAAATATGTTGCTCTATAAACGTCTAATAATAATTTCGCAGTGGTCTGTAATAGAAGCATAGGCACCGTAGTAGAAATACCTGGAAGGAAAAAAAAGATTTGATAAAAGTTGGCAAAAAGTGACAGTCATGAAAGGAAAGAAAGAGACAGATGATGGCAGGGGGAGATAGGGACAGGAGAGAAAGAAAAAGATGTAGTTAAGAGAGGACTGAGAGGTAAGGCGTGTTCAAGAGAGCAAGAAAAAGGAAAGAGGCGTAGAGATGGAGGGAAAGAGAAGAGATGGAGGAAAGGAGAAGATCTAAAAGGGAATATGAGGGAGGAGGAGAGTGGGATAAAGCAAATGGAGGGAGAGAGAGGGGGGGAAGGTGAAGAGAGGGAGAGAAAGACACGGAATGGCAGAGAGGGAGAGAGAGAGAAACGTAAGAGGACAAGAGAGGAGAGAGATAGCAGAAATAAACAATAGGGATACGAGATTAAGATTGCAGATTGAGACGTTAAATACGGAAAGGGAGAAGGCAGACTCTTGTGAAAGAGGAGCAGAGTGGATGTAAAGAGACTGTTTGAAGCCTTAAGATTAATTACTATGAGGAAAAAACCTGGCTTGCAAAATTATTTCACTTTAGCCAAAACCAAGGAGATACGTGTGCAATTATTGATTTCTTCCGAACTAAGGTAAGCTGATCAATTAATATTTGCGAATGTAAGCGTAATGGGATAAATTTCTGCACCGACGCATAATTCATGCCTATTCAATTAATATTTTATTCAGAAAATAATAAGGGGATGAATATATTAGAAAGAGTTAAGGGCATTTAGGAATTTTTAACGAAGAGCTGAAATAAGAACTTTGTAGTGATGAAATTATTGCAAATATTCACTTTATGGCCTATGGGTCAAATTATCTTGTTTAGATGTTTGTTTAATGCGTTAATATTAACTACTTTACGGTATGCGTTTTACGGTATTACGATACAGCATGTTTCTCAAATTAATTGTTTCATAACTGTTCCAAAATTCTAGAATTTCATATTTTCCACGATCCTTTCACGTACGAAAATCCCGCCGGATGGCGAGGCATTTGACAAGTGCAAAGGCATCTTGCTTCCGCCAGGTGACATTTGCCAACTTTAAACAGAATTACCTTCAAAGGTTATCAAATATTTCCTGATGCTTACATGTTTATATCTACACAACTGTCAAGTCTCACATTCTCACCTACTCCGGATCTACTACTTCTACACCGGTGTGATGTACGCACGCACGTAGCTACACTACGAAATTAATGCATAACATGTCCTCCGTAATGCCAGAATATCACGAAGTATTTACACAAGAAAATTGAAAACTCTCCAATAGTGATTTAAATTTAATCACAGCATGAAATATATCATTATACGACGAGACATTAAAGAAAATAACAAATAAACACAGCAAAAAAAAACAAAAAAACGAGGTAAAATAAATCATAAAAACGTCGATGGCAAAAGAAACACGAGGAGAGGGAATTACTCAGGAGGAGGGAAAAGATTAAGAGACGAAATGTAAGAAAAAAATAAAAACAGAAGATCGCGATATAAAGATAATGTCTTCAAACAGTTTGCGAGAGGATGCAAGTATGAGTGGCGCAAACAAGAGAAGGGGAATGCGAGAATGAAAGGAAACAGCGTTTGTTAAGCAATGAGAGGAGGAAGAGAGGTTTACAAGTGCGGGTGGCGTTGGAAAGCGATATAAGGTCGGGTAGGACGGAGAGAAGTAAACAAACATAAGGATACACGATGCGGCAATGGTACGAAAGGAACGCGTACATATTATACGAGAGGGAGAGAGAGAAAGGGAAGGTAAAGTCGATGATTATAGGAAAGAAAGGGAGGGGAGAGAGAAAAGAGTAGTATCCGAGAAGACATCAAATTATTCCTTCGAAGAAACTCAAGATTTACACATCCAGCTGAAGATTAACAAATATATTAACATGTTTGTTAATTAATTGAGTGTAAATACGATCGAAAGTGAGTAATTAAGTGGGTATAAATACGATCAAAAGTGTACATTAGAATTTCAGGCGTAACAATAAAGTACGTTAAATATCCGAGTGACACTCTCCTATCAGATTTTTCTTCTGGGTCGTGTGATATGTAACTAACATTTCGCTCGCTTCTCTACCTGGGCGCCAGCCAAAAACATAATCAATTAAACAAGATTTATATTCACGTAAAATATTATAATTATGGTCAGGCATGTTAAATATCCGACTGACACTCCTATCAAATGTTTCTTCTGGGTCGCGTGACATGTAATTAACATTTCATATATAAAGGCGCTTGACTTCAAGTCCAAGTTTGTACAATTTTGTTAAATTTAAACTCTGTGCAATATGTATCTCTTTCTCTATATTCTTAAGTGTAAACTCAGCAAAATATCTTTTCCTTGACAGTTTAATTTAAATACTGCTAACCTTTTGTTGTAGGATCTTCAAGCGTAGGAAATTTTGTATAATTTTAAAAATAAAATACAGGTAGTGTATACAAATTTGTATATACTGGATACACGGTGCCGCTGTCCATCTGGAAGATTTTTAACGCGTTCGCAACAATAAAGAAGACAAATAATAAATAAAAAAAGGGAGTCAGGAGAGAAGAAATGGCGACGAAGCGGAAAAAATCCAAATAAAGGCGAAATTTAATCAAGGCAGGAATTTGGGGGATTTTAAAAGAGAAAGTGAGAGACGCAAAGGAGGAAAAAGACCCAAAAGAGAATGGACGAAGAGAAGGAAACGGGTGAAAACGCAAAAAAAATATTAAAGAGAAAATTTCACCACGTGATAGATGTGTTAACGACGATCGAAAACGGCGTATAAATAGGGCAAAGGTGAGAAGAATAGAATTCGAGTTTGAAAGCAGAGCGAAGATAGAGTGGAAAGTGGGTAGAAAGGGTAAGGGATGTATGGGGAGGGGGAGGAGGGAGAGTGAGAGAAAGGAGTGTGAGAGAGAGGGGAGGAGAGTGAGAGGAGGGAAAGAGAGAAGGGGGAGGAAAAGAGGGGAGAAAGGAGTGAGGGAGAGAAAGGAGTGAAGTAGAGATGAGGGAGAGGAAGGTAGGGAGAGAGATGAGGGAGAGGGAGGGAGGGGGAGGGAGAGAGAGAGGGAGGGAGATGAGGGAGAGAGATGAGGGAGAGAGAGAAAAGAGACAGAGTGAGGAGGGATAGAGGGATGAGGAAATGAGAGGAGGAAGAGAGAGAGAGAGAGAGAAAATGGACAGAGAGAGGAGATGGACAGAGTGAGGAGGGAGAGAGAGGAGGAAATGGGAGGAGGAAAAGAGAGAGAGAAGAGGGACAGACAGAGGAGACGGAGAGAATGAGGAGGAAGAAAGATGAGTGAAATATGGGAGAGATTGGAAAAAGAGAGGAGTTAGTGATAGAATAGAAAGTGAGGTGAGAGAGAGAGAGTGAGAGAGAGAGAGAGAGAGAAAGAGAGACAAGGAAGGTGAGAGGAAAGTTGGTCAGGAAAAAGGTACAGCGGGAAATTTCGTGACGGAATCAGAGGAGAGAAAAACAAGGATTTTCCTCACGCAGAAAGGTTGAAAGAGAAGTCGAGAGAAAGAGAGTGGGAAACGAAAGGGGAATAGCGGGGAGTGTAAAAGAAGAGCGGAGGCAAAGGACGAGGGGTGCGAGGGAAAAGTGAGAAGAGAGAGGGAAGAGGTAGAGCATTCGGATCCATAGAAAATCTCCCCACCTCTCTTCCCTCTTCCGCCTCCCGAGATGACGGGATGGGATCGGGAATGACGTCACTGCAGACGTCACCGCCACCTCCCTTACCGCTTCCTCCTCCCTTCATTCTCCGTGCCGATTCTAATGGCCACCCTTTCCTCCTCCATGCCGTCCACACAACGGTGGTCCTTTGCCCACCACCGTACCTAACGAGGAGGCGAGGTGAGGTACGGGGAGAGAGAAAGAAAGAGAGAGAGAGAAACGAGGGTGATGGTGAGGGTGGGACTCGTACCAGAGGAGATGCCAGGGCGTTGGAGGGGGGAGGAAAATGAGGGGGGAGGGCGTCGTGGTGTGAGCGCCATGTGTGCGGCGTCATTGCGGGATATACGGGAAGCTCAGCTCCGCAGTTGCGATTCTGCAGAATCAGCGAGAGGGGCGAAGGAGAAGGTAATGCATTTGTATGGGCTGCTTCGTCCAGCGTACCGACCCCGTCGACGAAACATACACGAAAGGAACGCACATGAATACGGTTTAACCTCGTTAATAAAAAGTTCTCTGAGGGGTTTGAAAATGTCGTGGTTAATAATACAGAAGATTGTAATAACGAGGTGTATGTTATGGTTACAATAAAATACCAAAACTATTTCGTCATTTTTTACTGGATAGTTTTCTATCATTAGTACGTGCTGCGTCCAAGGTCAGAATGTAAAAAACTGGCGGCCAGAATTCTAATTTTTCTCTCGGGTAAACCGATCGGGATTTTATATAAATACTGTAATTTTGTTGAAAAGGACACAAGATTTTATTTATTTATGGAGATTCAATGGAACGCCGTTTTCAAATAACTAATTTTAATAACAAAACAAGTGATCAATCTTCTAGATAAAGACTATTTTGCCAATTATGGCCCCCATTAAAAAACTGCAATCCTATAACCTACATCACTTCAATGTTCACATTGATGTTTCTTTGAGTTTTCATGCCTGGTCTGAAAGAAATTCTTCCACGCCCACACACTTTAGATATATTGGTGATATTTGTATAGAGTTTGATTGGAACCGTTTATTGGATGCTTAATGGTTCATATGTTATTATAAAATGGTTATATTTCGCTTCTTATCTGAAAAGTCGCCTATATATTTCCTTTATTATATCAGAAGTCCTGTATTGTTATAGGGTTCACATGTATATAAACGAATGTTTCACGTGTGACTCAAGAACTTACTATGTATTAAGTACACTGAATCACGTGTTCGTGGACAGAGAGCGAGTCAAAAATACCCACGCTGTATCGTGCAAAATTGAGTTTGGTGCATTAAAAATGATTTTGTAACACATAGATTCTTGCAGGGAAATGAATTTTAGTTCGCTTAAACGAAAATTTGTTATCAACCGAGTTTATATTAACGGAAGTTTCATTTATATATACACTGATGTAAAATTGGACAGGTGCTCTTTGGAGAAATCCGCTTTTAAATACGGAACAATGGCTCGGCTGCTGCAGTTGCAAGTATTTCTGCATTAATAAGGGAAATGCTGTCGTGTCACGGGATCATATATAAAGAAAAGGTCGTTCTTTGTGATTAAAAAAAAAACTTTTAAAACAACTGCGCCGTGAAAATATTTTTTTCCCGCTCCGTGTTCGCGAATTTTCGAAGGCATTTTAAAAATCGGGCTTATTAATTTCTTCCGCGAGAGAATATTTTTGCCCTTTCGTCCTTGTTTCCTTTCAAGCGTGCCCTATACTCGAACATTCGCACGCGTGAAATTAAATCAGTAGTAAACATGGAGAACACAATTTTTTTAAAGAGAACGTGAAGATTTTTCACGCATCGCTCATTATGATTACATTGAATTTTCTGTATTATGAATTTTGCTCCAGAAAAGGAATTCTTTTCAATGTCATGCGCGGGAGTTGTTGCATTTAAAGCGTGCAAAAGCCAGCACGATCGAAAGAGGGAACGTGCATGTTGAAAGTGAATATTTTTCATGATATAAACTAAAATGGTAAATTATGTTCCGGGTATTACCCAGTTACGTATTAGGGGCATATCTTTTGCGATGTAAATATGATCTCTAAAAGTGTGTAAATCGTATTAATTTGCCCAAATATCGTAAACTAAAATAGTTTAATAATAATGGTGAATTACTCGTGCAATCTCACATGTCGGACGCATTCGCTCATTTTTATGCACACCAAAAGTAACATAGAACACATGAAACAACGTCTTGGGCAGAATTTGAACCCACGGCCCTGGAATTTGTAACCAGACACGCTAGACACCCCTGTAATGACAGCCATTTTAGACGGAGGAGAGAAAAAAACGATTTTTTAAAAATATTCGACTGATTTTTTCGGATATCTCTTCCATCGCCGTCTACAAAGCTTTGATACGGGACGAATCGTGGAAAATCGGTAGACATCGGGAGTTTCTCTGGCTGGCAGCCAAAACGGAAAAGGGTAGCAATGAGAGCGATAGAGGAAAGTAGAGGAAGAGAGCAAGAAATGTGGAGAGAGGACGTCGCGGAAGGATGGGGGAAAGGACAGATCCCGAAAGAGAGTGATAGCGGCGGCGGCGGCAAATGAAAGTAGATGGCGGGTCGGAAGGAGAAAGGAAGGAGCGGCTGGTTAGAAAGGGTAAGCGAAACGGAGGAAAAGAAATACACGGAGAGGAATACGTTGAATAAAAGGGGAGGTAATTGAGAATAAAATAAAACCTGGGAAAAGGAAGACTGATTGATTCGATCCTTTATTGGATGAGGTTACGTCCTTTTGAACCGCACTGATACCTAGATTCTCGTATCATTTGACATAAAATCCACGCTAAATTAATAAAAAGACAAAAGGTAAACAAAGAAATAAAACGAAAAATGTAGGGAAAAAATGACGAAACGACAAATATTCAAATGTAAGAGGAAGGAATTAAAACGTGTTAGGTAGTGTTTCTTATTGATGCTCATACGTATTGGTGCGTAATTATTGCTTATGAATTACTCAGCTTCAATCTATAAAATTAATAACCTCTATAATATTGAAAGGTGGCTCGTTAAAGGAGGACAGATTCTTATATTTGAAGTAGAAAAAAGGCAGTCAATTCCATAATCTTCCCCAAGTGCCAAGAACAACTTTTTATAAGAATGGAAATAAAACAGAATGAGTTGCGTGCTTTGTGAGGATACATTCACAAATTCTTAAAATTTATTTTTTCAAAATATAACTCGGAATAAGAGGGTGATTTTTTGTGTTGCTGCTCTAGTCGTCTTTTTTTAGGCACCCCTTCCATGAAGTCTCATATGTAATGCACCTTTTATGAGGAAGATCGAAGAGGAAGTATTAGAGATCTAAATTAAATAACCTGGATTCATACACGCGACTGAAAAATATAAAATTGAGAGAATGACTTATTTGTAATGCACTGAAAATTCTCACGGAAATGCCAATAATGATATATTTTTTAATCCACGATTAATAATAATATTGCGAATATAATAATATGAAGTTAAATATCTTCGATGGCAAAAAGTATAAAGTTTATAATGTTTTACATATTGACAATCTACAAAACAAGTGCAATATACCGCATTCATATAAAAAATTATGTGCATTTTCATGTCATATTCCTATACAACATGCAATGACATTTTGTAGAAAAATATTGAGAAGATGTCTGTTTTCAGATACCATCCCTACGTTAACGTCAATCTAAGTCAAACGTTCTTTCTTTTCTAGTTAACCTATTCCTGTCTCGCATCAAATAACCTCGTTACCAATATAGCGAAATATCTAAACATCACAAGTGTGCAACTCCAACATTCGATAGTTAAAGAATATATTTTTCTTGGAAATACTAATATTTTTTAAATTGGGGCTATGCATATCATATAAATGTTCGATTGTGTACACATAAATAGCAGGATTAATGCTTCTCATTATTCGTGTCGCGGGTTCGAAAACTTCCGAGAGCATCGAAACGTGATCCCCCTTGTTACAGTTTATTGACTGAACAATGATCCAGTGCAGGGGTTCCCAACCCGGTGCTCGCGAGCACCGCTGTGCTCTTTTGAAGCCTGATGGTGCTGTTTGGCAGCCTGACTGTGCTCTTATCCCATTTACTAGGACCAATAATTTAATTTGCTCGGTTTATTTCTTTCTAAACGTATTCAAGATCATTAATATAAACTATGATGTTGGTTTGCTATTACTCATTATCATTACTACGCTTGTGGAAGTGTAGTGGTGCTCTTTCGATATTCTAGGATACAACTTGGTGCTCGCCACATCGAAAAGGTTGGGAACCTCTGAGATATTGCCTAACGGCGGCTCAGCGCGAGGTGTTAATGCATAATCCTTAGGATAAACCTAAACATGTACGCATAAAACTCTAGGCAGGAAAAAGGGCTTTCTTTCTTCTCATTTTCTGATAAACATGTGCATTCAGTGGCGTACTGATGGCCCCCGTAACCCCCGCAATGCGGGGGGGGGGGGGGCGCGAGATTTAGGGGGGCCCCAATCGTTCAAACCGTACTGACTAAGATATCCATAGGGTGCCCCATATTATTTGTTGCGGGGGCCCCCTCAGATTTTCATGTACGCCACTGTGTGCATTACTTAATTATTTTAAGTGCATGCCCGATGATTGTTCAATACACATGAGACACTTTTGAATTTAAGTGATCCTAGTGTTAGTCATGTGTAAAGTTATATATAACAAATTTGTCGATGATGTTTATACATTAAACTAGAGCGTGCATATATTAAACGAAACCTAAAATACAAAACATTAAATAAATATTATTATACTGACTAATCGCAGTTGCGTGTAACGAACAGTACGAGCCACGAAAATACGAAAATAATTATAGTTCTGTGGAATAACTAATTGGATATCACAAAGTATAAATAAAAAGTGTATTTCAAAAGGATTTCAGGAAAGAGAAAGAATTCAGAGTACTAAGGTTCGGAGCAATAAAAAAGTTGTTAGAGAAATAAAGTGCCAAATTTCAATTGATAAATCTAAATATAAAGGCAATCAAACATTTAAATAACTCATGAAATTACTAGGAAAGCATATGGAATAGCGACTAAAAAACCGATTAATGAATTACTACCGGAAGAAAAATTAATTAATCAAAAAATGTTCCCAAGGAAGACAAACCTGAGTCTTATAAAAAGCGACCAAGAAAGACTATACTGAAAATCAGTAAAATACTGAATTCCGAGAATCTTTTGCTACATAGCGTTATCTTTTCTTTTTTTTTATTTTTAGAAAATATTACCAAAAATATGCAAAGTACGTGTTTATACTGCAATTGATCCTTTGTAGTTACCTTTTTTAAAAGGAATATATGATCATCAAAGAGAAACTTTAAATCATAGTATAAAGAACTGAATCAGGGCAGTATTACTTTGAAATTAATTAATTAATTAAGAATGTTTCTTAAAGAGCCAATAATTCCTTTTTAAAAATCAAATCCGCCAAATGATCAACACCGAAAATAATCACATTTTAACCTCGGTGATGAAAATTCAGTTAAATTCGTAGTCCGCTTATTCAAGATTTGACATGAGTAGAGAGTGACGGAGAATGATAAAAAATTCCAAAATACTGGAAAGTATAGAATGGAAAAGAAAGATTTTCAATTCCTCTAGGAAAGAACTATTATCGAATGTAACGTGCAACATTACGTTTAAAAACTACGTTCGCTGCATTATTGTTTAATAATTGTTTCGCCTGTTGTGTATGCATTTAGTGACAATTTAATGCCCCTTCTGTAATGAGGATTTTTTTGTTATATGGACAATTTCTTTTTCATTGATCTGTTGTACGCCATGCTTAAAAATAAGCTAATGTCGAATTTCAATAACTCGAATTACAAGGTAAGAAAAACGTTCGAGTCTTATCCAAACTTCGAGTTAAAAGTCTTCACCTTAAATTAAATTAATACAAAAGTGAAAAATATTCACTCATCGAAAATTATAGTTATGCACTATCGAGTTATCGAGATTTTACTAATTTCTAATGCGATGTTTCTCAATTCTTATACTGGTCTGACTGACTTGGGAACATACGCACATGATGTGGCTGTTTTCAGTTGCTTTCCACGCCAGTGCTCTAACTAATAAACCACCGACAAACCCAGTCAAAATGGGTCAGACGAAATTTCTTGGAGTTCTTCTAGATAGCTCATTCTCATCTCACGTCTATTTTGAAAAATTAAATAATAGGCTGAGGAAAAACTCATAGTATTTCTACTAATTGACAAACATTCTTTTGACAAAATTAAAAAAAAAATCATACACATTGGTGGAACAATTGCGAGATACAGTATAACAATCTGGAGAAACTCCACTCCGCGCTAAAGCGGGAAATGTAATATTTTATACAACTAAGGTGTTTCCTAAAACTTCGCCAAAGGCGCCTTATCTCCCAACTACCTCTCTGACGAAATAAATCTCAAGTTCTTTATTTCAGTATTCGAACGCATTTCTTTTCTCTTTCCTCCACTTTGTTTTCCAAAGTTCATTTTTCATCCCTATATCTGGAAATGAAAATCCCTTGATCTATCTCCGATGTCCATCGCTACAATTAAATTTGACGAACTTCAGAGAAGTATGGACAGAATCAGGATAGGAATAATCAAAGTACAGGGGTGAAAAATTAAGGCCCTCAGGAAAACTTTGGGGTTGACAAGTACTGTTCTTTGTGTGTGGATGGATGGTATGACTGCTATTCAATACAAATGTCAAGGTCACGATAGATGCGGTTGAAGAGGATTTTCGAGTTCACCGTGCAAAAAGTATGACATTTTATTTAACCTCGAGTGCTGTCTATGATCCTGTGATAAATGGATAAAGAATCGAATTCATGTGACTTTGGTATCATTACACGTATTTTGAAAGTATAACTAGCTACAAATCAAATAAAGAAATAAGTACTTAGGTATCTTCAAGAACCATTTGTATACTTCAGCTAAGAGGTAGCTCTCATCGATGGTATTCAATGATAAAAGATTCTGAAAGAACCATTTCAATTTGAAATGTATTTATTTCGTGAATTTGTTTGTAGTCATATAATTGCCTCGATAGTTCTATATTGAATGAGAAATCTTTTAAAGAAAAAATAAATTTCTCTGCACGAGAAAAAGCGCGTACGAAAAAAAAGTCGAGAGAGTCAGAATTAATATATAAGCATTATGAACGGCGAAGGACCAGTTTGTATTCCAGTGGTAATGCAATATGGAGGCGAAAATAAATTATTGCTAAAGCAATGACAATCAATAATGAGTAATTCACTTTTATCGCCTACATCTCATTAGGTATAATTCGAAATTGGGTACCGAAATCCTGAAATTTATATTTTCATTTATTACCATTTTCTACCGTGATAAAATATTAAATCAATATTTCCTCTATGGGCATAAATGTGTTACGTGGGCATACAATGCTGTTTTCATATGAAAGAATGAAATGCATCTCTAAATACGGTTATCGTCAGAAAACTCGGAATCGAAACACAATTGTCGTGTGTTTCGTGAACTTATGATAAAACAAAAATATTTTAAGCATGGCGGTAAAGAATATAATATGTACTCAAATTATGAGTTAAAACAGTATATACTAATTTGTTTCTCACCCCAACAAAGTTTATTTTAATTTAAACTTATAATATTGGAAATTAGTCTCTGGTGTGCTATTTATCGAACAATGTATGTCATATAAAAATGAATTGGAGATAAGTTCGAAATGACAATAAATTTACTCATACTCGATAAACCTTTAGTTATTCATGTATCACATAAATATTTTCGTTAAAATTAATCGTTAAATATAAAAAAACAACTACTTCAAGTAATTCGTGTTGGAACAGTTTCTTAGGGTCACTTGACCTAGTATTAAAGAATCACTCCTTCTGGAGTACAAAGAAAAATGTCCCAGAGATACATTTTTAAAATTAAGTGCATAGCTCAGTAACTTGGAGTGAAGTTTTTGTAAGATATAAAGATGTCAAATGTACGCGAAGTATTAATTATCACGCATACAATTTGTAATTCTTGTGTTCATGGAAATCGCAGATTCGAAAGAGAAAATTATATTTTAACTAAGTAATACCCCGTCAATATGACCGGTCAAAGTACTAATATGTCAAATATGGACAATTCAAAAGATAATTTTTAGTCCGTTCAAAAATGCGTTTTCAGTTGTCTTTCTTTTTGCCTTTCTGAATTCAATGCCTGAAGTGAGGTGCACTATCTGTGGAGCCTTCACCGAGTTGTACCTACATGATTAGTTAAACTTAAAATAGTTGCGTTAAAAATGAGAAAATGACTATCGAACCGTCATATGACGGGCTTTCTTTAGTTAAACTTAAAATAGTTGCGCGAAAGAGAATGAATGTATATTAAATATCATAATTGACGAATATTGTTTACCTTGGTTGATATGAAAATCATTTCCCTCTCCTTCCTTTTCTATCTTTCTCTTGTATTAAAAGTATTCAACACACGCTTACACCCATAATAAGGATCGAAATAACAATAGAATCTCTAGATCTAACAATGTAATTGGTAGGCAGGACAACATCCCGTTAAAATGGCAATATTTCACCAAAGTATGTGAATTATAAACGTTTAACATGAGTGTTTTCGAAATATAAGAGGAAAAGTATTAACAGTATAAGAAACTATAATTTTTTCTTCAAAATGGTTTATATCCAAAGATCGTAAGCTAATTCTTTATAATTTTAATCTAAAGAAGAATGAAAACCTGCAGGTCGAAAAGTCGATTTTTACGTGTTATTTTATGGGAAATGGAAATGTTTTCCGTGGAGTCAAACCCAGGGCTTGATTCAAGATTTTTTTTGTCATCACCTTAAAATATGTGGATCGAGCATTCCTGCCAAATTTACTTTTTCTATCTCGAATTATTGGTAGCGGGGTGTTTATCATGTCTAGCTGCCAATGGTCGTGAGTTCAAATCCTGCTGTGGGCATGTAAAAAAACATTATAATGCGCATTTTTTTTCTAGCGAGCAAGTGGGTGTAGCGTTACATCAGACAAACAAATAAACGTCCAGATCGCGGAAAAAATATATAGAATGAGATATCTCTGGGAAATAGGACTCGAAAAAAATATCCCCTCGCCTCGAATTACGCGAAAACTTGCATTTACCACGCGACGCGGGCAAATCATCATCACGATGGTAATAACAAGCTGAACTTTTACGGATAACGTTATCATCGATTCCACAGATTCTTACCCGATTATCATATCCTAAATCAGGGGTCACCAAACGTTTTACCGAAGGGGCCATATGAGGTTTCACATACGACTGTACGGGCCGCATATGATCTCTCAAATGATTGATCGGGCAGTGTAGAATTTCATAGAGCAAGTGTTGACCATTTTTAAATTTATCTAATATGTCATACGCCCATATTAAAAGTATTTAGCATCGATGTACTCGGAAAAAGTCATTTCGTTATAAAAAACGATATGTAATGAAAACCTCTGAAGATAAATTCACAAAACTTGAAGAAATTGATGGGTAAGGATGAAACCATTGTGGGAGCCAGATGTTGCCCGCGGGCCATAGTTTGGATAACCCTGTCCTAAATCATGGATAAAAGAAATTGGAAATTTTCGCAATAAGCTATCCAAGGAAACGTCAAATCACTCGAGGATGCTTGTCAGAGAGACAAGAGGGTGCGCTACTACCTAATAAATGTACTTCAAATTTCCCCTTCGTCTCACAAAGACTTTACCCTTAACCTAACCGTATTTGTTTCGATACCCAGAAGGAAAGGTACCGAAACATCCTAAGTATATACACGACGAAAACCGTGACCACTGTCTGCATTCACAACGAGTGATGTTCCTGGAAATAAGAAAAAAATAACTCCCCTGCAAAAAACTCCTATTCCTGCTCTAACAGGGCACGCTTCGCCTGGTATGCAGTGCCGATGGGCCAAAATTAGGGATAGGAGGGGTACGGGAATGAAGGAAAGAGGGAGAGGGGAGGGTGAGGGGGTGGGAAGGGAGGAAGGGAGACTCGGCATTGGGTCGATAGGGGACAGTGCGCGGAGGAGGGTGGAGGGAAAGGGAGGGGAAAAGAGAGGGAGAGGTGTCGAGGAGAGAACGAGTGAGAAGCAGACGGGATGGTGTAGCGAAAGAAGAACCAGCATGGAGCAAATGCGATGAAGAAAGTAGGTGGGAAATAATAGGTCAAAATAATGGTGTATTTTAGGTGAAGATTATGTTTGAATATCGTGCCAAAGTTACAATAAAATTCGAAAGGGTAAAATTACAATTGCGGGAACGTGTGGAAATTAAATTTGTGCCGACACTATCGTAGTGATGAATGCTTCGAGATTAATACGAGGGAATTATCGCGATTTATACGAATGAAGGATGGATTGAAATGTTAAGAGTAAACCCTGAGAAAAACGTATATATTTGCACATTTCTTGAGCCATTCGCACAATTGAGGAATTAACGTGTAAAATAATTAACACCGACTGAATTACATATAATATAAGCAACAACATCCAAATATAAACCGTGAGAAGATGAGACTTTTAAGAGTGGCGTGTATTCTTAAACTCGTGGCGATGTATACTGTGTAAATGGTGATTGAGAGTAAATAAGTGGGATGCGATGAAAAAATGGGAATGGAGGTAAAACAAAAAATGAGAGGAACCAAGAAAAGCGAAGGAACGAAAGAAAGATTTTGGGAAAAGGAAAGGGAAAAGAAAGTCGATCATGATAAGAGCATGAGATGGAGGGCGCGATATCTTAGATGAAAAATTATATGTAAATACTTCTTCGGAATTTGGATAAAACGGAGCTAAAGAATATATATATTTAAATGAGGAGGGAGGTATGGAATAAACGAAAGATTCGACGATAAGTTACTCCGACGCGTTATTTATGAAGTGCTTAAAAATAAGGACATGAGAAAAGATGGAATGCGTTAAAGGTTTTTCTTTTCGTACATTGGAAGGAATTAAGGACATTATTCCATTTTCATAAAGACTGTATACCGTCAGGGTTTAGCGCAGAAATCAGACACGAATGCTCACGTAACGACTGAACGGTGGAAAAAAATTCCAGGATATTAAATATTATTAAAGAAAAGAGCCTAAATAATGTTAAAAGCGGAAGAAAACAACGGCAAGCGAATTAAGACACGTTGGAAAGTAATTTTCGAAGGAATTCCAAAAAAAAAGGCAAACCCAGACGCATATGGAAATTATCGACGCGGCAGTGAAAATTCCTTGGAAATATGCAATCCCGTGACGAACTCCATTCGAAAGGCAACAATATAGGAATTCGAAAGATTTTTTTTTCGCGGCGTCCCTCGCAATCGCCAGCATTTTCACACCATTCGAGGGCGAGAGGAGAATCTCTTCGCAATCCAGAGGTCGTGTTCGACCCGAGATAAAATATTCATCTCTATCGCACCTCCTTTCGCAATTCCACGATCGACTCCCCGCCGTATTTCCCACTTCCTAGGAAAGCGCGAAGCGAATATTCTCTTTTCGTTTTTCTTCTCCCGAGAAAAGAAAAGGTTTGGATGAGAGGATACGGATCATGGTTAAAGTGGCGGAAGAGTTTACGCGTCGTAATGCTTGTCTGGGTGATGGCAGAAGGATAAAAGTACTGGAGCGCAGATTAAATGGTCGTGACGTTTCGATGGAAAAGAAACGGGAGAAGATTTATTGGCGGAAAAAACAACGGGACGTAAACAAGGAAGAATCCGCAATTTTTGCCATAAATATACTTCGCGAACGTTCGCGTCCTCGACTGGTTTCTTGTTCAGTACTCTTAACAAGGATACAGCCCACTCTCTCAAGTATATGTCACGTATAACACCCTAACTGTAGCTATTTTTAGAATTAGCCCGGTTTAGATGGTTGATGTGTACGCGTGGAAAATTTGTTAAATATATTCAGTGAATATGAAAAATGTTATTCTTTCGTTGTAATATTACTGCTTTTTCCCGCCGTTGGTTTTGACAGTAATAAAAAACTAACGGTTGAGTAGTATTATTTTTAAGTTTCAGTTTTAATTTGAACGATTTTATATCTTTTTCTAATCCGTTGAATATTTAATAACGGACACTTGGAGAAATTATTTGGGTATTTTTAATAATTATCATTGACAATTTTGGCACCTTTCATCGAAAATTGCTCTGTGTTTCATTATCCGAATAATGTTGAAAATGAATATTTATATTTAACACAGCCTTATAGTTCGAACGATGAATTATGTGTGGATGGGTTCCTATAGAAAATTAGCCATTAAATCCCAATAAACCAATGCTGTAAATATTAAAAGTGACATAAATTGGAAAAGTTTTTAGCGCGAAAAATAATATTTGAGTCATGTTTAGCCCCTTATTTTTGCTTGTACCTTCTTTACTATTTTCGAGTTCAGAAAATGGAACCAGAAGCCATTAATGAATTAAATCAATTGCGTGGGCATTTATTATGCAGCTTTCGCCGATTTCAAAAGTGTATCAAAGAAATAATCGTAAATAGTACCTAGATATGAGGTTTAATGCAAGTACCCACGAATCAAAGGTTCAAAAAGAAACCTATATTTTCAACTTTAGTTATATTTGTAAATTAATTGTGATTTAGTCTCAGTGGCACAATTTAATTAATTCGTTAATTTAGCCCATTTAATTTTATTCAAACATTAATTCCGATTTTCTTCAATTTTTTACCATTACATGATGAATGTAAAATATATCGAGTAATATTCTTATAGCATTTACGAAAAGCTCCAGTATTTTCTATTACGGTTATTTTTCAGAACGACCTACGAAGGAAAGGTGACATATAAACGTTTAAGATGATTATGTATTAACACGAACGATTGAAACAGCGTGAAAATGTGCTCACACCTCTGAATTCATTCCATCGTGTTTTTATCCCATTTCAGACTTCTATATAGATATTAAGAATTTAGGCGATGGGAGGAGAAAGATAGAGAGAGAGGGAGGGAGAGGGGGAGAGGGAGAGAGAGGTTGGAATCTATGTTGAAAAATCCTTTGGTGCACGAGTACAAATATTCTTCCATAGCTGACAAGCTCCGCCCGTCAGCCATTCATTTAAATGGGTATAATCAATATGTGACATTTGTTTTCATGAAGGTCAGAGAGGGATGTGATTGGCATTCTAAAGTACTCTGAATCATCTCTCATGTTTGATAACAAGCGACGCAAAGGAAAATTTAGGACATACGTCCGCGAATACAAATCGAGTATTCGGTTTTAACGATTTTTTTAGTTCTCTTTTGATTTCCGCCATATTGGAGAAGAGGATGAAATTAAAAACCTTGACAAAATATTCGAAGTATCTTCTCTTAACTTTAAGCCATTTAGAAATGGTAGAAATCTTTCAAAAATTTCATTTAATTGATTTAGTTGAAGAAGGAAAGTGGCAATTAAAATAGGATGATCAGATTCCATGTAGATAAAAGCGGGATATTTCTCAGAATTACAAGGACGGAAACGACACAATTTAAACAAAAAGAATTTGCTTTGGCTGTTTTAATGTAAATGAAATTTTAAACCATTTCATGTATTAACCCTAACGACAAAAATTTTTCCGCGTTATAGAATCATAGTCTTTTATTATAACGGGGATAAACATCCTCTATAAACTAGAGCATCGCTACAATCTTCATATAAAATAACATTTCTAACAAAAGGCAAAGAGAAAAGTATAGAATTTCTTTATATAGGTACTATCCACGATTCGAATTTTTCATTGCTTTGCTGGTTAAAACATCCGACTAGCAATTGGAAGATACGGGTTCGATTCCCGCTCCAATGGAAATGCCCTCCTTTCCTCCCTTTGAATTTAATACTCGGGTATATGGGTTCAAGCATAGAGAAATGTTTCATTTTACATTACAATTCGAAAAAATTTGACGCATATGTTCTCATATCATCTGTACTCGTACCGAAAAAAGACTTTTGTCGTTCACATTCCTCCGTATTTAAGGCGTTTAAACAAACGAAACCAACTGCACTGCCTACCTATTACTTCCCAGAATTATTTTTTGCGAGCACTCCGCTAAAATTTACCGGTGTTTATCTTGACACCAAATATACGGGAACATTTCTTTGAGATTGTAAAAAATATTTGATAGTTTGTCGCACTAGGGTTTCCTACCAAAGAGAAAACCAATGTCATAATTGTATCAAGCATTTTGTATTATCAGATCATTTTTTTAAGGAAGAAAAATTTTAATGATCATTATGTACCAAGTGCAAATTTGGAAAACATTATTGTTACCCAACTTCACAATTTTCCTCTTTATGTCCCGATCATTTATCTTAATTGATTTCGCCGTAAGTGCAGCCCTTTCGTATTCCTGTCCTCCCGAGCCCCACTGGTGATCTTTAGGCGTCGAATATGTACTTTCTTTCCCAAAAACACTAGCGAACCAGTTACTAAACTCATTCGCCTTTCCTTCCTCATCTAAGGTTATCTCTCCATTTTTCCCCTTTATCATTCTAATTTTTTCGCAATTATCCTTACGACATCAAATATATTTGAAAAATTTATTTTTACTTCTTGTGTCTAGAATATTTAGCAGATAACTTGCTTGTGCTCGTATTTTTTTCCCTAGTTATTTCCCTAAACAATTTCTTGTAAATAAGTACATATTCCTCCCCTTTATTCTTTCCTAACTTTCTTTTTTAACACTCTGACCATTTTATTATAATACTCCGGATCCGACTTTAACCTTAGTATTTTTTGGGAACATATTTTTGCATTCCTTTAGATAATATAGTCTTAAAATCCTCCCATATTTCATGCACCGTTTCCCTTCTTCCTGCCCAGCTCGAAAAATTTTCGCGCAGGTAATTTAAGAAACCCTCTCTATCGCCTCATATTCATAATAGGAGAATCCCTCCGCCAAACGAAAATTAAATCTTACTAAGCCAGTTTTCATATCAAATACAATTTTTTCCAAGGAATTTTCGACGTCCGAAGAAATATGAAATGAATCTAAAATTTTAATTTAATTTAATTGGAAAAAAGAACGCCGAAATTAAAACAGTCGATAAAATCTCCGGGTTGAAAAATAAAAGAATAGCGAGGCACTCCACGTCCTCCCCTTCCGATTTCCCTCAAGCGTCGACATACGAAAAACATCAGCTTCACTAAGCTTCTCAACCATCTATCCCTTTGTCATCCAATCCGTTAATTGGCTCAAAACATTATTGGGCCAAAACGGCTAATTTATTCGTTTATTTTCTCTCGAGTTAAGTGCGCATTTACATATTTGGTTTCCCTCTCCGCCGCACTTGCGTTAGAAATGGGGATTCTGAAGGAGGGGAGGAGATTTGAGAAAGAGGTTTTGCTTTGGATTGGGAAGTTGCGCGGGAGGGGTTTGGGAGGGAAAGGGGGAGGGAATGAAGGGTTTTAGGAGGAAAGACGAGAAGGAAAGGTGTAAAAGGATGAAGGATAGCAGAGGAGGACTGCGGTTGCGAGACGGAATAAGGTTTTGATGCCTCTAAGAGTGGAAGGCAGATGTGAAACACGAATTGGATTTGTTTTCTTTATAAAGGTATTTACATCCCAATTTACTCTGGATTACCCGTAATCGCGAGGATAATATAGTTTTTCCTCTGACAGGATTTACGCACACTTTGAGAAAGATTGGAGATCTTCATACAATATGTGTGTGTGTGTCACCGGCAGTTGGAGAGTGACTGCTGTACTAGCGTAATTTCCCGTCAAATATGACGGGTATGCGTGAATTAAGTATTACGCTAAAATTAAATTAAAATTAAAGAAACCAACATTCATATGCATTAAAAAGCAAATAATAAATATAAAATCCACATAACTTTCCCGAAAGTAAAAATGGTAATGGACATACAAAAGTTGTGTAATTTTAATATGCAAATGATTTATGTGTTACAGTCTTCCACGTGTTAATCAAATGGGGAAAATAACGCTCCGAAAATCTAACCCATGACTTCAATGTAGACGGTGAGCTGCTAAAAATTTTAAATGGGCAACGCTAAGTATATCCTAAAACTATGAGTCGAATGGTATTTACCATAATTCCCCTGCACCTTCTGCCGCCGGTGGTGCTCTGAGCATTACACGAAACATGACGCATAACCAAGCAAATCATATAGGAGAGTTGATAAATGGAATCTGGAATACGATTTTTGTTTTTATAACCTATTCGACTCAGATATCGTAATGGTAATTGGTAGAGAGTTATAGTATTAATTATAGTTTTGTTTTACGATAACTTATGAAGATCAGGACGCTGGTGGACGTTATCGTTAATCCTCCATCGACCACCTATAATAATCATTAACGATAAAGTGATGAAACCACGTTTGACCAAATTTCGAAAAACTGATATGCTTTTCCCTTTATATTCATGAATTAAAATCACACTCGTTTCAATTTATAAGCATTGAATCCATAAATTCATAAATTGTTCGAGATTCCCTTTGAAATATATTTCGCTGTTATATGTCTCCAATTATACATATAATTTACTTTACTCTTGCGATCAGGGTCGGCTCAAGACATTTTGGCGCCCCAAGTAGATTTCAATTATGGCGCCCCATCGATACATAAATTTTACATTAAAATTCGGTAGTTTAGTAGTATAATAGGATTTTGAAGTTTTTTGTGTTTTTATGATTAAACAGTTTAATAAAAAAACAAAGCTTTATTCACAGAAAAATAAATTTGAAACATCACAAAGAAATTATAAATTGTTCGATACTTATTTCAATGACAATGAGATTGATTGGAACTATTGCATCGATATATGTACATATGCACAGATGGGGCTCAATCAATGGTTGTCAAACTTGCTGGTGCAGTAAGTTTCATAAAGAAGGAATAAAAAAATGCAACATCGACACATTGCCTTATTCATAGACAGGCATGTGTTGAAAACGCATGAATGAAGGCAGTGACGAACTTATCTAAAGCTATTGGTATAAATTGCTCTTGGAATGAAAAAGAAAGTATGAAATTGATTCTTGATTGCAAAATGCACTTGGGAGTCTGTGAATACTGCAAATGAAGGATGCAGGGAAAAAAGAAGCAACGAAACGAATGGAACCTTATATTGGAAGTGATCTTGGAAAGACGTACCGAAAAAAAAATTATTAAAAAAATATGGATTGGGATGAAGAGCGGGCTTTATCGTGAATAACTGAGACTCGAACTTTATGACTGATTACGAACTTCAAGAGCAAGATGAACATCGTCTATTACTTGGAATCATTACGAAAAAGGACAATTTTCGTTAACAGAAGAAGCTTACGAACTTGTTACCAATTTAAAATTGAAAATTTAAAACGACCTTCGGAATGAATTTCTTAAACGGAAATAAATTTGTCCAATAATAGAGTTAATTACCCCAAATTTTAAAGAGAAAAACCTCTACGTTAAACTACTTATCAAAGGTTGGTTCAAGAAAGAGTATAATAGCAACAAACATATTTGAATTAAATGAAAATATAATTTAACCATATAACGTGAAAGATATACGTATTTAATCGATTGGAAGCCGACCTTTTATTTACCTTTTAACCGCCTTAAAAGTTGCCACTCGGTTTAGAATCGAATATTAAAAATCAAAATAAATGTTTCAATAAATTCAGTCCCGATCCATCTCTAGTATGCGCGTAATCTTAGGATTCCCTGGGTCAATCATAATTTCCTCGTTCCTTCGCAAGCGTAAATTTTTGTCATTTACTTTGGCGAGTTTTTCAGATTTTCTTAATAATCCCATAATAGGACGACCGCATTATTCTGAGGAATTTAAGAGAAAGGTGATAGCATATGCGGAAGAAACATCAAATCTTGCTGCACAATGGTGCACGGGATTGACGAGTCGAATGTGAGACGTTGGAGAAGAAAAAGAGAGAAACCGGGATATTTTTTTGCGAGATTAAAAATCTGGGACATAACCGGGACAGATTACATTTAGTAAAAATTGTATTGAATGCTTGAATATAACGTGTGTAATTTGTGTTGTCCTAATTTTATCTGATATCTTTTTTATTTAATTACGAATTGAAAAAACCGGGGCATTCATACTTTTCGGTATTTTTTCGCGACAAATCCCGGAAAACACCCAACATGGAATTTTCCTCGCATGCCCTTGTGAGAAGTAGGGGTCGACTTACAATTGATTAAATACGGTATATAAAAATATCGAATAAAAATATGTATATACTAACTTCCTCGTTTATAAAATCTTCGTTGATCGTAGGATAGGTATAGCTCCAACCTCGGGTGAAAAACACGCTTTTTTGAACGAGAAAAAATAATATTTACACCAAATACTGATGTCACTTATTGAGCAAAGACAAAAAACATCAATTATGCCCAAGGAAAATTAACCTGCTATAACCTGATAAGAGATTCTTCAAACACTAAAAGACGCACAACACTCGACTGAGGTTTCCACAACGATGGACGTATTGGAACTAATGCGGACATCGATGTCACCGATGCAAAATGCGAGGGAGAAGGAAATGTTGAAGGAGAAGGGGTTGAAAACAGTGGTGTGAGAATATGTATCCCGTTCTCACACACCCTAACACAGCGTAGCAATTACTAAGAAGCAGTAAAAGAAACCCAAAAGATATTTATTTCGTCCTCAAACAAGAGCCGCAACCAATCAACCGAGAATTTTGAATGCGCCTGACTGAATGCAGGTGGAAACAAAGAGGAACCGCAGGAGGGAGGGTCTTGGGATATCCCGTATCCTACACGGACTTTCTAAAGATTTCCTTGCTCTTGGGCACCCTTGCAAATATCTCCCGCTGGCCAACTTCTGATGAGACAGCAGAGGCTAGTAAGGCAGGGACGATGCCCCCCCCACCCCCCCCCCACCTAAGGGAATGCTTCTCACTTCAGGCCTTTGGTGCAAGGGGTGCATTGCACCCGGACAGAAACCCTTGAGGGCGTCAAACCACAGAGGGAATCAACTAGAAATATTAGGGGCGGTGAGAACTGCTTTCACCCGGTCGGCAAAGATCCCCGGCATGTAACAGCAGTAAAATGTTGGAAAAACCACATACAGCCATTTGTATTCGGTATTATTCTCGGAAGCCGCTTTCGGAAATACTATTTCACCATTCGGAGTAGAGCCTGGTTGCTGCCCCTGAACATCCCTTTGAAGTCACATTTTCCCATTTATTCGCCAGCTGCAAACAGAAAACATATCAATGAAAACCAAATGGAAAAACTAAATTAAGGTGTTTTCCGAAAATTATTGCCAGGAAAATTTGACGCCTCTAAAAATTCGGCGCCCCAAACGGTCGCTTGGTCTGCTTGTATTGTTGAGCTGGCCCTGCTTGCGATTCGTTGGCGATTTATTTTATTTCTCAGACGAGGAAATATTTAGCTAATTAATTGTTAAGTATTTAATTCCTATTTTAAAATATCTGCTATATCAATCTTTCAAATACGTCAAAATAGAGGGATAGATGTTTGGTAACGTATAGATCAGGGGCGTGCAACCTTTTTACATGGCGGGCCGCGTATATTTGAGTGTTTTGGTGAGCCATATTAGAAGTCACGAGTGCCTCGGCTGGCCGGAATAGAGTTTACATCGGAACTTACTTAAGGGATTATAAGCGATTTTAAAACTCCTAAATTAAGTTTTTACCATTTTGAGGGTAAAAACTAGGCAATGTGTTATGGCAACAATCGAACTTAAATTATACAAAATTACCATTAATAAATATCACAGATTATATCTTCACCAAAGCTTCGCGGACCTCATAAATTGCTCTCATGGGCCGGATGTGGCCCGCGGGCCGTGGGTTCCACGCCCCTGGTATAGATCTTACAGATATATTTTTATGGTCTCTATGTTAAATATATTTTTATCAAGAAAAATCCGCGAATCACAATTATATTCTCTCGGATAACTAAGATTTTATAGGATATCTCTTCATTTCCGGGTTCGAGGTTAACAATATATCATTCATCCATCTAGCTTTCTAAGGTAGCAAGAGAAGGGATTTTACGAGTCGGCGAAGCCTCATCCCTTTGGAGAGTGGAAACAGGTCGAATTGGGGCGAAAAGGGGAGAAGGGGGCCAATTCAATTGGAGGATGTTAAGAATGGCAGGAGGGAAAAGAGAGGGAATGGTGTACGTTGAAGAGAGCCGGTTGAGAGGGAGGGAGGGGCGGAGAGGAAAGGGAAGGAGTGTGTGGAGAGGTAAAGGTTGAAATAGATTGAGAAGATGGAGCGGAAATTTAGTGAGAAGGATGGGGGATCGAAGGTGTATTTATTAAAAGACATTGATTAATTTATTTTATTCTCCTGCTTTAAATCTATCGTTCTGGAATATGTAACTGGTTTTTTTACGGGTTGTCGATAATGAGATGTGATATAGTATTCAAAACGGAAGTAGTTATTTCTCGGTTACTCGATTTATACATAATTGTCGGTCGTGGTTAAGATTTATGGATTTCAATGCTGGGTTATCGGTGTCCGATCATGCCAAGTTCATGGCCATTAGTGTTACTCTTTGTTAAAATTCTTAATGTAGAATACGCATCAAGTGAAGTTTATGAGCTAGTTATAGATACATAAATATTTCGAACTGGAATATACAGGCCACAAAGAAGCAGTGCCAATAAATTTCATTTGAGCACCATGCATTTTTTATTTTTATACGTATATATTTATAAACTTTTCCCGCCCATTCTTACATTTATTGTTAAATATTTTACATGCAATTTATTTCTTTTATTTGTTGGTGTAAAATGACATAAAACTTTACGCCTCTCGAATAGTAATCTAAAGTAAGAGCAATTTTCCCCGATTTTTAGGCATCAGAATTGGCTTCTAGATATAAAACAAATCCGTCTATCCGTTATATAAATTTTTAGCTTTTACCGAGGGGGAGTTCGTTCGCCAAATGTCAAATGTTTGTCTCTTTAATTAGAAAATTTTATAAGGGTGACGTAGAAAATTTCCGAAGAAATAAATGAATATGGACCGATTTTTCATAAAATAAAATTTCACAGGACGTGTTTTCAAATATCCCTGAAGATGTTACTGCAACGCGAAAATCCAACCGTGATTGCAAATTTAATAAAGTTTATTAATTTAAATTATATGAATAGCGATACTTCGATATTCATTTGCTATCATGGGAATTCTCATAAACGAACGCCTTCGAATATTAGCTTATTCATGGAAGAGAACTTTCACGAGTGCAAAAAACATCTACATGAAAGCTGATTGCGAAAATTTCAGCTCATTTAATATCTTATTTTTTTCAAAACTTATAGAGCTACACATCTATTTAGAAGTGCAGAAAATTTCGATATTCAATTTACCGGTTGAAGTGGAAAGAATATTTGACATTGAACAAGCAACCTTACACGTGTCATTTGCCAATATTGGCAATAAAATCGAAATAAAAATTTTATTAACAGCAAAGCGTACCTTTCATTCCAATGATCACTCCTTTGTTGGTTAATTTAATAATACTTGGTCTGTTGATTTGCATTAATAAAAAAAAGTAATTTAAGTTAATGAAAAATGCGATACATGTGCGGGAAAAAAATGATAGCATAAAAATACAATGGGGTATAAATATTGTAGCTATGGAAAATTTGTGAAAAATAAAAATTGCCTGAAAATTACAAGAAAGAATTTTATTTTGAATAATTTCTGTTCAATAAAATTTCCTAGTAAATCGCTATCTTATTGATCACAAACTTATGATCACTGATGAAATTATGTATTTTATATTTAAGACCTAGCAGAGATTACGAGGAATAACATTTTGCTTAAATTCATTCATTCATATCCTAAAGGCTAAGCCTTGTCGACGCAACCATTCGCTTCTCTCTTCTACTGCTCTCTTCAGCTTTTCATATCCATCACATGCCATTATCATCTTGATGTCCTCTAAATAAGTTTTCCTCTGTCTTCCTCTACTTTTCTTTCCTAAAATCTTGCCTTCAAAAATGTTTGAAATCAACTCATTATGCCTTATAACATGGCCAACAAATTTTACTTTCCTTCTTTCCATTTCTTTTAATAACTTCCTTTCCTCATTCACTTCCCTTAATACTTCTACATTTGATTTCCTTTCAGTCCAACTTGTTCTTGTCATTTTCCGCCATATCCACATTTCCACTGCTTCCAAACGGGCTTCTTCATGTTTTCTCAAAGTCCAACTTTCACTTCCATAAAGTAATACACTCCATGCAAATGCTTTTGCAAAAGCTTTTCTTATTTCAATATTAATGTGCGTACTTGTTAATACATTCTTCTTGTTTTGCCAAGCTATTCTTCTCTTTACTACTTCCGTGCACCTGTTATCTTCCGTAATTACACTACCTAGATAAACGAACTGTTTTACCTGCTCAACTATTTTATTATCTATCCTTATATTCGTTTTTATTTCTTTGTTACTCTTACTTATAACCAACACCTTCGTTTTCTTTACGTTTATTCTTAATTCCCAGTGTTGGAAAAGCGGCTTAACATTTATCACAAGAATAAATTCACCTTTTAGGAAATACATACACATCATTTCACTATATTACACTTTACGAGTTATTGATACAACTGTAATTCAAAGAGAATAAATATCAAATTATTGCAAGTGCCAAATATACTTAAAACAAAACAATAATACTAAGCATAATCAGGTTATTTCAGAACTCATTTCGGTTTCAAAGATATTAATTAATGGATTGGATGATGTATTTTTCTCATCTGAAGAGATTTTATAAAATTTTCGATTCTTCGTTTCATAATTGAATCATCTCACCACATTGATACGCCAATACCTACTTGGTTAATTTTTTCGCAACCTCTTTCTGCTTCGAGGTTGCGGTAAACGAATAAGAATTGTGCTAGGCTTCACTTTTGCAACCCGGATGTTTACTCTTTCATTTCCTCCATTTTCCTTTGAATAAAAAAAGAATAAAAGGAATAGGAGCGACGAAGGAGAGGTTTCGGAAAATCAAATTACCCATTCCGTGGGCGGGGGTAATAGGTCGGAAGGTTAGTTTAGCTATTCATCTTATGGAGGTCTTCCCTAGTTCCATGTCTATGAAGGAAAACAAATGCTACTTATTTTTTTGTATTTTCCGACCCCTATTCCAGCGGTCAAATCGTGTATTTGTGTAGGTTTATCTTCTATTTATGGCTTCTCAATTGGCGGGGTTTATGAATTCTAGGCTCAGATTCCGTACAATTTTTTGTGACAGTATCAGGAGGATAAAAGTGACGAAGGCTTTCTCTCTCGCCGTAGTCTTCCTGAAACCCCTTGGGGATGGAGAGTGTCACAGAAAGAGACGTAGTTCCGATGTTTCTATTTCTATCATCTTCACAGACTTAACTCTCTGATACTTTCACGTGAAACAGATGACGTCGTTCTGTACACCATTAAAAATATATCATCTGATATTATATATATATATATATATATTCCTGTCAATTTTCCAATGTTGGTTTTGATTCCCTCTGTCTGTAATTTTTATCCAGTGCGGTGCTATAGAGGATACAACAGGGGACTCTAACACATACCATACGTGGGCCACATGATGTCATTTCCCTGAACCCGCATCAAGTCATCACACCAAATCCACATACTGCATTGCATATTAATCCTTTGACTGAAACATCGGAATATGAGCCACAAGTAGAAACACCCGGTGTCTCAGGCCGCTACAAAATGTTCGAGAATATTTTTATAAATTACACTGTACAGCTGTGGAATGCTATGCTAAAAAGATACGAAATGTATTTTGCAATATCTAAATCAATTTTATCCACATAAAATAATTTTCCCTGCGGTCTGTCAGACCGATGTTATTAGACTAACGGTTATGAATATTCTTCTGTACCCCGACTGCGTTGAATGTTATAAGTGGAAATGAAGAACAAACGGCGAACATTTATGGGGTGTTTATTTAATGAATCTCTTATATTACTTAAGATCGTTTAAAAATTTATAAGAAACACATTTGAGTTTGGGCAGAGTATGAAGCATCTTACTTCGCGATTCGCATGGGGACCGATTCCAAAGAGATGTCACATTTACTTACGGTATAATCCTAAATAAAAAAACATGATGAAAGGAAACGTGTCACGCAAAATCGGATGGTAGTTTATTCATGCCGATTTACTCAATAATGACTGTAAGGGTTTCGGCTAAAATCCACGTAGTTAAAGAGCTAGATATGATTTCCGAATCTGAACCTAGTATGCATGACATGAAGTCTACGACCTTTCTGAAGAACTTTTGTTACGGTTGATATTGGAATCTGCTTTTCTGGTGATGCACGTCCGACCGACATACAAACTTCTTTGAAGCGCATCACGAACGAAGTTAACCGACTTTTATCCCATTCCCAGTTTCTCTCTTCTTTCATTTCTCAGGAGTTTCCCTATCTCTACTAATTCCTTCCTCAGTTATGAAACTTTTCAACGATTTAATTAGTAATGTAGTTTTACAGTAAATGTTAATTTGTTACGGTATCAGAAAGCATTACGAGTTCTCTGGATAAGTCAAAATTGTTAAAAATTTGAGATGCTAATCCCCAACTGAAACGCATCGAAGGATATAGTACCAACCCAATGTTCTATTGAAATATTTGGGTTAATTTCTGAAAACTTTGCTCATTTTATCGATGTTAGCAAAAACGGTTGGATGCTGTTTTTCATGTAGGATGGAGAGAAACAGAATTACCCTTTTAGAAAAATACTATGGGTCTTAGTATGGCAGTCATTCTTTTATATTTCTTATAAATGGCATTTTTGTCATTTTAATAAAGGTGTTTCTAACAACTTGGACCCGAAATTTCATAAATCAAAAGTTTGGTAATTAATGCCTTAATAAAATAAAATAGCTATTTTAGAACTTCACTGAAACAGAACCTTCCGATAGGTTTAAATATTATCTCAGTAAAAAATGATACATTTATTTAGCATTTACTTCAACGTCACAAAAAATCCTAAGTCAACGCATCACTGACGAAAATGCATGGATATCTAAACTATAGATAGAGATACAGTCGCTTTTCACGTTGAAATCCAGGCAGAATATTAAGTCACATAATACTTACATTACTCATTTATTCAATAACTTCAATATATTCATTTAAAGTCAACAGGGAACACAATACATGAATTCTGACAACGCGTAGCCTTTCGAAATCCACGCCACGAATCTGGTTATGCGATCAATACAATGCAAGCATGCGTACAAACGTTGCCGTTAAGACGACTGCGAAATGATGAATAACTTTTTTTCTGTTGAGGTACAATAGAGAAAATTTACGTACGTGTATATTTTTTATAATTATTTATAAGGGACTTCATTACGATCATTAAATAGTACCCTACTAATTTACTCTCTTCGGTTTTATTATATGACGTGGGGTCATATATATTCACTTTTACCTTATATGGACATTATTCTACATTGTTTCGTAGATTTATAATTTTTTAAATAAGACTAAAATATTTTACATAGTTCCAGTTACGATGTATTTTGTGATAATTTTCTAAAGTGTAAAACAAAAAACGTATAATATTGTATCCTTAAAAGTACTTAGAAATATCTGTAACTTTATATTTTTTAATTTTTCTCTGTTAATTTATATTTTTTTGCAATAAACTCCAAAATCCACATAAAATTGGAGATATTTATAATTGTTTTTATTTTATCGCATTCCACTATATTATACTATCGACACGACACAATGAATGCGTAAAATTTCCGCACTGATTAATTCTTGCTACAAAAAAAAACACAATTGAAGATTATTAAAAGAAACGCCGCACGATAACTGCTCCTTACGTATCGTCGTTTACTGATAACTGATAAGAAGTCACAACAAACAATTTGTTTAAAGGATATGATCTCTAAAATAACCGTACCACTCGACTTTTAAGAATAAAAATTTTATATCTCATGTTACCAAATGCTCTTTGATACTGAAAGAGGGAAAATTGCTCATAGTCCAATTCTACCTTAAATTTTCTGAAAAACAGAGTCAATGGGATGGAAGATGTTGCTATGAGTAATCAATCATTAACTGTGGAGTGTAAATAGGCTCCGGTGGTGATGGATTAATGGGCTAAGAGGAAATGAACGGAATGGAAGAATAACAATAATTTATTGTGAGATGAAACAAATTTTGCAGTTTCAATTAATATTTTTGAGTTGCAATTTCATATCTGAAACTCAGGAAAAGTATGTCGAAAATTATTTTTCTGATAAAATCGTTAGTGATATTGCTGACATGTTGCAACGCTTTAAATCCATGAAATATGATTTATTAAAATATTTTTATTGGGAAAGGGACGATGGAATTCCTTGAATAATCAAATGTTTAAGAGAATCTGGAAACGGGTGATATAAGGCTAGGCGATATAAGTATTCGACCGCCTTGGGATTGGAGCCTCTGGCGGCCTCGCGTTTAGAGCCGCAAGAGAATTATTGTTAACAGAGTCAGGAGCTTGTTACAAGAGGAGAGAGAAATGTATAGATTGACAGCGAAAAGTCATAATAACATATATTGCCTAAATGATGACGAAGATCTTCGTAATCTATATTGGTGAATAGCATTCTCAACTTACATCTGTAATTGAAAAAAATAATTACTTTACGATGAACATAGACCTCAGAAACCCATTCACTTTATTTTAAATATATATGGAAATAAATTATTAATAGTAATTCGTTAGCCTATTTACCTCCATACAATTTAACCAAGTTTTCAGAATTCGTGAGCCGTGGTCCCCACAGACTACTATCATCTAGGGGTCTCGCTATCCCGTGTCGCCTATGGGCCTCGCCTCCCCTTAATCCACGCATGTCTGAAAACACAATCAAAACGGAAAAATTGAACGAGAAACCCGAAATAAATTACTTAAATCGATGGATTTCACATTTATTTTTATTCTCTTGTGACCAATTTTTTGTAATTAATTCAACGAATATCTAGCATGTTCCATAAATAATATAAGTCATGTTTTTATGCCTATTGTGCATGTGTCTTCCTCTAGCTAACGAATGTAAAAAACTTAAGGGATCTAAAAATCAACAACTTCGGATTTTATCCGTTTATTATGAAATGATTTTTAGGTGTTTAATTTTCATCAAAATTTAATTTAGGTAACATATTATCGGTGCAGTTCTTTGGAATAAGAAGAAATATGACGAATAAATAAATTTGTCTAACACTAGTTAATTAAAGCTTCCAATGTCGATTGGTTGATTGATATGTAATTTCCCTAGTGCTTTACACAAAACTGATATTTTACGCTCGTAATTACGTGCCCTACATTACTTATCATTCCGATCTTATTAGTCAATGCACCGTATTAGGCAATTATTACGTAAATAAAATCGGGCCGAATTCTCACTCACTGCTAAATTTCTTCGCAGGATTCGTACCGATTTCCTAGAAAAAAACCTTGGAAATGACACTCAAGTAAACTTCCCTTTTCCGAAGGTTAAAATAAATTCCCCTTGAAAATTTGCGTGCCCTAGAGCCACACGTGCGCCCTTAAATGACTCCCACACACAAAACCTCATCTCTACGGAACACCTATAAAAACAACAAAAACACCGCAACACGTGCCCTTTTTTAGAATCTAGTTTCGGCGAATCACTGCTAGATGCAGTTGTGCTGGAGCGGAACTGCGCGTAGTTCTTCTTAGCCTTATACGGGTATAGTGGATATAAGTATTTTTTTCATTTTTTAATACTCAATGTACAGGGTCTTCATGAAGGGAGCGATAGTTTCATTTTTAATAACTTTTGTTGACGTTAGTAATTGATAAAAATAACATTGTTATTAAAAGTTATTAAAATGTATTAAAAGTTATTAGTTATTAAAAGGTATTAAAAGTTATTACAATTTATTAAAAACAAAACAGTCAGCCCTTCCATAAAGACCCGTATTATTTTTGAATCTATCAGAAGTCGTCGAAAATAAGACGATGTTAAATTTTTTGAAGCCTATGAAATGCCGATTCAAATATAAACCGTCATGAATAAAAACTTCAAGACTATTTTTTTAATGAGGTGTTAAGTAAAACCGCTGAAATCTCATCACTCAGATTTTTTAGATGGTTTTTATAAAACACCCAGAAAAAGCGAGATTTTTACTTAACGGAAGATAATTTTATAATTTCAACCGCTGGTACGAAAAACAAAGATTGAAAAATCAAACGCAATTCTCGTCAAATTGATTTCATTTACACGGCTGTCGCTTAGAGGGAAACTCCTTGAAACAAACATCTCGTACTTTTCCAATTTAAGTAATTCGGAACACGTGGAAGTAGGCGAAATTAAACTGATTAAAAGAAGAGGAAACTGTTTACTGCACACTTGCAAATGACCACACGTGTTTCAACGGGCTAAAACTCCCTCACGGGCGAACTCAACGACGTCCTCCGCGTCACAGGAGGAAGATATTTTTTCTCCTATTCTACTGACACCGAAGCTCCAATTAGTTGGAGAAGGTGTGTAACAGCTCGAAATGCCATGTCCCACGCGTACAAGGATGTTACTCGCCCTTGTTCATTTCCGGAGTTAATGGAGTTCCCGTTGCTCATCACCGCGAATCTCAATGGGCTGATCGCATGCAATCCTCCTGTCAAGGTCAAGCCCTAGCTCCACGGGTCGCACAAAGCGACGGCATGCGGATTGCTATCCTCGTGTATGACCCGCACGCATCCGGCGTCGGCGTCCCGAGGGTATTAGAGAATCATTTTATTCGGTGAAATAGCTTGATTTGGATGCGATTCCCTATAGCTTTCGACGGATCTCTCCAAGGACTCAATTTATATGCAAAAACTATATTTGGGGATACGAAAAAATCTTTGAATTCCATTTTATACCTTCAGGTACAAAAGATAATATGATTTATTTAAGAAACATGTGTACAAAAAGGAGAGGTATGATATGTATATTTCAGTAACAAAGCGCAACACAACAGGGTTAAATCATTAACGCTTTCAGACCGATTGATCATGTACACTGCACATTTTTCTAATTTAGTTCTTTTTGTTAGAATTTTGGCGCTAGTGTATGCTTATTTTGGATTGTGACTTTTTCTGATTATAATATCTGGTGTGGAATGTACATGATCATGTACACTCTGAAAAATATAAATCTCTTTCCAAGAATTAATGAAAGCTATATATTCATGTAAGATTCGATTTAATAACGAAAGGAACGTCCCTTGAAAAAAATACTTAAAAAATCAGGAATCAAGTGTTAATTTAAGCTCTATAAGTAACGATCGGTAAATTAGTTTTGAGGTCAAATGTTAAATTTCGAAGCGTTTTAATCAACCGCTTATATATTTCTTGGTTGGTAGGAATTAATTTTATCATTCATTTGACAAAAAGAATAATCTTAACTTGATACAGGATACACAGGTTTTCCCTGCCGACTGCATCCCTCCTCCAAGTTGGCCCTAAGAACTTAACAAACTGTCTGACCCATCTGTCTTTCGTTCTTCTTTTCGATCTCTTGATGATTCTTGAGATCAATTCGATGACACTGGACGTCCAACGCTGATCATTTCTTCTAGAAATATGGCCCTCCCACTGTCATTTTAGCACCTTTACTCTTCTAATAAAATCACAGACTCCCATCTTCCTTCGCACCCAGTCGTTACTTTTGTGATATATTCGGTTGATCCTTAACATGCATCTCTCCATGCTCCTCTGTGTTGTTTGCAGGCGCTGTATTATTCTGGAGTTCATGGTCCATGTTTCTCATCGATAGGTTACAACAGGCAGAACACATTGGTAATATAATCTCCTTTTTAAGAAGACTGGGATATCAGATTTGAAGATGTTAGCACTCTTGCCAAAATCATTCCATGCCATCTTCAATCTCCGGTTGATTTCTTCAAGAAGCGATCCATCGGTATTGATGAACTGACCCAAGTAAACATGGCTGGTTGCTTCTCCGAGTTCTGCTCCGTTGACATGTATCTTCTCAGAATTTGTGAAGGAGTTGTGCATATCCTTTGTTTTATTAAGATTCATCTTATATATATTGAAGGCCTTCTTCGGAATCCTTTCATTAAAACGTATTCCTAGGATTCATAAAATATTTCCACCATCCTCATCTCATTACAATATCTTAATTTCCACGAGAAAAGTAAAGGAACATCCATTTTTCCTCATGAAATCTCCTCGCCAATCAAGGTTTCACTCTCTCCTCCACCGTCACGTTTAACGCCTCACACACTAAACGCATATTAACCTTCCGTCATTCCAAATACTTTTCAATCCCTAACTCGGTCGTTCTCCCTGAGCTGACGTTAATTTTCAAGAAAATACTTTCTCATTCTTGTGGAACCTTCGCTTATTTTTGCTGCTACTATATTTGTAGCTATTATTGTTAATATTCGTTTGCATTAAAGTTTTTATTTTTGGATCGATTTATTTGATCCTCCAAACTAAGACTTTCTGGGCAATATTTCGTTCGTTAAATGAGTAACAGCGTCAATATTTATCCAAAATTGCTCGTTTTATCGTTTTTCCTCTTAAATTTTATGGGCATAAGAAGCGCTGTGTGTCTATCAATCAAGACAAAAAGAATTTATATAAATGCGTTTTGAATTGGCATAGATGAAACATAAAACGAACCGAAATATAAAAAGTGTTACAAATCGAAGAAGGGAAGCATTTCACAAGTCTCTGTATAAGAGCAGTAGAATTTGATCGGACATACGAAGCACATAGACTTCTTCAAGGTTTAGAAAGAGTTATAAAATATTTTTCTCTATTCCTTCTATTTGCATGCTTTCTACTTGAGAAGATCATTCTTTCTGATATTTTCTTTCACTCTTGTACCACCCGATGCACGCTGCTAGTTCATAGGTCAAATGATTATTTCGATCTTTCTTCTTTGAATAAGAGGTCGCAAGATCTTATACCAGATGGTTCATATGTTCAAACCTCGAAATTAAAAATTATTGTCTTTTGGGATATATGTAGCGGACAAAGGTTTTCAACCCATATCTGATCGCAAAAATCACGTAAAAATATCCACAGGCGTCATTCAAGTTTTTCATAATCTGGTATAGGACTTTTCTGACTTACCGATGGCAAACTTTGACATGTTAGAGAAGGAAACGCTCTCCGGATTTACTGTACTATCTCAATGCACTCTTTTTGAAAGATATTCTTTCTTGGGAACGTTAAACGATATAAAGCCATGTCTTTGGTGAAACCTAAAAGAAAGGTCCATGTTTATCGCAGTATTTATAGACTAAAATATATATTACATATATAATACATTATACACAAATATCTCTCTATATTTTAAATATATCTAAATATGAAAATATTTTGAGAGGTTATTTGAGGCGCTACACCGGCAGACGCTTCACAAAAAGATGGGAAAGAATATTTACCTTGGCGGAATGGTTGATGAAGGGTATGGAGTGGTTGGGATAGCTCAAGCAGTCTTAGGGCAGGGGTGTGCAACATTTTTCCGATGGGGGGCTGCATTACAATTTCCGAGTACCTCGTCCGGTCGCATTTAAAGTCGAGGTTGTTTCGATTGGCCGTGTCGGACTTACATCCTAAGAAGCCGCGCGTTATTTTGTAACATACCAGTCGCGCGCGGCCATTTCGACCGTGTTGGAAATATTTTTACCCGTTTAAAAAATCAAATAAGCAGTTGGCGAGTAGGTTTAGCAAATGAATTGTTGGTATGTAAATAATTAAGACAAGTATTTCTTATTTTCAACGACTTTACCTAGAATTGCGAGTCAAAATCAAAGCACGTAGCGCCGTCCTACCCAGAGCGAGCGGAGGGTGTGGTTGACGCGCGCAGCCCGTAGAGCGAGCGGAAACGTCTCGCGATTTGATGCACGGGATTAGGCGCTATAGCCGGAATCCCTAATGTCATTAGTATTAAAATATTTTTTTAAATTGTATTCACTGAAAAAATATCAAATGAAAATTTAGAATATTTGTTTTTTTTTAATTTACAGCTTTTGCCAGCCAACACGGGGCACCTACATTTGGAAACGATATTATAAAAATCAATGCATAAATTTACAAATATAAAAAGATAATGTAGCGCACGAAACACTAGAGTAAACCGTAGAATTCCAGTTACGACAGTCATGCGAGTACCCAGGATTTTATCTTTGGAAGGAGGGAGGGATTCAATTCTAACAAAAAATATTCCACAACATTGGGACAATATGGGCTCCCCTAAGGCCGTCAGCCCTCCCCCCCCTCTCCCCTGGTTGCGCGCCTGACCTCAGTACATAAGAAAAATTCCAGCACTAACTACAGTCACACACCGTTGACACATGCACTAATGGGATACTGCCCTGCCATCATGGAGAATCATCGACAGGAGGAAGAATTCAGCACGCACAGCCCAGATTAAATGCAAAATTTTGAACATATGTAGCATAATTTTGTAATGTCGATAAAAATGGGTTATATAGATGTGAAGACTGCCTAATCCACATATCGCCAAAGTAAAGAGACATATCTATCGTTAATTCAGTAAAATATTAATATGGTATTTTGCATAAATCGCAAAAGATATATAAGTTGGATCTCCCCACAACGATGACTGAAAAATTAAACACTCTCATTAGAACGCCTAGATCTAACGCTCAGAATCATATGCAACATGACAATATTTTTGACGGAATGGATAGAGAATTACTCTGTAGCAATGAATCATATTATGTCTATTGTGTCTATTACATGAAGTGTGGGATTGGCCCAGAGGGTCCGTGCCCCGAATCTATTTTGGTACTCCTGAAAAATCAGAATGAACAATTTTTTTTGTATTTATTTAATACTAGCAATAGTTTACCCTGCGTTGTCCGGGATTCAGGACAGTGTAAAAATGACCTAATTAAAAAACATGAAAATCTATATTAATTTATTTTTATTATGTTTACAGTAATTAATTTTTGAAACATCTATAATTTTTATTCGTATAGAGCTTCAGGATATACAATATTGCTCGTTTTTTCATTTGGGGCCAAAACTAATTTATGGAGAGAGTTTAAAAAACGACAGCAAGAATATGAATTTTTATTCTTTTATGCGTTCTTTCGTCCAAGTCCCTATTTCGTACGATGATTCTAAATAATTTTAAAATGCAAATAAAAATATGCTGCACTCGTTCCCGATGCGAAGTTTCAGTTCATTAGTTTTTATGACCGTTTATTTAATTTTTTGTCTCCCCCCCCCTTCCAAGCCAAAAATTAAAAAAATAAGCCCGTGGTGCATGTACACTCTCAGGTTTCCGTAAGTACACATACCAAGTTTCAGCTTTCTAGGTTTATTATTTTTGGAGTTACAGCGTTAACACGCACGCACACATTCTATTTTATTTATATGATTTTTAAAAATTTTGAAATTTTCAGATAATAACGCGCATTGGATTTTCCACTTCATTTCTTTGTAACAAAGCAGTTCGATTTAGATAACTATACTTTATTATCAAAATCTTAGAAGGAACAAGAAAGAGGAGATACTATAAGATTCTAACTGCGTATCTAGCTCGAAAAAAGCGATTCCTAATAGAATTAAATACCGGTTCCAATTATACATCTGAAGCTCATTACTGTGATACTCAATAAATTGCTATTTTGGTTGGCTTATTCGTTTTCGGAGCGCATTAAAAAACTACTCCGAAAATATCTTCAGGAAAACCTCAGATGCTTCCATTTAAGGAGTTTAGAAATTGAATATGAAACCCAAACATATCTTGCTGTAATTTTGAAGGGCTCGACCTCGAGATAGGCGTTCCGTTTAGGAATGGGCTCATTTACTCTTACAGAGGTATCTTTTTCGCGGCGGATTAGCTCTAACCTCAGAGGATGATGGAGCAATGCCGGAAAATAGTTCAAGGATACTTAGGAAACTATTTCAATATGCATTCCACACACGATATTTCAAGGTATACTCTTCCAGGGAAAGATTCCTACTAAAAGAATCTGCCGGAACCTTTTTGTTATTAGGTTTAACGTCCAATGACAGAGCACAAAAATATTAAGCTCTTACGCATTTTTGTGAAAAAGTTCTAAATATATTATTTATTTTATGAATAGATTAAAATTTAGTTCAGTGTTTCTCAACATTTAGTAGACCGGGGAGTACCTAGAGGCATTCATTAACATAGGAGGAGCATTAGAACAAACTTTTCAGTGAAACAATTCTTACCTACCACCTGGAATGTCTATCATAGTTAAAGTGACCAGATTTTCTAGATGTCAAATCGGTACATTTTTTATATTCATGAAAGAAAACTACCAGATTTTTTAGATGTAAAATCAGTACATTTTTTTATATTTCTTATATTCATGAAAGAAAACTACATTTCAATATAATACTTCATATATATTGAAATTTTATACAGTATACATAGGTATATAACATTATTGTTATATATATTGGATACTCTTGCTGAAGTCGATCAGAAAATTTGTTTTTTCTTGTATTTATGGCAGGATCTTTAAATATAATTAAATAATAATATTAATAATCTATTCTGAGAATAATGTTACTTTAATAAACAGCATTAAAATATTATACTACTCACATGACATAAACAACCATAACAATTATTGTCTGGACGACATTACTTTGGAATTGAGACTTATAGTTGTAGAGAAGGGGTGGGGGTTTGGAAGGAAAGACTGAAAAACTCCCTTCCCTCACAGCCAATCATAGGTGGAGGGGAGGTAATGTTTGCTAGGGGGAACTACATAGCGTTGCTGCAAGTCCTCTTTACACATCCTGGCAACATCGCACCCGAGCCTCCTCAACCGTAAACAGTAAATGAAGTAAATAATTATAGATGTTTTCTTCTTTTACAATCAGTACAACTTTATAATTCAGTACAAAATTCAGTACATATTTGAAATCAATACACAATCTCTAAAATCAGTACTGTACTGATTAAATCAGTACGTCTGGTCACTTTAATCATAGTACACTTGTCAGTAAAAAAACTAGGAAAAAATATGAATTAATGAACTCAAAAAACCAAAATGAATTTAAAGACGATCTCACATATATTGGTTATTTAATCTAAAAAAATAAATCCATACAAAATGATGAAGGATGAAAAGCTTGCGGAGCACCTATCTAATGGTTACGGAGCATCCGTTGAGAAAGGCCGCTTTAGTTAATATGAAATTAAGTATTAAGTATTATACCAAAGACATGACCAAACTTTATGAAATTTTCCGGTTAAAGCTTCGAAATTTGATAGAATTTATCAATCATCTGTTCCTATAGATTAACTACAGCTATCCCAAGATAATTTGCTGCTCTTTGAAAAATGAAATGCTACGTATCGGAATTTATTAATCACATTTTACGTGCAGCTAGACTGCTGAAAGAATTTCCATTGAGTATTTTCAACCTGTTTTCTGAAATTTTCGCAATAATGAAAAGTAGGGAGAAATAACAGCTAGTGACCCTCTAACGCGTGTCATAAAACTAAAATAAACAAGACGCGGAGTGAAGAGTTTTCGGAATGAACGTTAAGTCTCCTGACGCACTTCCGGGTACATTAAAAATAGAGCAAAAATGGAAAACTTTTCTTTTGTTCATTGCGCTATATCTGTACGTTCAAGAGCGGGCGAGAGATTTTATAAGTGTAGGCTTTTAATAATCTGATGTTCCATAAGGCAAAAGAACTAAATATATAGTACCTATTATTTTGTTTATTATTCATAAGGTTCGTCCTAAACCCATCGCGTACGAAGAAAAAAGTTAAAACGCACACGCTCTATTACCAAATATTTTATTTTATTATTAATGCTATAAAATCGTAATTCTGTTTGTCTGTCGGAGTGCTGCATGAAGTTTGTGTATAAGTAAACGCTTATGAGTGGAGTTTTACAATTTGAAGGCAAATATGCCCGCATTTCTCCGCAATTTCGCAGCGCGCACTTGGCACTGAGTGCAGCAATTACAGCGAAGGTAGACGTGAAGGGTGAGCTTCGTTCACAAGAATATGCAATTCCCTAGAGCTCTTCTGCTTTCAACTCCCCGAGTTATTACCTCTATCGACAGTTGGAAACTCACTCATCCAGCAACTAAAAAAAATCCGGGGGAATGCGAATACGAACGATCTCTCCGTTAGTTCCGTGGCGGTAACGATCAATGCACTGTGACGTGAATTGAATCGGTTGAAACATACATGTGTGATTCATCCATTAGAAAGAGTCTGTATATAAAAAGGAGTATTTTGCGATTAGTGAAAAACAGCCCTTCAAGAGTTTCAAAAAATTGTATTAAATGCATAATTTAAGAAAAGTTTTATTACCGTACCGAATATAACGCGCGCTCAAATTTCAAAAACTCAACTTCAAGAAAAAAACATCGATAGAAAGTGTGCGAATATAAAGCGCAGTAGATTTTTGTGAAAGTCATTTTGGACGAAAAAGTAAGCGTTATAATACGGTTGTATCTTCGATGATTTTATAAAAACTAGAAACTGTATATAAAGAAGGGCAGCTGGTAATTGTGATTTTATTTAGAAAAAGATAATAGATGAATTTGTTGGTAGTTTCTGTATGGAATTCGAGAAAGAATATTAGAGGTCATTCAAGGGAAGAAACTACTTTTCTCAAATAGCAATAAACAGTTTGGGAAAACCGTATTATAATTTCGGCTGCAAAATCGACGGTAGCGGATTATAAAAAAGTTGAATCACAAACCATATTTGACTTATAAAGTAAATAAATATATTCTTTTTGCGAGATATTAACCGAAAACGGGTATATGTAAGTATAACGAAGAGGAAAAATAAAAGCACAATACGTATTGGATATAGCATATTGCAGTATCACATTGATTCGCAAAGCTTTCTCAGTTCTTAATTCAAACAAGAAAAAAAAGACACCATTAATGATGGAGAATTGAGATATAGGAAAACAAAACCTCCTTTATTGATTTGAAATGCCATTTTTTTATGCATCTAAGGTGTCATATTGGAATATGTCCGCATAATGGCTTTCCGCATCCTCACTGCAACGCATAACATTTTTAACACTGCATGAACTACAACGGAATATAGAGCCCATGAGCTAAATTTATGACGTTCCTTTCAGCTAATACCGCGTCTTTTCATCGAAATGAAGGTAAAGTTTGACGCACGCGAGTTTAATGGTAATCCGGTTAAGGTGAGTCTCCGCATGAATTTCTTATGAGGATAAACTCCAATGCACCGGGTCACCGCCGCTAATATTACGGCACGCGTTCGTTTACGACAAATTCAATAAAGGAATACAGCCATTATAAGTGCTCGCGTAAACCCAGTCATATCATTGATTTTAGTCATGGACGAAGTAAAACTACTTAACCTAGTTTCGATTAATATCCTTTGCGGTTACGGACATGCTTTTTTTTAGAACAACATAAACAGCCCATTTTTATGAGTTATTTCACGAAATTATATGAACCTGCGTGCGTGTATATATCTACGCAAATAATGAGGTACTACTATGCTTGTAATTCCGTTATGCTGAGAGAGTTGACCAAATTTTTAGGAGAGAGCGAGAGAAAGAGTATATGGTGGAAAGAGGGAGGAGAATGGGTAGTCTTAAATACTGTTCGTAAAATATTCGCGCATACTCGTACTTATGTGCGCGCGTTGGGTGCGTGCGTGCGTGTAGTTGCATTATAATTTTACAAAGTGTTTAATGTTTTGATTCAGAATCTTACATGCCTAAACTGACCAGCTCTAACCCTTTGAAATATCAAACCATAAATATTCATCCGAATAACCGAATTACTCGGACTTACATATATATATATATATATATATATATATATATATATATATATATATATACACACATATACATACATATATACACATATATATATACATACATATATACACACACACACATATATATATACACACATATATATATATACATATATATATATATACACATATATACATACATACATATACATATATATATATATATATATATATATATAATACATTTAGAACATGACGATGTTTGGGATTTGAACACTGCAACTGCATAAATTTTGCCTCCAAAATTTTTAATGAAAAGACAAAAGCGATTGCATATGTAACGTGAGGCGCATATCCATACTCAATTCATCCGTTAATGGAAATGCGTTACTAAATCGATCAAACTCGATGAAAACATCATTCGCTCCTTATTGCGTCACAGAATCGGTTTAAATGGAACATCTCTCCAAATTAGGAGGATCCGTCTGTTTTGGTCTTGCAGAATTGGACCGCGTTCCGTTCCCTCCTCTCTTTCTGTGGGTTTCTGCGTTACGGAGACTTGTCTCCCCCTCACCCCCCCCCCCCCTCCACCACTCACGCTACGTCACTCACCCCAAAACATTCCCTCCCTTACTCCTCACCCTCGAACGTTTACGAGGACTCCCCGTACATTGCAAATAGCACCCGGCCGGTTATGTCAACCGGTGTGTGTTTCGCTTCAAGCCTGACAAGCTCTGTTGTTGACCTGTGGCGATTGTGGTGTCAGCAAAGGAATGAGCAGTTCCACGACTCCCTATCACGCCGTGATGTCCTCGCTGGGACGGAGATTAAAGTTCGTCTAATTTCCTTGCCTCACCTTTATCGCCTTGTCTTGGCGACGTTCAAGAAGGACCGTTTTAAAACGGGAAATTTCCTCGCCGTTTACGAAAGCTATTTCCGGTAATTATTTGCGTATTTTATAAATGGCGATAAAATGTAAAACGTACTCTATAAACAGAATATTCTTATAACAGAAGGTTTTTCTTTATATTGCACTAATATTTAAGAATGCAAGGCATCAAAGTTGGTATGAATATAAATCTTTGTTTTTTTATGGGAGCCACGGAGAAAGTACAAATCGAGGAAATATTTTAAATCTCATTGCTCCACTCTCCAGCACAGTAATTTCTCAATTGTTTCGCGAGTTATATATTTACGGTTTTAATCCTCCTCGCAGAAATTTTACTAGCAATTTTCATTGTTCGCAGGTGGTAAATTTCATTTATTCGCGCCCGTCTACCGCATTGCACACCCTTCTTTGCGAAAGAATATGAAATTTTGTCTTGACAAAATAAAAACTAGAGTGTGGTACATACACGCTGCAAAGCAGTGACAATGTGATTCACACATAGAACGACTTGTGGGAGCGGTAATCAATATGTCCGCATGATGCTATACTCTCACTGCGTCCTCGTCTCCCTTTATTTTCACACACTAGTGGTTAGTGGTTTTGCACTTTCCTACAGTACTGTGATTAAACTTAGGCCGCAAAAATGCAAAGGAAATGAAATGGGCGGCGAGAAGATAGAAGAAGAGTTTGCTCCATTAGTTCCGTTTTCCCGTTAAGCGCTTCCCATGGTCTCGCCGCTTTCAAGGAACGTAGCCTTTGAAGATGTAGATGAAATATTATATTTATGGATGTACATAGACTCGTCGCTTGAAAAATATATCCTTGAGAGGTGAAAGACAATTTGCAAATTTTATGTTTTTACCGCAGGAAAATATGTCAAATAACGCTACACTTCTCATGTTATTTTTAAAGAACGCTGCAACATGCGTGATCAAATTAAGTCAAATTTCGGTTTAAGAATTGTAATCTTAAAAATAATCGTTTTACATTGGAGTTAAAGTAAAATTTTACATTATTTTCTAAATGATTTACCTACATAAAGCTACGCTCCATATTTCATGCACTGTATACCTTTTACAAATTGACTTGCGTGTAAAACTTTATTAATCAGATATATATAGAGAAAATTTATCTGCCATACTTATGCTTTGGATATTTCACATCTGATGCTCTCATTTTCAAGACATTTCTAAACGTGAGCTTTCTGCTCGTGATTGCAGATTATTGCTGCTATTTTTTTAATAAATCCTAAATGAATTGCTAAATGAACGTATTATCTCATAAATACGTCTTTAACCCTCCGTTACTGTGCTGGGGTGTCACAAACCCCAGTCTAGGTATTTTAGTAAATTGCCATAAGATGGCGCGCGAGTAAGAGTTGAGCTCCAGTGTACCTTCACATCTTCACTAGTAGATAGCATCCCCATAGGAATCATTATTTGTCATTCAGCTGTTGAACAGATCAGATGTTATTTCTCTAGCTGGGGTTTCTCAAACCCCACCATAGCACTGACGTTGGAGTTTTCCAGTCTTGAATGTAAGTTAAATTCTATCATTCTAATATAGATTTACAAATATAGTAAATTGTTTTTACTAATATATCGAAAAAATGATATAATATTACTACATAAATGTATTTGCCATGAAGGAACAGCCTGTAGCTTTAAGTACTTTTAGTTTCATGAATGACACTACTCTTGTGTCATAAGTATCGAAAAAAGGGAAGGTAGTACTTCTGTTATCAGGACACTAAGATTGATGAAAGTACAGGAGAACAGAAGAAACCAGATATCATTACCTTTTACGATATGACAAAAGGAGGGGTTGACACTGTCGACCACATGTGTGCGTCGTATGATGTGCCTAGAACTCAAAGCGTTGGCCGCTAACAGTATTTTTTTCAATTATGAATGTTGCTGCTATCAATGCTCATGCAGTTTTTTATTCAAACACTGGAACCTCAATGTCACGCAGAGAGCTCTTGAAGACATTGGGACTGAATTTGATTGAGAAGACGATTCAGCAAAAGGAACAAAATATTGGTCGTCTCCCTAGAGAACTGCAAGGCAAAGTGAAACGAAAAATCAGTGGTGAGACAAACTAGCCTCCTCCTAAACGAACAAATCAACAAGGCAGATGCATGTCCTGTCCACGATCTAAGGACAAAATATCGTTTTCACAAATGTGATAAATTTATATGATTGAATTACGTTATCCCTAACTGTGAGGACTGTATCAGGGGTGAAAAAGACTCTTAGTGAAGTCATTTTATGCGTGGCAATGAAACCAATTGTACCTAAGAATACTATGTTAACTATGTTAGGCCTACTTTCTTACTAGCTTGATAATTTAGCATGTATTTGTTTTTATTGCGCTGTTCATATTTGAGAGCGTAAGGTTTCAACAATACAAATATTGAACCAATTTTCAATCACAACTGTCAGGTTCTAATGACTCATATGTATTCGTTAATAGCAATGATTAATAAACTGTTCATTTAAAATCACCATAATATATATTTTGTATTTCTTTATCCATAATTTTCCTTGGGGTTTGTCACACCCCACCACAGTAATGGTGTAATTTTTTCCCACCACAGTAACGGAGGGTTAATTAACCTTTGATTCATCAAGCTTTTGTTTGATGTAATCATTACTATATCAAAGACAACTAACGGGTTTTCCTGATTAGGCCAGAGAGCGTTGAGCTAACAATTCTGTTTGTGCCCCTGATATATCAATTAAATTAAAATATGTTTGCTGAGAAAATACTTACAATTTTAAAGTAACATGCAGCTTATACACATGATTATGAGAAAATAAACAATGCCGTTATCCACAAAGATGTATCCTCAATTAAAATAATGAGGTTTTGCCTTCAGGAATATTAAGTTTAATCGCTTTATTTTAAAAATTTCTTAATTAACAGTACCATTAAATGCTAAGAGTTGAATTTGTTTGTTATTAAAATTTCGTATCTAAGCACCTGTAGGCATGGCAAATTCAATCCTTAGGAAAAATAAATGATGGATTGTAACATCGTTATTCGAAAGTTATTAATCATCGCATATTATTTTTCATAAATTTCAAACCATGATAAAAGGATAATAGGATTTATATGCCACTATTCAATTTAATGCATATTTATAATTACAAATTTTATAATGACATATAAACATTTTTCAAACACAACTCTAGAGATTACAGAGAATTCCCTTTAAAATCAAATTTGAGAACATTTTGCTTAAAAATGTTGTGCCCCACACCACTTTTTAAGTAAAACCATTCTAATTTTCCGAAATACTGATGTTATATACTGAAATAAGAAAAAGTTTTTCTGAATAAATGTTCATATACATTTGAACCAAGCCAATATTATATTAAGTTGCACGATTTCAGAATATTCCACAGGTAAATTATTTAAATTAAATGTAGCTTTATTAGTAATGTGTATTCACGGGGAAAAAATGGCTTTTTTTAGTTCAGATTAACTAAGTTGTTTAATTTAAAAATATTTTAGGTACTTTTTTATATTTCGGTTCTAAATTAACATAAACAGAGTTGTTTAGAGGGAGATTCTCGCAACTGACTGAATAATGAATTTAGAAGACCTTTGCAAAGAGCAAAGGCCCTGAAAATATATGGGGAAACATCAGAACGGATTATGTTTTTCTACGTTAAAGAGCCGAAGAGAAAACAAGGACGTTAACTTAAATTTACATTAATAACCTGCAGGAAGCAGCCAGAAGTGTTTGGCAGGGGGTGTCACAGAACCAAATGAACTCTAACTAATGCCTCTGTTGGACTGTCTTATCGCGTCTGGGAAAAAGGATCTGTAGTATTTCTCAGTTCTAGCGATTGTTTCGACATATTTTCTCGTACGCTCTGATCTAACATTACGTTCACTAACACCGATGGGTACAACTATGCCGCGTACGTCTTCAACGAATTCGGGGCTTTTAAACTTTTCAAATAGTTTCCTTTTATATTCAATTGTTCTACTCTTCAACGTCTGCCATTTCAGGTCCCTCAAGACCTCTGATACACTCGCATCATACCGATATTCTCCCTTTACAAATCTAGCCGCTCTACGTTGAACCATTTCCAGCTCCCTAATTAGGCCCTCCTCGAAAGCGTCCTAGACGGCGCAACAGTATTCCAGACGGGTCGTATTAGGGAAAAGTATGCGATATCCTTCACATTCGAGGGGCATCCCCGCAGGACTCTACAGGAAAGCCCTTGAACCCTGTTTGCCGATGCTACGACGATTCTGGTATGCTTCTTAGCAGAAAAATTGCTACTGAGTGCGACCCCTAAGTATTTGTAGCTATTGAGTTATTTTAATCCAGATATTTAGTACGGGTAACGGATGAATTTCATGGAACGCGTGAAATTCATTGCGGCGCATTACTCTATATTCAAGTCGAGGTTCCAATATTTACACCACTTCGTAATAACCTGAAGGTCCCTTGCAAAGTCTCCTCGTCGTATATTGTGTTGATTTCACCATACACAAGTGTGTCATCCGCGAAGACAATTTTATATTTCATAAAAAAAATACCACGTATATTTATTTTAAATACTTGATTGACGGAAATGTTTGTGAAACTTGTGGTGCTTGCTCATATAAATTTATAAGTTGTTTTTTATAAGGAGCAACTTTAGTATTATATTCATATATGGCTCCTGTAATATTTTATATTATTATGGTATTTCTTATTTGGCAACATTCTGAATTGATTTGTTAGCCGTAAAAATTGTATTCTAATTACGTGGGTTTTATTTTGAATTTAAATAATAAAAATGCGACAATTAAACACACATTTTTTTTTTAAGAAGAGCGCCAAGGGGGCCAACTACTCGACGTCCCTGGAAATGAGACGTGAAATGCGAAACCGTAAGGAGGCAAAGACCTGGAATTTTTTTATGTATGAAGGAGATGACAAAGGAATCTACTATAGTAGAGTAGTTTAAATTGATCCCTAAAAAAACAATAAAAATTAGAACGAACCCGTAAGGAGGCAAAGACCTGGAATTTTTCTATTTATGAAGGAGATGACAAAGGAATCTAATATAGTAGAGTAGTTTAAATTGATCCCTAAAAAAACAATGAAAATTAGAACGAACCCGTAAGGAGGCAAAGACCTGGAATTTTTCTATTTATGAAGGAGATGACAAAGGAATCTACTATAGTAGAGTAGTTTAAATTGATCCCTAAAAAAACAATAAAAATTAGAACGAACCCGTAAGGAGGCAAAGACCTGGAATTTTTTTTACGTATGAAGGAGATGACAAAGGAATCTTCTATAGTAGAGTAGTTTAAATTGATCCCTAAAAAAACAATAAAAATTAGAATGAAACCGTAAGGAGGCAAAGACCTGGAATTTTTCTATGTATGAAGGAGATGACAAAGGAATCCACTATAGTAGAGTAGTTTAAATTGATCCCTAAAAAAACAATAAAAATTAGAACGAACCCGTAAGGAGGCAAAGACCTGGAATTTTTCTATTTATGAATGAGATGACAAAGGAATCTACTATAGTAGAGTAGTTTAAATTGATCCCTAAAAAAACAATAAAAATTCGAACGAAACCGTAAGGAGGCAAAGACCTGGAATTTTTCTATTTATGAAGGAGATGGCAAAGGAATCTACTATAGTAGAGTAGTTTAAATTGATCCCTAAAAAAACAATAAAAATTAGGACGGATCTGTCAAAAATGTTTCCAGCTAGTCACTGTGCATAGACGATGCCACATCGCGCACAACTGGTGTCCCTGCCTCTCCCTACGGACCTTTAGTACGTGATTTGGATATTTCATTCCTGACTATGGTTCCCTCTAAGCCGCGCAGCAGTTTTTAAAGTGCTGCGACTAAATTTTTCATTGCCTAAAAATTGCTCTTGTAGTGCATCTCATATGGACACACTTTCCTTGTATATCTGCTCTACCATTTCTAACAGTCCTCAACGCAGATAATCTCTTCAACTCTCGCTCTTGGGGCCTAAGGGATAACCTCCGAATCCTCGCGATGCTGGTCAACCCAGTGGGATTCCCCTTCAGTTTATATTTATTTTAAAGTTGACATTGTTTTACAGCAGAATCAAAGCAATATTAATTCAAGCATTGGTTTTGCGTTAAAATACAGATTATGGAACTTTTTTGAGGGAGAATTTCTGATAACACTAAAGCTTGGTACGTGTAGCTTCCTCTCTCGCATTATAACGTTAAAATCCTTAATATCTGTCCTACGATATCGCTCAAAAACGGTCTATAATCTGTATTTTAACGCAAAGCCAATGCTTAATTTAATATTACTTTGATTTTGCTGTAAAAAAAATGTTAACTTTTGACTGTTAAATAAATATATAACGTAAAGGGGAACCCCGCTGAGTTGACCAGCATTTACCTACGCCCATTCTTTAGGCCCCGAGAGCGAGAGTTGAGATGATTATCTGACTTTATATTTACATTAATACCCTGCAAGCCGCCAGCAGCGTTTGGCAGAGGGTGTCACAGCACCAAATGAACTCTAACTAATGCCTCTGTTGGACTGTCTTATCTCGTCTGGGAAAAAGGATCTGTAGTATTTCTCATTTCTAGCGATTGTTTCGACATATTTTCTCGTACGCTCTGATCTAACATTACGTTCACTAACACCGATGGGTACAACTATGCCGCGTAAGTCTTCAACGAATTCGAGGCTTTTAAACTTTTCAAATAGTTTCCTTTGTACTCAATTCTTCTACTCTTCAACGTCTGCCATTTCAGGTCCCTCAAGATCTCTGATACACTCGCATCATACTGATATTCTCCCTTTACAAATCTAGCCGCTCTACGCTGAACCATTTTCAGCTCCCAAATTAGGTCCTCCGCGAAAGGGTCCCAGAAGGCGCAACAGTATTCAACGACGGGTCGTATTAGGGAAATGTATGCGATATCCTTCACATTCGAGGGGCATCCCCGCAGGACTCTACAGGAAAGCCCTTGAACCCTGTTTGCCGATGCTATGACGGTTTTGATATTCTCCCAGCAGAAAAATTGCTACTGAGTGCGACTCCTAGGTATTTGTAGCTATTGAGTTATTTTAATCCAAATATTTCGTACGGGTAACGGATGAATTTCATGGAACGCGTGAAATTCATTGCGGCGCATTTCTCTATATTCAGGTCGAGTTGCCAATCTTCGCACCACTTCGTAATAACCTGAAGGTCCCTTTGCAAAGTCTCCTCGTCGTATATTGTGTTGATTTCACCATACACAAGTGTGTCATCCCGGAAAAGTCTGACTTTACACTTTATATTATCCGCTAAATCATTTATATACATATATCAAGAATAACAGCGGTCCGATTACTCTTCCCTGAGGCAACGGAAGTCACCTTGACGACGTCTGATGAAACTCCATCGAGAACTACTCTCTGGGTTCTATCCGAAAGGAACGAGGCGATCCAATTTACAATTTTCTCGTTAATTGAATAAGCCTTTAATTTTTGCGCTATTTTCGCGTGGAAAACGGTGTCGAAGGCTTTCCTTATGTCTAAAAATACTGCTTCAGCTCCTATTCCTCTGTCCGCTGCTTTCACAATATCATGTCTGAGTAGAGCTGTGTCTCGCATGACCTGCCTCTCCGGAAAACATGCTGTTTTCTATTCAGAGCACCTTTACTTTCGAGGAATCGCATTATTGAGCTATCGATAATGTGTTCAAAAACCTTACAGAAGATCGATGTCAACGACATAGGGCGGTAGTTCCCCGCTTTTAATTTACTTCCCGTTTTGTGTATGGGTGTAACGTGGGCTGTTTTCCATATCAAAGGAACTACTCCCACATCTAATGATTTTGTGAATACGATCTTAAGCTACGAAGCTAATTCGTTCGCTAACGAGTTTATATTGAACACCGGTAAGGCTTCAGGCCTTGGCGATTTTCTTTTACGGACCTGATTTAGCAATTCAACGATACCGCATTCGTATATTTCTATGTCGCTCATATTCGAACCTATACGAGTAGGGAAATCAATGAAATGACCGCTGTCGATTGCGAAACAATTTTCGAAGTACCGATTTAACATACTGGCCTTAATAAAAGAGTCGCGCACACCTTCACCGTTGTCTGCAAGTAGATGAGATACTGTGGACTGACCTCCTCGAACTTCTCGCACGTACGATTTTCGAGTCTTTTTTAGTGAATCTGCGAGCTTCGTGGATCTGTAGGTGTCAAATTCCTTACGCGCTTCGTCTCTTGCAGACATACGACTTTCTGTATATTAAATACTCGTTCGCGTGATCCCTACCAACTTGTTTAAGGTGCTTTATGCGCGTGTCATGCCGTCTTTGTTTCTTGAGCAAGGAGCGGAGCTTCGGTTTCATCCACCGCGGATCCTTGCGATCACGAACGGGTTTGGGGACGGTTCGAAAGGGTAGAGCAAGTATACAAGGAAAATGTGTCCGTATGAGTTGTACTACACCCGAAAATATTCATTTCGATAAATTTACGGGAGTTTAAATAAAGTGAAAAATCAATCTCGGTGGAATAATTCTGTTCTTAATCTCATTCATCGTGAAAAGCAAAGGTTGAGAATTTATTCACGTCGTTTAATTTTAACAAAACGTTACATATAGATGTAGATAGGTATAAATGTCTTAAACTAAAATCCTAGTTTTAATAATAAAAAAGTACCAGGATTGTTCTTTCATTCATTCGACAAGGTAATGTGGATATATTTATCATATCAATAAGTTCAGGATCTATTCAAACATCAATCATACCTACATCTGTGCCCTTTACGACAGGTGAGTTTGATGTGTAGCGAACGAGGTGTAAAATATCCGTTAATGTGAATATTTTAATGAAGTTGAAGACCGTATATTGGAAACATTGTTTAGAATCGTTTGAAATATACTAAAGCAGTTCTGAAATACGATCGATAAAGATTATTACTGCCACTCCAAAATATATTTAAAATAGATCCACTTTAACTTATTCATCGTAATAAATTTCTATCCTTCGTGTATAAAAGCATATCGGTTCAAGAGTGGACTACGAATGTTACAGAGTTTCGAAAATATTTTATCAAATTGGACAATTTCAAAGTTGAGACGTACAGAATCCAAGTATACGGCAATTATTTTATGCACGAATGATTTTGTGGATATCGGTTTGGTAGCATTTCAGACCAGTTAAAACGACACGACGAATTTTCACTCGGCTTCCTTCTGGAAACGTGAACAAGTAGTTCGGAATGGTTTTGCTAGATGGTGCACTCGGTTTGCATCGGGTCCACATTGGTGGGGAAAAAAGTCCCATTATCAGCCTCTAAGCAGGGGTCTCAAACCCAAATCATGCGTGGGTCACATGATGGCACTGCACAAAATATGCGGGCCAAATTAAGCCACCGTAACAAATCCGCGGGCCGTGCACCATGATAAGAACGTTATTCAGCACCCCAGCTGCGCAGTGTTTAAAGTGGGAATGACAAACCGCGGGTATTTTGGAAAATATGATATGATACATTTATTAGCTTATTTAACCCTTCCGTGACTGTGCGGGGTAACTGAGTTACCCCAAGACATAATTTTCTTGAATAAAATTTTCATTCTTTTGTCTATTATTTCCATCCTCCAGGTAATCGTATAAAAATCTTTCGGCTTAAATTTATGGTGACATTAATCATTTCAAATCCCAATTGTCTTCTAAAATTCGTAATTACTGAGGTGGGGTACATAAGTTACCCCGCATAGGCGCTCACGCCCGTCACGGTAGAATTTACTTATATATGGTATGGCAATTCCTGTCTACGAATGTTCATGGAAATTATGGATATGGCAGCCCTAAATGCCTACATAATTTGGACAAAGAAATATCCCGAATGGAAAGTAAATGACCATGTACGAAGAAGAAAATTTCTTCAGAAATTTTCAGTTGGACTTGCTAAAGACAATGTATTACGAAGAAAAAATAAAAGCCAAAATTATCATTTGCCCGTGAAGTCGGCAATAGATCTCTTTTTGAAAGAATTTCAACCTTTAAATGAATGTGAAAGACGTGAGAATGTCCGAAAGATCTCCAGTAGCACGTCGCGTTGTTATTTTTGTCCAAGAAAACGAGACAGAAAGACGAAATTGTTTTGTACAGATTGCGGTAAAGCTGTGTGCAGTTTACATAGGGAGGAAAGAAAACAAGTATTATGCCCTGAATGTAAAGATAACTAACGAATGCATTTCAAAAGTTTAAATGTTTGTACAGTTATGAATAATGAACGCAATTTATGAATAAATGATAATGAATGTAAAATTCAAATTGAAGTGTTCATTTACTTATGATTTCTTGAAAAGATAAATATAAATACTAACACCCACATTTTCCAGGCTAATGTAGTAAGAACCTGGTAGTATTACATAGCAGAAATAACGGAAATATTTGCATAAATATGATGGAATACAACAAATATACTGTAGGTACTGAAAACATTCAAAAAAGAACAAAAGTTTATAACAAGATGTAATATTTTGGAAAACCACCGTGAGGTACCCAATGTACCCCACACAGCCGCCCACGGAACTTTTAGAGGCGCAGTCACGGAATTAAAATATTTCATGAGAAATACATTTGTTGAAGCATCTTTCTTTGCCAGCCACATAAACACAGGACACAGGGGGAGGGGGGTTGGTGATCCTCCTGCCCTAGGTGACTCCGTTCAAATATTTGTAGAATTTTTGACGTATTACATACTACTTGATTTATGTAAATTCAAATAATCTTAATGAAAACTATACTGAAATTAGGAACTGCGTCTGAGGTGAATATTCGAAATAGAAATTATTCGACAATTTAGCATTTGCAACTGCTTGAATATTCTGTTATATCTAATGTCTTTTGGATTACGCCAACAATGATATCATATAAAAATCTATTTTACCTATGCAGGAAATAAATCTCTTCTTAAAAGTGTAAACTTATATGTAACGCCAAAATATAGCCAGATGATTACTGGGAGAAATCAATCCGCATAGTTGCTACAGCCCCTCTGGCCCATGTATCTATATATACAGACTAATAATTTCATCAAGGCTTAATGAAAATGAAAACGAGACAATTCCCATCCCCCTTTATTGAAGCTTAATAAAAATAAGATTGCTGAAAAATATTTTCTAAAGCATTGCTCGTAAGAAATAACATAGATAATATGTAGAAAAAATAAAACATATTCTTTCCATTTCTTTCCGTTTTGAACACCTATGATTTATATCGTCCTTGACTGTGGCATCGAGCTCGAAATGCTTGAAATTTAGCCTAAGGCCCTAGCCTGTTGTCCCACGAGACGAGTACATGCGTAGGGACGCAAAAGGCATCGATAACCAATCACAATCCGCACGCAGGAGCACAGAATCATCAGCTGACGTAGCGGATACGAAAGACACAAAAGCAGCATTCGAAATCGAAGCGGCCATGAAAATGAAAAGCGAAGGTACGAAAAATCAATCGATTCCTTCGGTCGGACCGATGTCGCGTGCGAAGGGCAGCGAAATTTTCGTCCGAACATTCTGCAAACTTGGGAGTCTACGAAGGGTCAATTATGCGAGTATTTAATTTCAAAATGGTTCGAAAACTATCGCCATCTGAAAATATGGCGATTTCAGTTTCGCAAACCGTTCAATTCTCATTAAAAAATATTCTGCGACCATGGAATATTTTGTAAATTTTTATCTGGGTATTTTGCAAAGTGAGGTCGATAATGCAAGTCATTCCTTTCTGCATAGAACTGAGAATTTTTTTAAGATAGGATAATTTCAATTGCGCAAATAGTACGACTTTGATCAGAACGTACGATCTACTTTAAGATTATGCGTACATAAAATATTTTGCAGGGAGAAAATCATTCCCCTTGAAACCACGGCAAGCCATACTGAAATTTTAACGCCAATATTCCTGTTAAAGCTGATCACTTAAAACTGAGCATCACTTTTTCGGCGTCAGCGTTAGGGGGGTCTTTCGTATGATACAATCCTTCTCAATCTTAAACTTTGCTTTTAGATCTAACGCGTATGATAATTTCAACATTAATTTAAGCACGAGTTGTATTCAAAATAGCTCCATTTATTCAGCAAAAAACAAATGTGCTCGAACTTTAAAAAATAAATTAATATACCCTCACTAACATTTTAGCGCGTTCATATGCTATTTTAACTACAACTACAAATTAGATTTAGTAACAGTCTAAATGTACTAACGATTAGTTCTAATGTATTCATGAAGTTACATGAAGGGAAATTTGGTTGCCCCTACTGCTAGCTTAGCTATATACAGGTATCCCTCAATTTGTACCCGTTCGGTTTATGCGTTATCCCTTATACGCCTGATACAGTTTATTTAATATTGTTTAGTTTTAAAAAATAAACTTTATTCGTTTATAAGTGGAATAGATTTAGTAAAAACCCAAAGGCCTCCCCTCGGAAACCTCCGCCCGAGTGCGGTGGCACACGTCGCATACGCCCGACCCTAATTGTATTATTTAATCTATTAAAATATTTTTAATGGCGGCTCGAAATATACGACTTGATAAAGAGGACTGCAGCTTTGTCATTTTATTTAATCAGTTTAACTAGATATGTTTTATTTAAAGGAAAAACATTGGGACAGTCGAACTTTCGTAATTTCGAAAGGATAGCTCTCAAGATTGAGAACCATTTTCACCCATTTCCACTCTATTGAATCACATTCTACTGCAAAAATTTTCACATCAGAAAAGTATAATTTACTGTGATGTAATTATTTAAACATAAATTATGGACATCTATCAGGATAGGACAAGTTTTTTTCTGATATATACGGCAGCGCCAAAAATTGGTAGCCAGGGGAGATTTTAAATGTGTACGAATATTAGTCTCTAGATGCCAGTCACAGGTGATTGTTTGTTATCTTACATTTAAACGGAAGATGTGCGTGAAATTTAAATGAAAAGTATTTAGGTATTAAATTGGAAAAGTAGTGGCGTCCGCAGAGATGTTTTTGGGCACCATAGTCAACTGGGGCCTGGTATTTATCGAACTCTTTAATATAAGTTTGAAAAATCTTAATTAACACTCTAGATATTAGTTGATAGGAGCCGATAAAGGAGCACCAAGGTGACACACATTTTACATGCCAATTACCGTCTCATATAAAGAGTTACAATCAGAATTAAATTTACAATTTGATCCTGTGTCTATGCTTTCTTATAGAAAACACTGACGACATAATTAGCTCGTTTTTATCATGGATGCTTAAATGTTTTGTAACCACGCGCTGTTCTTTATTATGAAAAACATTTTAAAGGTGTATCAATAATTTATCGCAGTCAACATTTGTTGTTACGTGTCAGCGTAGAAATTGAGAATTAATCACATCTACCTAAATGAATATTTTATCACGCATTTTGTTGAGAGTTGCTTCTAATCATTAAGAACGAATGATTCATCAGATAATTTCCCCTCTCTCACGTCATTAAAATAATTGATAAAATATGTAAAATATAAATTAAAAAGACATTCGTACTACTGCTGGATCTCACATTGAGAACGTGTAAAGTAACGTCTTCGGAAAGGACGTAAAAGGGAACACTTATGCGTAATATATCAATATTCGGAATGAAAAGTTTTATACTATATGTTTTTAATTGGAAATATTTACGCTATAGATATAAAGTTATGAAATTAATTTGATAACAAGCGAAGCTTATATTACAGTGTGATGCGTCCATATTGTCGATTATAAGTATGAACCCAAAGGATTTTACAACAAAAATCTATTTATTCTTAAACCTTAATTTGATACAGTAAATCAAGGAGGAGCTAAGTGATTATTTGAATTTGGCACTCTCGAATTCATTTTTCTTTTTAAAAAAGTCTTCGGTTTTTTACATCTTTATTAGCCAATCCCATCCTTTTCCGTACCTCTAGACACGAATCCTCCTCTTTTACCTTCTTGTATAACATATGGCAATATTAGCAATAACTTTTCTTTTTAGTATTATTGGTGCGCCGTTAATCTTCTATAACACATGTATTTGTTTATAACCTGCCTGATAAAAACCAACTTATAGAGATAACGCATCAAAAGATAATCGGACGATTATATTGTCTGAAGGAATTTAAATGATCAGCTTTTTTAATGATCTATTTCATGAGTTAATTTTCAAAATTATATTCCTAGGATTCTTAAAGCACCGGCAGTGAAATTCAGAGCTCAGTGTAAGGTACGCCCTGCCATCTTGAAGTGAGAGCTCGTACTATAGGAAACAGAGAGGTTCTTAAGATGGAACCTAATGCACTGAATGTTCAAACGAAAAATCAATTGTTATGTTGCTGACTAGGAACAATAAGAAACAGAGGTTTAACTTTGTTAGCATAAATGCGCTGAAAGTATTATGAAATATTATTCTACTGATATTCAGGCAACTCTATATTTCTTTTTTATGTTAAATAATAATAGGGATAATTTTTTGCTACCACAAAAATTCAACCTTGGGAATTTTTAAAGGAAACCCAGAAAAACGACGAAATTTTCATAAAGTACTTATCACATTTTAAGGGTAAACAGCATTTTGCAGCGTATGTTTTAAGGAAATACTTGGGTTATAAGGCATGCCGAATAAATGATTCTTTTCTTTTCTCAGATTAATGAGCTTCCGTAACATTGATTTCTTTTATGAATTGCTTTCATCTTCTTCTCTATGGTTGTAAATCAAATGTAAATTTTTAAAAACTTTTTGCATTTTAACAGTTTAAAAAATGAATTTATTTTTGTAAGTTTTTTGATTTAGCGTGATAATTTTAAAATGATTTATAGATTTTCTAAAGTTTTACATTCTTCAATCAAAATTTAAATCTCACAATTCATAAATCACCGAAATTTAGGATGCGATACGAAGCCTTGTTTTTCGTTCTTTTCCGCAACACTATAAGCTCCTGCGCTCTGGCGGAGACAAGCTCTACTAATCAATACCGGGAAAGGCTTTATGTATCAACTTGCCTGACATCTTACGAGCACGTTAATTACTAGATGATGTCATCGATCGCCCTTAACTGAACCGCGAAATTGAATAATATAGGATATTTATCGAAAACCCTGTTCATTTATCAATACAGGTTGGCAATAAAACCCATTCCATGAATAAAAGGTCATTTAGAAGTCAAAAAATATCATTTAAAATAAATTACGAAAATGTTTGAACGTCATAAGTGTATCTAAAGCATGTTTCTGTAAACTTAAATCATTAAAACTAATTTAGGTTAATATCAACATCTAATACTCCCAGTATCATAAATTTGGAGCACAACGCTATTGTATTATCGTTTCATATTATGTTGTGTATTACTCCCACAAATATATTTCCTTAAAAACAAATGTCACGTTTTTCACGAAAATAGTTTATTCATTGTAAATAAAACAAGATTTATATTACTCATTATAGTGGTCACTTGTAATTCGCAGCTTAGGCTAGCGGGTAAAATTAATTTAAATGAATCCGTAAAACAAAACATTACATGAACATTCTAGGGTGAATTTAAAGAGGAATCAGGAGAATTCAGATTATGTCCTATATGTTGTTAAAGATTTATACAAAAAACTTACACTGCGATAGTTATGCCTTAATTTTCTTTAATTAGTTGAAGAATTTTAAACCTTCTTCGTTTTTATTGAATCATTTCCATGACTAATTTTTAATTTCATAAATATACAGTGTCCCAAAAGTCCCTTTAATACAAGGTGTTAATATTGAGCAGTAAAAATAAAATACACTTGTAGCATTTATTATCCAATTTATAGTTATACATGATGTGTGTTTTGTTTTGTAATTCCGTCTGTAGCCCGTGCTTTGCCCCTGAGCCGTTGCACGGAAATCTGCTTCCTGAGGCAATAAGACAAAATTTCACGACCCATATTTAAGATCCGCGGTGACACTGCTATGATTCCGACCCTAGAAAAGTATAGCCTGAGTCGGCCGCCTCCCCGTATCACCTCACGCAACGGCCCTGCTCGGCTCTAGGGTATATACGATTTAACATAATACGTATGACGAAGTTTCGAATTTATGTGGAGAATAAACCTAAACAGAAGCAGTGGCGGATCCAAGGGGAGGGGTGGGAGGCGATGGGAACGATCGCCCCCCCCCCCCCCCCACCTTGGATATTCTTTAGGAATAGCAAAAGAGGGTTGTGATGTTGCAGGTTTTCTCCAATATGCTTCACTGTGATCATGAACATATTGTTCCATGATTTATTAATAAAAAATAAGTAATAAAAATAATTTGACGGATTTTATGTAAAAAAAAATATCCCCCCACCCCCATGGAAAAATAGTCAGTGAAGTTTCTAGATCCGCCCTTGAACAGAAGCCTTCCTGAATTGAAACATATTGTGCCAAAAAAGGAGGGTACACCCACCCATATCTTTGCACGGTACACGCGTACCTAGAAAAGACCGCGTAAAGCGAAATAGTGCAAAATGTGATATACAGAATGGCCATAATATATTCATAATGCTGAAAGGGTGGGTTGGAGACTATGGCGATACAGTTATTTCAAAAAACAAGAAACTCCTTAACCGTACAAGGTGAATATCTGGAGCCACAAACAAACAAAATAAATATATATAACTATTGCGGTGTTTTAATCCTCGCCAGGGACCCAATGTCACTCGCTCATTCACTCACTCAGTCACACAAGAAATATTATTTCTTGTGTGACTGAGTGAGTGAATGAGCGAGTGATATTGGGTCCCTGGCGAGGATGAAAACCCCCCAAACCTGCAAGTAGTTATATATTTTCATTTTGGTTGTTTGCGGCTCCAGATATTCATTTTGTACGGTTAAGGAGTTTTTGTTTTTTGAAATATTCATAATGCATTTATTCTATATTTTTCGGATAGTCCAGACCCCTCCCTTAACCATCAAACAGCCCGGACTAGCGAGGTTTTATTGTAGTTATATTTTAAACATGTGGCTTACACGGTATTGTAGCCCTATAAATGGAATTCACTGAGTGTAAGTGAAATATTTGAGAATCGAATAGTATGACCTACACTCATATATTCTATTACAATTTTTGCTAGCAGCCCGTTGCAGCTATGCTTGCAAATAATCTAAATAGTTCGGCCTTAGGTTACATCTTCTTCGTTCCTTATTAATTTGACGTGATTCCCTATTTCTTTGTCTTTCTTTTACTCTCCGCTCCTCATCTACATGGGCAATCCTATGAACTTCCGCATCTCTTTCTCTCTCTTACCTACAATACTCTTCCTTTGATCTCTGGCTCCTCTTCATTTCTCTGGCAGCTGCAGCTGGGCTAATAGCTCTCCTTTTCACTGGTCTACCCCTTGGCATTTTTTAATTTTCTGCGATTTTACAGCAATATATTAAAGCAATTACGTGATCACAATGTCACAGAGTTACTCAATGCTAGTTTAATATCGCGGTATATTCAAAGGAGAAAATTTTTTAATTCTGCCTTACCTTAGTTCCAATCGTTGCACCCTTATAGACGAACTCACAAACAGTTGCTTTCCTTTAAGTGTCTATCAACAACTGCTTTTAACTTCTTACAGGACCTACTATACAGGCGACGTCAACGCAAGCGTTTATTTAGATTATCAGTGAAGAGAAGATAACAATAACGCTTTTATTACATGTATTGGAAGGTTTAATTGGCCTTAAATGAATCGGAGGGAACAATGAGAATCTCCTTGGCAACGCCCGGAATGAGTACGAAAAATACGCAAAATTTCGAAAAAGAATGCGTATTTCTGAAAAATTCGACCGCATAACATGTAAACATCACAAGAATAAGATAGTATAGAGCTTTAGCCGTCGAATAAAGCAAAAAAGAAGAAAATCGGGCCATATTTACATATTTTAACGAATGAAGGAAAAAAACCTTGACTCTGAAAAATCGAAAATCCCGTGTAAACTTATGGAAAAATATAATTGTCTCCTGGATTCGAACCCGGGACGCTTCAGCAACCGAAAATATTTTTCCAGGGTCCTCATAGCCAGTAGAAACAAATTGCCGTTTACCGCATATCTTTACGACGAACAGTTCTTGAGAAATACGCCGATATAATTATGAGAGGCTTCATACGCACGGACGGATGGACGCAGCTTCACTACGCGCATAATATAGGTATATGATTTTAATATCATCGGCGGATTCAAGGGGGGTAAATAATCCCCCCTTGAATCCGCCGATGACTCTACTGGACAAAATGAAACTCGCTTGAAACGAAGGACGATATTTAAAGAGTAATTTTTTCGAGAGTTTGGAAATTCTAGGGGGGGGTAATTACCTCTTTACCCCCCCCCCCCCCCTTGAATCTGCCGATGCTGCGCTGTGACTGGTTGAGTTGACATGAAGTCTTCGACTAACGCATCTTCGACTTCAGAAGTGTCAAGGTAAGTACGACTAAATATCCTCTTCACCCATGTTCACATTCCGAAATTGGATTTTGATAGTGTGATGTGAACCCCAAGCTCTGGATTTTTCGCCACCAAGCTTGCGTCAAATGGAAGCGGCAAACTGTTTGGCGAAATTTGTATCCTACGTTCACGATCAGTTTAGCACATTTCTCGCTGTACATGGAAAACATGCTGACGCCAATATCTTCCAGGAACAAGTGAAACTGCGATGTGCTCGATATGCTTCCTGAAGCTGGACAGAATCGCCTTCAAATATGTATATGTCATTCGAGTTGTATTATCAGTTCGCGCATTGGACAACAGCGTAAAATCTGACCGCGTACAACCGTCCGTGCATTACGACCCTATAGAAAAGGGTCAAAAATGAACATTCGCGCAATTGGACAACCCACGTTTCAGAACGAGCAGCAACTGCGCCGCTAATCGCTGGGGTAGAGGAAAGGTTTCCTACAGTCTCATCCCCCGCCCTCGCTACTCTCGAGGACAATGGTTCTTTCCCATCCATTTCACCCCAGGAATCATCGTTTTGTCTCTAGTAAGATAAAATCTATTGTACGCTTCAATGGCCAGAAGAAACTTTTATGAATGTAGGACGAAAAATGAAGCAGTGAATTTTTCTTATCTTTTCCGAACAACCCTCGCCCTGGAGTGGGCTTCTTCGAGAGAGAGATTGTCTTCATTCCACCAAAAGTGTTTTTCCCAAGTACTATGGATGAATGGTGAATTCCTTCACCAGAGGTCAATGTGCAACCGACTTTAACCTCCCCCCCCCCCCTCCACCCCTTATCCAGATAAATTTTTAAGAGAATTTCTGTCTTCCCTTAGCAGTGGAAACAGTGAAATTCGTGATTTAGTGCTACTTAGTTTTTGACGATTACTATTTGCCAAGTCGTCAGTTGAACGTCAGTATACATATGTATATTCTATTTTTTAACTTTCTACTACGATCGTTATTTTTCGATCACGCAACTACTATCGTGGGGTCAAATATGACCCCATTTTTTTAAATGAAAACAATAGAAAATTTTAATTTTTGGGTTTCAATTTCTGGTCATTCATTAGAGCAGACACTAGAAAATGTGAGAAAGGTTTCTTTATAGAAAAATTAAAAAAAGTATACTGCAAAAAAGAAAAACTGAAAAAACTCAAAATTGACTTCAGGCTTAGAATATTTTTTTCCGAGCCCTAAAAATTCTTTTTTTTCTTCATCCTTCCAGGTTCCTACTGCAACCGAATTAGGAATCAACTGAATAATTTATAAAAATATTGGTTGTGAACTGTAAAAAAATGTTTCCCAACCGTATTCCCACACCCACATTTCAGTTTATTTCACTCTCATGATCAAAACTCGGTTGTGGCACTTGCTCTTCTTCTTCGTTATCCCTTGCACCGATCAACTACTCACTTAAATCAGCATAGTGCCGCCCATCCACAACAAAACTCTAATCCGATATTTTCGTTTGCCCAATAACGAGAAGAAAAAAGTACGACACAACTACTATAGTGGGGTCAAAGGTGACCCAAAACGGCAATATCTCGAAATCAACTACCGCGTACGTTAAAGCTTCAACGTCAACTGAAAGAGAACATTAAAGTAGGAGATTATATGGACTGACAAAGCCACTGCGCGCGCCATGATCGAGTAAACAAAGAAAATGTTTTCTCTCGGGTCTCTTTTGTCCCCACGATAGTAGTAGAAGGTTAAATGTGTTAATAACTTATTCTTATTTGCGGGCGGTGACATAGCAATACTGAAGGATTATCTCAACGGTTAATTCCACTTTTATTTGCTCCTTATGTCCTGTCACTCCGAATACTTCGTGAATCCCACACCTGAGGATTTTGGGCGATTTATTATTTGAAGTTCTTGGTTGGTCAGTTTATATTTATTTTTTAAATGTGTTAAATGCTTGTTCTTAATTGCGGATGATATAGAAGTAATAAGTAGTATCAATGGTTAATTCCACTTTTATTTACACACACACAAATATCATCGAAAAAATAGTAAAACGTACTAAGGGGACCTCAAAACGTGTATTTCTGCGGAAATCTCGAATTCGATAATTTTCGCGATTACAATACTTCCACATACACTAATTATGGAGAAAGTAAAAAGGAAACTATTTTTTAAAATATGACCTTTGGTCGCACTACTTTTAAGACACTTTAATTATTTTTTTGAGGAATTGAAAAAAATTGTAATTCATGAAAAATTATATCAATAAAAACAATTTTTAGAACTAAGAAAGTTACAGAACCGTTCTTGAACAGGATCCGAACCGTTCCTTCTTTTGATCACTCGGAACCGAACCTGGAACGAGTTGAAAAATTTAAGATCGGAACCGGAACTTCCCAGCTCTGCTTGATATACTAATGAAACTATCGTTAAGTTAAATGGAGCGGTCGGCCGGGTTAGATTGGTAGGCAGTGCGCCTGCCTTCTAACCCAAAGGTAGCGGGTTCGAATCTCGCTTCGCGCATGGATGTTGTGATGTATGTTAATTTTCTCTAAGAGAATTCGAAGGTGCAAAATAACCTTAGCTGTTGACACACCTCAAAAACCTAATTACTACTACTTAAATGGAGCGTTATATTATATAAACATGATATGGATATAGTAATTATGGAAACTCTGAAATTACTCGTTTAACTTTCATTACTACAATGTTCTTGAAAGATTTATTGTAGCTATAATACAGATTCCATGTTGTACGTTAACATCCGAAAATTTTTCGTGTTAAAACTAGAATTTGCTACCTATGCATCAGTTAAAATAGCAGAATTCCCTATAGTGAGAATGCTTCTGAAAAGTTCCGTAATAAAACACGTCATCAGTCATCGTATAACTAATTTATTGTAACAACAAGCGAGGGATTTTGCTGTTCATAGTTTTTAGTACTACTTTCATAAAATAAGTTCGTCCACACTTAAATCTTCCTTTTTTATCACACTAGTGCAATTCCCGTTGAAATATCAACGGAAGACTTATAGATAGATTGATTATTAATATTTGCATTTTTAAAAATTAACAGCACACTATTACATATGAAATATTTCGTCATATACTACATTTCTAATGAATATTCTGTTGTCGTTTAGTAAATGCCTTTAGTTTTTATTTTCGGATATAAAATTCTAATATTCTTCTCCCACCTTGTTCTCCTCAATGCTACATATAATTGTCGGTGTGCAAAGACAGGGAAATAATTATATGTACCTATACATATATAACGTAGGGAAAATAATTAAATGCACTTAACGTTATGATTGTTTTAAAATTGTACTCTGTACTTACGAAGAAAGAAAGCTTACTCGAATCCACAACAATGTTCTCCGTCGTTATGTAAATAAAACTCTTTAAAAGATTTAAATTAAAAACTAACTAATTAATCAATCAGCGGAATAATTTCTTTGAATAATATCTGAACAAAAACAAATCAATTTATTTCAACATTGTAAACTGTTCCCTTGACGATTGAATGGATCCTTATTGACAAAAAATAAACTAATTGTTTATCGTAGAAACCGCTACATAAACAAACATAAGTGTTTATTATATAATTCCCGTCGTTTTCGCCGAAAGAAAAGTAAGTAAAATTACGCTACTATAAAATTAATTTAATGTGTGAAGTGCAGTGATCATCGAAACTGAGATGTGGTATCGTGTAATCAGATCAACGACCACTTTAGATGAAGATCTATATGAATTTTACAATACTACGTAGAGTTATTTCGAGAACCATTTAATCGATATCAACCAAATTTAATATTAAGAAGTATAAATATGATCTGTACGTCATTTGAAATTTTGTTTCCAATCTAATAATTATAACGACAACTTGTCGTTTATCGTCACGTATTTCTGATAGCATGGTTTTTTAAAATATTTATATTATTTTCTTCATAGGTAGGTATGATATTTACATTAACAAATAAATGTGCCACTACCAAAAATATATCGTGATAGAATGCGTTCAGTATTAGCTGACAAAACATATTTTCAAGTGGTCTAATTAAATTTTGCTGTCGCCCATCTTGCGTTCCTTACAGAACAACGCTTTTATATTATAAGATGATACTTCCTGATAAAACACTCAGGTTCACATTGGTAGCAACGATATACATAATTCTGTTCAGAGACAATTTTAAAATTTATATGAATGTAGGGATCCGTCAAGCAACTTCGAGGATATACATTTCACCATTCTTGGACTATTTTTATAATGTAGAAATGTTCTGAAACTATTTCAACACTCTTAAAATATAGCAATAATGTTCCCTCCTGAATATTTTCCTTTTTTGTAATTTAATATGGATTGCAACATAAATGCATGTCCTATCAAAAATAATGATTAACAACAAAATGTTCCGCAAATGTTACGAGTTTTAGAGTTGTAGGGGAAGTTTTCAGTGAAACGGATATTAACACGTTCGTCGAAATGGTATCTCATATATATACTACCATATTTCGTATCAATTAGTTCATTATACTTGATTAAGACGATTTTTACGATTCGAGATACAATCTTTCTTTTGAGAAAGCGTTTCCACTTCACGGGATTGCAGTCCCTCCCCTCCTCCCACCTCCCCTTCTCCGCCCTCCTCTCCTTTGCCAATTCGCACTGAATAAATCGTCTCATATTATAAGGCGCCCTTGATGCGGAGCCAGGAAATGAGAAGTCATGATTTCCAAATAGAGAGCTCACACAAATTCTGGAAAAAGAGAAATTAAAAAAGCTCGAGTGATTCAAAATTACGATAAACGTATAACCGGAGCCTTTGATGAAAACGAAAGCTCTTTCCAGGAAGTAGAAATTCTTCGGGTCACATTTTCCCAAGGACTTATGCATCGCGGCAGCGATGATATCAGTGGTATCATGAGGGACCGAAAATATCTAGGGTATGCAAATACCGAACCAGGAAATGTTTCCCGTCCGATGGGGGTTATGTCCACACGTCGATGCACATCTGCATACATAGCCGAGGGACATTTTGATAGCTAAATTTCATGATTTCCGAATTCCGGTGTAACCGGCTATTCCATAAAATTTTACGATCTAAAATTCTGTCCGCGAATTCTATTAAATTTAACGATGAAGGAAAGAGCTGTTAGCATCGCCGACCATCACGGAAGGGGACAAAGACGTTAATGAATATTTATATTATTGGACAATACCTAACATTATGAATATTCCAATCAAAATGCAACTTGATATTATATTAAAGTAGTCTGTCAGCGGTAATTTTTAATGTATTACAAATAAATAACCTTTAACGGACGCCGAGGGTTAACTGATATTTTCACCTAAGCTACACAAGATATTTATAACACTGCATGGTGTCCGTGTATTGATCCTTTCAGTCACCATGTCTATTATTATGGACAGTCAATTACGTCATATATACAGTGTGGGACCCTGTATCCGGCATGCTTGGGACCTGAGGGTTGCCGGATAGGGGGTTTTTCCGGAATTTGGTTAGCCAGGCCTAAAATGTACAAATGCACAAATGCACAACCTAGCACTGTTTCCTTTCTTTTGAGTCTTTAAACCCGCTGGGTGCCGATTCCTCTGGTGCAACAACAGTTTTTCTAGGAATATACCTCCAAGATAAAGAAGTCTCGTCAGCATTATACACCTGCTCTGCAGTAAAAATGTGAGCAAAAATCACGAGAATACAAGCCTTCACCATCGACTCGTTATAAAACACATCAGTGGCGCCACCAACAAACACAAATTACTTGGCGCGCATTTTAAATATTACACTTTGTCGGTTTCCTGTTTTCGGAACGTTCCGGATACAGGGTCCCACATTGTACATATTAATAATTTCTGACGCATATCGCAGACAGCAGGGGATAGATATTGTGCAATGACAAAAATTTGGTTAAGGAATTCATGAAGTACAGCGAACCCTTGTCCAACGCGTTTCCCCTACGCGGTTTTTATTATACGCGGCGAAATAAATGTCGCGCATATTTACTCAACACCAATAAAATTTAATTAAATGCGGTCCTGAATTGGGCGCGCTGTACTCTACCTTTGCATATGACGCGGTGAAGATAGCAATTGTCATCGGTCCGCTCGTAATAGGCGCACTACGACTGTCGCTTATACGCGATATGATAATTTTCGTTAAAAAAAGTTATCTGTAGTTTAAATATTACAATCGTGTTAAACAGAATGAAATATTTCCTGATTACGACGACGGAAAATGATATTTAACAAAATTTTCTTTTTGAAAGGCACGAGTTTATAACTAGGCCGTAGGCGCCGTTTCTTCCAGATACGACGCTGCATTCAAATATGACTACATCCTGAGCATTTGAGTGAAATTCAAATTTGTATTCCGTCCGTGAATTGAAAATCAAAATTTTAATAAAAATTCCCATGAAAAATTCCACGAATTTGATCTTTCGAAAGAAGAATTCATCAAACGACAGTCTGACAGACCCGAAAATAAAAACTATGAAAATATATAGTATAACCCACATTAGCAACATCTGTTTTATTCATATGATTCAGTGGTCTTACTAGTTTAACGTAATGACAATATTAAAATAATTCTCAATAATTATGGACAGATGTTTTGAAAAGATACAACTATTGCTGAAATAGTAGTTCTATGATTCAAATAATATAATGAACCAAAATAAATTCTTTTTAGCATCAAATTATACTTAAGTAGACAGACAAGGTATCAATAACAACTAAATATGCAAAAAAAATGCAAATTGTGTTGTGACAAAAATATACACATTGAAACCTATTCATCTTTATGAGTGAAACAGGATTCACATACTATTGTAGCATTCTCTAAGCATAGGAATGTGGAGGACTTTTTACAAAAATATTGACTTTTCTGCCCTTTCCTATGCATATTTAACATATTGCTCTCTTCCCGGGCGTCGGAGAAGGCTAACTGGGGTTTTCACCTGTCACTTTCGTGAGTTTCCTACCAAGTTCGCGTGGTAGGTTAGACGTGGATCGCTCTGCTAACTGCTCTTGAAACCAGCTCTCTTGCAAGTGTGCTCAAAAATTTCCTCCTCACCATAATACTATTATTGTTCCCCAAGTACACTATAAATTCCTGCCACATTGAGGATTGAGTAAAATACGGCCATAGGCCATCAGCGGGTGTTCCGGGCCACATTATACGTCGCGCACATTTCGTCGACACCTCCTTTTGTACTATTACAAAATTTTATTATTTCCGGTTTCCGTAAGACACCAGAATCGGTATCAATCTTGTCGTCATTATGCAAAGTGGATATTAGTATCACATTTTTCCCTTGGCAAACCATAGTTTAATAAAAATTACGATAACAAACACTCGCCATATTTACAACGTTTTTAACAAATACTTACCAAAAATGATACATAACATAAATACAAATTTTCACAAAATAATGACGTGAGTGGTCGCACCGGGTCTGTCGGACCCAAGCATAGAAACATGGAACGAATGAGAAAGAACTATATTGTACCCGTCTTGAACCTGGGCGGTAACTGAACGAAGAGAGTGAGATAGGAAGGTAGAGATGGGAGGAGATTCATTGCAGACGCAATCAAAGAGATACAACGTTTTGTATTTCTAATGGGTCTCACAGACCCAGCGCGACCACTCCAGGGTTAAATATGCACACATAATTCCCAAAACATTGTGTTTTCCAAAAAAATCCCAGATCGTAATTTACCGAAAATATTTAATCCATTATTGCAATCGTTAAACTTCTGCAGGCTTTGCAATTATAGAGATCCTAACGAAAGCCACGAATAAGTCACCGCGAAGAATGCGCGCCCCAAATTACCGATACGGGAGACAATTTCCTCTATATTTCTGCGAACCATCAATATTTTAATTTATTCAAGTCTGAAATTATTTTAATATTCGCGTATATAAAGCCGAAATGACGAATAATGGGATCGGAATAAATACCCGCCTTCATGAATAACAAAAATATAAATAATCAAAATTTCACTCCATTCAATTACGATTAGTCAATTTTTCAAACGGGAACAAAGATGACTGCGCGCGACCTCTTCATTTGCTAAAGAACAGTTAAAGATCAGTTAAAACAAGTTACCACATAACGCATCGGTACTCTAAATTATTAAAGGTGATATTTTTAATTCCACTTCCCCGTTACGTTCAGAAACATGTCCACGATTTTCTTTTTTTTTTCGAAAACGTAATTCATAACCGTAATTTCACGACCTTTGAATCCCCTCAAGTCTCGCACGTACGCATCGGGCAAAAGGGTAGAAAAAAATTACATCACCTTTAATATTTTCTCCTCCTATCCCTCAAATAAAAAACTCTTCACGTACACTCAAAAGGGTAAAGCGTAAAACCGGTATAGAATACCACTGTTTTAAGGTACGCTTCTATAAAAAAAATGTATCCGAGGCGCCATTCGAGTGACTTTTATGCCCTTCCGGGTTTATCTTCCGATATTTTCCCTCCGAGGGATTTGAGAGCGTCTTGTGTTCACCCCCGTTGGGATCGGGCCTGGCCATAAAGCTACGTATATATTCCCTCATACCACACAACTCAACGCCTCCATTTTCCACGGGTCGTAAAAGTTACGAAGGAAAAGTGCAGGGGATGGCGCCGAAAGAAGAGAGAGAGACATAAAGACCCACGCGAAATCTTCCTCCTCTTACGATACCTGGCCGAGATCGAGAAGTTATTTCTTTAGAAGACTCCTCTCCAACCCCCATTCGGAGATTTGTTCTTGACGGATGTATGAGACGTGGAAGGACGATAGGGCAATTGAGCGGAGGGGGATTGGTTGACGCAAGGACGTTCGCGTACCATTGTAATTTCGCACGATCAGTCCCGAAGATCGTTCTATTGTTGAGCGGATACATAAAAGCAAATGCGCGCCCACGATGGGAATTACGCCGTGGTTACGGGTGGTTCTCTATCTTTAGAACTTTTTCCTAAAATAAAATATGACTTATTTATCAGGTTCGTCTTTCTGTCCATGTACAAAATAACGCATAAAAGACGTAAGCTGCAATCGCCAAAATCTCAAGATAGATAGCTCCACATTAGTAACACAAATTTTGTAAATTAGGTGGATCTAGTCGTAGATGTGGGAAAAAATCGCTAAAAAATGCGTGCCGCTACATATGTAGACGACCAGTAATGCATCGCACCTGCGATTCTTTACTCCAATGGAAATGTAGCAATCGATGAAAAAAAAATGCACTACGTCGTTTTATCTGCACTTCTTCCCTCGGCAATTTTTGTTTGCGGCACCTCTACCTTTAAAAAAAACGGGTCGCTTATTTATGCATTTGACTATCACAGCGTTTGGACACGTACATTTGTTGGCACTGAATCATTGTTGATTAATTACAGCAATAATGATCGTCCAAAAGACATTTCCAAAGCGTTGATTAATTTACTCAAGAAATGTTCCCGCGGCCTACCTAACCGTCGATTGCGACCCGGTTTGAGAAACACCGCTGCAAAACCTCGTATAACATAATTATATACGGTTAAATAAATGAAATAAAAGTCGTTTACCCAGCACGTTTTACATTTAATTATGTGGGATCCTAAAATGGGTGATCACCGCATTTTACACATGTACGTGAGGTTCGGAGAAGCACGAGCCACTTTCAGATTTTGTGGTCTCTGGCCATAATAAAAATAAAAACCCATGAAAGCAAAATAATGCAAAAACAGCGAAATATAATTTGTATATTTTTTACTTATAAAGTGCTATTCTAGCCTTTTTCCGTGCAAATGTACCAATTATTGTGGGAAAATTTAATTTTCATCCAATTTCACAGTTGATACTAAACGTGGCGATCCATTCAAAAGCGAATTTGGGCTCCCTTGAGCTTGAAGCCCAGACGAAATGGTCCTCCTGGATCCCCCTTTCAGATGTATATGAGGTTAGGAAGCTTGTAATCTATAGAAACACGTGATTATTCCCGTTAGGTTTAAGTTTGCGCTATATGATTTTGCCCAAAGCGTCATTTCCACAAAATGCAACAACCCCCACGTTGTGCAAGAGACTTCTGTTCTCGTACAGATCATGTGTTAACACCGCTTTATATAGCGATTACAGTATACACAAATAAGTATACATATATGTGTTTGTATGTGGGTGCACGTGCGAGCGTGTTTGTGTGTGTACGCGCGTGTATTTATGGGTATGTTTTAATGTATGGGATGCCTCGATGGAAGACAAAAAAATTCCATTGAGTGAAATTTCCAGATTTAGTGCTATATCTTGAAGGATGTGGATACAGTCGGGGAATAATCTTCGATTAAATAAAAATTAGATTTATAGAACTCCTCGTTTTTAGGGGTCGACTGTGTGTGTGTGCGTGCGCGTGCGCGCGTGTGTCTGCGTGTATGCTTGTTTCTGTGTGCGTGCGTATGTGAAGAGAGGGATAGAGATCTCGTACTCATGGCCTGAATGATTGAAATCATTACAATAAATTTAAAAGTATCCATCATTTCGAGACAGCGAAAGAAAAATTTCTGAATTTAAATTTCAAACCAAAACCTTTTTATTCGATATACGTATTTAATAGAGAATGAGACTGCTACAAGGCGTCATAAGTGTTTTTTATTTTTTCTTCCCAACCTGAGGAATGGCGATTATGTCGAAAAGTAGTAGTTTATGTCACTGCTGAAAACTGCAACAAGTTAAAACTGAATTAAGGAAATCGATACATAACAAATATAAGACGATTCCATTTTATTCTAAATGTCTGATAATTACGTTCCGAATACGTTTAAATTTACCTAAAAACCTGAAAAATATAAGTCGTAGTAGTTCAACAATGGGAGATATGGTAACCATCGTGTTCTCCTTTTGAAATCGTCGTTCCAATTTGTTTGTACCCTTGGCTGAAAGGCTTATTCCCGCCCGACCATGCAAAAAGCAAAACTCGATCAATATGCCCAAGTAAAAATTAGTATGATAAAATAAAACAAATGAATGCCTTTCAACTAGAAAAATATTTCATGTACGCATTCATTTTGAAATTTTAATTTTACTTTCATTTTGATTTACATGCCCAGAAACCGAAAATATCTTGATATGTGGAGAACAGAACGCATTAAATTATTGGCGGTTTTTCTATTTATATCAACGTCTTAATAAATTATTTTTATTTAGTGCTAAACTCTTATATAGAATTAACGGTGTAGTAGTTACATTGATCTCTACTAGTAGTACGTTCTAGCTGAAATACGCTTATACTTAGCCACTTACTGGCTGAGGGGCTACATACATGAAAGTCCTAAGCCGAGTTATCGAATTCAGCAATAAATCTACATAAGTAATTAACAAAAAAAGAACAAATTTCACGCAGCATTAGCATATTTTCAATGAATTCCTATTCATTAAAAGGTAAACATGATTTAAATTTCAATTAACATAAAAGCGATAAATTAAATACCATGAAAAATTTTCCCCTCCTAAAAATAGCTTTATTTGTTAAAGCAGCTAATAAACTGAAATAATATAGAAAAGATCCATGCAAGCGCATACAATTCATTTAAATTTGTTGAATTAAACGCCGATTTTCCTGAGACATATATTTCCATAGTGCGTATACTAACACATTAGTAAACAGTGATATCGCTTATTGATATATACATTGAACAATATAACAAAAGCGACGGTATCGTCCTTTTTTCCCTAATAATGTCCAATGTCAGAAAATCGTGGCATCCTGAGCCAAAATTAACGAGTTTCTTTTTATGCCGATCACACGTCAACGCCGGTCCTAATTTAGGCTGGATGTTTGCTCGCTATATTAACAAATGTCAATCTGACATTCAAACCCGCATCCTAACTCAACTCTAATGGTCTGCCTTCCTTGTTGATTTTCGAGCAAGTGAATGCAGTTTAACAACCTCGTCTGGAAACGTCTGTATATGTTCAAAAGTCCTTGTCGAGTCGTATTTCATACTTGAAATAGACCAGAACCCCATCTATGAATAATGTGCTTTCTATAAGTGAATCTCTTCGAATATTTCTGGATTTTTCCCGTTCACAATATACCTCCTAAAAATTTTAATTTTTCAAGAATTTCATGTAATGTACATTTTAAATGAATATTCCTTATTTTACTTCATTTAAGACTAATTTTTCAGCAATTCAATATATATTTTTGTTGCAAGTGTTGCGCTGTCAATTTTGAGAAATTTTTTTTTGCAAAATAAGTCCCTCATACGCTTTTATAATTTTTTTATTACTTCTGCTGTCAAGATATCCAGTGAAAATCTAACCTTTTAATCAATGAGTGCATGTGACCTAAATGGAAACGAATTTTTAAATGGTTAGATTTAGCTTCACTCTCGCCAATAAGATGTTTTCCTTTCTTTTCTCTGTTAATGACTTCAAGCTCATCAATAGCAACTAACATTTGTCAGGAAGCTATGATGAATAAACCGTGAGGGAATATAAAATATGACGCTCTGCCGCTATAATCTTGAAAGAAATGGGTTCTTTTCGTTACGCAAGCGGCTAAAAATAATAGCTTCCTGAGAATAAACTTAATATAGACCTGGAAAACCCATGCGAAATAGCACGTTCGCGGATGGACTTTGATACGCGAGATGTGGCTCTGCATTACAAACGTGTGCGACTTCTTATGGTTGTGTATGATTACTGTTAATGCGGTATGTGATGCTGTGAGCCTCTAATTGAAAGGGGGAGCTCTGACGCTGGTTCAGAAACGTACGGTTCGTTTACTTCGGCATAAGAAAAACGCTAAATGTTAAATTTTTTTTAAAATTTCAGATTATATATATTATATGCACATACATACACATACATGTACATGTATGAGTTTAAATTACTGCGGAATATTTTATGAATTACCATGCTTAAATATCTGACGCTATAGCGAACGAATATGCATTAGGAAAAACTATGGTTTTAAAATGCATCCATTATTTCACGCTGTAAATACTAAGAGCGTTATTTATGAATAAAATTTTTATTATTTCAATTTATAAAAATTTTATCTAATTAATAGAGGGTCGCTGAATTCAAAATATACTGGGAATTTAACCACAGGGGGGGGGGGGGGGGCATAAAACAAGTGAGTCATCAAAAGTGGGTACATTTTTTATCTCTTTAACAGCATTTGAAAATGCTGTCAATTTCAAATGTCTATCGATAAAATACTTCAACCTTCTGACCGAAATACTGTTCGATTTATCGGAATATTTCTATCGAGCTGCTATAAGATATATAGGAGCCCCCAATCCATACATTGGCCAAAATTTCTTTGCGCGCAGTGTATTACATTATCTGTGGGCGGATTGACCATTTCGATGATGAACCGAGTGTGATATTTTCTCAAATTCTATCTAAACAATGGAAATGCACAATTAAGCGGAGAAAACACCGCATCACGTCCTTTTATACGAAATACCGGCTTCAAAATATGAAGATGTGACTCCAACACGATGAAATAAGCTACAGATTATGCATGGCGTTAAAAAATAAACGCAACCTGTTTGAGATTGGATGTCTATTAGCAATGTTATAGATTGTTAAACGCGATGACAATTATGATTTGCACAAAAGTGTACCCATAGTATCATATTATTTGACTTATTTTAATGTATCACTTGATATCCCGCGTACTATACACTAAACTGTCATTGCGCAAATCTATGTATCATGTTCATAAACTGGACCTACAATTGAAATTAATACAACCACCATAACAAAATCATTTACGCAAACGATACGTCTTTGCCACTTGAGGATTAGAATTTAACGACTGCATATTGAAGGTCCCACAATCAGGATGATTAAACAGACAGTAAAGATATATCTAATCTTTTGCTCCCCCCACAGTCTGGACACCACTGGAGATCTCGGTGGCCGTAATTCTTTTGAAATCGGCTGCCCATGAAACGCGCGCTTAAGTAACCCAATTAGGTGCGTGAATAAATACGGATTCTCCAATGTGTTGCGTTTATTTTTTAACATCCTACAGAACCGATTATGAAGAGAGAATTTCATCAAAAAGTTTCCCTAATCCACGGATAATTTCTGATTTAACAAATTTACCGTATGATGAAAGTGATAAAAAACTAATTCCGACGTTACGTGCGAACTGGACGTAAAGTTATCGGAGACGAACTCCCGCAGCATGAAAGACCGCTGGAAACGTGGGATTCGACGACCGATTACACATTCGCACGATTCGGAGAAGGAAAACCCGGTGAAACGCTATCTTTCGAAATGCATCACGGGGCCAAGTGGGGGCTTCACGTCTTCATCTCCAAGGGCAAGACGGCGGGCTTGCGTAACAGAGGACGCAGTTGGGGAGAACGGGAACGTTAAAGAATCCAAAGCCGTTAGGATTTAACAAAAGTCTTTTAATCCGAACTGCCATGCTTCAAGCTGATATTTTCAACTCGATCAGACGAGAAACGGATTATATCTAAGGTGACATCATACTAAGGAGGACAAATCGAGACAATACCTGCTTTTATGTCACCTGGATAGTAAATTTTGTTAATTACTATCGGAGTAACAAGATAGGGTCTTAGCTGATAGATACGGCCAGAGAAATAACTAGTTTACCCAACTGTAATAGGAGGCTGTCAAAAATATCTGGAGAGGCATATCAACATTATTTAAAAAAATAATAATATTAATAGAATGTTTTAACTGGTTGTTATTGCATTAATTGTACAAAGGTAATTATGTAATAAGGGCAAAAACAATCGATATTTTACTAATTAATTTTTTAAAATATAATTTTCAGCAGAGGGAAATGAGGACTCACAAAGAAGAGCCCGAACCCCTCCCCCGACCCAGGCCCTCCCCTAGTTATGTTCCTGGATACGGCGCCTATGGAAAAGTCTAAGTAAGCACCTTTCAAGCATAAATTTTCGTAGAACATTGTTTTACCTTCCGTTATAGTCGAGATAATTTCGTTTTAATTAAATAGAAATTGTAAATTTTGCGCATCGACAAAATGCACATTTGAACCAAAATATATCTTTCCTATGTTTTGCGCAAGACGGTGGCGCATTTTTCGAGTGGCGCCAATGACAAATGCCACCTTCGCCACACCTTAGTTAGGGAACCGTATAAACAGTTGAGGGAGGTACAATAAAACGCAAATAAAAACCAACGATTTGTCGCGCAATCCGATCAAAACAATTAGTGCGTGTGTTTTGTCATAACGAAAATCCGAGTAATTATGTATTATTCAGGACACCGAAGTATGACATTAAAAGCCGGGAAAATACCGGTGAAATCAAGAAAAATCCCGGTCTCCAGCCTGTCGTTCATGTATTTCTCGAATTTTCAAAGTCGTACCCCTGTTAAAAGCAATTAAATGACTGGATCAAATCGCCTTTCCCGAATATGTTACAGAATACAAGATGCATTCTGAAAATATTTTACACAAAACATAGCATTAAACACGTACAACCTTTGGTATTATGTACATAAAACTTTGAAAGGATTTTCCGTATTTACAAACATGTGTCGCCACTTTTGCATAAGTAGCCCTCCTGTTTGATTCAGCTCTTGAACTGACCCCACGTGGTGAAAAAATCCGAGACTTTCGTAGCGTGACAGTTGAACAAGACCGAGGAAAGGAGTGAGGAAACCATCTTCGGAACCCGGGACCCTCTGGGCGGAAGGACGTCGCACGAAGTCCTACTACCAGCCGCCACTTACGAAACATAACGAGTCAACATATATATAAACAACGGATGGCACTCAAACATACGAAGAAGACCTAAATGAAATTCAGAGGAGTCGCGGAGAGAGAAACTTGCCTTAAGTATTATGCAAAGCGGACGGCAAAGGAATGATAATGAAAGAGGCCAACACGTTAAACACGGTGACACGAGTGATTGTTGGGGATCTGGAAAGGAAGCAATTTGAATATGGTAATTGTCGGTCGTTTATGCGAAGGTAAATGAAGCCGTGGTAATAGGCATACAAATTTTATGAAAAACTCTCCAAGCTATGAGCGATGTTTTACAAATGTTTGCGATAAGTAAGCTTTCAAGCATGATAATTATCGTTTTCATTAGCCTAATCGCGCAATGTTTACAGTTTTACCTACAAATAAATTAAGTAGCTAACTATATAATATGTCTAAAATGAACTTCGATGCACTAAAATGGTGAAATGCTTGTTTATTGTTTTTTCACAGGGTGAGAAGTAATAATTTGTAAAAATTGTAAATATTCTCAATTAATAATGTCATATACATAGGTAAGAAATAATAGTCTTTAGATGTCTTTAGATTTTGAGCCTCATATTAGAATTCATTCATTTGGTCTTTGATCCATTGAAAATTCAATCAGAAGAACTCTGAGCGAATATTATGTGGTAATGAAATGAAATTTAAGGAAATATGTACGAGGTCGACCAAACCGAGAAGCCTTAATATTTTAACAAGAAGGACAGAGAGAGGGACGCAGCATTGATACTTGGGAAATTACGCAAGGCGAATAAAAAAAGGCACGACATATATTTACACTTCGATTCTGTTGGTGGAAATTATTCCGTGTAAACTTTTTAAAAAGCCGAGGAAAAGAGAAATTTCTTTTTCTCAAAGAAATCGTTACGCAGCCTATCGAAACTGCTTTTTCTTTCGGAATTTAGAGAATGTTAAAGATATGAGTAAGAAAGTATATATCCTACAAAGGCGAAATTCTCTTCACCCAGCAGTCCCCACGCCCATCCGTCTTCGGCCCCGCCCACCCCTTCCTTCCTACGCTTCCTCCCTCAACCTCCCATCACTTTCCCCTCTCCCCCTCTCTCGCTCCTTCCCCCTTGCCAAGAAATACAATGCGCCTCGCTCTTTTATGAATAATGGGAAAGGTGGAGTTAAACATCTACCGACGATTTAAATCTGAAGAGATAATGATGTGATGTTTATTCATATCGAGCGGGAGTAGTCTGCATTAAAATGCTCACCTCGATAAGGATTTTGTGCCTTAAAAATCACGATGGTTGCGTAAGGAAAACGGGTATATCTTGAGTACGAATCTAAGGTGTGGCCAAAGAATATCTGATTCATCAACGCAACGTTTTCTTTCGCGAAATAAATTTGGCATACGTGTTCTCAGAGCGTTAACCAAACGACAAAAAAATAGGTCTTTTCAATAGCAGATAATAAACCTTGGTATTCGAGTAATAGAAACTAATTTTATATTTTAAATATTTACTTTCATTTGCTCGTAATTAATTTTAATAAGAATCTGATAGCAAAGAGAGATTATAAGATTTTAACGTTTGACATAGGCGTCAATCTGAGACCCCTAATTCTACAACATGTACTTTAAAACACCTAGAATTTTACATTGCGATGAAACACTCGATTTTCATTATACCCTCTCCAGCAAAGGATTACAAAGCATTAGTAACTACTGATATAAAATATGGAAGATAAATAAAAATCTCTTGAGATTCAAAATGAAAATTATATTAGCTCAATTTTCAGTACATAATGATATTATACGACAGGTTTCGGGTGATTTTTATAACGTCGTTTACATTTCTTCCCGTTCCTTTCTAAAGCGCGTTATTGCTCGTCATTTCACGCATGAGTCCCTGCCATACTTTACGACGCAACTCTGTTCCCATCCATCCCATTCTACGGTGTGTTTTCCCTTTGCTATGCTTTCTCCTTCCTATAAATTGCGCCTGCGATATACAGGAAATGAATAGGTCATAATGAAAAATGAGGCAACAGGCTAGCGTTAGGGATGAATCCAGTGGATATTTAGGCACCAGAACCTTATGTCCAGGAGACTGTACACGGCCCCGCGCTTTCTAAAAATGTTTAATTTGTTTATAATGTGCATACAAACAATCGAAAAAAATATTCAACATTGTCATAATGAGAGAAGTTGCTTCATTTATTAATATTTGACACAAAAAATTTGTGACGCCTAAAATTTCCCGCCCGCACACATTGCACTGAGCCCCTTGATTTTCCTAGCACGCCCTGCTGATGTCTATCGGTGTTATCAATAAATGTTAAGAATATTCCGCATGTAGCAACAGTTAGCTAAGGAAGGCACGAAGTGGAAAAAATTGCCTACGAGTACATCAAAATACTGCTCTGCAAATCATGTGATATGTATGTGGCAGGAGATGTAATGCACCACAGTATACATAACAGCAGTCTTAATGAAGACATAAAATTTTAAAATTAAATACATCTATACAAGTGAAAACACATGGGCATGTATATACACATATGCTTACATTCATAGTTCACTGCCACATAATGTTCAACACTTAAAATACATAAGTGGCAAATACGAAGTTTATATTTATTCAGACGACAAAAAATATTCCACAAGACTAAAACATCATATTCCGCTTCGCTAAAAAAATCAACATTAAAAAAACCGTTTTAATCTCTTGCTTTTCACCGTAGATTTGAGGTGAAGAGAACCTTCGAGAGAAAATTTCGTCAACTTCCGCCAAAACCATCATCGCGTGACCTCTGGCAACTCAAAACGGCGTCTTGAAAACGCGCGAAAAAAACCGTAGCAGGCATGAATTATGACATTGCGAAAGAATAATTTTGTATGGTTACACACAATAAACGAAATGCGGGCTACATCAAAGGGCATCAATTTCCGAGCGCCACCATCTCCTGGCCATTAGACTGAATTAGACATTCACTTCGTTTGTTTTTTTTTATTCCTTTCATTTATTACGAAATTTGAATTTAAATTGGAAGAAGCATTTTCGTGATTGCATGATCTAACATTCCGCCTTAATTAACGGTAGCTAACGTCCATTTAAAGGTGTTACCGCTTAGTAATCTGTAAAATTATCTCGAATTTTGCGAGACTGTTAATTACTCAATAATTGTTGACTTGAATGAGTTTCAAGTATGCCTCTTAAAATTTGGACGAAAGGTTTCAATATATCAAGTTCCTATATAGGGCGATAATTATATATGTATAGTATAATCGTGATGAAGCTTAGCATATATACGAAATTATTTGCGCACTCATTCCCGAGGGCCGTATTACATGAGAGTAGGGCTTTTATCTTATAACGATTACGAAAACATTAAATACAGGAATGTCATCCTACTCCAGTTGGTATTATGCTCTGAATTCCGGAATAAGCAAAACCCATACTGAAGTCACCCAAGACAAGTACTAATTTTTCAGTTTTTGTTATTTAATGTTCTTATGATAGAATTTATTTTCAGCCATGATACGAGCTCGACAATTCTCTATCGAACTCTGCTCTGAAGTTTTACTAAACACCTATTTCATCAATGATTGAGAGAAATAAGGAAGCAATCCGGACGTTTGAGAATCTTATTCTTAAGATAAAAGCATTACTGAGTAGGTGGAAAACTTCAATGAAAGATGGCACAAAAATGTTATGTTTAATGATGAGTAGAACTATAATAGGGATATTCTCGGTAATTAAGGGCGATATTAAGAGTGTTTTGTTGCTGCTTTTAACCATGGAAATGCAAGGACAAAGAAGGTATAATCTGCGGTGTCGTATAATTACTGTACATCTGAATCCATATATTATTATTAACATTATGAAGGAGTTATTAAATAAACGGAGTAAAGGTAAATTCGTAATAAAAACAAAAAATTACAAATAAGGCTGTCAATTTGTTTAGTGCCATATCTCGAATTAAATGTACGTTATGTTAAATAAAAGAAACGCTTGTCAATAATTATTTCTTTGGAAGTTGTGTCAATTTATCGTGCGAGTAATTCCCAATAATCGAAAGTAATATGAGGTTTTCCGAGGATAACGCGATCATGCAAAATAGGGGTGTGAAACCTACGGCCCGTGAAAGTGCGATGAACTCTAATACAGATAATTTTGTACAATTTAATTACAATTGCTACCATAAAACCTAGCCTGGTGAAGTTTTAACGCTAAAATGTGGTTCAGATCTCATTATTATTTTTTTAAATCGCATATGATCTCTAGAGTAAGAACCGATGTAAATTCCCTTTCGGCCCGCCGAGGCACTCGCAACTTCTGATACGTCCCGAAAAAGCACTCACATCTACAAATTCGGCCCATCACGTTATCAGTTTGCACAAAGCTGATATAAAAGGTTAATTAAAGCATTTCGAAATTTTTAGGCGACCGGCTACGTGAAAAGAGTTGTCACATTTCAAAGCTGCGGAGGTTTATTGAGTAATAGCAACTTGTTTTAAACATGAATGTCATTGTCAATAAAACATCCTGTAAAATTATCAAAACAAAACCACCGATATAATGCGTAAGATACTGGAAAGTAACATACGGCCGTGTTTCATTTTTTCCCGTGAAAGAGTCACTTTCTTCACTCGAATTTCATTAGAATTGCTAATTCCGTGTGAGTAATGTTTGAACGCCGCTTGCATTATATAACACAGGTGACTCACAAAAGCATTTAAATTACAAGGATTCTGGGGAGAAAGAGAGAGAGAAAATCTGCTATATGAAAGCGAACTTTACTACTAAAGGAATCACAGGTGGAAAAATCTACGCAAATAATCAAATGTGTACGCAACAGTTTTATATACGATTCTCAACGATAAATTCCGAAATTTGACGTATTTATTACATCAACGCTACTTGGGCGTTATAAAATGAAGTTTATGAGTATATGAGCCAGGGGCGGATCCAGAAACTTTCCATAGAGGGGCGATGGCCCCTATGCCCTCCGCCACTACCTACTATCCTTTGTTCTGAAAACCCCTACTCCTGTCAAAACCTCTCCTTCCCTCCTTGCCTTACGGACCTAATCTGCGGCGTATAATAGAGGAATTTGGCGTGGAAAGTGTTTATGAAAGCATCGAATGGATGACACTAGAGACATTCAAGGGGAGGGGCGATCGCCCCCTACCTTGGATCCGCCACTGATTCGAGCGACTGTATAATACTTTCATCAATTAATTACATAATCAGAGAGTAGAAATATAACAAAAAAATTTCGAGCGAATAGTATATCTCCCGATTATTATTATTATTGACTCTGCTAGATAGAAAGTGATGGAATGTTAGCATTAAAAAAATGCCCAGGGATAAGTAACGTTGTGAGATAATGACTTATTTAAAAGTGAAACTAATTTTCATAAGTAGCTAAATTTACTATATTTATTCTGGCTGGGCATACTACCGATAAAAATTGAAGAAACCTCATTTTTTTATAAAAGCGAGTACCCATGCACTAATTCGGACCCTATATATTTCGGACTGCCTTCTGTTGGTGAAGCGGGAAGTGAAGAAGAACAACGTAAAGAAGAAAAAGTTAAATTACACGAAGCCAGAGGCTGCTCCGTTACGCTTATTAAATTCGCTAATTCGTATTAGAAAAATATAGTTACGCTCTAAGAGACATTATGATACGGCAATAAAATAGGACCTTTATTCAATAGAAAATTTCCGATGTCTTTTTAAAAAAAAGACAATACGATTAGGGAGGAACCGTATACATCTGATGAAATTTTTAGTTATTAACGTTTAACACATTAATTAAAATTCATTTTAAAAAAAATCTTGTTCTTTGTATTCAATTCTGTTGGCGTAATAGAGTAACGCATTTTCTATTATAAACAGTAAGTTAATGAAGCAGCTGTTCGTGATAAGAAATCAAATATAATATGTGAATGACCTTTGTATGAGAAAATGTGATTATTAACGTACGTTGCTGGATTGTGAATCAACGTGCTTGTTTTTATGAAATACGACTTGAAAATAATTATGTTCTATAAATCGCACTTTTCACTAATTCGGACTACCCCTTCCCCCTATTAGCCCCAATTAGTGAGGTTTCACTGTACTTTCAGATCGGATCGTTAAAAACACTTTCGTTCGCGTCATCCGAGAACACGAAACACGGAAAAAGAAATTTAACGAACCTAATACGAATAATGTTCCACCATTGTCACGGCTATGAACATTTTTAAACGGGAAATTTCCCTCATTCGTTTTCGAACGGACGAAAAAAAATCCCCCAACCTCCCGCAATTCGCTAAAATATCTCCGCTCTTCCGACGCAAAACGTGCGTGAAAGAGGCAGCTCGAAGGGAGCAAAAAAGGCGGAAAACGAGAAGCGTTCTTAACACGGTACCGTGGTGTATCCCCTCCCACACACTATCTCAGACCGAATTCATTGCTAGTAATGTCTCGTCAAGACGATTCGAGAGAGAGAGGGGGGGAGGGGGGGGGGGGGGTAGAGGGCTAGAGAGATAGAAAGAAGGGGAGGGGGGCACACACAACGGGACGTTTCAGAAGAAGACCGAGTCGGACCGCGGATCCTTCAACCTCTCTCCCTTTGCCCTCTCGCCCCATCCCCATACCCTCCCAACCCAACCCACCACCACCACACTCCCATCCCAGCACCGCAAGTATAACCAACCGCCTACTTCCCGGAACCATCTGTGCTGGAAAATGGAGGGGTGCGACACAGTTGGGCAGAATGGCTCAGAAAGCGTCTGTGGTCTTGAGTACGGACAAAAGATGTGAAAGGAGAAAGAAGAGTATGTAGCAAAAACAAAAGAAATGAAAGTCTCGAGAGAGAGAGGGGATAGGGAGAGGGGGGGGGGAGGAGTGTGGAGGGGGGTGTGGGGAAGGGCTAATGCGGAGGATGGGAGGCTTAAGTGGATAGTGAGTAGGCGGTGAATGTGGGGTCGGATGGCGTGATGGAGGATAGGATGCTTTTGCTCTGTACTACGTAGCGACCACTTTAACATAGATTAGGGATAATCAGTACGTTGATGTAGTGGCAATGAATTTATTATGATTGGCGTATAGGCCCTGCGGGATAGACAATATGCGATGAAGTTACGGAAGAAGAGTTGAATATAGAGTAGTGAGCCTCTCCGACCGTAATAATTTAATTCGCTTATCATAGCATGGTTATCATATAAATTAATAATGGCGATCGCTAGGAATTCCTTTCGATCTATTTGTTGAAATTGGATGTATAATACATCATTTCCACGAGTTCAATATCAATGCCGAGAAATATTTCCGTCACAACGATAGTTTGATACAGAGATTCTCATAGTGTGGCCCGCGGGCCAACCGCGGCCAGCGACCTTACTCCATGCGGCCCGCGACTTATTTTACAGTATATACATTAGATGTGTATGACTCAGCTGTTCCTAAACCACGGCACGCGGGCAACATCCGGGCTGCCGTGAGTTTAAAAGACAAATGTAACAAAATTAAAATGGAAAATTATAAAAAATATACTTTGTTTTAATCCCTCTATTATCTTAACATAGAAATATCTTTCAAGCGAAGCGGGTAATATTGACTGACAACTAAACCGTTATATTTTTCTTAATTAGTCATCAATTCAACATATTTTCGTTTGGGTGTGTCTCGCGAAGAGACTGGAAGTGGGCCATGTGGCCCGCGATGTGTGCAGCACTGAGTTATGTGGCCCTCGAGTAGAAAATTTTCGGTGTCAACGGTTTATAGAAATGGTGTCAAACACGCGTCCGGATACCATTTTGAACCGTGCGGTTTTTAAGTCTCCACAAAATACTCAGGCTCATTATTTCGGACCGCCAAATATTTCGAAAATATCACATGAGGCTTGCCGTACGTTTCGAAATTACCAATGTGGCTCCTTTACGATTCAAGCGTGGGACCCCCCCGGCTTAATACGAAACCTTAAGTCTCTTCAAATATCGCAATCTAAGCGCAATCATGTCGTTAAATTCCCACCCTGAGAGTTTACCCATTAAACAAATAAATGGACGCCGTTTGATTCTTTCATAGCCTCGCTCACGACCAAAACATCCCACATCAGAATCCGGTCACGTTTGAAAAGTCGTTCGGATATCGTACCTTCCCATTATATATTCATTCCGTCCGTACTCGATCCAACGAGTAAATCGGTTTCTTGATCGATCAATCCCTCGCTTAAAGTTAACTCACCATTGGCATGTGTCCAGCAAAACATTTATTCCTGCAAAGCGCACTCGGAAGGAGAGTGCCAAAGGGATATACTAGCGATGTGAGATGGAAACACGTGGAGTGGGAACGCGGTGGGAAAGTGAGGAAGTGATGCGGGGAGAGCGAGATTGAAACGGGTGCGTGGGTGAAGAAAGGGGAAACGCTATAGCGGAACAAAAACCATTCATTTTGAAGACAGATATGGCCTTATTATCGAGGGCCAAGGGGGATGACGTAGTGATACTTTTTCATTTTAGATGAATTTAGAGTTTAAGGAATCAATTGCCGGCCAACGTAGAGGAATGCTTGGCTTTTTGTTATGGTCGCGGGTTCGAGTCCTGCCGAAGGCATCGTCGTAGACGTTCGTCGTTTTTGCGCTCACTGTAAACGTAAAGCGCTGTTTATTATATAGCAGAAAAATAAATAAAATTGGGCATGATTACGGTTTCGTGCGCTCCAGGTTAGCACTTTTGAAAATGAAAATAGCAATGCAAAAATATCGAATAATTATCATGAAATATCACGTGGAGTAATTTATTGTCATTTTTATACGGCAATAAATAGATTTTTTCTTTATATCTACGTATATATGGGTGGATGTATGCGTGTATATGTGCGTGTGTATAGGTTTGGACAAATGTGATCGAAATATAGGAGCCAAAGAACATTGAAATGGGATGAGATTTAGAATTAGACTTTACATCCGTATACATTACATGCACACAATAAATACTATATGAAAATATCCCCTACGTGGTGTTCTATCGAACTGATAAAAGAATTAAAATATATACAGTCTCCTCTATGCATTTTCAGCCGCATATGGTGAACGAGCAATTATATTGTTTTGGTGTCTCCTCCTCTGGTCGGCGTCGCTACGTATTTAAAAAGTCCCTCAAACACGATTTAAGAAAATATTTTTAGGAATCAATTAGTAATCTCCCACGAAATTTCCATTATGATATACTTAAACAATGCATTAATGAATGATAAAACTAATAATAAATACCGTTTAATGTACTTTCCATTCTAACATAGGTGCCAACAGATAATTTTCCGGGAAAGGGGGAGTCAAAACCCGAGATGTGACAAAATTAAATATAATTATTAAAACTAAGTTTTAATAACCTCAATTATGCGAGTGGGCTTAATGAATAAATAAGGTAAAATATCACATTTCAGATCTTTATTTTATAATATAACAAAAGATGGACACTCGTGCATTTTCGAATGGATATATTCTAACAACTACAATTTTGAGACTATAAACATTCCCTCAAATCAGTAGCGTATCCTATATCATTGATGAAAAACAATACATATATATGTATATAGTAATAATATAGGAAATTAAGCACGGAGTAAAAAGAGCACACGTTTCGCGCGAAATGTTTAGAAGAATCGTATACAAGCTGAACCCAGTATTTTTTCGGCGGATGGATTGACATAAATTGTCCTATTTTTCCATGCAGCATCAGATGGGAATCATCTACGCTCATTTTCGACAAAAACTATTTATAGGCGGAGACTAGCGGAGTTCATTGACGTCAGCATCGAGAAGCAAAAGGCAGAGTGGTTCCGTTCTAACATGTGGTACCATATTTTTTTTTATTTAAATTTTTTCAACGGCCGGCTACCGTAACGAACGTCACACATACGCACACGCACACACTGCAGTTGTACTCAAAAGGCATTCCGAACGACATAAAAAAATCAGTTATTTAAAAAAAATTATGACAGTAGACGTCTATTCTTGAACAAATAAAAGATGCAAGCGAACGTCGGAGCTCTCGAACTCTGTCTGGCAGAGATAAAGGGCAGATGTTTTAATAATACTATACGCCTTTTACGCAAAAGGAACATTATTTTAAGGAAGAGGAACCATCGCGTTAAAAAACACCTTATATAGATTTTTACTTCGATTTAAAATATAAGGGGATATGCCAATACAAATATGACGCTATATTATACGCGATAATATCACTATATAGAACAGTTACAATATAATTTGTGCACGTAACATATGTTTAACTATCGCTCGTAAGTGCAGATTTAAAACAAGCAAATATACTCATTTAAGAATACCATGCAAATTTAAAAAACGGGAGATACCATTTGTCTTGACAAAGATATTTATATATTTATTAAAACGAATGCAGTTAGACCAATATAGAGTGGATACCACTTGACACGAAACCGGATTATATGAAATATCGTTTACTACCAAATCTTCGTCCGGTATATTCCCGCGCCTGTATTATCACTTAGTAATTATTGTTTCATCAAAAAGATGACCTGAAAATATTGTGCATTAAAATTGTTTACGTCTCCGCGAATTTAAGTCGATGTAAATACCTTCGGATAACGTGAAATAGAGTTGGACCAATTTGCCGAGTCTGAAAATAATGTTTAACGCGGCACAGGAAAAATTACCAATGTTTTTTTCTAAAAATCAAAGATTAGCATTACGTTAAAGAATTATGCAAATGAATCGCTAGTAAGCAAATGGTCAGAAATTATTTTGCCACAGCAATTGCCTGTACAAGCTTAAGCACCCGTGTACGTCAAGGATCTCCAACCTTTCAGCACACAAGATCTACTATTCATTTGTAAATTTCCCGAGGATCGATCCAGCGGAGTGAGCCTTGATAGGAGAAATACTGTTAAACGGGGGGGGGGGGGAAGGGAGTGGAAGGGGTGGAGGCGGGATCTCCACAAATTTCTCCAAAACTTAGGTGACATCGAAACCAGCATCATCATATGAAATGTCCTGCTTCAAACGTCAATCCAATTTAACCGCAAACAACTTTTTATTCGAGTTAAACAAGCTCGAATAAAGTTTTATTCGAGTTTTCGTTCTGTACAAGAGAATATTTTACTTCAAATAAAATTGACTGCAATTTTATACATCACCAGGATAATTTAATGTATTACTAAGTTTTAAGCTATTGGAAGTTGTAGAGAATTGCTATTAAATAAATATACGGAGGGAATAAATAACCAAAACATAACTTGAATTAGTTAATCAAGTTAGACATAAAGTCGCAGTTAGCCTCAAACTTTTGCCTTTTGCAATAATTCGCGATTTTAACACCACGTTACACTTAAGCATATTCAGGGTCGATACACTCGTGTCTCGCTGCGATAACTGATATCGAGAGATATCTGTATTATTTGATTTATGAATTCCAATTGCTCTTAATTTTTGAACGATAATAAAATCACATTCATAGCTCGACAAAAAGAAGTTCCAACTGTAAGTTCAAAATCTATAACGGCTCAACTTTTCTCACTTGATTCAATATAAAAAGTAATAGCCGAGCCAAGATTCAGCGATCGACTTTAAAAGGGCCAAAGATCGACCGGTCGATCGCGATCGACTGGTTGGAGACCCCTGATGTAGATAAATCCATATCCACAAAAGTAATGAAATGTTTAGCGGAAAATCTTTTAATAATTATTTCGGATAACAAGAAATGTTTGCGACTGACCCTAACTATCTTATGACGTCTCAATCAAAGAAAAAAATATTCCTTACTTGGACGCAACCGCGGTCTGGAATTCCCCTTATAAACGAAGGGATAAAATTTCATCTGACTATAATTTATCCCATCAAATAGACATTCCATCGACCTACCCTAGCCAGGAGTGGGAAGGAGAAAGGAGGAAAGACGGAGATGGAGATAGGGAGGGGGAGAGAGGGAGAATAAAGAGGGAGCGAGAGAGAGAGAGTGAAATGGTGATCGAGAGGGAGGGTGACGAAGGGAAAGAAAGTGACAGATGGGGAAAGGGTAAGTGGTAGAGATAAAGAGGGAGAGAGGGGGAGAGAAAGGGAAAAAGAAAGGAATATCTAGGAAGAAAGAGGGAGAGGGACAGAGGGAGAAATGGGAATAGAAGTAGACGAGAAATTGGGAGAGAGAGAGGGGGGGAGGGAGACAGAGATAGAGAGATGGAGAAAGGATAAGAGATGGATAAAGGAGAAGAGACAGAAAACAGAAGAGAGAGAGAGAGAAAGAGGAAGAGGAGAAGTGGGGAGGAAAAGAGAGGAGAGAAAGTGGGAGGGGGAAATAGAAAGAAAGGGGAATAGAGAGGTAAAGAGAAAGAGGTAGAGGAAGAGAGGGAGGAGATAAAGGGGAAGAGAGAGAGAGGAAGAAGAAGAAAGAAAGGGAACGAAAATAGACGGAGAGAGATGGGGAAATGAGGGGAAGAGGCAAGTGGGAGGTGGAAGAGAAAGAAAACGAGAGGGGGGAAAGAAGAGAAAAAGAGGGGAGGAGAAAAAGAGGGGAGAAGAAAAAGAGGGGAGGAGACAAAGAGGAAAGTAGAAAAAGAGGGAAAGAGAAAGAGAGAAGGAAAAAGAGAGAAGAGAGAAGAAGAAAGAAAGAAGAAGAGAGGAGAAATAGGGAGAGGGGGGCAGAGGAGAAAGGGGAGGTTAGAGAGGTAAAAGGGAAATGGAGGGAAAGGGAGGGAGATAGAGGGAAAGAGAGAGAAAAACAAAGCGAGCGAGTGGGAAAGATCTAAAGCGCACGCATTCCCCGTATCCGACGTTGTTTTGTCCGCGAAGACGAGAGAATGCGACGCGAAGGGAGGGATAATGAGTGACGTCATAGCGTGCCATAGCCCTTCCCTCGGAATTTTTACGCTCCACCCTGCGAGACGCCGCTTCCTCCTTTCGAGACGTCTGCGTGGGGCAAAGCTCGGGGGGATTCGTGATGTCACGGACCGAAATGTTTTTTTTTGATGGACTTATTCAGCTGTTTCAAACAAAAGATAAGGGACGAGTGTGTTTAAAAAAAAGTCTAACATTTACGGGTACAGGGAATAAGCCCCGAGAGGAAACAGGAAATGGTCAAGATAATTGGAGTGAATTGTGGACGGAGAAACTTTTTTTTATTTCTCTGACCGTCGACACGAATAGCGTGCATAGAGCGAAATCTCCGAATGATAACTGTGCGGTATATCATTCTATAAGAACTCTTCTTACAGAGGAGGAAGATATAGGAGGATATAGGATATAGGAGGATATAGGATATAGGAGGTTACTAATGTCTGGCCCAAATTACAATAGTTGGATAGCTGAAATTTAATACAAAGGTGAATCGAAAAAAATAATCGGAGGAAAAATTGAAAAATTGCGACAATGTTTATTTTCTTGGCCGCTAAAAATTATAAACCATTTTACTAACCATTCATGGTTTAGGTACTTCTGTGCTAGGAATCTGAAATTTTTCTAGCGATAGAATTTGCCAAATAATGAAAACGGGATTATAGAAATTTGAAAAAAAATTTTTGTTCGGCCGTAATAAATTCTTAAATGTTAGACAAATTGACTAATGTTTATATACTTTCTGAAGATCCAGGAAGCTGAAAATTTTAACAAATTTAGGAAATAATGCTCCGGTGTTAAATAACATTAAAAATTTCATAAACGTTTTATATTGTGGCTGTTAAAAATTCATAAATTTTAAACAATGAAATTCATATAAATGCACTTCAGGAGGTGCTATATCGATGAAATTTCGCATAAATGTGAGGTATTCGTAACAAATGCTAAAAACCTATAAATATTTAATAATTATAAATATTAGGGATTTTTTTACCCCAATATTGACCATAAGGAAAAAAACGTAAATCGGCAAGAAGGTGCAAACTGTAGCGTTTAAAAATTGTCGGCTCATACTCTTTACTTTAGGGTGAGAGAAAATGCTTGCGGAATGCAAGCACACCTTCACTAGTGTGTCTGTGTGTCTGTGCGTGTGCGTGTGCGTGTGCGCGTGCGTGCGTGCGTATGTAGTATTTTCCTCAGGTATGGCAATTGAGCGGAATGAGCAGTGGTGAAAGAAAGAGGTTTGAAGTGGCTGATTGGAGCGGATATTGCCTCGCTCGTCGGCACGCTCAGAGAATCCAAGGATGACGACTCGGACGGGATCGATTCGTTTTTATCGAATCCGCCTCTGAATCCTGTTTTATCTCCGGCCACCTTACCGGAGACCTTTCGGATTGTGGACGTTAAGTAAACGATTCGGTAATTCCTCGGACGTCTTATTTTTTTAAATTCCTCTTGAATCGGTATCGCGTCGGGGCTGGGATAATTCTAAAGCTTGCGAAACTTTCGGAAGGATTTTATGAGGGTATTTTATTTTAAAAAATCTGATTTTGGCAGCGCATGACTTTCTCCATGCGTAGTTAATGAATACGATTGCAGTGGTACTTACAAATTTCTATGGACAGCATCTTCCTCGAGAATAACTATCAGACTTACAATGGTGAATAATTGTCTCCGTGGAAAAAAAACTTTAAATCATTATTCATATCGAAAAAAACAATAAGTAAACAAAATTGCTATTTGTTACTATGCATAGCAAAATATTGATGCACTTCCTATTAAGTATTGTATAAAATGCCTGCTATTAAAAATACTGGGTTCGGCGCTGGCATAGATGTCCATCTATAATACTGCAGAAAAGTTGTTTTTGAAAAATCGGGAAGAAACAGCAGGGTAATTTTTTTGGAAAAATCGGAGAGCGTCAGGAGCATAGTTCTCTCTATTTTTTTCATCCTTGAGCGGAATGAATATCGCTGTGCGTGCCTACATGACGCTAATGCGCGGATGTGCGTCCGGGTTGGCGCGGCCCTGTTCGGATATATCCTACGATAAACACAGTCGTGCGCGTTTGAAAAATGTAGTGCGCGGCACTTCAAAAACTGCTGCGCGACCGCGCAACTTAGAGGGAACCATGGTCAGGAGTGCCCTTATTAGTAATATATTATGTTTAAATCATAAGAAAATAGACATTACATTATAAAGCTAACAGGTGTAAGAGTATGAGTACACTTTTTAAATTAATTATTGAATAAATTACTTTATGCCATGTAATTATATTACAAAGTTTATAAACAATTCTGTTTGCTACTCTATGTAATACCCCAATAAATAAAACGCTTTCTCATATCGCGTCAGCAGATGAAGCTGCATTTTTTTTTAAACTTCTGAATTCACCCAAGTATCCTATTTTTGCAAAAACAAAAATACACGCACATGTCATGCAAGTGAACGGAAATCCTTCGAACAAATAGCCACTCTCGCGGACTATAAATACCACGAGATGACTGATGCCGTATTTACTACTTCACTTAAGTATTTCCGGATTGTTTATTTTACGAAGGTTAGCGAGGGTATTATATATTCGGGATCACGTATACATTCCTAGTGATACGTAATGGCTCTTCGATAAAAAAATAAATAGGCCTCTAATTCACCCGCATCAGATTAATGCCGCATGACGAAGAAGAGAGAAAATATGCACACTTCATAAATGCAAGGGAGAGGGGCACTTTACGAACTACTTAAACATGATAAAATAAATAAAAATATCACTGGCTTGATATAATGCCTAAACACTGCATCGCATGTGATGCCAAAGAACGATTAAATTTTAGTTCGTGGAAAGGTGGCACCCCTGCTTTGGTTATATTAACACTTTATTGGTGAGAAAACTACGGCCCACGGACCGCATGCGGCATTCTAGGGCGTTTTATGCAGCTCGCAAAGCTATGATTTAAAGGAGATTTAACAGAAATTCATATAATATACATCCAAATTACGACAATAAAACGCTTGATGTTGAAATGTTAACCCTAAAAACTTAATTTAGACTTCATATTCATTTATATGATTCCTCAGAATATATAGTTAAATATATATAGTTAAATTTAAAGTGTAATCTGTCCCGTCGAAGCTTTGACAACTCGCATTGTGGCCCGGACAGACAGACGGACACGACCTGACCGTAAGGTTATTCATTTTTTAACTTTTCGTAATGAATGACGTTCAATTTAAATGGGACGCCGAGTGTGGCGCAAAAGTATTCTTCGAGGCGTAAATGGAAGTGTTTCGATTCTCCTTTTTGGAATGCGTTTTATTTCCAGAGCGATGGTTATGGGAAGGGGCAATGCGGAAGAAAGCCCGACGAGTGAAAGTATGCGCTCTCTCGGCTTCAACTGTTCGACGCCACCGACGAACTAGGCATGGGCACGCATGACACACGTGACACATGCAATACAAATCGATTGTTTTGTTTCGTATGCCGTTATTTTTTGCCGGATTAGGGGCGTAACGGTTGAGCGAGGCCGTAGTGGACTATAAATAAGACGACGCTGCCAATACCATAGACGCCGACGCCATATATAGACGAAAACATTCGGAATCATCGCTCATAAATGCGCTTTCTTTTCTTTATTTGATTACGCGTTAGTCTATTTTCCGTTCTTCAGATATTTCATTTATATGTTGTTGCATAGCGAGAAGCGGCTTACCAATTGGTGAGTCACCTATTGAGGATATCGGAATGTGATGACTTACTAATCTATGCTACTATTGTTTCCGACAGGATCGGATCCAAGTGGAGGGTAATGGGAGCAGCCGCCCTCTCCTCCACTTGAACGCCTTCCGCTGGACGCATTCTTAAACCCATTTCGTGCAAAATTCCTTTATTCTTCGCTGCAGATTAGGGGCATAGGCAGGAGTGTAACTAAAATTTTGGATTTTGGGGTCTCTATCAGAGTAAAGTTATGGGGCTCCCATCTATGTAACAAAATTATAAAATTATCTTAATGTTATTTTAAATTTTGATTTTTTTTTCGAGATTTCATTTCTGAAAAATTTTGGTCGGTTTTCATTTTGCATGATTCTGCGTTTACTGCTGAAAGAAGTGATAAATACTTAAATCTACAAATCTCATTATCTATCATTTGAAAAAAGATTTTTCATGTAAGGACAGAGTAGAAATGGCAAATATATCGACAAAGCTGAACGTACATTGCTATAGACCAGAGGTTAACAAACTTTGTGATGCCACCCAACCCATGTATTCAAATATTTTTTCTCGCGGAACCTTCATAAGACATGGTAAGCCTAATCGCAATAAAATAAACTTTAAAATCATTATAATGTTTATTTATATAGTTAATGTATCTTACAGTATACAATTTACAAGTGAGGCTCATGTTTCCTGCTGTAAATAAGAGAAGAAGAACGGAACCCCATTTAACTTCTCCGGAGCCCTAGTGTTCCGCGGAACACAGTTTGGGAAACCCTGCTATAGAGTATAGAGCAATGTAACTCTATATTTAAACATTATCAAATCCAACAATTCCTTTGTTTACGTACAGTTTTCAATTTAATCTTTCAAAAGAGTGTTTGTTGATAGCGAGAGGAGTTCGTCACGAAGACCTTTGTCAAATTCCTTAAATTTTTTTTATATTCTTTAATATCTTCTTCATTCAATATAGTGAGTGTCTTCTGAGCATTTTTCATTTGGGCCCACAAAAAACTTGGAGCCCTACGCACTGCTTGGTCATGCAACCCCGGAGGTTACGCCCCAGGGCAGTGGGGTATTCAAAAGAGGGGAGGGGCGACTGGGGCGATCGCCTTCCCCCCCTTTTGGGAAGGTTCTAAATTCGCCCACGACAGGAGCAGTTATTAAAGAAATATTCAGTCTCACTTGTTAGAGCTTTGCATAGAAGGAAATTTTGAAACGAGTTATCCCTCTTAATCGCTAGCCCTTAAAAATTCGCTAAAACAAATAAACCAGGATTCTATGTAAAATTCAACTTAATTCATTTTAATTTCTATTAACAGCCACAGATATATTTAGAAACTTTACGTTTGAATAGGAAAATATTTTATTTATCGTTTGAAAAAATTAATTTTCTTGGGAGAAATATAGAACTTCCATTTTCTAAGCGTACAGTTACATCAATAGAAAAATAATGGAACCATCATTGGGAAGTCTTATTAACTATGAAAAATGATACTGAAGTAACTGAAACGCTGTTAACAATTCGTAAGTGTTCCATCGCATTATTGGCAAAGCCATAAAGATTAACAAATAATAGTCTAGGGCGGGGTCTCAGGTTGAAATTCTGCGTGGGTCGTATGATGGCGCTGTATGAAATCCTCGGGCCAGTATCAAATCCGAGGGCCGAATTCCTTGTTAAGAACATACTTCTGTACCCCAAGTGCGTAGAATGTTTTAAATGTGAATGAAAAATAATCTGCGGGTATTTTGAAAGTACTGATTTACTACAATACTTATATTATTTAAAAACATTTTATATGGAATACATTTGAGTTTGTACCGCTTCATAATATATCGTAAGGTGTCCTATATACGTGAATAGGATCTTGACTCAAATTACGTTTTATGAAATGCAATTTTTAATATCATCGCCTATATTCCACTTAGGGTGAAATACATATTACATTACCAAAAACAATCCTTAACCAGTAAAATCTATTGCAAAAATGCCATCATTCGTCAAAGCACTGAGCCCATCATTCAATCCCCTCAATTATAAAGAATATTTTTTTAAATTTGGAAATATAGTATTTGTCCAAAGTTTCGGCGAAAATAGACGAAAAATGTTATGATTTTTCTTTTTCCGAAGAAGTGGCGATAAGAATTATTTACCAATCGACCTCGATATCCGTTCTTTGTGTTGCCGGAATGTATACTCTCCACGCCCTCGGACTAGGTTTCTTTCAGAAATGGCTTGTTACAACACAATACAAAGTCACTTAATTGATGAATCATGGATCACTTCTAAGATAATTCTTAAGAAATAGCTTTGTCGGAGAATTCCTTTCACGACTTTGGTCCATTTATTTTCACGATCTATTTTGTTAAAAAATCCATACTATCAGAGTTTATTAAAAATAAATAAATAAATCAAGGATTGTTAGTATGCAATGATTACACTGATAAGTAAATAAAGAATAGTAGGATAAGATATTATAAAAATACTGGAAATGTCTTTCACGCCATATTGCTGGACCGAGGATAATTGTTTTGATTAGTCAAACTTACGAATGAGACAGGTTAAATTGTAATAATAATCTTTAACAGGTATCAGACATTCGTTTTAAGACAACCGATTTGCATTGATACTTTAACAGTATAATACGCTTATGAACTATGTATTTTTTTTTAAATCTAACTTATTCATTTATAATTTCAATCAGTTATGCTGTGATTCCATTAAAACACCCGTTTTACAAATCTCTTATAAACACCACAACGTGTGGTTAATCATTAATCTCTTGCTCTTCCTGGAAAACAGGGACGTAACAAGTTGCCCAACTGTGTAGAGCAGTGGCGCCCAACCTTTTCTACATGGCGGGCCACATCGGTGACTGTGAATCCTTCGGCGGGCCGCATTGGAAGTTGTCAATTTTCCGCGGGTCGGATTAGAGCTTAAATCGTATCTATATATTCTGTTGTGCCATTTAAGTGAAAATAGAGTCTAAATGAGGTTTTTATTGTAAAAATTCCAATATTAAAAGTTTTGTTAGCAAAATTTTCATAAAAATATATAAATTTGTGTGTTAAACTTTTCGAATTGCATTTTCATCGTGACATTGCGGGATACACAAAAACCCTTCGCGGGCCGCAGGTTGGGCACCACTAGTATAGAGAGTCAGCATGAGCTGTGTGTGGAGGGAGCGACACGACTCTCAACAATATCTGTAGGGTCACATTAAATTTTTTTTTAAATACAATAAAAATAACAATATGATAACAAATGTTTTAACTAATGTTTACTGCAATAATCACACATATGAAAGGTAATTTATTATTAAGAACAAAATCACTTTATTCATTCATATTTTTAAATATAGAAATTAAAAGACAATTGAGTTTAACATTCTTAATTTTTTTGTTTCTTTCTGGCACGAGACAATAACATCTATTTACGATAGTCTTTGTGAAAATAAAAAGCGCCATATGTAATTTTCCTTACAATTCTTCCCTCGCTTGTTACCATTTAATACCCGACGCGTGTTTGTGCGAGCGGAAGAAAGTTAGGAGAGAGAGAGAGAAAGGGGGAGGGAGGGAGAGAAAGAGCGAGAGAACACCTAAACTGCGCACCGCTCGTGGTTCTGCCATTGAGCGGCACGTTACGTCAGACCAAAACACGTACGACATTGCGTCACGGGAACCGTCGCGGAGATTTGATCGCTGGTCTAACGGACCCTTTACAGAGAGAAACGGAGTCGTCTTTCCCACCGCCTGACAGCGGCGCTACAGTCGCGGAAGGAGATTGCGCCAAGGAAAAGTATACTTGGGAAGCGAATTTAAAATAGGGAGGAATGAATTGTTATTTCTTTAGGTAAGAGTGAATTTGGAAAGATGGGTTTAAGGGAAAAGGGCGATTGTTAAATAGTGGGTGGGTAGAGAGAGAGAGAGAAGGAGGGGATCGTAATTACGTACTACCTTGAAGGGTGTGGGCGGAAGTAACCGACTTGGAGCTGAAGGGATTAAATGGAGGTAGTAACACTGCGGAGAATCGATAATTGGTACTATGGAGAAGGGAAGAGAGAGGGGGGGGAATTAGAGGCAAGGTGTGCAAGGGGATCATAAAGGTCCTTTTGCGCGGTTGATTTTCTGTTTCGACTTCTTCCGTTGAAGGTTATTCCATCGAAATGTGGGAATGAGTGTAATTTTATGAAAATAGATAAAATGCGTATAGAGACGGGACAAGACATATTTGCGCCATAGGCTAGGCTTGAAAATTGCGTATGCAGTACACAATCTAACCTCTCATAACAAGTTTTTTTACAATGTGGATGTAAAATAAAATATATTTTACAATATAAAATTCAATTTCTCATTTGTCGCTCTACCGTGACGGATAACACGCTCGCCTAGCCCTTGTCCCGGCTTTGCATGCGTGTGTATCTACACACACGCAGGGCTGGACAAGCACAGGCGCCCGTTCACTATTGGTGACTAAAAACTACATGGTGAGGACTTTATTTTTCTGTAATTTATTTATCGAATCGAATCGTTTTTAAAAAGGGTTTTTGCTGTAAGGTAGGATCTACAGAAGGTATATTTCCATTATTTTAAATTAACTATTTTTCATTTACTTCGCTGTTGTTTGTTTTAATTAGCTAATTGTTCGTCACATTTTGAAGGCGCAGGACCCTTTCAATATCAAACGAAATCAACAATCAACTGCCACAGTAGCTCGGTTGGGAAACAGTGCAACATCTATTTATAAATATTTTCACGCCTCTAGCGTAGTGTAGGAAATGTTCAATTTAGTAGTCACAAAGAAAAAAATACCTAAATCTGTAACAGAAGAATGTCTGCTTTAAGTAGTTTAGTGGTAGAATAACCGCATGGCAGGCGGAAGACCCGGGTTCGATTCCTTATCAGAGCAGAAATTTTCTTCTCCTTTCCGTAATTCCTCCCATTAAGTAACAGTGAATATTCTCAATATTTGATCAATCTCTAAATGGAGGCCTTTATATTCTATAACAATGGAAATTTTACGAATATATTAAAATTTAGAAGCAAAATCCTTAGATCAGGGATGGAAAATACGTGGCAAGCGTGCCGGGAGTGGCACACGCGTGATTTACATGACACGCGCACATAAAATGCAAATTTTCTTAGAGAAAGAATAAATTAGTGGCACATTAAAAAATATTCTGATGATTTAGATTATTTTCTTGGCAGGCGACACAAAAATCATTCGCCATCCCTGCTTTAGATTAACAAAAGGCTTTCCATGATGTGACCTGAGGCAAAAGGGAGAAAAATGAAATGTCGAAGAAGGAGACTAATTAAATCGGAGGAAGTCAAAAGTTAGACGGAGAGGGAATAGAATATAGTCGTAGGGCGATAGATGAAAGCTCACGAGTCGTTTTATAATAGGATTTTGTTGGGGTTATCTGACTGGGACAAAATTGATTCCAAGGGAGGAAGCGAAAAAGTTCGTAGTCACCATTTTAAATCATAATTAAATTTGGCGTTAGAGATGTGAAGGTTAGACATTCCTTCCTGTAGTCATATGAAATACCTCATTCACACAAAATATTTCAATTGTAACAAAGGCATTCATCGAATTTACTTGTACGGAATTCACAGAAGAGGCATTAGAGGACGATTATATTTTAACAAAACAAACTAATAAATGGATTATATTATGATAAATTAATGCCTAAATTAATCTAAAACGCGCTTAAAATTATTTAGGAACTTATTTACACAAATATTTTCATCTATTAGCGTAAATGTCCGTCAAATATGACGGCTATGCGAGAATTAAGTATTCGTCAAAATAAAATAAAAATTAATGACACCAAAGTTTATGTGCACTAAAACGTAAAAAATAAATATAAAATCCACATAATCGAATGTTCCAGAAATTAAAAATAGTCATGGGCATATACTAGATGTTATACAAAGATATATGTTAATGAAGACGTTTAAATATGTTAAGCCTATATACTGGCAGCACTGATGGAAGTATGCTTTTGGCATTGTAGATTTCTCGAGAAATTGTTAATTTTTATAGGTATTTCCTTTCGGCTATAGGGGATAGTTTCTTTTTCCCACAAGGTAACGTACAGACATTATTTCGTTAACATTTTAAAATATCTCAAAAATATGATTTGGACGCGAAACTTGTGCAGTCATGCGGAGAAAATTATAAAGATTAATTTCTATGTTAGAGAAATTCAAATATCATCCGAAAATGTCCAAAAATTGTTTCAATACGATTTTATCACAATTTTTATACATGTCTCACGCATTAGGATCGAGCCAACATTAGACTTTAACAATTGCAGTTGCCATGGCGATGAATTAAATAAATGTGTAAAAATAACGAATAAATAAGAGAGAAAACGTAATTTCTGCCCTTTTCCGAATGAGATTTGAATTTATACTATATGGAAATTCATTTCCATAGTTTTCGCATAACTGTGAAAATCCCGCGTCGATGTTTTATTTTTAAGATATTTTAAGATGCTAAAGAAAAAAGGCTTGCTCGCTTCGTTTCAGCTCTGCCTATGTTATTCAAATGGGTGAAAGATATGCTTTTGGATTCAAACCCAGTACTACTATGTATACGATGAGCAGTTTCAAATTGAAAATTTGAAAAGCCAAGTGATTCCTGAAAGTTTGATCGAAAAAGATCGAAAAGCTTTTGAGTTATAGACGGTTTTCATTATTCCCCCATCTAACTCCATAGAGCGCTACTGACAGATTTACAGACAAACTTTGGTTTTATTAAAGAGGATGAGAGTAATATTGAGTAAGTGAGTAAATACAGACTTTGTAACTTGAAAGATTGGAGAAAATGACATATTAAAAGAGGAAATTGGATAAATTTATAAGTCAAAATAGTTTGTAGTCGAGTAATTTATCCACATATGCTAGTCCGACGGTCAATCAGCTATACAGAAAGGTTGTTTTATTGATTTTTTTCTGTTAACAATGTGCTTTACATTCATGAGAATTAAAATACTATACGGATGATGTATTACCGCGCCATTAAAGGAAACGAGTAACAAAACTTATTATTCTATCCTAAGAGTGGTGCTCAATGTAATGGTTTCAAACCTCGTCCAAGTCAAACGCATGTTTGCATCGATACGAAGCCATTATTCAAATTTTACTTGCAATAATTGTCACCTCGCTTATAAGAAAATGAAATATAACCATCGATATGGCGTATAAAGGTAATCAAAATCACCAAATATTTCAGTCTGAGTTAATTTTGGATACCTTTCACCGTTTTTTACCCTAACTGCTCGCTTAGGCTAAGTTATATTCCCATCAAAGTAAATTACAGACAAATGACGTGCCACATATTAATTTAATCTTGAACCAAATTTTAATTGTATCTGTGGGTTTTTTATACCCTTCAACTTTCCTACACCCCATGAGGTCAAGAGACGGTCACATATAATATAAAAGCAATTGGAGTAGCAACATAAGACCCCTTATACGTGGGGAGAAGGGTAGAACTAAAACTGTAAGAGGAGAGATGAGAAAATTAAAGTCAGTCAAAGGTAATCAAAGCATCGCTGGATGCGATGATTTAAGGCGAAGGGGAAAAGATACGCTGCTGTTAACGCTCCAAGACGGCAGATAAAAACTTGGCTTGGAATTTATTATCATCCATAAAGGTTTCCAGAAGATTTTATTCATATAACCGTTCTTGAGGAAATAATTAAAATTTTTAATATAATCCAAATACACAAATATGAAAAAAAAACGAGATTTGTGTAGTATGACCTTTGCTTCTTTCTACAGCAATTTTATATGAAAGGTAAATACCGTTTCTTGATGGTATTTTCTCATCTGGGCTCATCGTTTTTAATATTTTTTTCTACAATTTCCGTCGACTTTTGTATTTCCGTTTAACAGATGAATCCAATGATAAATTCTCGTGTATTGCACAGCCATTCACCACCACAGAAAAGGGGGTGATAATGTATTAACCTAATTGAACTTCTGGCACAGAACATCTTCATCAGAATCGCTTCCAGCTATTAACTTCGTTATTTAATCATTAACGTGGAACAATTACAGCAAGTCCGCGGATCACTAGTTGTTCGGAGATTGTAGGATGAGAACCCTTGCCCTAGATACCTAAATCACTTAATGATTTTTAAATTGGCCACGAAGAAGACGTTATCGCGCGAATAAATAACTTTTAAGATTTTCTTTTACTTTAAAGAATATAAGTAAAATTTTCTATCGCCAGAATGACGGAACATTTTTAGATTCATCTTTTAAAAAATCGCAATTACTAATATGTTTTCAACTATTGGGAGACATTATAAGTCATAAAGACTTAAAAAGTTGAATTTGTGCCACTTTCACTTTCTCCATATTTATAAAGTATTGTTTTACTGAAAAAAAATAGAATTCGCTATTTGAACGGAATTACACGTTTTGAGGTCCCCTGAACACGTTTTGACCGTTTTCTCGATGATGTCTGTGTGTGTCCGTATGTGTGTGACAAATTTTGCGTGCGCTCTAACTCAAAAACTATTCATCAGTTCAGCATGAAGTTCTATATTTGTGATTTTATGTATATTCTTAAGATTTGAAAAGCTTTTGATAACAATCGGTGAGCCGGAAGTAGTGGTTTACTCCTGTCAAATTTTAGTTTTTCTTAAATATTTCGCTTATAACTGAATTTTTGTTAACACACACACACACACATGTATGTATGTGTATATATATATATATATATATATATATATATATATATATATATATATATATATAAAGTTGTAGATAATTTTTCTACAACTCTTGTTTGAACTAAATTTTCATGAGGAATATTTCAAGAGATATTCAATTTTCTTCGAAATTGATGGTTAGTGGGCAGCTCGCGCGCGAGGTAATAACAATTGAATCGCTAGCGCTGAAGCGTGTAAGTTTAACTGTTCATATCGCCGTATTTATTTGATTTTATTTGACAACTTACGTTTGGAGAAGGTCATGTGTCTGACACATCAATTTATTTATTTGTAATGGGCACAACAAAATAATTGTTATTCTTATTGGTATTGCAAATCTATAGTAATTTTCATCTGTCACTCACAGAAAATACATGTAGTACAGGGTTTCCACAAATTCACTCGAGGGCTCAAAATGTTCACATTTCCTGAGCTACTAGGATATCGCTTTATGCTTAGCCTTAAAATAAAGCTCAACTCATGAAGCTTTTTTTCGATTCTGGTATCCAACATTCGGAACCCACTGAAAAGATTTGGTGAGTTGAGCTTTATTTTAAGACTATGTTTAGCACGATAAATTTTATAGTTCAGGAATATTTTTGAACCGTGAGTGATTTTTTTATCCGGGAGATATTTTGCGAAAATCCTATGCTTAAAAAGTTAATACAATAAATAAAAACATTAGCATTAATATTGCATTTCATTGGAATATATAAGTTCATGCTAAAAAATATATGATATGACAATAACATAATTTTGAAATTAAAAACAATACAAACTGGAATCAGTTCATTATTGTTTAAGTATCTCTTTCTCCTCTTATTTTTATTTATGCAGCATTTTCAATATATTATTAATAAATCTGAATTATCTAAGTAAATTAAGTTTTAAAAAAATAAAATTTTTGTCCAGTCGCTGATAAATAGCTTATCTAAGTCTGTATATGAATATCATTTGGTAGTACCTCTAAAGAAAAGTGATTACGTTTAATTGTAGAGGGAAAAACTATCAGTTACCCTAAAGTTCATAATAAATTTAATCATGCTTTGTCACGCACTCAATGCTTTACTTATTTCACGATTTGGAAAATTAACAGAACGTATCGCTTTGTGACCTCAACTTTTGCCGCTCACTGGGCGCTCTCGTCTCTCAAGAGACTCTGAAAAGGGCGGAGCAATACACAAGGTTCGGGACGGGTCAACCGTCAGGCATCAAACACGGAAGTAGCGTCGGAAAGGGTGGAGTCACTTGAGAGAATAACGCGATCCTGCCTCTGTCCCTAGACCTCGTGACCTTCGTTCGATTTACCCTCCAAATATGAAGAAACAAAAACTCCAAATCACTCGCGATTTGAAGACGCGGTAAATATCAGTCAGTTATTAACAGGTAACGTAATTTAATGAAGGTAAATAACGGTAAATTCACCTATGGGGTTTTTATACAACTTAAAAATAAGAAATGAAATGTAAACGATTAAAGAAATTATACTTATGGTTACGACAAAAAAGCGATTTTGGTTATAAATAGGCTAAGTTACCTGAAAATAATTTTGTTGGTTGACATTTTCTGCAGACAAACAAATACTATCAGAGTAAAAAACACAAAAACTTCCTTTATATAGTCACCAAGTTGTATGTAAAATAGAAAAAACATGAAAAGATATACCTATCCTATAAACTATTTCTGGCAGGACCTATTATTTCAGTATTCATATGCTAAAAAATGACATGTAAACTAAACTGACCAACTTATAAGAAGGGACATTTAAAAATATTTTCCCTACTATAAGGACATGTATTGCTTGATCAGCTTCAGGTAGTTGGATGTAACAGATATCATGTGGCAATGATGTTACCATTGAGGGTGTTCCAGGTCGGTTTAAATGACAATTTGGAATATATATCATGATTTATCAAAAAGCGGGACAAAAGTTGGAACATTTAACATATAGAGACGAGTGACAAATAGAAGGGCCTACCCCTCCAAATTTGGTACGGTCAGCACCCTAATGCAGGGATCCCAATAACGTGGCACGCGTGTGACTTTATTTGGCACGCGTAAGCTTATATTTTCTGTATAAAATATGAAGTTCCTTAGAGAATGAGTAAACTAGTGACACGCGAAAAAAATTCTGATGATTAACATTGCATTCTAGAAACGCAACTCAAAAATCACTTGCCATTTCTGCCCTAATGTAAACATTATAAGGATCCTCACATATTCATGCATAAATAGGGGTGCTATGCTACACAGTGAGTGTGATTGTTATGCAAAATAGTTTTCAACAACTCTGCAGGTAAATATAAAAAACTTAAAGTAATTGATGGGGTATGGCGGGCCGGATAAAATCACTACGCGGGCCGTGCTTTGGAAACCCCTGACTTACATGATTATCATTACTCATTTATATAGAAGGAACTTTTACCTGGGATTTGATGGGATATGTGGAAATAGGTGAAAAAGGTCTGCTATAACTGGGAATCGAACCCGGGTCTTCCACTTGCCGGGCGGATATTCTACCAATGAACTGCCGTACCAGAAAAATTCCCCTGGAATTTGATATTGACAAGGGAAATAGCATTCCCTTTGCCTATATTTAGAAAAGAATGTTCTTAATTGCTCATGTTAGTGTCATTAACCTCTTATGAAGAGCCGTGAGTTGTTTAATTCATTATCTTATACTATTTTACGAGATTGAACTAATGCCATGTAAACTGCAGCATGTTATTAACAAAATACGTATCGTAAGAAGCATAATGAATGGTTAAAGTAGTAAATCCGAGTTTCCCAGATAGCTATCCATGTGTTACATATTATGGATTAATGAGACCAATGATGAGAAAGCATTGTATCATTTCATTGCACCTAAGCAATCTAACGGTAAATATGTATTATAAATCCTATTCTTTCTTTATTTGGCATTATGTTTATAATCCTTAACTTCTGTTATTTTGCTTTAAATTTATATAACAATAATATTTTACTTCGTTTTGTTGCTTCCATTAACAGTTATACAGGGAGTGGAATGAAATATTAGAGTAAAATGATATGTGTCAAACCTGCGCAATTTCATTCGTATAACTCGCTAAAATTATTTATTAATTTCATAAAAATATAATACGTCACATTCATTATGCAAATATCTACTTAGCCTTTAAATATTTTTTTAACCTTATTTATTTTTATTTCAAAAACCCTACATCAAAAACCTACATCAAAATTTACATACATAATACATACAACAAAATACATACATGTAAATAAAATCAAGAAAGAAAACACCAAAAGTAAAAGTAAAATTAACTGTACTAGTCATCCTGGTCCTCCAAGGCATATGCCCGTCTGGAGGTGCCACTTTTAGTATCAGATCATGCCAAATACAAGGTAATCAAAAATATTATAATGAATAAAAGAAAATCAAACTGAAAAACAAATAAACAAAGAGAAATATATCAGAAGCATTACACATAAGCATTATATCTCAAATGGATAATTCAACCATATGAAAGCGTATAACTATAATTTGTCGTCCTCTCTTATTTTAAACGAGAGAAACAAAGCTGAAAGGAAATGCAAAAATTTATGTTTTGACAAGAAAACCTTCCTGAGTTGATGCCGCCAGCAAAAGGCGCTAATCAAAGTCTTTCAAAAACTGCAAATTTAACGCTTCCGTGGAAAACCTTCCTAGGTATGACGTAATTTCGGCGCATCCAAAGGTGGAATAAACGTAATAACCCATTCATTCCCTTTTTAACCCGTTAAATATAAGATATAACGCACCTTGACATTCGTGGGACACTGGTTTTTACAAACACTGCCACCAAAGAGCCCGGACACATCCTGCCGCGACTTGGATTCCCACATACGTAATGGTTGTTTTCACGTCCAGACGCTGTTTCTACCTCCTAATCACCTTTTCCCGTCTCCTGACCTCGTAATGGCGAAACCTTCCTCCTGCGACAATTCCCATACCACCCCTATACTTTCTCTTAAGTCGTTCATGCAATTACACCGCGGTCATTACCCTGGGATTAACTCGAGCTTCGCCAACCAGCAAACTCAAGGTACTAGCGCTAAAAGAATTCCAAGAGTATATCCACATACATACATACATACATTTATTTACTTCTGATGAAAGATGATATTATTATTATACCTAATTAAAGTGTTAAAATCTGATGGTAAATATTTTTACTTTGAAGTTAATACATTAGCTCAACTATGCGTTAGCCACCTTTTCTCTTAGACTAACTTGGTTGGCATGAAATACATAGAACTTTAAATGCATCTTCTTACTAACCTGAATTCTGTTGTCCTGTATTATATTATAATAAAAGTCATTTTCGAAAAACTATTCATTCCCGAGTCACTCTTTTAACTAGATTTTATTTCGATTAAAATCTGATAGCGAATCTCCGATGAATTTCTAAAATAAATTAAACTGAATATTACTTATTTGAAATCATGACAACAAAATTTGCCACGCTGATATTTCTTACTGCTTTTCTCTTTCCCCTAACTTTAAAAAGATTCGCATTTTCAAATAATGCAAATGGTTTATACTTGTGAAGTAGACGAATCACCGAGTTAACCGAGTTTTTATTATCGAGGTTTTACTGTAATTTAATTTCTCTATCGAATTTCTTATTCTACTTCTTTATTGAATGTATGAAATGCGAATTGACCGCGTGCCGTTCGTAAATATAGTTTAGTTTCAGCAATTCAAGATTAAAACTTATATCATTGTTGATATTTAACTACATGTAAAACAGGAATTTTTATAACTCTTTAAGAGAAATACTACTGTCGACTGTACTGGCCAACGGTAAAACATTTTTTTTTCAAAACAAATTAATTTAAAAAATTGTTAAATTCTGCTAAACTTAAGAATTTAATGTAGTTTATGCAACTCTGTGCTTGCGCTGTGGCATTCTTCACTCTTTGAAATGTTACTAATTACATTAATCATATTTCAGTATAACAAAATAACAGAGAAACTCTGAAACGTATCAAAAAGTAATAAACTTTTCCAACTTCCACTGAACTTATTTTCAATTACAATGCTCTCGTAAACGTCCGATGCCAGGGGCACTAGTGGTCACGAAACGGAAATACTAAAAAACTTCCTTTATTTTTCCAAAATAAAGACATGGCTTATTATAATGAATTTTCTTGGAGGCATGGTCAACCTAAACGCCATTCTCAGCAGGAGACACGTTTAACAACCCACGCCTTTTTCACGAAAGCTGACGAGTCCTTCTTTGGCCAGATTTTGATTTTCGGTGACATTAAATTTCGACTTCTTTTTACGAGCGCCATAAACGAGCTCCGCCGTGCATCTTCCTATGTTCCTTCAACCAATGGAAAGCTTTCGCCTGAATTTTATAGCTCAGAAACACTTGAAAAACAATTTAAATTGGAATAAGTCCATGGCCCAAGCGAAAAGAACGACACGTACAGAATGAATTCTTGCTGAGTATATAAGTTTCCACTTAAAATTATATTACTTTTTTAAACGAGTTTGCGCGTCTCCCGTTTTTTTAAAATTATACGGCTGATTAAGCCAGCCGTAAAAACTTATTTACTTGCCACCTAATAAAAACATTTATTAGTCTAAAAAAGAATTTTGCTCTTTTAAGCACGACGTTAAAACTGAGAATTAACCTTGAGAAAGTAATTTTGACAATATGTAAACTGTCATTTCCAAAACTAAAAATTTTATCGCCCTAATTCAATTACGACGGCTAAGTCTTTTAAGGACGCGCTGAGAAACAGGACAGCAGTCACGACCAGAGACGAGCCTGTATTTTTGTAGCAATTATCGCTCTAGGAATAACGTGTATCTTGACATCGGAATCCTATCCGAAATTTTTCCATTGTATAACAATGGATTATAGTCCAATGGAGGAAATAAACAGACTCCTTTTGGCCGAAGGCAATACGAGATTATTACAGGAGATTCAATCATGCGAAAGAAAATTTGTATGTAGGCTTCGATGCATCGCACCCCCTGCCACCTACCACACTAGTGAAATGAAGGGTAAATTTAGATGTATTCCTATGTCGCTGTAGGCTCTCTTCGTCCACGCTGTCTCTTCCACTTAAAGAGTATAATCTGATTAAAGAGAAGGATCAGTTTCTTGAACTTAATCAATTACATTTCGTGCATCCAACAAGGGAGGAACATTTTTTTCACATAATATAACTTTTACGATGTGGAAATGAGCTTACAACATCAAAGGATGTGTGCCGCGATCATTATCTTATCTGCAAATTTGTAAAGTGGGCTTTTAACTTCAAAACTCAATTTCGAAAACGTTAGTCATCATAGAGACTGAAAAAATAAGCGAAAGATAGAGAAATACGAGATGCGAGATACAACATTAAACTGTTAGTTCTTCTTCGTTTGCCGATTTTTATGGAATGGTCATATACCTCCCGCACCGCTCACATGGGAACATACCACTAGCCTGCTCAGAAAAAAATTAACGCAATGGTAAAAATGTAACTCCACATTAAAAATAAGCAACTATTAATCGACGTTTTTAAAGAAACTAAGTAATCTAATCATGGAACGGTAAATTAACCAAAGAAAAAGAAAAAAACTTCGGTTCGTAAGGGAGAGGTCTTAACCCCCAACTACCCTCGCCACCTTCACCTCCCCCAAACATAACGCCAATGTCCGTGACGAATATCATCTCCACAGACATCCCCCAAACGTAACAACGCACGTCCTGCCGCCATCTTAGCCACGACACTGTCGAAACCGATATTCCTTACGTTCCCAAAACATCCTTCTCCCTCTCGAAAAATCCTTCTGAACCCATAATTCCCTCTCTCTCTCTCTCTCTCTCTCTCTCTCTCTCTCTCTCTCTCTCTCTCTCTCTCTCTCTCTCTCTCTCTCTCTTCCCTCGGTTCCTTTTAACCCATTCGACGGACAAGCACTAAACGCTCTCGACATTCATTCTTCACTTCATCATTTCGTGGATGACCTAAGACCGAAAGAAGGGAGACATAAACGCCTCCGACTGGTGGTTTTTTTCTCCATAAGTATCCCCTGTCCGTGTCTGCTGCCACGTTAGCTCACGGAGGAAGAAAGAAAAAACCGGCGCTAAGTAATTGGAAATGCGTGTGCATCATCCTGTTCCCTTCTTGGGACGTTCTATTTTTTGACAGATGAATGACTCGCTCGGGAGAAAAATTATAGGTCTTATTTATTTTTTTTTTGTTTCCTTTTCGAAACTGGTGCGAAGAAAATTTTCCGACGGAATATATGAACAGGGCTCGTTTGCTAGGGGCCTCCCGAGGTATTTTGGCACCCCGGGCGAGAAACCGCTCCTGTTAATATCTGTTAAGATATTTTTAAATAATTTGTTAATTTATTCATTGCTCCGCAAAATAATTGATAATGAAGAAGTAAAAGGAATTTCATCTAGATTCCCGTCAGTTCTGCAATATTAATTGGTAAGTAATATATAGAGGTGATAGGGTTAGCGCCTCCAATAATTTGGCGCCCCGGGCAACCGCCGCGGGCCAGTCCTGCTCATGGATTATGAGCAAACCGTCGGTTAACGAAAAACGATATTATGAATACTGATATTATTACTCTGATATTCAATGCGTATTTGTATTCTTTGATATAAATGGTTAAAGTGATTCCCCGCTATGCGTCGGAGATGCGTTCCTGAAAGCTGCAACGTATGACGAAACGACGTATAGCGAAACCGGTTTTCCCATAGACACAGTGGCATAAGTATGGGTGACGTTGCTGTCGGACATATTGTTACACATTTTGTACTATTCGGACCCTAAATAATACATAATACAATACATAAGATATACTATGCTAAAAAAGCGATTAAAATGAAATAAACAAAATTTATACATATAAAAACGATCAACTGAGCAGATACATTTTACATATGGGGTGTCAAATTAAATTAAATTACACAAATAATTACAAACGACTAAAAGGATTAAAAATTATAGTTACATTTTATATGTTGCAGTCGTAATTTCTAGTATTTAGCCTTTGGCTCTTCACAGACTACGTATATGGGAAGCAACGTGTAACATGGCGACGTGTAGCGGGGAATTACTGTATTTTAAAATCTCCAAACTTTCATTAAGATGAATTGAATGTCCTGCCCGTGATTATATTTTAAACCTTCTTCAATTATTGGAAGCTTTCTTCCCCTTTCAAGTCGTTCATTAAGTGAAATGTTTTTCTTCCTTTTCCTATTTTGCCATCAAGTTTTCTTTCAATCAATTCCTTTAATCAACGAGTCTCTCCACAGGAAATTCCGGGTCCAGTTTGCCTTTCTCTTTCTTATCATTTCATTATCGATTTTAGTTCTCCTATTCGGAGACAAATACCCCATTCTGAAACAGGATGTTTAATCTGCCACGGTAGATTAGTGGTGGTATATCCGACTTGGAATTCGATGATCCGAGTTCGATTTCTGTTCAAAGTAGAATAGTATCCTGGTTTTCATGAATTTTGTCTCGTCCAGCATACGTTGAATTCATATCAAAATTTTCCTTTGTTGTTCTTCAAATTTTCTCATTTCTTAAACATTTCTCCATTTTATTTTCGGCGTTCTTTTCTATGGTCAGATTTCGAATTTCATGTATAGTATATCTTTTTTCCTAAGTTCACATGTTTCCGCTCCATGAAAGGTGATTCTCCACACAGCATTTTAATAACTCCTTCCTTAGTTCTTAGTATGTTTTGTACGTTAACAGGAGTTACTTTCTTCTGAATACTACATTTGTGTGTTTTTACATCTTTCGTTTGAAAGCTTTTTCTTCAACCTAATTCGGTGACTTTCCATTATCCATATCTTTTCCCCCACATTCTAACAGCTTTAGACTTTTCTATATTTATATTTATTGCGTGCTTTCTCCCATACTATCACCGATCTACATTACCTCATCAAGCCATAATTTCGGAGTGACCTCCTATTTTTCATGAGTAATTTATGGATCGTTAAATGCCATTGAATGTTGTTTTTGTAAATGTAAGAAAATTACTCATTTTCAAATCCCTGAATTTGTCTACGAAAGGAAAATCATGGTATATCCTCGATACAACTTTATCCGGATTTATTTTAGCTATTTGAATAAAAAGGTTGTGAACTACATTTAATTCATTGAAACACACGAATGGCATTTTTTGTTACTAATAATGAACAATATCCTTCTCCCAAATGTTTAGAACGCAAATAAAAACATCGTACTTATAAAAATTTGATGCTTTCATCGAAAAAAATTTCTACGATCGATTGTTACTGAAGATAAACCTTTAGGGCATGCATTTATTTTATTTCTCGATGGCAGGTAATTTGAGGAGAGAGAGAGAGACAGAGAGAGAGAGAGAGAGATGAATTCCTCGTTGCGGAAAGAAAAACAAACAGGTTAACATCTTCATTCCGTTACCTCCTTTCCGTTGAAAAATAAAAGAAAATCACCGTAATATCAGCCAGGTAAACGATTTTCGTTTTTGCGACGCCTGGCACCATAACCTTCCTCGATTCGAAAAACTAAACGAACGAGGCTCGTCTTCAGAATTTCGCCGTCAAAGTCAAGATTGTTGTACTATATAGGGAATATTACCAGCCATTTTAGAGAAAGTACGATTTCCAATTAGAGTTAATGACGTCGGTGAGATAAAGCATTGAAAATTAACTGCACAAAATAAGTAAGCAATAAGTGAGAAAGAGAGGGCAAGGGTGGGCTAAGTTTTCTATTTGGCGGGCCGCACTGAAAGTTGCCAATGTTTCTACGAGCGGGATTAGATTTTAAATGGGAAGTTACTAAGAGATTTCGAGGTACCGATATAAAATCAAGTCTAAATAAGAATTTTAGGGTTAACATCTCAAAATTAAAGGTTTTACTATGAAAATTTTAAAAGCATATCGTGTTCATTATATTTTATTGGCCGCCAGCTGAAATTAGCGGAACAAATTCCATCGTTGGATGATTTCAAGAATATTGTACATCCGTAAAATCTCGTCAAACACTGCACTTTCAGTGCACAAAGAGGCCATTCAACTCATCCCGAACGGACGATGCCACATTCTGAATTAGAACAACAGACTACCGCCGGGCGCTCTTTCCCAACCCCTTCTCCATATTGATTAGCGATTTGATAGCCATTAACCCTTCGGAAGCTTTGTTAAATACCAATTTTACCGGTGTGATTAAGATGTCGAGGGAAGAGCGAAATTTTAGACCTCAGATTAACTCTGTTCCTTTGTAAGAAAACAAAATTCTGGACAAACTCTCGTCTTCCTCGAGAGAGAGAGAGGGATAGAGAGAGAGAGATAGAGAGAAGTGACCTTTCATTTTATATCGATCCTTTGTCTGTCCCGTTGTGTAAACACGTCCTGATGTTCATTCTAGCAAATCCCCTTTGAAATGTCGGATGTTTCCGATTTCCCCGATTGGAAACTGGTCTCAATTGTTCCAATCGGTACCAAATGGGAGCCTCCTTTTTGAAGAGCGGAGCTTTTTATTTTTCATCTCGACCTATTTGACATTTCGGCGCTTTTAACATTTAGGGACTAGAAATACAATGATTGGAAAAATAGACATTTTTTGAGCGAATGTTAGCTCAACATTTTTTGCGTGGCTTAAAATAATTCGATATTCCCGTTTGCAGAAATAAATTTACGACGCTCTTTTTTTATGCGAAGCGTGGGCTATGCGTCTGTGTTTATGAGATCGCTAATTGGAGTCCATACAAAGCTAATAATAGCTTACGATAAAATATATATTTGGCCTCAAGATGGCTTTGACACCTAAAAATAAAGTTGAAGCGTGGATTAATTAAGCATTAATCGAAGGCATGTAATCTCTAACGTCAACTTCGATAAATACATAGGGAGCGCTATGTGACCATTTCTAGTCCGCGGGCGAGATTTTCTGAAATATAAATAATCATGCTAAGCCCACGTTAATTCATCTAGAAAAATGAGTTAAATATTTTCATAGGCTTGAATAAAAATGTCTAGATTGTATGTGTGTGTGTATACACACACACACAAGTAAGTGCCCACTGACTCCCTCCTATCCCTCCCAACTACTAGTTGCAATCTTATATATATATACACACACACATATCGTTCTCGTTGCTTTAGAAACCATATTTTAACTATTCTTTGAATAAAGGAGATCGCAGTTTCGCGAAGAATAATCTCATTCTGGAAGCGAGTAAACTACATTTCTTAGAAAGGAGAAGGAGCCCACGTGTCTTCGGTGCAGCCTTTCAAATATATGCCAAGGTAATCCCGTTCACTCGCCCCGCTGCGGAAGCTCCATCAAATAGCATGCTTACTCTGGATCTCTCTCCGTTGGGTGTTAAAAAACTCCACTGGGATATGGCCTCAGCCACATAATTTCCAAATCCTCTTTACGCGATTGAGTACTGTTTGCGAGAATTACCTATCCGTCTTACTATGCGTGTTCCAGGGTAAATAATTTCACAGATACAGTAAGTCTCCGATATACGTCGCTCCATTATACAATGTCGTTTAGCTTTGAAGTCATTTAGTCTAAGCGTCGTCTATTTTATGCCGTCGATGAATTAAGGAATATGTTTTGCACATACGTTGTTTGTGAACAACCATAAGAGGAATTCCGGGAATTCCATTTGTAGTAAAAGATTATGTATACGTTATTTATTAGTGATATTCTGTTTAAATGACGTATAGCTTGATATAGGGTTAATGTTTCCGACTTAAAAACGGCCTACTCTTCCCCATGTTTTCTTTGGAGTCGTATTTAAGGATAGCTTCTGGTATCTACTTATTCCTTATTAAATAAGTAATGTTTATGTCTCGATTAATATATTAATGTTGCATATTTTTATAAAATGATGTTACATGGTATATAATAATTCATAAAGTATGCTCCCGTTTGTCTGACTAATGCCGCCGCGACAATCAGAGAAGTCCACTTCTGATTACTTAAACCTAAATATTAGGGACATCTATTTATCTTTTACACAACAGAAAAATAAACACAAAACCAAGCATGGCGAAATACAAAAAATGGTCTCTATGGGTGACGAGCTGAGATAAGAAAATTACCGGCTTCAGGAGTATATCGCTCATTTGCGAGAAGAGTGACACAAGTCAAAAATCGTCATTTTTGAGATTACAGGAAAAAGTTGATGGAAAAATAGTATTTTTTTATCGAAAAGAGTGACACAAGCGTAACTCTACCATTAGACGCAGGAGAGCAGAAGTGTCGTCGTCTCATTCCCCACTCCTACACTAAAGCGAAATTTTCAAACTCTTCTCCTGCAAAAAGACGATTTTTGACTTGTGTCACTCTTCTCGCAAATGAGCGATATGTACGTAATTGTGATATCTTATATAGTAAGTGATAATTCAGGTTGCTTATATTGCCATAACAAGCTTGGTAATTGGCTGTTATAATACAAATCAGGCAACCTCCAGAAATTTCGATGGTAGATTCCATAAAAGGATCTTGTTTTTTTTAGAACTTACTTCTATTGCACCACCATTTATGACAGCTGCTTTGTAGTTTTAAACGCACATGAAATTCACAACTTGTTTCCCAAACCTCTTCTATGGTTATTGGTGCTACCTAAATTATCGATTATATATCAGCCACGGGGCCAGATTGATAATTTATTAAATTTGTCATTAGTCTAATAAAATGTCCGAAAGGTTTCCGTTAAAAGTCCATCATCTTTGAGTTTTGCGCCAGCATAAAGATAACAGAACTTCAAAGATACTCGACAATGATGGAAATTATATCTGTCGATATTGCATTTCTTCCCTTAAATACGATGGAATAACGTGAGAGTATTTGTCGGTGCTTCTCTCAGGTGAGACATCCATGACATTTTGACGTGGAAAGAATAATTTTCTTTTATTTGAAATAAAATATTTCACTAATGTGGACAATTTATTGCGACGTATGCCATCAAACTTGATTTCAAAAATTTAATTTCATGTAAAATTATTGTTGTTACGAACAAAGCGATAATTAAAATCAGAGAAAAAGAATCTTGCCTCATAAGTCGGAGTTTACGACGGCGTTTTTAAGCGAAATCAGCAAAGAGAGCATTAAAAGGCCGTATATGTTCAAATCGCGAGAACGCTTATCCGATTAATCGATATTTATCGTCCTCGTGTTAATCTAGAACAGGGGTTCCAGAATACGCACTTTAGTATCAAAAGTTGACAAATCTGGTTCTTGTCTTAGGTATCTTCAATAGCCGCACCAATGTCATAATAAAACATGCGTATTTCAGCTACAAAGCAGCCTTCATCAATGGTGATTCAACGAAAGTAGATTCTAAAAAAAATTTTTCTGCTTGTTCTGGAATTTATTTTCAACCATAAGACGAAGACGACATTCTGTAGTGAAATTAGAACTGGGGTCTTAAATACGTGGGGTGCATAAGTCCCACTGATTAAGGAAATGAGACCATCTAATTACTTTCTAATTTCATTACTAACTGTACTGGAAGTAGGCGTCAGGCAACATGGATGAGACACACAGGGTGAGATAGGAATACCGACCGATATAAATGTTTAATTCTCAGCACTAGTACAATAGTTTGTTAAAAGCTAAATATATACCATTCTTTGCATTGTGTGTAAGTTTCGACAAAATACTCGTTATCGTGACGTGCGTCCCATTTGTTATTCCAGTTCTTCTCATTCCAATTCATCTAACGCAATCCGTGTTTGATCCAACGTAAGAAACGTTTCAAATAGAAACTTCGGAAGACGACCAAGAATCAAATGGGTATATTCGGACGCGTCGTTCTTCCGATGGGAAATCCGTAGAGATTTGGGAGGACGACGCAAAGATCGAAGGTCGCCAAAGGAGAAATTCATTCGAATTAGAAGGGTTGAGTTAATCTTTAGGAGCCCGAGATGACCGGAAGAGCTGATTGGCCATATCGGAATACGTCCACTGAGGCCTTACTATATTTGGCGCCGCTTCGTCGTATTTTCCTCTTCCACTCCAAGGCTCTCCCATCTGTATTTAATCCGCATGCGCTGGAATATTCCCGGTTATTTTGTATGGCTTATCGCTCTCGCGCTTCCAGAACATTCCTCCGCTTAAAATGGATTTTGGCGTAAATAACTCCGTAGACGAAAGCCTGACGATATCAACAGTCCGTGAATGACGAACGCGGGATATTATTCGGAAGCAACACGGCGGCGATCGCTCGTGAAAACAGCGGAAAATAGTTTCGTTCGTGACGGCCGCCCTATGGATTGCGCGCGTCGGGGAATTTTCTTTGTACACGCCCGAAAAAATTCATGTTTCGCGTTTATAATTAACGCCGCGAGTGACGTGGATGGTCCACGCACCTACGCCTCCTTATCGGCCCGTTTCTCCGTTATACAAACGCCCCTCCCTTTACACAAAAGAACCTGTCTACGAAGCGATAAGAATGCTATCCTCCGCCATAAGCACTCGGCGATGCTTACCCCGACAAATATGTGGTATGACGAATGCTGAACTTAAAAGTTATGTGAATGCTTGAGTAAGCGTCCTTTAAAGCGAACACGAGGCGAATCTCGCACTACTCAACTAAATATAATTCCGATTATAATTCCCACTTTTCCAAAGACCTATTATTCTCCTTCATGAAAAAACATAGCTCAATTAGGAAAATGGTTAATTGTAAGAGGTAACCACAAGCACGCTTCGTACCGAACGCTTAAGTAATTTAAATAGTTATTAAAGAGCGTATTTGACTAAAACAATTGCAAAGGTTGTACTTTCACGTTTTAAATATATATCAACCCGATTCAATTTAAACCAAGAAGATATCGGCAGATAATTATTTTCATGGAATATTATTAAAACATGAATAAAACACGTTTATAATATCCCTAGCCTTTCTTCGCATAATATATTTTACTAACTAAAATCAATTTCAAGGCAATCTTCTGTGATTGTTATTCTTACCCATATGTGTGTTATGTCAGCTAAAAATCGTTTTTGAAGTGTGATGCCCTTGAAATAATTAATAAATTCTTCGCTGAAGGGAAGATGGAAGGGAAATATATTTATGCCAAGCCGAATTCAAAATATGATTTATATTACAGCTAATGGGCGAATCCTAATTGTATGATTTCAATTAAAGGCAAAACGTTGCTATGAACAACTACAAGCCGCTATTGTTTAATTAGGATTTTCAGTTTTAAAACAACCCATCCTTGAAAAACTAAATCTTTCGGAGTTAGAGAAACGTCGATGCAAAATTTACTTCAGTTCTCAAGGTCTTACTACGTTTTGCAAACTATCGTAAATTTTTCAAAGACGTGATGCAAAACAGAAGTGCCCTTAAAGGAACAGTAGACAGGGAAGGGAGTTAGGTTTACGATCCGTCCGTCCAACATTAGCCACATGCGTGCAGATATTTTCGCCGAAGAAATTTGGGTTTTCGCCAAAACTAATCGATTTTTGTGTCCCTTGTTTACAAGAGATCAATATATAATACACATGCTTTTCGGCGTGTCAACAAATCCTCGAAAATGAGTTTTCAAACACGGCTTCTTCCTCGCTGCAAACAAAGAACGTAACTATAATTTTAATGTACGTGCAGGATAAGAGAACGGTGAACAACCGCTGAAGATCTCCGCTTTCTCTTTGAAATACACTTTTAGTTTACATAACCATATTATATCTATAATAAATATGGAAATTATTATTTGCCCTGAAATATGGCAATAAAAACTCGATCTATTCACATAAATTATTTTAATCGGTAATAAATATGTCGCACGCCATAAAGATGAAAAATTTTGCGTAAACGTATTGGCAAAATATTTCATTTTTTAAATAAATTGTTGTACTAATTCCATCTCAGTTACATATAAGCTGTCGATATGACGCAAAACTTATACCCGCTAATAATAATATTGTCCAAAATATATTTTATTGGCTATCTCCATCAGTGTACTTCATTACATTTTTATATATTCCAATAATTTTTAACGCTCTCAAGAATATTTAATATAATCTTTTCATCCTCTTCTTTCCATCCCTTCATATAAACCGTCTACGGTATCTATAGTCTTCCTTCTTCTCTGTCGTTATTCTAAAATCATACATTTAGAAACGTTTCCTTCCCTTAAACTGTGTCTTTACCATTCCTTCTCTCATTTGTAACCATGATTTAGACCATATTCTCTATGTAATGCTTCCGTAACGGTTACAATTTTCGTCGGCTAAACTTTTTCATTCACATCATACTAGGTAACAATTAATGTTAGAAACTACAGAGAAGTATAAGTGTCTCACAAACATACTATAGATAAATATTTAATCGCATCTTTTTCTGCCGTAGAGTTTTATTTTAACCTTAAGAAATGATCACATATTAACCGAGGTGGTGTCTCTCTATCCCTATTTATTCGCTAGATATATCTAAAATTGGACTTTCTGCGTTTAGTAATCTGGGATGAAGAAAAAGAGGTAATTAAAAGACAAAAAATTAAACACACGCTTCATTTCTTCGTAAAAACATTAAAGAGGCGGAAATTGGCGGGGTAATTTGGCGCCATAACTTAGATGGTGTCTCACAGTCTCGGTAGTTAAATGTTCATAAAAACGATCCTTTTCAGCAATCGACCGTAAATAGACAGAAAACCGCGAGAAATCGAATGAAAAAAAACTCCCCTAGCGGCTGATGAGTTAAGGTTTCTGGACACAATAAATCTCCCACAATGCCGACGAGACGCTAACCCGGAATAAAAAAAGGCAACAATAACGGTTACGCGGCGACGTTTCATTCCTCGATTCAATGCCACTTTCCTTATTGCGTGGTTGGGCGTCACAAGGTCGTCACCGAGAATACTTGAGGAGATCGCGGGAAGCGAACCAACCTCCGACACGGCGACGCACACAACACACGGGGAGCGCGATGTACTCATTCGATCGAATAAACAAGTGGCGAGGGGAATGCGGCGGGCATCGTGGCACGGACGAGAGAAATCAGACCGGGAAGAGTGGGAATCGTGGGATTGGGGGTTGGAGTAGGGGATTTTGGTATGGGACATTGGGGAGAAGGAGATTTGGAAGGTGGATTGGGGGGGGGATGGAAGAAGGGGAATTGGAGAAAGGGGAATTGGAGAAAGAGGAATTGGAGAAAGGGGAATTGGAGAAAGGGGAATTGGAAGAAGAGATATTGGAGGAAGGGGAATTGGAGGAAGCGATATTGCAGGAAGGGGAATTGGAGGAAGGGGAATTGGAGGAAGGGGAATTCGAGGAAGAGGAATTGGAGGAAGAGGAATTGGAGGAAGGGGGATTGAGAGAGAGATTGGGGAGGGGAGATTGGAGAGAGGGGATTGGGGGAGGGGATTATGGGGGAAAGGAAAATTGGGAGGTTGACGGATGGTGGGAAAAGTGGAGAAGTGTTTAGAGCAGTGGTTCTTAACCCCTGGGTCGCCAAGCCATTTTGAGTGGATCGTCAAACGTCTTCCGTGGCTACCATTCCTCCCAATAACCTGTTCATTGTTAATGGCTTAAGAGCTTAAATTTATTTAATTCCTATTTATTTTATCGTTTATCACAAGTGAACTATTGGAGAACATGGGTCGCCCCGGCCGGAATTTTGGTCGCTAACAAAAAAAAAGTTTAAGAACCAATGATTTAGGAAAAGAAAGAGGATAGGAGGGGAAGAGAAATGACAGGGAAGGAGGGTAGTCCCGTAGAAAAAGGAATGTTTCGCACGACAAATGAATGACGGTGTAAGATACTAAGCGGTTCGAGGGATAAACTCCATTCTATTCTTTAATTTTGGACGAATAACTGTCCAAAGAGTCGATCGAACACGGGATTATTTTTCGAGGAACCATTTAAGGAGTCTATAGGCAATTAGCATGCGTCACCGTTTGTGCGCGGTCGGCGCGACAGGTGAATCGCGTAATACGGAGGTCGGGTTATTCGTCGTCCATGTGTCGTTCCTGAGATTAAGCGTTTTGTCGATAGCAGATCGGATTTTTTGGTGGTTGGTGTCGAACGGTTTTATTCCAGTCGGAGATTTATTGCGGAAAGATTTAGAAAGTTCGTCAATTCGAGGATACGGCAGGCGTCGGAAATAGTGACGACGTTAAGTTTCGTAAGTTTTTTTTTTATTCCTTAATTTATTCTCGAATGTTCGTATTTATGCAATTCCTCGCCATGTTAGAGATCCTGTATAGGGGAAATTAACTGTGCGTACGGCAATAATGCGCACTTTCTGTGGTAAAAAAATGGGAGGCGGGGATTTCCGTGTTTCGGAACACGTATGCCACTCATTATAAAACCTTTCGCGATGATTTATGAAATGATTTTCAAAAGTTTACCGTATCTTTAATTACATTCCTCAAACGTGAGTTTATACATAAAATTCAATCGATGATATCTTTAACTGACATTATGGATAACTGAAAACTAGAAATTTACTGTAAATAAGTTCAGGTTAGGCGTAGTTAAATTAAACAATAGTTTAAAAGATATAAGAACACAACTCAGTTTAATATAAATTTTTGTTAATTCCATATAACAATGTTATTTGGGATTAATACAAAGTTATATTAAACTATATTGTTTGTTGTTAAATTTTTTAAATACTTGGAAAGCTTCGAAATGTGAGCATGGAGAAGAATGCTGAAGATAAAATGGACAGATAGGGTGAAAAATGAGGAAATACTACAAAGAAGAGAAGAGAAGCAAACGATTATACAGACTATCAAAAAAAGGAAGGCGAACTGGATTGGACATTATCTGAGAAGAGAGAGAGCATGATTAAAGAAGTGCTAGAAGGAAAACCGGATAGAAAAAGAGAAAGAGGTAGGAAAAGGTTTCAGTTGATAGATGTCTTGAAAGGGAAAGAGAGTTATCAAGACAAGAAGAAGAGTATATGGAGAACCACATCTACGGACAGACTATCAATCATGATGATGATGATGAGATATATATATATATATATAGGGTAACTAGGTGTTGAAGGAAACCCAGTGAGCACTTACCGGAAGGAGAGCCGTTGGGGTGTCGGAGAGACACGTTTGTAATTAACTAAGTACTATCCGTTCTTCAATTCATTTATACCTTTTATACGACCTAATATAAAAAGGCAAATCTGACTCGTCTCTCCATATAAGCGTAGTGAGTCAGTTTCATTCCGTTAACTTATTGCTTAAGAGTATAATTTCCTCATGGCAGTAAATGCTCTTGATTCAGTCGCAAACTAACGCTTTTCGTATAAAAGACTATATTTACAGCAATACGCGATTGCGATTAATGGCGCCAGTTTAATCGTATTATCAACCGGTGTATGCTATGATTTCAATAATTTTTTCATGAAGTCTTAACGCCTACAAATTTCGTGTCTGACTTTCTCATTTACTTTGAAAGAAATAAAGTTTATTTTAAATTACATCAGAAAGCCTCTCAGTCGATCGAGGATGATATTCGAATTTTAATAAGATTCTACGCTCTTAGACTAAAACTCACCGTCAAAGAAATGCAATGCTAATTGGAATAAACAATACTCATTCAATTATTCAAATTATTTCCGCAAAGATGTAGTTTAAATCAGACATGATTTCATTTAATATTACTTTTACGATGTAATAAAAATAAGTCGCCAAAGATATTTAATTATTCGTTACAATTTATTTTAAATGCAAATCCTTTTCAAAAAACTTGTGATACAATCCCAATTTATCGCCCAACATACACATGTATTTCGCCATATTTAAGGTTTTAACTGTGTATTCTATGATTAGCAGTTTTGTATTCGTTTAATTTTTGCCGACTTTTTTCATATAATCAGTTATTTTATTTTCTTCGATCAATACCAAATAGATGTTCATAACATTCTGCATAGATGCCAGTAAGATATTATGCATCACTCAAAATTTGTCCTAAATAAGGACTAATATTGACTAAACTACTCCAAAAGTCTTCGACTACATTTATTAATCTATCCATATTTATAATAAGATTATTATTCTTGGCCTGATTAGGATTTCACAAACTTTCCCCAAGGCATTTTAAATCATTTTAATATATTAAATTTTAAAATCATTATCATTATGTCCTAAAGCCAAAATAAATGGAATGACAAATACACGATCGCGTATGCAATGGATGTAACAAGAATTATGGCTAACTTCCAAAAAGGGACTTTCGTTTGAAGCAAAAAGGCTAATATAAAAATCAGTGTTAGCATTGAAAAAACATTGTTTTTGGTATAATAACGTAAGTAAATTGATGCTAGTCTTTGAGAAACTGCGTAATACTTCTGCAATTAGACCGTGGGAAAGATGCTAACGCGAAGAGAACCTAAAGGATTTCGATTTAGTTTCGGTTGAAAATCGTGTTTGCATGCGTATGCTATCGTCTCGGTTGGAGGTTGATAGCAGTATGACTGAAGCATTGGATCCTAGCCAGTCATGCACTTCTTTGAGCTATTATTACACATGTTACGAAGCTTCCACGTTATCTTATGCTCAAGTTTATATGAAGACTAGCTATATGCTACTCCAATCCAGAAGTGTTTCGCAATTCCTACTTGATCGACAATGGCTAAACTCGCTTTGATATATAATGAGCAAAAATGATTCAGTGATTTAGCACAAAATTTTAAAATAAAGATTGCATATATCTTAGAACTGAATGAGATACCGTTTTATGGGCTATGAATACCAAAATGCATATTACACAATTAACGAGTTAGTATAAAGTTGAAAACGAGTTTTTAGAGATATCTTGCCAAGAAGTCAATCGTATCTCTTTAGCTTTCATTTTCTAGTTTTTTTTCCAATTATCTATCGCCACCTCAGAGCACAGTATATCCTGCATGTAATCAAACGGGGGACATTAAGAACATAAAATCTCTGCTGTTTAACAAATTTATTTTATTTTATAAACGTGTTACGTAATCTTGTAATAATTCTTGCTTGTTGTATAAATAAAATAAATGTAGTAATTCAGCGTCTCAAATTTTGGTGAAAGGATAATTTGTTTGCGGTCCAGCATATTAAATTTTTGCTAAATGTTGGTTACATCCTATAAAAATTAGCGATTTACAAATCTGAGTGAATTAATAGATGGTTAATAACAGAAAGGAATAACCCCATCCATTATTTATATTAAAGTTTCTTGAAGAGAAAACGTGGTCTGTATAGCTTTTTAGATATGTAAATGAAAAAATTTACCTTTTTAAAAAGATCTCACGAACTCTACAAAATCAATAATTATGAATTACGTTTTAATTCCTATAACAAAAAATACTCATATAGGGATACGAACGCTTATTTCCCCAGGAAAAACAGGGAGCAATACTTAGTCCTTAAGAATAATAAAACCATTTCGTTTTGACTTGTATCTGGTCCGATCTTCGTGTCGCACAGAAATCATCGAGCGACCATTTCTTTTAAGGGAAGCTAAGAACGACGTACGTTGTGGGTTTGAAAATGAGTCGCAGCCAGCAATCGCAAGTGGGCAATATACTTCCCTCTCAGACGAAACTGTGACCTCCTTTAAGGGAAGCGCTAACAGCACGCACAATAACTTGGCCTCCGAAAAATAAAAGAAAAACTGAAACAAAGGCAGAGACGCATTCGTATTTTCTTCACGCGTCGAATTTTCCTCTGTTCTTTAACTTTACGGAACGATTCGTTTTTAAGTCAAATCCTGGCGAGGTCACGGTGCATATTAAAAGAGGAAATTTCTCGTTGCGCTGTTAAGCTGCACTATCCGCTCGAAGATAATTTTTATCTTCGCGGAAAGAAATAGGCATGCTAAGATAAAAATGTTGACGGTTTTGAACATAAGTTTAGCGCGCGGGTTTTGTGGAAGTATATTATCGCACCGAAGGAATATCGAACGGATAACGCAGTCCGAAGATCAAATTAAATCTTAGCACAAAATGGCTTCCATCCTCACCAATTTGATTTAAATTATAAACTATAAATATATAATTAATGCGATACGTAAGGAAACATCGGCTTTTTCTGAGAAAGTAATTCCTGGAAATGTTTTTGCAAATAAATTTTTCATGTTAAATTAGGAGGTAATATAAATATTTTTAAGGCAAAAGTTAAGCTTGAATACTATGTCAACAAACTTTTTCATCCTTTTAATCGAGAATAATTGAAAAATAATTGAGTAACAGCGGTTCCTACAGTCAAATGTTACGAATGAACCTCGAAGGACGATTGAAAAAGAGTGAAAGCTCAAAGACATCGCTTGCGACATTGATTATATCATACAACAAAAATATGCATAATAACATATAAGTTTTTAAAATAATATTTTAGGAATACGACGACTCACGAACTAGCGAAAAAGACCACTAAAAATAATCTGCTCATTAAATCCCTCCGTTTGGCGGAAGTTGAAAAGTGCCATAACTCTCAGCCGCTAACCAGATAGCACTTTCCCTCACAATGCAAATGACTTGGGACGTGCCCATTATTCCCGCTATTTTTAACGTTTCACTGTATTTCTGGAATCTGAAGGTAAGTCCAGCGAAAGAGTTCGAGTAGATAGATCACGAAGTTAAACCGTACCGGGAAATTATTCGGGAATAATATTCGAGAAACAGCTAATAAAGGAGGGTATAAAAATTATGTCTTCATTCCAAATTGCAAAAGCGATGACGAGAATAGTTCAAGAGATACAGGACCGATTTTGTTCATCCGACTTCAATTACCTAGTAAAAGGCTAAAGAGGGGAATATGGGTATTTAGCCCAGCTATAGATTCGAAGCAACATTATCATCTTGTTTTCTGATAATGAAAATCTTTCAAGTCGCAATTCGGAATATGAGTTCAAGATGTAACAAAATTTTCTTAATAAATAGAAGCCTCGATGAAATTTATTTTGCTTGAACGAGGTGTAAGATAGATATCTTGAAGATAAACGTAATAAAAACTACATTGTGACAGAATAAATGTTACAGCAATAATTTTTCGGAATAATAGCACTTGTGCCACTTAGTAACGACCGTCGATCAGATTCGGGTTATTTAATGCCTGTATTAATCGTTCCAGTGTACACTTTGGGATACTTTATGAGCCATTTAGCGTAGATTAATTGATTTATGGATACAGTGCTGGCCCTGAGGTCGCACAAGTTTTGAAAAATGTTTTCAGCTCGATATCGAAATGTCGAAAGATATGAGATAGTATTAATCTGTAAAATATTATTACAGTTAATTAGGCATAATAATTATTTTTATTCGGTATGACAGAATCACTATAGCTGAATTACAGAAGCAAGTCTTTATCAATCCATGGCGTGTGATGAACAGTGGAGGATAAATTGACGGAATACATTTGCTGATGTTCAGCTTTAAATGTAAGCATAAATACAGATTACTATGCTATACACTCTATTAGGTATATTTCCCTTGAGTTGAGAGACACTTCAGCGTTAAGATATCCTTAGAATAATGTTAAAATAAACATCTTAGTGTGTTTATTCTCTTGCTAAAGATAGCGATGATTTCCTACAATGAAAGATATATAATATCCTAAACTCCTATGGACCCAATGATCACAGCATTCGGATAATCAAATCGCCAGCTATCCACTCTGTGCATTTCTACATGTTTTTGCACCAACAACGTAAATGTTTGTCTGCATTCCTTGTTAAAGGGGTAGTTAACGTACCCGGCTGCCAATGCGCAGTTTCGAATCCATCCAATTTATGGTCGTATATCTCCGCCACTCAATCTATTACAACACATCTAATTGATAAAATCTGTATTTTTAAATAAATAATTATCATTACCAATTATAATATAGAAGAAATATATTCTATCAAAGTGACGGGACTTTTAAAATCTAACCGGGTTTGTCAAACCTAATTGTAAGCCTCGTCTCAAACTTAAAATTGCTCTGTTTACTGGTTTACAAAGCTTGAAACATGCACACAGCATAAATGTATTATATATCTAAATCCCCTTATGATCGTGTCTAGCCTGAGACATTTCCACGAATGACTAAGCACGTTTGAAAACATACGTCCTGATCAAGGCACGAAATTATTTTATTGCGCAATATATTTTTAGGATATTCATATTCGGCTAATAAACATCTTTGCCTTATTTTAGTAACTTTTACCTTGGGATAAATTGAGGTGATGTACAATTTACGCAATCTTTGGTCGATTTCACGTAAAGTTGTACAAAAAAAGCAGAAAGAAACGTGTACGTAATTCATGCAAAAGATGGACTAGGAAGTGTTTCTGATGGCTTGTGTCACACTCTCCTCCAGAAAAATCTTTGAACAGATGACGTAGTTTTCCCAGACCAAGAAACAACACGAGTAACTTTCTCCAAACCCAAGTTTTGCCGTAACAATCTTCCTCAAGTTCGTGTGCTCATAAGGAATGCTGTGAACATTCCGAAATAAGGCCACTGCCCGCAAAACGGGAGGTGAGGAACGGAATATTCCGATTCGACCTACAACTTGCATTTTTACCGTCAAAAGGGCCAATTTAAACAATGCATTAGCGAGTATAGAAACTGGATTAGGATCAATGTTCCCTCTCTCAAAACCAGGAATTTATCTTATATTCCTAAAATGTCATGTCAGTAATCCTTACATAAATAAATAGCCTTCAAAATTTTCAGAATTGTCAGTAATCTCAAGGAGTTACCCCCTCGCGTTAAATTATTTAGCCGAATACTTACGGATATACTCACATATCGAATGTTGGTCAAATCCTTCTACAAATGATAAAAAATTAAGATTTAGGATTAAATTCACTTAAGTGTGTTTGGGATTTTAATTCTTATTTAATTAGGCTTGTTAAATTATTCGAGACGTTTACTCAAAATAAATCGAGTTTTTTCCAGTTTAATAAACGATAACCACATTCGCCTGTTACAAATATCAACGTATATAACCTCAATCGCGAAGTTAGGTAAATAAATTAACCAGCTGTAGACTTTTATGGAGCTAAAAAAAATCTAGTTTTATTATACATATTTGCCGGAATGAAGCGTTATGAGAACATCGGTCAACGATACAAAAAAGTTCCAAAGAGATCTTAAAGAATTCTTTACAGGGTCTGTATATTACACCACTGAAGAGTATATGGAAAGAAGAAAATTATGATTATGGTATGATGGGATGTGATGTGATTTTGGTGATGGGAATGATTGTGGTGTGGCTTTGTAATGGCCTGAATGACGATGTCATTAGGGAGTGTATGGAGGAAGGAGGGTTCTAAATGATTGTTATATGATGGCTTGTGATGTAACTTTAATGATGTAACTGATTGTGATGTGACTTATGATGGTCGGACTGACGATGCTCATACAATTGTAAATAAATAATAATTATTATTATTAATAGATATAATGAAAACAAGAAATTACGAACATTATTTGAATATATTTTACTTCCTATCGAACGAATAACGACGAAAGAAACCAATTTCTCTTAAAACAATGGCCATTTCCGATATTCCCACCTTATTTTCGAGCCGGACAAGTATAAATTAAAACCGTTAGATTCCGATGCGGAAGCATGTATTTTCGATGTGCAGAACGTCAGAATTATTAGCATTAGGCAAAGTGTTTTTCAGGCGCCGCAAATAATTTCAACGTTTCCATTACACCGAAAAATAAATAAAAACAAGCGACAAAGGGTACGCTTTCAAAAAAACAGGTAAACGAACTGAACGATAAAAGGAGAGAACGAGAATTCTTTGTTCCGGCATATACGCAGATGTGGGTATAAATAAATTGGTCATTGCGGCGAAAATTTCATTACGATATTTTTTTCATCGAACGTGGAAATATTCGTCTGAGAAGTGTCGTTAAAAATCTATTCGAAGGGGAAGGAAAAAAACCGCAAACATTATCACTCGTTAAATTAATGACCGCATAAATAGAAATGATTCAACACCGACCGCTTAAACCGCAGAATTAATCGCTCTTGTACACAATTGTGGGAATACAGCAGCAGAATAATCTTATTGAGATTGATAGGAAAGATTGCACTCACGAAAACTTAAAAATTTTCATCAAAGACATTTGGATTTTTTTATTCTCCGAATTATCTGCATGCAGGCTCGACAATTATCGACGAGATCTATTCCCGAGTTATTCTGGTAAGATATATTTATTTTCTACCGGCATTCTAGGAAAATTATATATAACTAGTTGCCTGTTGCCGCAATTCCGGCAAGAAAGTTTCGGCAAGTTCTAGTTTAGTATTGTAAAACATAAATGTTTTCACACGCTGCTCCGGAATAAATGCAGCCCGTCGCCTAACGTTCTTTGTCGTTTAGATTATCTACGAAGAAAAGATAATCATGTCACTTTCGATATGTTTAAAAAAATAACGTGCGTCCCTATTCTCTTTTAATTTTTAATCTATGCGTGAGCCTATTAGCGTTAGTAAGCACTGTAGATGTATAATATAATGGTTTTACTTACACAAAGATAAAATTCCACCATTCAAACGCTGAAACGAAGATTCAATTGCTTTGATTAAATCGTTAGAAACGCTTCCCATGCGTAGTCAACAGAATAATTATCCATAAATATTTATGTTGCTATGTATCAATAATTTCGAAGCTTAAACAAAAGTTCAAGCGAATAACGCTATTATTTCACATATATGAAGGTTTAATTGTCAGTAACTGAATCGGAGGCAACAATGACGGTCGCTTTGGCATCGCCCAGAAAGAGTACGAAATATCCGCAACATTTCGAAAACAATTCAATATTTCCGAAAGAGTTTTATCCGTCGAATATAGCAAAAACGAAGAAAATCGGACAATATTTACGTATTTTGATGAATGAAGGAATAAACCTAGTTATACGTTTTTGAGAAATTTAAGAATTTATCTGGACAAATAAATAGAAGTAAAACCCCTCCGATATTTTAAATACGGGCTTAAAATAAACGCCTGTTTTTAATTAAATTCAGATAGTTTTGTTTAATTTCCTGACTATTTTGTCAAAAAAAATACGGATCGCCTTAATCAATCAAGAATTAAAAATACAAAATGTTCGAGGATGGTCTAACATCTAATAATATTAAAATTCTAATAGTACGTACGCACGTGAAGCATTAAAGCGGCGTATTTCTCGAGAACCGTTCGTTATAAAGATATGCGGTAAACGGCGTTTCATTTCTACATGCTATGAGGTCCATGGAAAAATATTTTCGTTTGCTAAAGTGTCCCGGGTTCGAATCCAGGAGACAATTATATTTTCCCATAAATTTACACGGGATTTTCGAATTTTTCGAGTGCAAGGTTTTTTCCTTCATTCATAAAAATATGTAAATATGGACCGATATTCTTTGTTTTTGCTTTATTCGACGGCTTAATCTCTATGCTACCTTGTTCTTGCGAAGTGTACATGTTACGTGGTCGAAGTTTTCAGAAATACGCAATTGTTTTCGAAATATTGTGGATTTTTTGTACTCTTTCCGGACGTTGCGAAGGCGACCATCATTGTTGACTCCGATTCAATTAATGCCAATAAAACCTTCAATATAGACGAAAGAAAAGCGTTATTCGTTTTGAACTTTTGTTTACGCATTGAAATTAATGATGTATAGCAACGTACATATTTAAGGATAATTGTTCTGTTGACTGCGTATGGGTAGCATTTATAACGATTTAATCAAGGCATTTCGTCGTTTGAATGCTGGAAATTTACCTTTTTGTAAGTAAAGTTTTTATATTATACATCTGTAATGCTTATTAACACAAATAGGCTCACGCATAAATTTAAAATTAGATGAGAATAGGGAAGTACGTTATTTTTTAAAAACATATTGAGAAATACATGGTTATCCTCTCTACGTAGATAATCTAAATAAACGGTTGCATTGAATGTTATATTAAAAATAAAGGACAAATATTTCAATAATAAGTAACATACAAAATTATAAACATAAATGTTCGTGATCAATTACGGTGTATCATTAATTTCCTCTCTTACATGACTTTTAAAATGCAGATTTCTGACTGACTTATGGGTTAATCTCCCTCGCGCCGGATGGACGTGTAAAAGAGAAGGAAGACTTAACAAAACAATAGAATCTTCATTTCATCGTTTGAATGCAGGAATGTTACCTTCTTGTAAGTAAAACCATTATATTATACATCTACAGTGCTTATTAACGCTAATAGGCGCACGCATAGATTAATAATTAAATGAGAATAGGGGCGTACGTTATTTTTTTAAACATATTGAAAGTTACATCGTTATCTTCTCTTCGTAACTAATCTAAATAAACTGTTGCATTGATTGTTATTTATAAAAAAGAAAGGACAGGTTTCAATAATAAGATACAAAGAAAATTGTAAACTTCAAAGTTCGTGATCAATATAGCAGTAATTTCCTCTCTAATATGACTTTTAAAATGCAGATTTCTGACTGACTTCGCAAAAATTTCATTCTACACTACTCTGAACAATTCGGACGCTACATCTACCTTCACATATTTTATTTATCAATTTTTTCTTTATTTTAATTATGGACAATTTATAAAAGTTTGTCAGTTTTCTTTGCCGATTCTTTCTGACAGTTCTAATAGAATCGGCGGATCTTTAACAAAATAAATAAATTTGTTGCCACATATAAATTACCTTCTTTCTTCTACATTAATCTGATATTCGTGAAGCCGTGTTAAAAATGCGAATAACTCGATAAATAATCGAGATAGAAACTCATATATTGTAAGATGGGGACGAAAAAAATCTCGTAAAAAGCACTGGGTTCGACTAAAAATTAGGCCTATTTCTCATAAGGTAGGAGGGAGGGAAGGAGAGGGAGGGTGAGAGAGGTAGAGTAAGAGAGAGAGAGGGGGGGGAGAAAGAGGGTGAGAAAGGGAGGAGGAGAGAAGCAATTATTTAACTAAAGAGCGTGGCACGGGGTTGGGCGCCGGAGGCGCCAGAGGCGGAGCCCCTAGTTTCAATTATTTCCTAACGGAGGGTTACAACGTATACCGTAGCATAGATTTTTTAGAAATACGACAACGTTTGCGACTTCAACCCGATTTAAGAACTAAACCTCAGCACATTATAACATAAGTCCCACACCTCAATGACGTGAACCTCCGGATGCGTGAGAAATAACATTAAATTCTTAGAAAGTGTGCCACAGTAAAAAGTTTTAATCGCGCCATTGTTTAACCTAGTGAGTTCACATGCCCATCAATCGCTTTTGGCTTCATTTTATCTCTGGAGACCTTCCGAGCAGTCCCTTTAGAATATGGATTTTTTTAAACCGCCGTAAACATTACTTTTAATGACACCCAATCACAGTTCTCTATCGCAATAAATTTCTTGTGTTCGTAAAATAAATTTGTCCGTAAATTTATGATTTGATGCATTTTGGAAAGAAATAGTGATTAAAACGTATCTTATAAGATATTGAGCGCATTCACTTCTTCGTTGCACAAATGAAATGCGTAAATTAGTATCTCGGGAAGATTATGACACTTAATTATTACATCCGCTAATCGAGACTTCAATTAGAAAATGTTACACGAAAAAAATATACCGTTTGCCACATCTCAAGGGTTGCGCTGTAACTCTGAATAGAGTCCACACCCAAAGAAGTTAATGCTTATAGCATACATTACAGTAGCAGGATATGAGCTATTGTAACTCTTAAGGCGAGAGAAATTCTTTTATCCTCTCACATTTGCGAAGCAACTTACAGTCTCTCTCATCCTTTACGGATCTCAATAAGGTCAACATACTGCACTGGTGGTGTAGTGGTTAGCGTGTCGGCTTTCCGTTACAAAGTTACGGGGTTCAAACCCCGTGAATGGAGGTTTTTCAAAAAAAAAAAAGCTATCATCGGTGCCTGACAGTAGGCAGCAGTACTGTCAGTATGGTATAGAGCCGAAAACAAATTATGTTAGCTGATCTATATCCAATAGAACTGTAGGCGTGATCGGGACGATTTGAACGGCTACAGTACTGCGAGGGAAACTACCACATTAAAATTCCCTAGTAATGATTATATGGTTGGACAATATGAGTTCTCTCGGGGTAAAATATTCCGGAGGTAAAATAATCGGATCTCCGGGCGGGGACTACCTTGAGGAAAGCATTTGTCGAAGGTAACTTACGCTTAGGTACTTGGAATGTAAAAACCATGAGGAAGGCAGGAAAGCTAGAGAACCTGAAAGAAGAAATGAGAAGAAATAGGATTGATACCATAGGGTTGAGCGAAGCTAGATGGGAAGGAGAAGGAGAGTTCGACTCGGAAGAATTCACGGTAGTTTACTCAGGAGGAAATAGTGGGGCAAGAGGAGCAGCTCTGGTACTTAGGAAAGATATGATGAAGAGCGTGACAAAAATAACAGCAACGAACGATAGGTTGATGGCAATAAAGCTAAAAGCAGTCCCAGTGGACATCTTGATAATCCAGGTATATATGCCAACGTCCACTCATGAAGAAGAAGAAATTGAGGAGATGTATGAACAAATTAACGAGATTTACGAAGAAGACGGAAGAGGAAAGGTAAACTGCAAAATAATGGGAGATTGGAACAGCATAGTTGGTGAAGGACAAGAAGAAAATGTTGTTGGTCAATACGGACTTGGGAAAAGGAACCGAGGAGGAGAAAAACTGGTAGAATTCTGTGTTAATAACGACTTAGTAGTGACTAATACATGGTTCAGAAAACATAAACGAAGGCTGTACACATGGAAAAGCCCAGGAGATAGAATGAGATGCCAAATAGATTACATCCTAGTAAAACAAAGATTCAGGAACAGCATAAAAAATGCTAAGACATTACCAGGAGCAGACATTGATTAAGATCACATCCTTCTAATAGTCGATATAACTACAAAGCTGAAACAAATAAGGAAAACGAGAAGAGATAGACAGACTTGGGACCTAGAAAAACCGAAAGAAAGGAAAGATGCCTTCAGCACAAAGTTGGAAGATCGCCTTAGAAATTTGGAAAACAAACCGAAGACCGTGGATACAGAATGTGAGGAAGTGAAAGTCTGCATCAAAGATACCTTGAATAAAGAGATTGGGAAACAAGAGAAGAAAATCAGAAAACCATGGATCACTAAGGAAATTCTGGAGAAAATGGATGAGAGAAGGAAATGGAAAAATGTTAACAGTGAAGAAAGTAGAGCCAACTATAGACGCATAAACAATGAGATGAGAAGGGTAACAGATAAAGCTAGGGAAAATTGGATAAAAGAAAAATGTGAGGAAATACAACAGATGGAGAAGTTAGGACGATACTAAATGATGTACGCTAGGGCACTGGAGTTAGAAGATAAGAAGTCTAATGGGATTCGTGGTAAAGGAATTATTAATACAGATGGAAAAATAGTCGCAGAACCAAAGGATGTAGCACAGGTATGGGAAGAATACATTAAGGAACTATACAAAAAGCAGGCAGGAACTGGAAGAAGAGAATTGCATTGAAAAAGACAACTTGGGACCAAGTATTATGAAAAGCGAAGTAGAAAAGGCGATACAGGAACTAAAGAAAGGAAAAGCTACAGGCAGCGATGGAATACCGGTAGAGGTACTTAAAGTCATGGGATCGGAAGGACTAAAAGTGATTACGAAACTAATTAACAAGATTTACGACTCGGGAGAGTGGCCTCAGGATTCCTTAGATGTTACAATGATCCCTCTAAAGAAGAAGCCAAAGGCAATGCAGTGTAAGGACTACAGAACGATATCCCTACTGTCACAGACGACTTGAAAGGGAAAGAGAGCTATCAAGTCATGAAGAAAACTGCGGAAAATAGGAGTATATGGAGAACCAAGTTTAACCTAGAATAATCACGGACCTATCAATGGAGAGACTACCTATGATGATGACAGTGGCGTTAACTAGGGTCGGAAGGCCCCGCGGCAATATACTATCGATGGTTCCTCTTCCCCTACCCCCTTAACCAACAAATACACATGCTCAGTTAAAACTGAAACCCATTGTAAAACCTAACAATTTGTGCATATTAATCAGTTGACAGGAATGTGCTGAAAATGTTAGGATTTTAAAATTACCCTCCCCAAAAATTATTATTAACCGGGAAGTCGTTCAGAAATTAGAATAATAAAGAAAAATTGCCAGTAAATCTTTTTTTTTTCTGTGTTCGGAAAATTTCGAGAGCCCCCAGGGGCCCACGGAGGTATTTGGCCACCCACGCCATCCTATTGTTACGACACTGCTAACATAACAAAATTTTTATTCCTCCTGCATAGTACAGCCTAAGAGTTTGTATGGTTGTTATATCCATAATCCGTCGGTCGAATTTAAAAAAAATTCAATTTTGAAGCATACGTTCCTCAAGTTTAAAATCGGACAATGGACTGCCAAAAAAACATAAGCAGGTGCATTCTTCGGGACTGGGTAAATAAGTAAGTATTGCACGATTGCACCTCATTTACGTATTTACGTATTCGCCACCGTCATCTGTTGGCTCGTCGTAGAAACGAATCGCACAGCCCGGTCTTAAAATGAAAAAGAAATCCCCCGACTCTTGTCCTTGGCCCAACTATTTACTCCCATCGCCTCGTATCAAGGGGCCTGCTTCCTTTCGTCGTATCTGGCGCTCATCCATCCTCGTCACGTGACCGAAAATATCGTAGCAGCAGAAGCGTCATTTCGATCGTATCGCGGAGGGGGGGGGTATATATCCTTCACTCACTTTTTAAACGACACGAACCTTTGTCTTTCGTTTTTTAAGATATTTTTCATAAGATATAAAAAATAGAGACTTCCGCGTAAAAAATGTGACCTTTTTCACACGCTTTACGTGCGGCATTCTTTTACTTTTATTTCTCTTCGTTTCATCGCGAAAAGATAACGTTATCCTCATTCATCCGGTATACAGAGAAGGACGTACTGGGTTCAAGGTCGAATGCAGCCTAAGACGAATCAGTTGACTTTTCATTTGCCCCCCCCCGTAGGATTTAATTAAGGCTTGCTTATTGCTATATAAGAATGCGCGACTCGATAAAATAAACTTGCTTAGCTTTTTCTGTTTCCAATCCACACGAAAAAGGTATTCGTACAACAAGGACTACTTTTCGTTTTAGTGTTACGCAAGCAAAACAGCTTCGCCCCTGTAATTGGCGTTTTATTTTTCCAAGTTATTAAAACAAAGACTTCTTTTAATGCTACTCGATTCGTAATATTTGAGCGGAAAATTTTCTTAGATGGTTATTTCTTAGAAATAAAAAGTTTTTGAAAGGAAGGGTACCTATCTTTTATTTAAATGATAGGTGTAAACGAGGTAATTGATGAACGACCAAAATAGTTTTTATTCCCCGTATTTTATAAATGGATTAAACCCAAAGACTAACATATACGTACCTAAATGTTTTTCTGGCCTTCACGCTTATAATTGTCCTTCGTGCACTGTTTCCCCGAAATACAGGAGATAAACTTCTTTCAATGACGACTATGATCGCGTCTTCAATTAGTTGATCCAAAATACAGAACAATTGCAAAATTACATATCTAAATATATATGCGCGCGCACACACAAATAAACTTTTATATAACTTGCTTAGCAAATGATAAATATGAAAAAATTTAACCCATGGCAGTCCTCCTAAGAGTCCAGTTATAGCCCACACCGACTATTTTGTCCACTCGCTCGAAAGAAATGAAAGTACAGAAAATCACGTTCATGGTTAGTTGACCGCGTGAAAAAAAAGAATTCCTCGAATTTCATCGGCCGTTACAAAGGAATGTCGATTCAAACGATAAAATCATTTGGAAAGACCCTAATAAAAACACGAATGAAATTCAATTTGCGATATACGTTTAGGGTTTCATTGTAAGAATCACTTTTGCAAATATATTCTAATCAACGATCTTTCTATTCCTACTGTAGAGTAGACATATTCACGAGGAGAAATATGATGCAAAGATGGGATACCATCGAAGAGGAGATTAGTATTTATCAGCTGCTGCCGCAGCGATAACGTTAACGTGCCCTTAAAAACGTCCACTTTTATGCGCTGCGAGTGATACACGCATGCGAGCCTCTTCTAAGAGAAGTACTCTTTGGAGTCTTGCTTTAAAAGTGGAAACCATGCTTCATTCTATCAGAACAACGCCATTATTCTGTATTCCAAAGCCATTTCCAATAACCGCTTTCACGTTTATTGTTCATGTCGATTACAACGGTGAAAATAAATAATTAAACTTCTCAATTATTGCCATGTTTGTGGCAATACCATCAAATACGTCAGAATATTAAGAGGATAATATTACCTCATGGATAACATGTAAGTTCTAGCGCCTACCAAAATAGTGCAAAAGTTGACATTTTCGTCGTAATCCGATTCAATTACAATTTTACAATTATTAACAAAAAAAAGCGGTCGCGTGAGAATCTAGTTTGCTATTCGAATGGAACGAATATAGGGTGAAAATATGCTCGTTTAAGGGACGTGAAATTTCACGAGCTACGACAAATGTCGGCGACACTGTGATTTCAAAGGATTTCCGAAGAACGTCGACAGGATTTACGAATCGCTCGAGTTTTTCAAATTTCGCAATTCCGTTCCGTCATCCCGAAATGCATTCCCCGAAAAATCGAAATACGTTCCCCAGAAAAATCGATATCCCACGCGTGTTTTCCCTTCTATCTTCCGCATTCTACCACTTGTCCAAACAGCAGAGTAATCAGCGACAACCAACTAGCAGCCAACGTAAGCAGATTAATTTTCACCAGATCATCGCTATCCGCAGCGAGACAAATAAAAGAATCAAACCCCGTAAACATTTTTACTTTCTCCATGCGTAGTAATGGGAAAGTATTGTGATCACGAAAAAATCGACTTCGAGATTTCAACGGAAATACACGTTTTGAGGTCCCTAGAACACGTTTAGACTATTTTCGGAATGTCTGTGTATGTATGTATGTATGTGTGTGCGTGTGTGTATGTGATTGTTGGCGCTCTAACTCATAAAATACTTGCCATATCGTTACCAAATTTCATATATAACACTTTAGCATGAGCACAAAGAACTGATTAGTTTTGCACAATAACGGTTAACCGGAAGTCGAGGTTTATTCGAAACCTGATTCGGTTTTTGCGATATTTCTCCCTTAAAACATCATCATTGTATATACAATTCGTTACAAAGGTTATAGACAATGTAATTTCCTACAACTTTCATTTGAAACAATTTTCCATAGAAGTTATTTTTTAGGAATTATTTATAAATAATCGGTTTTTCGGTTTCAGTCAAATATCTCCTTAAAAACATCGTTATTTGTAATCTTCGCGAGGACCGAAGTTGTAGAGAATAATATTTCTTCCAAGTTTTGTTTGAAACAAATTTTCGTAGAACCATCCGTTTCGGAGATATTTTGCTTTTTCTTAATTTTCAGTATACAGTGCCACCACCATGTAGCGGTGAATTCTGTAAACATTCAAAATATACGTAATTTACGGCAATAAGGACGACTGTATTCTTTTACGATACGAAATAATAATTTTGCCTTATAATGCTATTCATAATAATTTAAATATCTATACCCCAAATACGGAGAATGTCATGCGTTGGCCACATCAGATTTTTTTAAAAAACATATCTATAAATCGAACCAGTAGCTAACTAAGAGAAGACGTAAAATAACAAAAAAAAAAACTTCGGCGTAACACCCAGGAAAAAAATAAACAATTTCGCCACATCCCCAAAGGGACGAGGGGATGAAACCGTCTAAGAAAACACCAACTTCCTTCCATCTATATCAAACCCGCAATTAATGCCGCTATTTTTTCTTCTTTTCTTCAGTCCTCGATCCAGATAATGAGAAAAAAGGATTATAGCGGGAAGCGCTGCACATGGGAGTCGAGAAAGAAAGAGAGAGATAAATAAAGAGAGGGAGAGGGGGAGCCAGAAGGAATAGGAAGTGGGAGAGTAGAAGGGGAGTTCTCGAAAGAGACCGTGGAAGGGATAGTATCAGCCTCGAGTGAGGAGGTGGAGGAGTAGGAGGAGGGGTGGGAGAGGCAGGGAGGCGCGGGAGGGGAGGGAACGGAAGCCGACGAGAGAGAGAGAGAGGGTGGGAGGGAGGGAGAGATATCGAGAGGGAACAGAAACTCAACTCAGACGCGTTCTGTACTCCGACGGTGGCGGACGAAACGAAAAACTCCCGACTCGTTTTCTCTCTCTCTCTCTCTTTCGTCGAAAAGAACTCGAGGCCGCCACCGATTTTAAAAAATATCAACATTACGAAACATTTTTTTTCCGAGGATAGAGAGAGAGAGATTGGAGCGAATATATCCATCGGTGGGAAAGAACATCTGATTCATCTTTCTTCGTCTTATTACGAATCGGACCTTAATCGCCTCTCCCGCCAAGAAGTCATCCCCCTGCCGGACAACCATCTACGATGAGTGCTTCGGTGATCGCATCGTTTGAACCCAACGGTTCGAGGAACGCAACCCGCCTCTGAAAAAAAGGTTATTTTCTCAGTTTTGTCAAGAAGGGGGTTGGGGGGGGGGGGGGGGGGGAAGGGATAGGGTTGTTTTTTTTTTAGAGGCGCGTGCGAGAGGTGTTGTGAGTGGGAGAGGGAAGGGTAAGGGCCACTGTGTTGTTTTATATGGTCATGGGCGAAGGGGCGTGTCCGATTCTTCTTCTTAGGTGAATGTGGGGTGGAGTAAGAGAGAGAGAAAGAAAGGGTTAAAAGCATGGTTGTGCCGGTATCGTTGGAGGCCTCCGGAAAAGGTGAGAGGGGAGGAGAGCCCGGAAGAACTTCCGGGGGATCCCCGAAGCCCCGCATCATATCCGAGCTAATGAAGAAGCATGTGGCGGAAGGAGCGGGAGGCGTCGCGGTGCCGGGGAAGGAGAGGAGAGGTCAAAAGACGACACCTCAAAAGACGTCCAACATCTACTCGTGTTCTCCGGAGTCTGGAGACAGGCCCCGTATGAGCGGTGAGTCCAATTCGATACTACCAACCCCAATTATCTTACCCTTTTACTAGGGCTGCGCTTAACGTCTCCAAAATGCGCCCCTTTTATTTTATTTTTAGCGAAGCACCTCAAAAAGTCGTCGACATTCTACCTTTTTTTTTGTAAGTCCTTCAAAACCAGAAAGGATTTACGGAGTCCCGAGTTTTTCCCAGCACACGAATGCCGATCGTCGATTGTCTTGGCGCGATTTTCTTTTGTCGAATGTCATGGGTAACGACGACGAGGCGGTGTTTGCCAGACCGTTCACCGCTCATTGATGATTCTCTTTAAGGCTTGATTTAAACGGATAAAGATTAGCGGGTTTTGTTTGATATCCGTTAAAGGAGCGTATTGTGTCGTATTTCATATCCTCAGGTAGGTTTAATTAACGTTATTGAGTCGCGGTCATTGGAAATGTAGTTAAAGAGAAACGGTTGAATATCGATGGTAATTGGATGGGTTCAAACGTCGCAGGGGGAAGTTCGTTTTTTTATTATCTGCGACCTATTGCGTAATAGTCTCACGCGTTCGAGCTTGAAAGGAAACAAACGGCCGCTGAAAACGATGGCTGAACGCTTAGTTGAATATGTTTACGGTGTTGGATGCGGTTATTTAAATGAAACTAGTCATGTCGCTAGATGAAACGGGGAAATATTTTACGCGATAAAGCATACAGTGGGAAGCACCGGAGAAAGGATTATCTTCGAAAAATGCAACAGTTCTGGAACTTGCCAACTTTCGGAGGAAATTTAACTTAAACGCCGCTTCCTCATTTCTTGACGAATGCTTTTTAAAAGTTATGAAAATATAGCAATGAAATCATCGTTGAGTTTTTTCTCGGGAATTTTAACATTAGTTAAAAGGTACGTAATTAATGTATGTACCTACTTGCGCGAGAATATTACAGAAATTTGTATTTTCCTCTGTAGTTTTTTCAAGGTATTTGTTTCGAACAGACGATTCTTAAGTGTAATCTTTATTTAATTGATCTCTCTCTTTATCCCATCAACCTTGCAACAATTTACCATCCATTCGCCCATACTAATACTCCCTCTTCTGCCATCACGTAAGCTTCTATTCGTTTTCCTTTTGTTTAGTTTTGCGGTTAGTTATTAGCGTGTTATTCGCATAATCTTACGACTTATTATATTATTCTATTCTATTAATTTATTATAATCGAGCGGAATCTCCATCGTAATATTTAAACAAGTTAGTTAAGTGTACAGCGTATCACAAATGGGCGCGTTTCGTGCAATGGAGTATTAGAATGAAATTATATACCTGTATGTACGGGAAATAGCGTTTTAAAGTTCTTTTCTTCATCATAAATAATCCATTTTCTTCCTATTTAAAAATATTGCATGCACATGTAAGGAAATTAAACATTTGTTTGTGAGATTGTTTATGTTAGCAACAATGGAGAAGTAACCATGCAAGAAAATAGTACAACTAGAATTAATACATTCTTGTTCGATTTTCTTGATAACGGCGACTCCTACGATAAAAATGTATAGGAAAAGAAATACTCTAATTTACCAGTTATACAAGTTTTATTTGAAAAATATTTTGATATGAGCAACACTTTACGGGTTATGACGCAAAGTTCATTTTTTGTCACCAGTAAAGTGGTACCCCTGATTGGCTTACGAGATTCATTTTTGAGATTTTCTATTATCTTTTATTTTAAGTCTTTAATATCAAATTTCATGAAAATCCGTTCGGTAGAAGCCGAGAACGAACATGCGGACGGACAGACAGACAGACGACAATAGGCGCTCACGCTGAAAAAGAAACGCGCCTAAAAATCAATTAATTCTTTGATTTCGGTGAATGTTTGGATTAATATCGTGTTAACGAGGAATAATACTTTATTTTTAAATCCATGTTATTATTTCGTTTTTCAAATCGATGGATTAGTTTTCGTATTATTTAATCTTTGATTAAGATAGTTTCATAGTCATAAAACTAATCAGTGCGCATTTTTTTTACAAATCTGCCAGCATTGTGGGTGATCCGCCGATTGTAAATCCTAAAAAAAAAGGAGTAACTCGAAGTAAATTCTAAAGAAAAAGTTTCTTTTTTCGAGTTTGTGGTCCGTTGCTATTTAATTAATACGAATCATATATTATCCTATCAATCAATTATTCATCATTAGTTGGCTTCAGTGAGCATAAAATATTTGGGAAGGCCGCATTGCTATTTCGGCCGCAAAGTAGCCGTCATCAATGTCGATTCACCAATACAAAATTCCAAAAAAATAAGGCTCGGCACAACCTGTTTTCCTAATCTTTTAATTTCGGTTGGAGCTATCGAAATTACCATTTCCGTCGCGGCCATAAAGCGAGCTCGATAATTTTTTGAAAAAATTTTTACCACGCTTAATTTTGATGCCCTTCTTAAGCTAACGAATTTCTGCGACATGTTGCTTAAACAATTGATCAAATTCTTGAGCCGATAGTAATTTTATATGCCTTTCATGTACGACGAATCGTTCCAATCAGTAATTCTAGCAAGGAATAAGGAAGCTTAATTTTTATCTCAAAAAATATTATTTCGTACGCGCGTTTCCCAATAATTCCGGCTTACACCGAAATCCTCGAATCACGTTTCAAACGACGGAACATCACTTCTCCGAGAGTTTCGGCCGGCTTAATCCAACTTAATTTTTTTATCTTATTGTATATACTCCATGATTTTCAACGGTCTCCCGCGTTCACCTCTCCAAGGCTTTAAAGGAATGATGCCGCGAAAAATTTCACCCCTTACAATCTCTTCCGCGGATTGAAAAGGTAAACGTTCAACTCAATCGAAGCCTTTATTTTTTGCGCCACAATCATAAACGGAAAGAGACAGTACTAATTCTCCCTTCACTTAATGGCTCACCTCCAAATGGACCAAATATATATATATATATATATATATATATATATATATATATATATATATATATATATACACACACACGCATAATGACATACATTCGTTTTTTCTTTCCTTCGCGTAATTTTTTATTTAATTTTTAAATTATGGATCGTTCCCGTCGCTACGCATGTTTATCGGCGTCATTGTTTACTCCGTTCGACGTGAATACGTATGATTCCCAGGGAGAACGCATAAGAAATGCATTTCAATGTGTATCCACAGATTTCCTTGACGGTGTTAAGTAGGCCATTGCCATTCTATCTATGGACTATTCTCCAAAAATGGTTTCAATGACCACCATTCTCCAAAACAAACTACTGATTGATTGCTAGGGCTTCTTGCACCGGTTAAGTTGACATCCGTGGCCTTTAAAAAAGAAAACGTGACCGAAGACTTTTACGTGATTTTCTGAGACGTTGAATCAGATATAAATTTTACGCCGAACCTTGGCGGCAACTTCTACGAAAGATACAGTATCGTTCAAGTTCCTATACTTTTAAATAATCCGGCGGAAGTGACATATAAGGTTGACGACAGGAAAATGCATATTTTTGCATGTAAATGAATAGGACTGTGAAAATTGTACGTTGTTACTTTTTATATTTTGGGCGCTTGGATGGAAACAGATTCTACAAGAAAATGATGCGCTTCGTCTAATATTCGTCGCCTTACATGAATTTCCCGCTAGTCTTCCTTTTATAATCCTATTATTTTAAGAAGATTACGACCAAATATAATAGTGGAAGTTTTACGGAATTACGGCGTATTAAATACAAATTACTTTGGGTACCCAAAGCTTATGTACACAAACATTAAGCTTCCTTCTCAGCCAACGAGTTTACATTTATGCCTTAATTATTACATTAAATGAGACGTCTCGCCCTATTGGATCAATGAACTAATGAATTTTTTTAATAATTGGGAAACATACGTGAAGCGTAAACATTTCCGCAACATCCGGATTTCTTGCGAACATTAGAAAAACCACCCATCGCATTTTCTTTCGATTCCACCTTTCAAATCTCCGTAACATAACCGAAAGTTATAAGCAGCACCTTTGCGTGCTATCGTCTTATTTTTTCAAGGCCCAAATGTTGGTCAACATGCGCGAGATCCGACGAAATCTCGCGATCCCCTTTATCAATCACGTCATTTAATCTATCGCTACTTACCTCAGACGGGAGAAAAAAAAAGATACGAAGTAACGAGAAACTTTCGCAAATCTCGATTAATCGGGGTCTGCGCCCGGACACGCGTATCTCTTAATTATCGACCGATATCCGAATCGCCCCGGATAACAGTTAACATTTTGTTATGGGATCGGTTGCGGAATCTCTCTCTCTCAACCCAAATGTATCGTCCGACGATGACCATACCTGCGGATTCGGGGGAACAAGGGGGTGACCCGGCTTCAGCAGTGGCGGCGGCTGCGAGAGGCCTTCTGCTTTGACCCACATACCAAGTTCGGCCTCACCTCCACTGCCCTCCCACCCTCCCCCTCCCCCTCCTCCCACTGCCCGCCTCCCTCCCCCAACCCTAACTCCCTCCATCGTCCCCTTCCGCGCCGCTATTACTACCCAATCGCACCCCGGGGCAATTGAATCCGCTAAACACGATAACTTGAAAGACAGAGAGGTACTCCTCCTAATGGACAACGTTCTGGGCGGCTCAATGGATGGAAAGGCTGTCTGAAGCCAACTAGTCAATTGATTTGGCAGAGATGTTGGGTAATAGAGAGGTGGGGAGGGCGAATGGGGGAGGCAGACGTGACGGGGAGGATGTTTAGGAGGATACGCAAGAGAAACGATTCCATCTCCCTTGCGTAGAGTAGCGTGAGGAATTAAAAAAAAAACAAATGCGAAACTAAGAAAATATAAGTGATCCGTTCGTAAAATAATGCGGCAAAAAGCGTGGTTCGCGAAATAAGCGCATAAAAACCGTAATCGAAATTAAAAATCTATTAGAAATATGTTGGTATTACTATCGGCGAATACCATTGCTGACAGCTGCCTGGTAACCGAAATGTTCCTATGTTTTTTCGTAAATTTTTAATGGTTTCTGGAGACGAATGATACCTTATTTTCACTATTCCATTTTCAGCACTTTTTCAGGAGTTTTTTTTTTTTTGCTCGTAAGACGAGCTCTATGATTTTCTGTTGAATTGATAATTGTGGTGTTGCAATTGAACGATATTTCTTCTGAACTCTTTATCCAAAGGGGCAGATTTTTATTTGTATCGGAATTTATATCCAAGTGCATTATCTTCATTGGAGAATTATCGAGCTCGTCTTATGGCTGTAAACAGATTAAAGAGTTAGCAATTAAGTGTTAAAAAATTCATTAAATAAGTGCTTATCTGAGGTATATCCAATAGCCATAACAAGATTACAAAATATCAGGTGCGCATTTCACTTCCAATGCATCCGTCTTCAGTTGATTAACCGAAAGAATAATCTATAAAACATTTTTTGTAGAATCACCGCCCAATACGGCTGCATTGTAGCTGAAATTCGCATCTGGTTTTTCATAACCTTGTTGTAAGTATTGGAGATACCTAAGATAATTACATGTTTTCAAGTTTTGATACTTGAGCGCCTCGAAAGGTGCTTGACAAAATACTGAACCTTTTATTTATTTCAAGTTTCCCTCTTGCATTTAATGATTCTTAATTAAACTTCAGAGTGTACATTCACACTATCAAATCTCTGGTTCAGACTATCACTCTTCAGTATCTTTTTCCCGTAGTCCCTTCACCTCTGAAAACCATTTATTCCTTATAATTACTAAAATTGTGTGTAGTGGTTAACCATGTCATTTAGTTTTGAATGAGTTCATTAAACTCTCTTTCAACATCAAACCCATCTTCAGTCTGTGCTTTCATAAAGCGATAGGAACGCTTCGTCAGTGACAAGTTCAAATTGAAACTGTTCAAACATAGCCGTTGCGGTCTGATTGCTTAAACCGATTAATTGATTGCTTCAAAATTCGTGACTTAAGCTACACGCCCCGATGAATATACATGTAAAAGATATGGGATGAAAATTACTCCATATATTCTTTTTCAGCATCGAAGAAATATAAACAATACCGAAAATCGTGTTATTATTCCTTATACTACATAAGAAATATGCAAAGAAACTTCATACATTTGCTAAACGTACTAATTACATACTTCCTTGCAATTAGATTTGAAGATATTTTTTATGAGGGATCGGCAATATAATTGGCGCATATTTTGCCTGTTTTTCTAAACAAACAGTTTCGTTGCACTTGCATAGAAATAATTAATTTTCCATCTGATTTCTGTCTGTGCATAATAAATTTTGGGGGGGGAGGTAAAAATATTTTCTAAACGCTTTTCTTACATGTAGCCGCGCATACAAGAAATTTGTTTTTGGGGATCATTAGTCACGCAAAATATATTCGCTAAAATATTTTAATCAGAATTGAATTACGTTAAATTACTTTATTTTCTAAGCGTTAAAAGTTGAAAAGAAACAAATTTGCATATCTATTTGTTAGGCATTTGAACGTACATGAAAAATTCAATCAGATTTTAAGAGGTATATTACTGTTTTTATTATTTTTCATGTCCAGTCTCGTATCTTCTTCAGGCAGATTCGAAGCCGAAAATATTATCAATGTATAATTTGTAGATAATCCTAATTCCGCTTTTGCAGAAAGCTGCTAATTTGCTAATTCTTCTACTTTTCTTAATAGCAAACACAATTATTTAATGTTATTGATGCATTTATATTTTCATACCATCTTTTAAAATTTTCCGGATTTACCAGACCATAGATTTTCGTAGAAAATACTTAATTTTTCAAAAGAATCAAAAAACAAAATTTTTATTTTTATGTTCTTAGGCACTATTTCATCAACACTAGACGCCCAAGTCGTCATTTTTAGTTTCATAAGCTGATGACATAAAAGAAAACATTTCGCCACTTGTAATCAATTTCATACGATAGACCGTTTATCTGAGACAGCTTGCAATTTAAAAACATAATGATTTTATTTATCGATGAAAAATTAGTTAAAGCGTCCGTTTCGTTATCAAGAATTAAATATGATAGCAATTAGCCGCAGAGATCAAGTATATTAAATCAGAGGATAAAGACAGTTTCAAGTTTTCCTCTCAAAAATAAATTAGTTGGTGTATATGAAAAATTAATTAATTCATAGTTTTAGCTAGAGAAGTCCAATTTTCAAATTAACTTGTTTCGGAAAAGATACCATTTTTTCCTCCTTAAAATAAGACAATAACAATTTGCACAAAACTTGAAATACACGATCTTACTTTGAAGATATATCTCCTGAAATATATATTCCTAAAAAAAGCGATTAAACCCGAAATCTTCTTAATATATAAAATTGAATGTCTGTCCATCTGTTCCTTACACATTCCCACGCCCTTTGAGCTATCGGGACCAAACTTTGCACCTTGACTTCATATGACTCTACGAGTAACATAGGGTACCCGGGATTTCCAAAAACGACCCGGGTTCGAATCCAGGAGACAATTTTATTTTCCCATAAGTTTACACGGGATTCTCGATTTTTCAGAGTGCAAAGTTTTTTCCTTCATTCGTTAAAATATGTACATATGGACCGATTTTCTTCGTTTTTGCTTTATTCGACGGCTAAAACTCTATACTATATTATTGTTGCGATGTTTATATGTTACACGGTCGAATCATTCAGAAATACGCAATTGTTTTCGAAATTTTGCGGATATTTCGTATTGTTTCCCCACGTTGTCAAGGCGACCATCATTGTTGCCTCCGATTCAATTAATGCCAATTAAACCTTCAAATAGGTGAAAGAATAGCGTTATTCGCTTCGCACTTTGTTTAAGCATCGAAATTATTGCTGTAGCAATGTCAACATTTATACATAACAACATAAATATTTACGGATAATTATTCAGTTAACAGCGTATGGGAAGCGTTTCTAACGATTCAATCAAAGCAGTTGAATCTTCCTATCATCGTTTGAATGCTAGAATCCTATCTCTTTGTAAGTAGAACCATTATATTATACATCCATAATGTTTATTAACGCAAATAGTCTCAAGCATAAATTTTTAATTAAATGAGAATAGGGACACACGTTATTATTTTAAACACATTACATGATTATCTTCTCTTCACTGATATTCTGAATAAACGGTTGCATTGATTGTTATATAAAAAAGAAAAGACATATATTTGAATAAAAAGAAAAACATAAAAGTTCGCCCAATTCATAGGTATCAGAGATATCTCAGAATTAGTTTTTACTTTCTCCAATATACGTAGTATAGAGAAATTATTGTTTTCATGAAAAAATTCGAAATCGAGATTTCAACGGAAATACACGTTTTGAGGTGCGCAAAGGGAGAAATGATTACCATATAATACATAATTTTATTCGCCAAAGACGTCTGGCATAACCCGGGCATCGTCGGGTACTTTCAGCTAGTATTTTTCATAAAACGGAAATGTTTTATTTAAAAACGGAACCCATAATCTGCGATGAGGTTTAATGTATGTTTTACCCCAATATGCATTTAAATTCTAATTTGAAAATTTAATTAACTAAACTGACTAAAATACGTGCATGGCGAGTGGTAGGAAATGAAGGACCCTGACTTATGTTTATCCTCTGAATCATTAAAGATGGCACAGATGTTTGCGGTAGCTTATCTACTTGGCTGTCGTATTGGTCATCCCTTAAGTACGATTGGCAGAACTTTAAACCCAAATATTACACGGTGCTCGATTTTGCGGATATATTTGGCTTAATTGTGAAATCAATGTAAGGTTACAAAGTACGTTTAGAGTAACCGGAAATAACAGTCTCCTTCAATATTTAAATTAGTGTACATGGCAACCGACGGGACTATGGAGAGCGATTGTGCGCACTTTTCATTAGATAAAATTGAGGTCGAGGCAAGCGTATGTTGAAACTTCGCCCACGCTGGCATTCAAACCAGGGCTCTCTGCATAGAATGCCGCCACTTAACCCTTATCCTCCTACATAAAGCATAAAGAAAGATAATTAACTTTGCTAAAAACTGTATGAAAACATCTCAATGCCTAAATTATATTGTTATAGTGATAAAAGCTATATATTGCTATACTAATGATTACAAATGGATGAGCTCAAAGTGTAACAATGATGTTATTTTTCATGCAGAAAATTTTCTCTCGTATAAGAAAGATCTCGCCTTACTTAAGAAAAATTCAACTTAATATAAAAATTTATTTGAGGAAAATATTACAATCCAGCGGGAAACTCAAATCTAAAAAGACACTACTTAGGATACCACGACCTTCCTGAGACAACGTCCATACATAACCCGTGGTGTACCGGAAACGGTCTGGACCCCCCCCCCCCCCCCTCCCCCCCGACGCCGACCAACATTCCTCAATATTGGGCCTTCGTTGACCGCACCCCCCCCGCCACACGGGGGTATCCGGAACACTACTACGAGCAATGAATCATAGTTCGTAGATATGAAAATGGTTCACATTAAAACTCTCGTCTTCCTAGTTAAATTTCCGGGATTTATCCTGACGCATGGCAAATTTTGACTGCCCTTCGTCATTCGCTGCCTTTTATACATGAGCTGTTCATCGTTGCTCTCTGTTAAGCTTTCTCAAATAGCGGAAATTTTCAAACCACTCACGGAGGCACCCATGAGATTAGCGCACCACCATGTTCGTTCGTACGAATTAGGTTTTCGGCATTATATCATATGTCATACGGTTTGTCGGTCCTTTGAAATTCTTTAATAAATCTCATGCAATTATTGGCCGTTAAATTAAACGCAAACTTAATTTTCTATCCTCGCAAATCCCCGGCATCTGCCGAGACCTCTAAATATCCTCTACACTCGCCGACGCCGCTAACTCAGTAACTCGCTTTACTGTCAGAAGTCCTGTGCAGAACCTATCTCTTAGGTCACGGTCAAAGCGTATAACTCACTAGTTTTAACATTTTGATGACAAAAATCTTCCTTTTATGTAACGTTAATTTTGTGGAGTTGAAATGTTCATACTTTATCTTTTCCCTATAACTAACTTGCTCTAATTAAGTATTCCTTTGGTTTTGTTAAACTAGAAGCGATGGAGGCAGGAATATAGCGTTTTGATGATAAAGCATTATTTTGGGTATATACTGTTATTCCAAATTGGAGTTTTATAAAATAATTGTCAAAAACAGTGCTGCATACATTTCATCATAAGTTGATTTTCTGAAGTTATAAGGCGTTATCAATAATCCTTTAACCTCCACTTAAAGCCATAAAACTATATTTCTATATTTTGAAATCTAGGATGGACGTAGTAGCTGGTAAAACTGTAGTTCAACCAGCTGGCTTCGATGGAAAATAACCCTACGTTAGCTCTTTTATCTTCTCGAAATACGTGTTACTTGAAGGCTTGAATGTATTTATGAGATAGTATTTAGGAATGTGTTACACTATAAAACAGGATCCATTTTAAAGGGCCATGCTATTTTTTCTTTCCACGAAATAAAATACAAAATACTTCTTAAATTTACGGTTTTTTTATTTTTATTAATAATTCCACATTTCCAATTACGAGTAATACTCTTTTCCTAGTAAACTGAGCAAAAATTTCTTAAAGTAGCTTTTAGACGAATCCCGAATCATACCGATCTAATCACGAACGCTTATATTTAAAAGGAGAAATAATAATTTCCGTGGAATCGGAAAAATATTACAATTTCAATAACTGTACAGTTTAAATAAAACGATAAAGTATTAACATTTTTGAGTGGGTTTCCAATCCCATTTTCCGTCTTATTTACCAATGGAAACTCGTGGGAGTCGGGTTAATTTTTAAATTAGTAGAAATTGAGATATGATTTCGAAGGGTTCTATAGCAGAATGAGTGGATTTTATATGGATGCTTGCTAAAATTCAGTTACTTTTCGAATTTGACGCAATGCTCGTTTATCGTCCGAAAGAGATTGGTGCAACAGCCATTGCGCAAACTTTGTCAGATCCGTACGCTTCTAGTCTCATGTAATTGTACGAACGAATTGGCGGTACATATGCTTAAAACTCTATGAATAAGGTCACTGGACAATACAGTTATTTTTTGGGATATATGAATGACAATTTGATCATGACGTCTATAACTGGATGAATTTTAAAGAAAATACTTTGACAGGATTCATTTTTAAAAGGCTATTCTGGGTAATATCTTAAATAAAAATTTCTTCAGATTTGTTTAAAACATACTTATCAAACTGGCGGCCCGCGAACCGCACACGGCCCTTTCTAAACTTTACTGCTGCCCTAATGATATTATCTGTCTTAATTAATTCGTTAGAGATTTTAAATAATCATTTTTGTGAAAAGGTGATAAGAGTTTTCGTAGTTACTGATGCACAACGAAAGACTTTCTAAATGATTGTTTTCAATGATAAAACAGACGCCTAATATTCTAGGTCATGGCTATGACGAAAAGGTAATCTGTAAGATGTAACACACAAATTCATGCACTTTTACGAAACTTCTGATAATAAAACCTTCAACATTAATATTTTAACCATAAAAAACCTTATGTGGCACTTCAGAAAAATGGATTACTTCCAATTTAAACTCTAATCCGGCCTGCCAAAGAATTGTCTACTTCCAACACGGCCCGCCGAACGATTCGCAACCACCGGTGCGACCCGCCATGTTTGTAAAGTTTGCTCCACTCCAGGGCCACCGAGAGGGCGGGGATACAGGGAAAAAAATCTCCCGAGGCCCGGTATTAGGATCAGTTAAATGTTTTCCTATTGCAATACGTGAATGCAAGATCGATACCAACGGGCGGCGTTTTCTCCCTTTCCCATTTCCTCTTCTCAGATCTCGATTTTGGTTTTCCCATCTTTACCCACTGCTTTTCTGCCACCCCTTAGCACCCTGGAATTTCTCTCCACTACTCTCATTTTTCTCCCCTCAGGGAAATGCCGTCTTTGGGCCCAAGAAATCTGTCGTCGTACGGTCAGTTCTACATGGTAATATTGTTTACTCCCAATTTTTACTTTCTCCATATGCGGAAAGTAGTATTGTTTTCACGAAAAAATTTCAGCGGAAATGAACGTTTTGAGATCCCTAGAAATCGTTTTGACTGTTTTCTCGATGATGTCAGTGTGTGATAGGAATTTTGTGGGTACTCAAACTCGAGAAGTATTTGCCATTTCAGTACAAAATTTCGAATATAATATTTTCATCATAGGGAAAAGAGCTGGTTAGTATTTGGACCATGTAAGTCATCAACCGGAAGTGGAGGTTTATTCTTGTCGTTTTTCTTTTTTCCCCAAATATTTCCTTTAAAACTCAATTTACGTAAGCATTTGTCATTATTAAAGTTGCAGAAAATATAATTTTCTACAAGTTTTGTTTGAAGCTTCTTTTCATAAAACCGATAGTATGAGAGATATTTTTCTTCTAAATTTATGCTAAATACGTCGCTACGTGATATCATTGTTTCCGTTGCTATATAAATGATATATGAATTTTCTGTTGTTAGCGTTGCTTACGCTCTCAAGGGTAACTTTAATTATGCATCGATATTTTGTTAACCATAGAAAGAGCTAACAATTTTCTTTACTCATGGTTTTTTTTAATAAAGGCTATTGAAAATGTTTTTAAAATATTCACGAGTGTAATTGCTGATAATTATTCCTGAGGACGCTGATCGCGAGAACAATCGCATTCATTGTTCTGCATGGAGAAAGTCATGCGTTGGCCACATTAGGTATTCTCTATAATAAAAACGTTGTTCTGTAAGGAACGCAAGATGGCCGACAGCGAAATGTAGTTCTCATTCTGCCCGATAGGTCGGCGCCACATGTACGTCAACAACAACACCTTTCTTTCAGCAAAAACAACCAGAATATATTATAAACACTTATATTTGTTTATGTAACGGTTTCTACGATAAACAGTTTATTTTTTTGTCAATAAGGATCTCCAATACAATGATCCATTCAATCGTCTAGAGAACAGTTTACAATGTTGAAATAAATTGGTGATTTGTTTTTGTTCAGATAGTATTCAAAGAAATTATTCCGCTGATTGATTAATTAGTTAGTTTTTAATTTAAATCTTTTAAAGAGATTTATTTACATAACGACGGAGAACGTTATTGAGGAATCGAGTAAGCTTTCTTTCTCCGTAAGTACAGAGTACAATTTTAAAACAATCATAACGTGAAGTGCATGAAATTTAATTATTTTCCCTACGTTATATATGTATAGGTACATATAATTATTTCCCTGTCTTTGCACACCGACAATTATATGTAGAATTGAGGAGAACAAGGTGGGAGAAGAATATCAGAATTTTATAGCCGAAAACAAAAACCAAAGGCATTTACTAAACGACAACAGAATATTCACTATAAATGTAGTATATGACGAAATATTTCATATGTAATAGTGTGCTATTAATTATTTTAAATGCGAATATTAATAATCAATGTATCTATAATTCTTCCATTGATATTTCAACGGGAATTACCCTAGTTTTAGAGATATGATAGCCTTTTTTATTGACCATATTTTATAATGTTGAGTTTGGAATATCTAATTACACTTAATAACGTATATAAGGCCGACACAACTATGAATTTCATCCAATTAAACTTTTCTAAAAACGCATAAATATAAGACCTACTTCGTGTCTGCTATTCTGTAAATTATAATAAATGTGACAACTATTTACCAGGAAATAAAGGGGAAACTAAATTTTATTCGTTGAATCGTACCCATACGAAATCGTGACCACTCGATAACATACTTAATGCTACGCTATTGCAATACACAACCAAATTGATACGTAAATATTATGAAGGAAAAAGTTGCCATGTTGGTAAAAAATCAGGAGGAATCCAGAAATAATCCTAGAACGCAGTCACGGAAGGAAGCTTCTTTCACATCAGGTCAAGAGAATGGGAAACTCTCATTATCGGTATGACTCCTAGAAAAGTAAATTTTATGAGAATTTGTTAATGAAAGTACCATAGAGGCATCTGGAGATCGTACTCATTCATACTAAGATCTACTCTCCTGTAATCGTACTTTTGGACTATGTTGCAAGAATAAAATACTTTTCGGACACCCAAAACCTGTGTACTCATCAGAATCACGAATTCTGAATTATTCATTCTCACGATGTATAATGCGTGTGTGATAAAGTAAAAAGCAACTTTTTAACAATGGATAGTTTTAGTTACCATGGCCATCTCTTACATTATATAACAATCGAGCTATTCTAATGAAAAGCTCTTCTTGCATTGTCGGTGGACCAAGGGATCCACCATTGAGCCTCGTTAGAGTACCAGAGAGAGCTTAAACTCAAATTGCAAGAAAGCCTAATAGATTATTCCGAAATACAATAGATTGCGGGCCGCATATTACTTCGAATACATACGAGGTGCCGCATACCATAACAATGGCTTCAAACATTTGGTTGAATTTTGAAACTCGTGACTCATGATGATATATGTTTTGAACAAAAACGAATTATCATACGATTCCCAAATATAAAAAAATGTGTGTCTCATATCTTATTGCATATATATAATTATCTTGACCGCGATTTCTCTTTCGTTTACTTGCATTATAATCCAAGCAATGCGCACCTTTTCAACTGGAGGTTCGCACGCGGCTCGCGCACGTGTTATGCACAGTTGCGTAAGGGCGTAACTAGGGGCGGAAGGGCCCGCGGCAGAATATTGGCGGTGATCCCCATCACCCAACGAAATATATATGTTCAATTAAAATTTACCCCCATTGTGAAACCAACTAAGTTGCGCTTAATAATTAATTAACAGGAAAATGCCTAAAAAGTTTAGCATTTTTAATTACTCTGTCCAAAAATAATGCTTAACTGTAAAGTCATTCAGAAATTAGGATACCTAATAAAGGAAAATCACTATTAAATTTTTATTTTTTTTCTATATTCGGAAAAATTCGAGGACCCCCCAAGGCACTCCCTATTGCTTTGGGGCGCTGTTCTAATATCATTCAAAACCTGTGTCATTTCGTTTGTTTGGTTTTCGGAATAAATGTGAACTGTAATAAATGCAAATTACTCATTAACGATCTGATTGATTCGAAAAATATTCAATTGGGAACACCGCTCGATCTCTTTAAGAGGTTTTACACAGATCATCTTCCATGACAGAAGAACGTGGTTTCGATTCCAAAGATAACTCTTTTCAAAATTTATTAAAGAATAATCTCATCATAATTATTTTTTAATTGTTATAGGCTATGTATCAATTTCTTTTTATATTTGTAATTTTACTATACTTCTTAGAGCGTAAGGTTTTTAAGCATTCTTGTTCTGAAAATGCATAAACACTAATCGAGAAACAAAATGTATAAAAAAATTTAAGACGTTGAAAATACATTCCACAAATATATGATTTCATTTTAATAGTATTTTTTTCTTAATGGCAAAGACATATACCCGCTTTTCAAATATTTGGAAGAAAACTGTTCTTTTCGCATTGCATCATAATTCTCATAATAACAAAAAGGAATTCAACCAGGAAAAAATACTCTGTTAATTATAAATTTGATAAATGACATGACAACCTTTAATTTACAAAGTGAACGAGAGATTGGATTGTATTTCCTTGGCTTTATTTCATTTTTACTTTCTCATACGAAGTATCGAGAAAGTATTGTTATCGCGAAAAAAATTCGACCTCGAGATTTTTACGGAAATATACGTTTTAGGTGTCGCTGAATCCGAAAAAGTGGTTTTCGCAATGCCGTCTGTCTGTCTGTTACTGGCTCTGGAGCCCGGACGGTATAGCGAAAATGAATGAAATCCCGTACTTAGGCATTTTATCATACTGGGCAGAGCAGAGTATACATAGAAATGGTTGACATTGATCAATAATTAAGAGTAGTTTATTCTACGCATTTTTAAAAACAATCCGATTTTCTCAAAAACGGCTTTAACGATTTTGATGAAATTTCGTAGTTATTTGTATTTACGTCTTCAATAATATTGTATAGTTCATATTTCTCAAAAAATGAATATAAGGCTAGTTTATTCTAGGCAACTTTAACAATAATTCGATTTTCTCCAAAACGGTTATAACGATTTTGATCAAATTTCGTACAGTTACTTGAGTTTACGTCTTCAATAATACTGTAGAGTTCATATTTCTCAAAAAATGAATATAAGGTTAGTTTATTCTAGGCAACTTTAACAACAATTCGATTTCCTCAAAAACGGCTCTAACCTATTTGATCAAATTTCGTACAGTTACTTAAGTATACATCTGCAATAATATTACGTATTTCATTTTTCTCAATGAATGAATATAAGGCTAGTTTATTCTTGGGCAACTTAAGCAAAAATTGGATTTTCTAAAAACAGGCTCATACGATTTTCATTTTCTAAAGATAACTAAACGACGCATATATGAGAAAGTTTGTACAATGTATGTTGTACCGATTTTTAATTGAGCTTTCATTCCCCTTTTAGTGAAGCTGAACGTTTTTGACATTTTCAAAGGAACATTTCTGCCAACAAAGTTTAACTCAAAAACTCGATTAATATTTAGAAGATCATAATAGAGATGAATTTTGAATATCACTTGGACTACGTATGGAATAAAAGGGTATTATATACTCTCCCAATGATTTAGTATGTTTTAATTGCTAAGACATGACTCATATTCATCTATCATTTATGAGGCGTATTTACTCTACCTTACCTCTATTTTGCTACAAACGAATTTATACATAAATGTTTAAGAGAGTATTTTTTTCAGTGCACTAAAAACATTTTCTCCTATGGTTATACGAGCTCTATATTTTATCCTCACACTTAATGAGATATACTTACATTCACAATGCTATTGCCACAATTAAATTGAAAGACCACATTTTATCTGGAGGTACTGTGAAGAAAATTCTCCCAATAAATTAAAAATTTTATCGAGGTATACTTGTGTGAATTAAAATAACACCCCGAGCCAAGTGTAAAATATCTATCATCTCCACCACTATATGTATTTTAGTAAGTCTTTCTGCCTGTTCCTTTATACACGCCCACATTTGTTAACCGATTATGACCAAATTTGGCGTGATTGTAGGGGGTACCAAGGAAAGGTTAATGCATGGTTTTATTGCCTGTCTGTCCGCTTGATTCAAAATGGCGGTCAATTATATGTCTCTTTCTGTATGCAAGCCCACCTTTCTCAACCGATTCCGACCAAATGTGGTACGATTAAACAGAACAGCAAGATGAAGACCAGCGCGGGATTTCGTTTCTGTATTCCTGTTTGGTTCAAAATGGCGGAAGATTTAAACATTAAACTACGCGTATTTTCCCGAGACCTACCATTAATTTGAATCAAATTTAGTTCGATTATAGCGGGCTCCCAAGAATAATTCATAAGCGGTTCTTTTTTATCTCTGCCCGTTTTATTCAAGACGGCGGCCGACTGAATTCTTAAATACCATGTATCATCTAGAATTCCGATCGGATTTGAACCAAATTTCTCCGAGCAACGCCGGGTATTTCTTCTAGTAGTTAATAAATACTGAACTTAAAAAATAGCATTTTTGTAAGTAGTACTCTTGGAAAAGACGAAGTATGCTTTACAGGATGTCAAGATTTCGTGTTTCTTTAAATCCGATGAGCGCGGCAATCCGATTTATTTTGTTCAAATGCGAAATTAATAGTGAATATGTAGTTTTAAGATATTGCTGAATCTATTGATTGCGACAATATATATTTTCTCGAAAATTTACTCCGTCCCACAACATTAATTTCAGTTAAATATTCCAATGTCGTTCAACACGTTCGCCGCACTTCGACGAACATATCGTCGACGAGATTAACGCCACAAATTTAACCTTTGTAACGATATCATTCCGCCCCACGCTCCCAAGAAAAAATTAACGTTCCCCTTTTCATGCGACATCGACTTAACTTCGTGCAGGCATTCATTATGGAGTCATGATTAATCGCGTCATAAATACTTCGCCCCTAAACCCGCCCGCGAGAGCTCCTGCTACGCTCAATCGAATCACGAACGGACCCAGTTCGCGGCTTCAATCCCCCCCCCCTTACCCTATTTCTCTCACCCCCCAACAAACCCGTTCCATTTTCTCATACCCTTTTCCCATTTCACATCCTATACAATTTTTCCCCCTGCCACACACCAATTGCGGCGGCTTGCAGGGGATTTATTCAGATTCAGATCCCCTCGCTTGTTTTCTTCCTGACGCGCGTTTACTCGACAAATTTCGCCACATTCCCGCCTTACTTCATCTCTCGCTCCATCCTCCTCCTCTACCCGTCTGCCCTCCCCGCCCCACGCGTTCCTCCCAACCTGAAGCCACACTGGCCCACACCCATCGTCTTTCGTACGCCTAACACGGCGGCAGTGAAAAGGCGTCCCAAAGTCAGCCTACGGACCTGCTGCGTCCTTCGCCCGTACTCATACGACAACCTCGCCACCCGTGAGGCAAGTTTTGCGTGCGTGATGCTCGGCTCGTGTGCGTGCGTTGGATATGCGTGGAAGAATACGCCAATGAGAAGATAGGGAATGAGGAGGTTTGAGGAGTTTGTCGGGAGGAATGGTTAGGGGGAAGAAATGATTTTTTTTTTTTGGGTTTCTGGAGGGAACTGGAGGTTGTTAGAAAGGGAATTTGAGGGGGAGGGGTCGAAGTTGTCCTTTTTAGTTGTGTTGAGCAATGGATGAGAATGGAGTTGTAAATGAAGGAAGTCAACATTTGAAAGGAAGATGTTTTGAAAGAGAGGCGAAGATGTGGAAGAATTGTAAGCAATACGAGGGAGAAGGTAGTAGATTCTTTTAGGGATAGTCCGGCTTTATTCGGGAAAGATTTATATTGAAATGTTACGCCTTGAGCATAAAACGCAGGAATATTTTTAGAAGCGCTTGTCAGGTCTAAGGTTTCAAGGGATGTCAAGGAGGTACAGTTGCTTAATGCTTAAAGATTCGAGAGAAGATAGATCCCTTTCAAAGAATTCGGGAAACACCTATGGTTTGAAATTTGTGAATACAAGGAAGAAACATTCCAATGCCACATGATTTCAAACGAGTCTTATAAATGTTGGGAGGAAAGTGAATGGGCGAAAAGGAAAATTTGGCGGAAGGCAAATGATCTTGTTATTTGATACGTTACATTTGCTTATTAAATTTAAATCACGCCATTAAAAAGCATTCAAACGGTCATATGCTTAATCAAAACGAAGACGTGACCATGAGACCATTCTCGTGTTAGGATTCGCACCCGCTACCCTGCCGCTGGCAGTCAGACACACTAACCATACCTCTATTTAGGCCCAGTCTGCGTTCGTTAAATGGCTATTTTTTAGAGAAATAATTTAATTAAGCGTGTATATTTACGGCGCGCGGTAATGGTCTTTGTCGTCACTTTGGCCAGTGGGACACTCGGGCAATGCTTTCTCTTTTTTTGGCATGTCCTTTGCTCTGAACGCGCCGTCTCCACAAACATTCCCTTTCTTCTCTCTCCCTCCTCTCTCTCTCTCTCGCACTCCCCTCTTTCCCTCCTCCCTCGCTCACTCATTCCCATCACCCGAACCTCTCAACTCACTACTCCTATCCAATGTCCTTACATGGCTGCGATCGTGTCACCATTCCTCAGTCCGTCCTCTCTCCCCGTCCTCCCCCCCCCCCTCTCTCTGTCTCACTCCTCCATCCAACGCCTCCCTCCTCTTCCATTCCAATCTCACTACTCTCCTCTTCCACTCCTATCTCTCTTCTCGCCTCATCGCTATCGACACTTCCCATTCCATCTCTAATGGATTTAGTTTTCGTGTGTATATGGCACGATTCTCGTGTGCCGATGTAAAATTCCCATTTGTCTTACGGATCTTTTTTTTTGAGTCTCGCAGATGATTCGAGGATTATAGTCTCTTGCACTTTATTTGAATATATGTCTTGGTTTAAGATCAGAAACGGATTTAACATCCTATGTTATATTTTCAGAAATAACCACTTGAGTATCGGAAATAGAAAATGTAGGACTTGTCTTAGATATCTTCAAAAGCCATATTATGGTCTTTATAACCTTGTAATGGCTATTGAAGATACGTAATATAAGTAGTACTTAATTTTTCAATTTTGTGTTCTTGAGGATTAAATTTTTAATATGATCATTTCAAAATTAATTGATTAAACCTCCTTAACCGTATAAGGTTTTATTAATTTTGAAATATCCATCTCACCGTAGTCTCCAAACCCTCCCTTTTAATTAATATGATCAAGATAATTCTCTATGGAATTCAATATCGTAAATTTGCATTTAAATAAATTATGAAATCAAAATAAAACTTCTATTCCTTTTAGTCTTAATTTCGTGACGGCTTACATGGAACTGAAATTACGTATTTACTCGCAATTAAGCCACCCCTGCATATAAGCTGCACTCTTGCAACATTGTTATGGCTATTGGAGATACCTAAAAAAAGTATTTCATTTTTCAATCTTTCATACTTAAAATGATTATTTTTGAATGTTTTTCAGCCATAAGACGAGCTCAACAATTCTCTTGTGAATCTGTAAATTTTATTTTTATGTTTTCTTAAATAATATATCCATGAACGCGAAATGATTACAAAAGGTTTTTTATTTCGAGTTTCCCTTTGTTAGAGAGGCATTTGTTGTCGATTATAATGCATTAAATCTTTATTTGCCGTCACCATTAATCTGTAAGACAAAATTTCACGAAATTTAAAAACGAAGACAACAATGCAATCCCTTTCTAATTCACTTTCCATTACTTCAGAGTCAACGGATATTTTATGCAAAATTTTTACTAGAATTTATCGGACCGAGAAAATTTAGGCGTGTTATCTCTCCTAAGCTGCGAAGAAGTATTTTGATGATCAATAATATTCGATATAAAGCTGAGGATATAAGAGTAATGCTGACAAGTTTACTTTCTATTGCCTTTTACGATTATCATCATTATTCACTACTTCAAAGTACGCGAAGTTGGTGATTAAGGTAAAAGATTGAACTAAAATTTATTTCTGTAACACTTTACCTTGTCCATCGAACTTTGTTTCTATTGCTTAATTAATCGGGTTCTTCTACATCTGCAATTACTTGTTATCCTTCAATTCATCAAAGTGGCATGTGGAAGGGGGTTCAATATACAAAACTGTCCCACACAATTTTCGCTTTCAGGTTTGACTCTCCGCGTATGATCTCTTATTGCCCTAAGGAAAAAACGAGCTTCGGCATTGCTCTATCCTACAACCGAACTGGTCTGTTTTATCGTGGTGGTTATGTTTCCCATTATACGTGGGTGTTTCAACTATTCCTTCAACGTACACGGTTAAACCTTCAAACTGTACTTCACCAGAAGTTATAGACCCTGTCAGTCGTATAACTGATTAGTTAACACCGATGGGGAGATTTATATTGTTTCTATTACGTACAAATTTCCAGCCGGTGAAAGTAAACACGCTTGTTTTAATAGGTAAGGCAATTTGCGAAAGTTTTCATGACGGAGGAATTCCACATAAAATGGAATCACGCATGGTTAGATTTTGGGAGACTGTGTCAACATGTAGCAGGAAAGTGCAGCGAAACATTTACCAGGAATGATTACTTTTAAAGATATTTTTTTTATAAAATGTATGGAAGCAAAATATTTAATGGAGTAATTCGCAATAATTCCCTTGCGACATGATTTTGCATGCACGCTTCTATAAAAGCATATACCGATATATTCGTGTGAATTAACTTGTGAATTTATAAGGTTATTCAATGTAATTGCGACCAGGTTTTCCGGATGTTGCGTAAATGCCGCGACGAAAGCGAATGCAATTACTTTCGAAACCATTTAAAAAGATTAACAGGTGGCCATAAAAGATCTCTCTTCCGTGATTTCATCACTTGAAGTGCGAGGAACCGGCGCAAAATAATTTTAATAGAATACTTATCATTGGCAAATTATGTTGATCGAGTAAAAATATCGGTATAAGAAAAAGATTTATTTAATCATAACAAGTAATTTGTCTGGCTAATATATTTAAGAGGGATTAATCGTGTGTATAGTGGTTTTCCGGTACTTCCATTCGAGGAATTTTCCGGGAAATACAAATCGCTTGATTCTCTAATCCGGTAGAAATGACTCAAAACCCCGGAACAATTTCTAATTTGTGTAAAGATTCAATGAGTTTCGAATTTTACGAATTAACAGGAAAATTAAGATTGAGATAAAAATAAAACAATAAATGAATTCGGCTGTTAAGGAAGGAAGGAAGAGTAGAGGAAACATAGGATTGGAGGAAAAGGTAGAAAAAGAGTATTCGTAGAATTTGACAGTGTATTTTTATCCATTCTGTAATAAGGGACGAAGGATATAACGCATCAAAATCCAGTTCTAGCATTTTAAACTCATAATTTTCTCCTAAAGTGTGCTTTGAGTTGCGAAATCGTTAAGGCAGATGTCCGCTAAAAGAATGAGATTTTCAATTTCTGATAATGACTAAATAAGTAAAAATTGCAATAAGAAAATTCTAGCATTTAAAACTCATTATTTCCACCTAAAATGAGCTTTTAGTTGCAAAATCGTTAACGCAAATGTCCGCTAAAAGAATGAGATTTTCAATTTCTAATAATGACTAAATGAATAAAAACTGCAATAAGAAAACGTTTATATCGTTAACATTTCGAGCCAAATACCTTTCCAGATTTGCCCCGGGACCTCTAAATTTTTTTGGTATTGTCCGCGGAAGACGCGCCTCAGATTATTGCATATACGAGCTGTTCGGTTGCACTTGGCCCCACAAAGACTGAGGACTCGCGCTGAGCATATGCCTTTCATTTTGCTTATTTATATAAATTACCAAATATAATATACATTTATTTCTATTTTGGGAGAGTCGCTGAATGTTTCGTCGAAGGTCCCCGCATAAGGCGAATCTATCCCTTCGTCAATTCTGATCGTACGTATCATCGATCAAGGGTGTTTTCTAAGTTATGTCACGATTAGCAATTTAAAAGTATTTCGGAGTAATTGCATTACTAAAGGAATTTTCTCGGCTATGTATTTTTCGACTTCAGTTCGCCATCAGAATTTAAAAATAAAATTTCTGATTTGCGCGTTGATAAGAGAGGAGAGTTTTGTAACCAGAGGATGTGGTTCTGTCGCTGACGTTTGTTTTCACCGCCTCGTTTTTCCTCCAAATTCCCTTCTCTTCTCCGCCGAAATTTTTTTGCATAAGAGTAGACGTGTATATACCTGCTTCATAGCAATAAACATTATAATAACATTTTATTTGTAGCTATATTAATACCAATTATAATTTTCCATTATTTATTGCAATACGCTGGAACTATGTTGATAATTTTGTAAGTTTCTCGGAGGAATACGGAATATTTACACAGGCGAATAAAATGAAATGTCAGAACATCTCATAGAAGTAAGCCGTTTGGTTTATAGTAAGAAACGCTATTTATTTATTTATTTTTAACTAGTTCGTAAACACAGTTTCTCGGAGGAATACGGAATATTTACACAGGTGAATAAAATGAAATGTCAGAACATCTCCTAGAAGTAAGCCGTTTGGTTTATAGTAAGAAACGCTATTTATTTATTTTTAACTAGTTCGTAAACACAGTTTGTGACTATTTGCAATGAATGCAACAACGGTAACAAAGACTAAGAGATACGGCCATGCCTTCGGCAGAAATCGAACTAGGCACCCTAACCACCCCTCCACCAGAACCGAAGTGTAAAATGACTGTTTTCTTAATTTTTATGGTTATATATAGCAGCCGGATATTGTAGATATAAATGCGCTATTTACCACCTTAACCGCACCATTTACCCTTCAAATATAGCAGTCGATTCAGATATTTGATCTTTGATTGTAGGTTTTCGCAGCGATCAGTGGTGATTGATGGTAGATGGTCTGACTCGAGATTTCTCGCGAGAATCGTCATTTTTTAATTTCTTGTCTTGGCGAGAAATATAAAAATTTCTCGACGATACATGAATTTTTTTACAATCAGGTCATTCTTTCGCCAACTGCCCGCCGCAAGAGCTTCACCCATAAGCAGACGGGACAATCAGGCGTTTGACCTCCTATAGATTCTGTCACAATGTATACATTTGTATGTGTCAAAAATAAATAGACTTGAAAATTAATTCCCAGAAACCGTCTTTTACCGCTCCATCCTCATCCAATCTGCTGAATTATCTTAAAAAGTCTCTCCATATTACGGGGCGCCCTCTCAATTACTTTATTTTTAAAAACAAAGTAAATAAATATTCACCTATATGACAATGGAATCAGAAGTTTGGAAACATTATAAAAAGATTGTAAACGAAGAATATGCGATATGTAACTATTGTTCAAGTAAATTATCTATTAAAGGATCAACAGCTACTGGTCTTAATTCGTCACTTGATATCAAAACATAATATTTCAATTAAAGATAAATGTGATGGCAGCACAGAAGGTGTTCAAAACAAAAAACAGAAAAACCAGACAACAATGCTTAAATTCACAAAAAGAGACTCATAACCTGCAATTGTTGCACAGTCAGCAGCTATGGACGGAATATCTGTGAATGCTATAACTAATAGCAGCTTTATTCGTCAAACGATCTCTGATCGGGGTTATGTTCTTCCCAAAAATAAATCGGATGTGATGAAATTGATTAAGTGAAAGACAATTTAAGTAAACAATTATAATCTTTAAAAAATGAAAATAAAAAGTTCAGCATCACAATCGACGAATGAATCACTAACAGAAACATTAATATTAATTTGCATAATACTGAAGGAGAATGATATAATTTGGGCCTTGTGAGAATTGAAGGATCTTTTCCCGCAGAAAAAGCGCTAGAAATTGTGGAGACAAGACTTGATGATTTTGGATTGACTTTTTCGGATATTGTCGGATGCACTAGTGATGGGGCTGCTGTAATGGTGAAATTTGGAAAATTGATGCCTGCCTACCATCAACTTTGTTACAATCATGGAATACACTTAGCAGTTATGGATGTATTATATAAAAAACACGATTTTAACGAAGATCCATCAGAATCGGAAAATGAGTTTTCAGCGTCCTCTGAAGCTGAGTTATCAGATAATACTGAAGACAATGATGATTTGTTGCCAGTTTTAAATGATGACGTTTACAGTATTTTGAATAGCGCAAGGAAAAATGTAAAAACCTTTAAATCATCACTGACAAAAAATTCAATTTTACAAAAGTTTGTTCGACAAAGATATGAAAATTAATTTTCTCTAGTTTTGGACTGACGTACACGATGAAATACTATTGAAATAATGATTGAACGATTTTTGAAAATTGATGAGGGCATAAATGATACGTTAAGGTTTTTAAATATAAAAAATTATATAATTGATGAAGAAGGAACACAGTTTGGAAAATTTATCGAATACTTTAAAGCCCGTAAAATTAGCTGTTGAAGCACTGAGTAGAAAGGATTCAATTTTAATAACAAGCGAGGGAATTTTTAACTTTTTGCTAGAAATTCTTAGCGAAAATAAAGTCAATATAGCAAAAGAGCTGTTTTCGGCTATAAAACTTCAAATTAATGAAAGAAGAAACCACACACTGGTGTCTGCGCTTCTATTTTTGTAAAATCTGGAAATTACTACTACAACTATTGGAGGCTTTGAAAACAACAAGACCGGCATCAACAGAAAGCGAGCGAATCTTTTCAATTTCTGGAAATTTTGTTACAAAAAAACGGTCTTCATTAGGGGACGATTCAAGCAATGCTTTATGTTTTTTGAAAAGTCATTTTTGTGAAATAAGAACCAAAAATAAATTTGTGCTAAAATAAATAATTGTTTAATTTAAAAAAAATAATTGTATTATCTTAACTCGAGACTTCTCGAGATCTCGACAAAATTTCTGGGGATTTCTCGTCTCGCCGAGAAATCTAAAAGTGTCGAGAAACAGACGCTCTAATTGATGGTGCTTTCGAGTGAAGCTGCGTAGAGAGCATATCCAAATCTTTTTATGCTTCTCACAATGGTCGAGTTCTAGAGATGTGACTGTAGCGGCATATATATATGATTGCCAGACATCCCATATTATACGGGATTGTCCCGCATTTCATTGCCTTGTCCCTAAGAAAATATTCCCGTTCTGAAACAGGAGAATTAGTCTGCCACGGTAGTTCAGTGGTAGAATATCCGCCCGGCAAGTGGAAGGCCCGAACCCTACATATATAAAACAAGGCGATGATATGAAAAATTCAGTTCCTGAAGTATCCTCTACCTAACAAATACGATTTAATTATGATACACAATCTAATACCCAGCGACATCGACTAAAAACAGAGGAAAACTTAACATATCACCATGATCGATTGCTTCCATAAGATACGTACGTCCGGCTAAAAAAATCTCTGGACGAACCAGTTGAAGCTGATTAGCCTTATTATACCTCCGTTTAAGAGTTATTTACCATGTGCAAGGCCATTTGTCACTCATCATCAAGCACTTATAAGCATTTTGATGGTCTTTTCATTTGAAGGTTAATACTTCCTCCAAGCAACGAGGGAAATCCTCCTCTGTATCCAATTTTATCTTCGTGGAACAATGTTTTGTTCTTTTCTCTTTTGGCGAATTTTTCACTATATACGTCTTATTGTTCAAGGCGAACAACTTAAAAATGCTAACCTTCGACGGATATGCTTTGATCTCCTGTAAATAGAGCAAGTAACTTTTATATATTGGGTGAGTTTTCCAGATAATGCTTATAAAAAATGTACTGGTAACATTATCGAGGAAACTTCACTCAACATAGCCTATTAATAATCTTTCCCGCGAGGAAAAATGTAGGAGCTTAAACGGGCTAAATCCGCGATGTAAATTTCTAAAATACTAATATCTTTCAATAGGATCATAAAATAAACCTGAAAAATGAGCATGAAAGCACATTGATGGTCATGCATTTTTTCAGGAACCGTTCATTTTAAAACGAATCGGAAACAAACATTTTTTTTAAACGAGAGAATAAAGATGGCTATCGGTTGGCTCGACCGTTTTAAAGCGCGCGTTAAAACAAAATCGATTCAATACGCGAACCCTCCAAGATTATGTTTTACGTTTTTGTATTTAAAACTTTAACGCTGTTTTTTTTTTAATTTTAAGATTTTTTTATAGATAAATACACCAGAACAAAGCGGAGAAAAAAATGGAACTTTTACCGTTCTTCGCTTTACGGTTCCTATTTACTTCTGAAAAAAATATTCAGCACAGTCGAGGTTGTTCAGCACATATCAAGTGGCCTCGACTGATTAAACTTCTCCTTTTTTATCGCGGATTCATCTACACGCATGAAATATCGTCGGAGTTTAAAGTAAATATCCTCCTTCACTATCTCCTCGAGGTGATTGTTACCGAGATCTCCTATATAAGCATTCCGATTCATCAGCCCAACATTTGTGATATATTTTTTCGTTTTGAAATATTTCCCAAAATATTGGCCGCAGAATAACGCTTCAAGTTTGATATTAACTGATTTAATCTTAATTTTGTACTTAACATCGATATTATGATAAGAAAAAGTCGAAGATAAAGTAGAGAAATACAGCATGTTAAGATGAAATACGAATCTACCTTTTCAATCCTAAAGGATAGGTAACGTTGGCACGGATGACGTTTGTTCTACGCATTTTGAGTTCCCTCTTCGATTCAATTCAATAAGTCTATTCAGGAAACGGAAGAGAAAGGTAAACTAATTAATACCAGAAAACAATTCTTTAATTAATTGGTTAAATAAATATATGCATTAAATAGAAATGTATAGCTCTTAAGATTTTTCCATTGTTACTGTTATCGCGTTGACTTTTAGGGATACCAATCAGAAAACCTTCGAAGTTCTGTTAATGTTCTCAGGAAAGTGGTAATTTAGCATATTACATTGAGGGACACAATTGAAAATTTATTTTGCATAAGACTCTATTAAACATATTTTTATCTCTTAAACCGAGAAAAATATCGCAAAATGACGAACACGCAGCAAATGGGCTTCAAAGTTCTGAGGTAATAATTGGCACTGCATTCAGAATTATACATCATTAGCGAAAAACAAGGATTCTTTTGGCAACGAAGCACAAAAATTTTCAATTATTTGTACCACTTTTCAAAGAAAGTATCGAGGTCGTCTTGCGGCAAAAAATCGTATTGAAAAACCGTGTTTCGTCAACGGCCATAAAAGGTCGAGAAAAACAAAGCAGCCGTAGTCAGTCATGTTTCAAGGATAGTTGAGTCATTCCAAATAGCTTAAAATATTGAAAGAATTAACGAATATCAATACGAAAGTAACAATTCAAAAGTGACTAATCTATCATAGAATGACACACAAGGAACGACTAAAATCAATATTTTCCTTTAACTTGTTAATTCTCATACAGGAATAATAGTGCTGAGCTTTCACACGAGGTACGTTAAAATTATATTTCCAACCAGTATTAAAATGTCAGTCTCGCGGCAAATGGCAAATTGAATGTCTCCAGTTGTACAAGGTCATCAATTCATAAATATAGGGACCGTGATCCCGAATGGAAGGTCATCGCATCACTTGATGAGACCCCCACTAATCTTGACAAGTATTTGGATCATTTCATCTGACACGAGATTTTTATTGACCACTCCAGAAATTCCGGTGCTGGATTAAGTTCTTAATATTTTTTCACTTGCGTTTCATATTTTTACCAGAGGTTATGTTCACAGCGCATTCGAGTTATTTCCAATATCAGAACATGAGACCTAGGAATATCAATGAAGAATGTTACAGATTAAAAAAACAGATTCCGATAAATGTGCCTAATAAAGTCGACATAAATTTATAAATACCGAGAATAACGTTAGCCGCAATTAAGTTTTCATTATTAGAACTTTGAGAATTATAAGTTGGTAACGTTGGCGGAAAAATATTACTAACTCATCTATATACATACATATGTATATGTTCACATGTATATATCAAAATGCACGCGCACACATATATACACACTCACTGTTACAAAATTATTATTATTGTTTCTGTGTGAATTTAGATAATTAAATTTTGTTGAAATATTTATTATATTTAAACAATATAAATATGTTATATTCACAATGATAATGTACAATTTAAATACTATATTTTTTGACAGTAACAAACATAGTTTGAAGTAGTGCGTGGGCATATATACTTACGTGTGCGTGTGTATATACATAAATATACGCATGTACATAATTATGCATACACAATTTTTAATGAAAGTACATCTGCACGCACATATTTCAACTAGAAACACATATCGTTTTACATAAGCGAGTGAAGCGGAAACCACCTGCATAAAAGATGTTACCACCCAAGCAAATGTTTTAGTTGTCCATTTTCTCCCCCTTGAGCTCTCATAATAAAAATCTTTGTTCTGTATCCCCCGAGCATCCAAGTGATCTGGCGTCTAAGGAGGCCGGAAAGAGGAGGGCCTAGTGAGTCAGAGGCGCAATTCAAGGGAGATTATATGGTCTTAACCGAGTTGAGAGTTGAATCATGCAAGATATACGAAAGGTTCAGCTGCGAGAAATATTTTACGCGACTGGATATTGTCTCTTATGACTTTTGCGAAGTTTAAAAGTCAAATCTTCTAGAAGTGGACATCTGTGGGCACCTCTTTATAAAAGAAATCTCATACACATATCCACGAGATGAGATTTGAAGAGATGACTCAAAGGACAGCTGCATGGGTTTTATTAGATATCATACTGTCACTCTCACGCCAAAAGTTTAATATTGAGTAATGCGCGTTGAAATTAAAGTTTATATTTCCGTAACCAAATCAAAAGAAACGATATCAGGCCTTTTAGAGGATAAAAATTTTGGTTACTGGACTTCATTACTAAAACTAATTTGACTAAAATCACTCAGTCACTTCATTAATTATAGATGATGCATGTTTAAATATCATCTACGTAACTTATTCAGACTGCTAAGTACTCGGTGGGAGACAGGCTTAAGCCCGGTGTCGCCTAAAATTCTCCGTGAAAGGGCATCACACAACATCAGTAACGAGTGTGAGAGCTACACAGTACTTCTATCAGTCAGTCGACCGCTTAATTAATTTTATGTCTTGTTTTTTAGAACTCTTAATGTATGAAGTGTTATTATTCACTCGGCTACCTTTTACTTCGGAACAAATAATACAACAAAATATGTAAAAATTCCACTATACTAATCGCTAACATGACCATATCGAAACCCAGTCATGTTATTGATTAATAGAGTTGTTGCATAGTTTGTTGTATTATTTGTTCCAAATTATGGAATTCGACAATATTAAGGCTTCCCTAGTGGATAGCATATTTTACTTGTTCAAATTCCATTATATGAGGGAAAGACGAGTATTTCAATTTCAAATTTAATAAAGAAATTTTTTTATTAAAATTCTGGCAATGGAAACTTTGTTATGTGAAGTCTTAGATTTAGTTTCAATTTTTTTTACAGTCCCACAGATTTTCTTTAGTAACTTCCATTGCGAATTATTAAACCGCCCTCCGAAACACACAACTTCCGACGAGCAACGCCAAAGCGATCGCAACCACAAATGCAGGCCTCCACGTACAAGAGATTACCGATCCGCGTAATAGTAAATTATGCATGCGGAATGGTTTAATCCATACATTCTGCATCACAGCTTTAGGGCCAGAGATATGGAAGGAACTTCCTCTGCATCGCTAACTTCCTCTACTGATGCACCAAACGACTCGACTCGGGTATTTAGGAAGTGCTAATGGTTATACACTCCGTTGATTTTGCCGTCAGCACTACCTATATTCGCCGAAAATTCCAGTTTCAAGGCGCTGGATGTTCGCCCTCACCCTTCTCCGTCAGCCACAGCATTACGGCTGTGCCCAGAGGTCAAGAACGTGGACGTGGAGATAGGATTTACTGGCAGAGCTGTCTATGTTGAATCAGTGGACGTTACTCAGGATTTATGGAGACATACGTGTCGACATATGTCTCCCTGAGACCCGATACCAGCTTTAGACCCCCGCAAATGATATTATTTCTGGATTTCTTCTATTGTGTCCGACGATCGAATATTCCAGCAAAAACTTAATTTTTGCAATCACAGTTTTTGATCATGTATTTTTGCAAAAATACAATTTTTTTAACCAAAAAACTTTCAAAATTTTTAAGAGTTATAATTAAGAACACTAAATATTGCGATAAATAGCTTAAGCGAGTCGTTTCAATTACTATTGTGGAAATTGTGAAAGTTTTCTTGGTTTTGTATTTGTATACAAATAAATTTATAATGGAGTTCCACCCAGTATTGCCTTACAACATTGATTTTACAGTACATACAGGGTGTACACAAATTATCTTTATAACTTTAATCTAAAATACAAAACTACAGAAACGATCTACACATATAAGGTTTGCAGCATCTGTGAAAGAAACTCAAAGTTTAATTGAGTAAAACGCCGGTGCGTGTTGCCGGTGTTATTTGCACCATAAGGACGTGTATTATCTGAACGTCAGTCGTGATGGCGTCGCCACAGTGCGTGGAGTGGATGGAGGGCTATTACACGATCGCGTGATTGGGCCTTTTTTCCTTCTGGAGAAAACATTGACATCCGTCAATTATCTGGATATGCTTGAGTGCTACGTCTATCCACAGAGTAACTGCAGCCTAATGTGTTTCTGCAACAAGATGTTGCACCACCTCACTCGAGTTTGCTTGTGCGTGATTCCCTTAACCGGTAATACCCGAATCGGTGAATTGCCCGTGGCGGACCCATTTCTTGACCGGTTAGGTCACCAGACATCACATACAGTGACTTTTTTTTATGAGGATACGTAAAATACTGCGTATACCAGTGTTTCTTAACCGGTGGGACTTGAAAGCCATCTAGGTGGTACCAGAGCCGGCTGAAGACATTTCGGCACTCCAATCGGTTAGACTTTCTGGCACCTTCTCCTTAATATAGTTAACAGTTTCAGGCGTAACTTGATGGAATTTCTTCACATTATCAAAATAAAAAAGATTTACTTGGTAATTCCAAAAAAAAATTTTAAATAAATTTTTGTGGATTCACCAAGTAAATCATTTTTATTTCGACCTTCTCCTTTGTGTCTACCAATTATTAACGTACTACTTATATGCTTATAAACGTAGAAATACATTTATTAGAATAAGTGAGGTATTTCTTTATATCATTGTGGGACCAGGGTTTCTTGAAAATGTGGTAGGTGGGACGCAAGAGGCAAAAGGTTGAGTACCACTGTCATATACGAAACTCTGATGGCTGACATTATTGATTTAAAGACCAGAATTGCTTCTGCAATTGACACTGTTGATGTTGGAATGTTGCAACGCACATGGAATTACCTCGAGTATCGATTAGACATTCTAAAAGTTCCAAATGGTGCCCATGTTCAACGTGTTGAAAGTTTCCGTTAAACTTTGAGTTTCTCTCACATATGGCGCAAACCATGTATGTGTAGATTGTTTCGGAATTTTGTATTTTAGATTAAATTTGTAAAGATTATTTGTGTACACCCTGTGTTTTTAATCGGCTCACGGAAGTAAGTTGTGTTTGATATTCGCTGTTCTGATATGTAACATTTGTAAATATTTATGCAAAATAAAATACCTGCTTGATATTAACCTAATTTGGAACATTGTTACATATGTTACTAAGATGCCAATTTAATTATAATAACCAACCCACCATAGGAATTTTCTGTACATTCATGTGAACATCAAATTCTGCATAATAGTGGATTACACCCTTTTTCATTGTTTATATGAAGAATATCGCGTAGAAACATTCGAAATCAATATTATGTCCGGCGGTTTCTCATTCCGACCATTTGAATTTCCCGTCGTTCAACGGTCGCGAAAAAAATAAATAAACGCATTCGCGAAGCGGACGCGTTAAGTATCCAGAATACCATTCTCCATATTATATAAACATTTTTCTATTTTGATCAACACTTCTAACACGATGAAATATTCATGACGAACGCAACATGAAGGCCATAAACATTCCCGAGAGGATTCCTACCCAATGCTTACAGCACGCGAGTAGGAAGCAAATCACTCGGCCACCTCTAACACGCCCGCCATACGATCCAGGCAAGGCGGGAGACCTCGTGGAATAATTCTAGTAGTACGCGGGGAGAGAATGGAGGGATAGTTCAAAGAAGCTGCGCGTCCAATTGATTCACATTTCATCAATTCCTCAAATATACGAAGGTGAGCAACTTTTCGGGAACCTAAGGAGGAACACTCAAATATTTACCGAATATGAGGTGGGTCATACTACAGAGACCTGTTCATGATGCATTAATTGATGGAAAAGCCTCTGATAGTAGCTAGACAGAAGAAAAGCAAACATTGGCAACAATGCTAAGCACACAGGTCAACACAAGGTCGTTCGATAATAGCTAGTTCACTAGTGTGACTCATGGTGATTGTTGTTATTTTTCAAAATGTCCATGTATGCTGACATTCATTTTGTTTATGAATTCTGCGGTGGGAATGTGGCAGTAGCTGTCCGAGAATACAAGAGGCGGCTCCCAAATCGGCGAACACCTGATTGGCGAGTGATTTCACGCGTGCACAGGTATTTACGAGAAAAAGATGAATTTCCGAAGCCAAATAATGAGCGTTCCATACAGCAAGCAGTGGACGAGTTATAGGTCATACTCGATATGATGAACGATAGTCCAACCACCACTGTTCGTAGAATATCTTAACAGAGCCACATGCCACCAATGAGTGTATGGAGAACTCTTAACCGTCACGGTTGTTATCAGGATGTGCAAGCTCTTCAGCCTGAAGATTATCCTGCACAAATGGAACTCTGCAACTGGATCGCTCAAAATGGTCAGCTGATTCCATGAATTTTGTTTACCGACGAGGCGATGTTCACTAGGAATGGAATAACAAACTAGAAATTCCCATTCATGGGACTTGGAGAATCCAAATGAAACTCATTTTCAACACAGATTTTCTGTAAACATTTGGTGCGGGATTATTGACGATAGATTTATTGGGCCGTTAGTGTTGGAACATCGTTTAACTGCAGAGAGACACCTAAACTGCCTTGAATACCGCCTACCAGAACTTCTGGAAGATGTGCCACTTGAAGTTAGACAGGGTATGTGGTTTCAGCATGACGGTGCACCAGCACACTTTGCAAGATGTGTAAGACTATTCTTAAAACAACGGTTTGAAGGTCGCTGGATCGGCCAGGGAGGGCCACAAGCTTGGCCTCCAAGGTCGCCAGGTTGGACTCCTCTAGATTATTACTTATGGGGCCATATGGAAAAGCCTTGTTTATGAAACAAAAGTGCAAACTGTTGAAGAACTGTCAGACCGCATCAACGATGCTGCAGCGCAGATCAAAATGGATAGCGTTACGCTTCGCGCAGCAACAAGTTCTCTTTTAAAGAGAGCAAGAACCTGCCTAAGAGAAGACGGTGGCCACTTTGAGCAATTATTGTAACAAGTAATTGCTTGAATAAACATTGTGAAACATCAAACTTGCTTTTATTCTTATTTCCATCAACAACTTCAAATGTCCATTACTCCTTTATTATTGAGAATAGGCAAAATGATTACTCACTATTTTCGACTTGTAATGACTTCCCCTAAGCGTAGGTTAAGTATCGACCTCGCGTCGTGGGAAATCCTGTGTATCAGATAGCTTAGTGTAACCATTGAGGGCTTTTCGGAAAGGTTTAAATTATAATTTGGGATATAAATAATGATATTTTACAAATTGGGACAAAAGTTGTGATATTTAAAAGCGGGACGAGTGCTGAAAACGAGGGACTGTCCCTCAAAATTTTCGATGGTTGGCCACCCTATCCCAGTGGTTTCCACACTTGAAAAAGCCACGCCCCCATCACCTACGAAAACTTTCTTTGCGCCCCCTTCTATATCACGTTCAATCAAGGTTGATCAACAATAACTACTGAATTTTCAATTGCAATTAATATACCCATGTAAGAAAAACATGGACGCAAACGATACATCCTAGACACTTTAGAGCTAGAATCCGGCGGCTGTATAATGCATGCCTCGTGATTATAATAGATAGACAATAAACACAATGCCAAATCCTTTCCGCCGCCCTGACCTTCCCGCAGTTCCTCTTCACGGTAATGATAGTTAAAACAACAATAAACACAATACCATCTCTTTTTCGCCCTTCTAAGTTACCAACCGCCCCCTCCCTATAAATACAATGCCAGATCTTTTCCGTCCCTCTGACCTACCCACCCCTCCCCCCACTTCACGATTATGATAGTTAAAACAACAATAAATACAAGGTCAAATCTTTTGTGCCCCTCTGACCTACCCACCCCTCCCCCTTCCACCCAGGTGAGCGAGCCCCTCAATTTGGAAACCACTGCCCTATCCTATACCGATCACTTTAAGTCAATCTTATTGAAAGAATGAAAGAAAGAGACAGAAATAGGAAAGAGGTAACGATTTTATCCCTGACCCGTGCCGCACGTTCTTAACCACCTCGTTCTTTTCCTTTTGCGGTTTTCCGTGCTTCTCTTTGCACGCGTCGCAGCTTTCCGCGTGTACACGATCGGTGGAGTGCGGAAGGGAAGGAGAAAGGTGGAGCGATGGGAGGGCGTGAAGGAGGGAGAGATACAGAGTAGTTTAAGAGGTTGAGATGGGTGGTGTTGTTCCGTTGGCGGGGAATCTCACGAGGCGGTAGACCTTGAGGGAATCAGCTGCGAAACGGAGCGGTTTTGTGAGAGAGGGTTGGTGAGAATAATCCTTTTGAAATACAAAAAAATGATAATGTTCTTACCTCCCCCCCAACCTCCTCCCTCTCTCTCTCTCTCTTTTACTCGTCGTCCTCCCTCTCTTTCCTCCCACCCAACCGACATCTCGAAATAAAACCGAGAGGGAGTACGCGGACACATAACAGGAGATCCCGCAGTCCCGGCATGCATTTTTCTTTTCTTATTCTTTTCCCTCTTGATAAAATAGCTGGAGCGTCATCTGGATGAAAGGAGGATCGTTCAAAATAGAAAGATGCCCGTCAGCGTCGTGAATTTTTGCGCGCTCTCGGAAGTGATCAATTTTAATGATTAAATGAATGAGAGGGATAGAATTGCGACTGTTTAGTTGTGACAAAGTGTCTTATATTCATATAGTCGAACTTCTATGTGTCAGAGGTCTAAGACTCGACTTTTCCATAACTCGAAGTGATTTTATTTTACAGGACAAAATCTTTTTCATGTTAATTTCCTTCTGTAACTTCAATTTTCTATAAGACGAATAGTTTTTGTTTCCCTTGAAATCCGACTTTTAGAAGTTCCACTGTGTATACACATATATAGTCACATCTACACACACACACACATTTTTATATATATATTTATTTATTTATTTGTTTATTTATTTATTTATTTATACATACATACATAAACATATACACATAAGTCCAAAATGTATTTCTTTGTAGCAGCTAAAACAGATTAAAAAATTCATTAAATACGTATGATATGGATTTAAATATATGTATATCTATCGGCTGAGTTGAACTGCTATTACAAAAATAAAATTACGACGTCAATGTAATCCAAAAACGTGCAGAAAAAACTCATATTTAAGTCATGTGCACATATCCTGTTCTACTTTCCGCGATGCCTTTATAATTTATAGTTTTTAATTAAGTGTATATATCCTGTTCTACTTTCGAAGCTGCCGATATATATTTCGGTGTTTTTAACTTGCTGTATATATCCCGTTCTATTTTCAGCATTTCCTATTCGTTTTATAGGCAGAAAACCGTGTAAAAAGTTTAAACCCAATAATCGTTTCTTAAATTTGAATGTTGACTGTAAATCCTGCATTAGCTAGCAGGAAAACAACATCCCACAAATAGCAAAGAAGAATAACTATAAAGAGTTTGCCCAGTTTTTTCATGAAAAGTATATTATTATTGGATTGACATGTCGTAAACACGAAGAGAAATCACTTAAAGTTTATAAAATTCTTTATCTTATGACGAAACATAAAATGAAGAAGCGAGTCGTTAAATGAATGCGATGAATAGACATTTGATGTCAAGTGTACCCCATCCAAATAAAGAAAATGGTTTAAACCGACTTTGCGGTCTTCCTTGAAATTTTACGGCATATCCTGTAAGAATAAACCTTGTCACCAATGTAATAATACCCATTTAATTACAAGCAAATGAAAACTTGCCGGAAATTCGACTGACCTTAGCGTGTAAATATAGATGTTTCTACCGAACAATACCTCTTTATGTTGGTTCAGAGAAAGAGATTCATTTTTGGAAAATGTCTCACTTGTCATCAATGACTTCATCAAATATTTGCTACATTGTTTGAACATTTTTCTCGTTAACTCGCACTTAAACGTTACTTTATTAAACCATTTAACTTTGCAACACTTCCTGAAATAATCTTTTACAATAAGGTATCTGCGTGGGAATTTTAGTTTATAAATAAATTGAGTAGGAGTAGGCGAGGCAATGGAAACAATAGATTGGAGAGCTGTTCGCCGTCTCTGAAAATAGACCTCGACTACGATAAGCCATAATCACTCCATTGTATTACAACCAGTGACTCAACTTTTTGATAGCGAGTGTCCGCTAGATCTCCTACAACCTATCCTACTGAAATCGTCATTTTTACCTTTTCTCTGCCTTAATATTGGTTTTTATTAAGTCAATTCATATAATTTCTCTTCTTGCTGGATTAAATTTGGCTAGAGCCTTGACGATAAACACGAACGTGAAAAGCCTGTCTTTGTTCGAAAAGTCAACATCCGTTACCTTGTTCGTGCTCTTACATCACATTATAGTAGCGGTCTTCTTTGGAAGAGGTCTTTCGACAGTCGTTAGAAGATTTCAGTGACACATCTTCCTTTCCTAAACGACCTTTACGTTCCAGCACTCCTCTCTACCTTTCGCTAACCTTTACCAAGCAAAATCTCTTTAGCCCATAATCAACCTTCCTCTCTCTTTCAAACTACGCATCCCCCTACCTTAAATAGCATAAATCTGGTAGAATATAAGCTAAACGTGAGCAATTTTAAATACGGTGCGAGTGAAATTGATTTAAGCGGAAATAAAATTGAACAAACTGTGGGCAACATCAAATTGCGATGCGTGTGAAATTGAACGCAAACTTGAATCGACATGGGCATCATAAAATAAAGGTAATTTGAACACCTTGCTAACTCAACGTGATCCTAATGTTGTCAATATTTTAGCGTCCCCAAAGTTACAGAACTATGTATCTGTATCAATTTAAATGTTATACTGAAACCTAATTTTGATTTAAATAGGTTAAACCAATAAAATGCACGGAAACTATTCTAGGAATATTAATTAAGACATAGTCAATTGTTTTTCGCACACAACGGCGAAATTTATCCTTTTATATAATAATATTCTTTCTATTTTTATAGATAACCAGGCAATTTTAATTCTCTTTTCACGAATACTATTCCTTATTTTTTATACTACTTTCTAAAAAAATTTACACCTTCGTTTAATAAAAGAAAGTAAAAAAATCATTCCTTAACATTCCTTAGCTCTGATAATTTGGAACGCTAGTCAGTCGTAAGGAAAAATAAGCAAATTTAATATTACGTTTTCTAATTTTTACACCAAACACAATAAAAATTGTCAGTGACTTTCTGGATTTCAGTGTTTCCACCTAAGTAATTGTATATTAGTGCTCAGTCTTATTACTGAAGATGAAATTATAAACAGAATTTTTGAAGACGATTATCATAGAATATTTTTTGCTCATTTCCATGGGCCACATTTATTAGTGTCTCGCCTCACTCAGCAGACCCTATATCAGGGATGTCGAACCTTCTATTGACCGCGTGCCAGTATTACTGAAATTGTCGAATCTTTTTCGCCTCGCGTGCCACAAAAAAGTCCTTGATTTTTTTAGCGTGCCAACTAAATTAAATTCGTGATCAAGACATAAGAGATTGAAATTTAAAACCGTAAAACTGATAATAGTTAACTAAATAACACAAATGTTTTTGCGGTACAAAATCAGTACGATAAATGCTTTGATTGGTTTTCGCCTTTCGTTGGCGTGCCAACCAAAATCGTCTTGCTTGCCACTTATGGCACGCGTGCCACAGGTTCGTCATCACTGCCCTATACACTGAGCATTATAATCCTTTCCTCTAAAGTTCCGACCTGATAGCTGTGGGTAACCTTAATAGCGGGGATCTATAACCCCGTTATAATAAACAAGCTTAATAAAAAATTTGTTTTTATTACTAATTTGCTGAAATGAAACTATCGCCCTTAAGTAATTTATAATGACGCGGTTTGCTTGGTTTGTTTCGGTTGATATTATTTTGATATTTAATGCTTGAAAGAAGCACATTTTCAGTGAGACGTTGTCTTTCAGAAAATTAGCAATAAAAACAAATGTTTTATTACCCCTGTTTGTTAGAGTGAGGGATTTTATAACCCACGCTGTGAAGGTTACACAGATTTGGTAGGAATTCGAGGGGATGGAATTACACTGAGGAAAATGTGACCCCTGAAATTGACTAAGAGCCAAGAAAATGGATAAGATTGGAAGGAGATCCAGTGGTAAACATAATAAAGTTTTCTTCGTTGGAAAGGTGGAGTAAATTATTTACTTGAAGTTATGTGACTTACTTTGTTTTCACTCTTAACATGGAAAGTAATTCAACGAAAGCATGAAGACATCACGGTATAACGTTCATATAGAACACACATTACATGCATCCAATCGAGAGAAAATTTACCGTTTCTTTTTTATATTCACGTTGTCTCTTCTAAAAGCATTGAAAAAAACACTAAATAAATCCCTTGTAGGTAGCGTGTACGGTTATCGTGGAGAAGGAACGAGACGTTTAAGATTCTGCTTTTGGAATAGACTAGGATCACGTACGGTATTGGCACGGGAAGGGACTGGAAAATAACGGAAGCTAGGCGCGGTGTATGGATTTCCAAAGCCAGTACGGTTACTCTTGGAAGAGTTGGCCATTTGAGATCTCAGAACGATCGGAGGAGGACTCTTTGAGAGCCTTTTAAAGTGATCAAATGCGTTCGATTGCAGGAGTCCTGCAATGCGCACGGTCGGAGTGGACGCCACGCTGGGAAGCCCGTTACGCCGAAGTGAAGCACGGATCTCTGGAGTTATACCTTCCGGAGGGAAGCGGACCACCATCCTGCGGTACAAGACCAAGAAGACGCCTACCGCTTAGGAACCTAAGCATCCGGAGGGTCCCGAGGAGACACAACGCTTTCGCACTCTGTCCGAGGGAACCGCACGCTGCGCCTCTCTTACTCTGCCAGGTAACCACCTCCCTCATTCGTCATTTTTTTTCCAAATAATAATAATAAACGCTTGAAAATCAAAATTATGAAGATAAGTGCTCCTGCATCTTATATAGCATGGTTCCTCGACCTTTTTTTGCTGACGTACCACTTTCAGCATTTTTAAATAGTCTAATATGTTTTAAAGTTGCCGTGCCAAAGGTATCAGGGCTGCATTGAAGCAATAGATGTTATGAAAGGGACGCACTAGTACCAAATTACTGGCTACTGATGGTCTCTAGGGTATTATTGGGGTGGCAAAAAAGTTCGTGCACATTTTGGTAGGTAGCAGTCGGGCGTTTCATTAAAAAATGGATATCGTAAATGTCAAATAAAACAGTCACTCAACAAGTAAACATTGTAAAAAAACACGTGAAAACAGAATTTGGGATTATAAAAGTAATTTGAAAATTTTCCGTAAGAATAATATGGTGAAAATCATGTGCATTTGCGTCATGTTATGCTTTATGAGCATAAAGTAGATGATAATGTAACAAATGCAATAAAAACTTTTGTCAAGTGTAAAGAGAAGGTGCTGTAGCTATTCGAACCTGTCAAAAGTGGTTCAAAAGATTCCGTTAGTGTAATTTAAGCTTGGAAGATGAACTACACTCTGGATGCCGTACTATAGTTGATGAAGACGTAATTCGCGTTTTAATCGAAGCCAATTCACGACAGACATGAAGAGAGATTGTAGAGGTACTGGGTATATCAAATCAAGTGTTCTCAACCACCTGATGGCCATGGGTATGCACGAACTTTTTGGCCAACCCAATAATTTATGTGTAAGTAGTTGCTTAAACGAAGGACAGAGTTGAAAAATTAGACTTCTTCTAGAAGATTGAACGTCTGTTTTGCAAAAACAAACAATAATTCAGAAATCGCGTACTTATCGAACCTCCATAATTAATATAAAAAATTCCGCATCCTTTTCACATGAAGGAAATATTTATATAAGATCTCGAGTGATTTAACTGACAAAAATTCGCATTCAGACCGATATGTCTGTTCAAAAGGGATGATGAAATGTACAGCACTCGTATTTAACAAGGTAGCTCATGTTTATAAATGTAAACAATTAAAAACAATGTCACAAATTTGTTTTAGTGTACTTTCTCAAAACCCCCGTTCGTGACCTCCTTCTTGAAAAAAATACCTCCCGCCCGATCAATAATTTAATTACCGTTAATTACGTTGCTTTTGACGAGATATGCGAAAATACTGAAATTGTTTTTTTTTCTACCCCAATCTCCTTTTGTCGATAAAATTGCATATTTATTTATTGGCAAGAATTCAGAGACAGCAAAGGGCCAATTATACTGCATATCGTAACAACAATAACAAGAACGAACACACACGACCATGCCCTCGGCAGGATTCGAACCTGCAACCCTAGAATTGGGAGCTAGACACGCTAACCACTCCTCTACCAAGGGATTTTATATCGTTATTTGTGATCTTAAAATCACGATATTTGAATTCTAAATCATGCGTTAAAAATGAATTTATGAGAAAAATTATAACTTTTAATAATTTTGCGTACCCCTTTAAAACTATGGACATATCCCCGTTTGAAAAACCCAGTTTTATAGCCACAAAAAGGGTACTTATAACCTAAGGCGCATTTCGACAGACAAACAGCCGTCATCAGTGGCATTCACCAACAGCAAATTCTAAATGCGCATATTGTTTTTGTATAACCTTATCGTGGCTATTAAAGATACCTGGGATGACTGATTATTTGTTTTAATTTTGAGCTTCTAATGCTTATTAAAAAAGTTTGTTTTGAAGTCATGATAGAGGAACTCGAAGATTCTCAACTGAATTCGTCATTTTATTTTCAAATATACAAGTCACAGATTGAGATGAGATTGACCAAATGATCATGTTAAACGTACATGCAGGTCGATCGGGCGAATATTTAGTAGTATCCAGACACGTATTTCGTGAAATATATGCGAGAACTACATAAAAATAACGAGGGAAATTTCCGCTTTCATTAGGGAAGAATGAGCCGTTTTTCTTTTCTTAGAGCGCGAAACTGGGTTGTCGTGTTAGTGTACTTCCGGTGAATTACGAGCAAACTGCGGAGCAAAAGGAATGGAAGCAATCAACAGGGCGTGCAGCGTTTTGTTATATTCACTATCCTGTTAAATCTCCTTAACTGTATAATATAAATGATGCGGCCATTAATTCCCCCGTCTACGTAATCCGACATATGGTATTTTGTATTCTGGTTCGAGCTTTAAATAAGAATAGAAAAAAGTAAAATGTCAATTTTTATTGTTGTTTAATAATAATGATCACCAAAGAAAATTCTCTTTGCTCCCCTCTCTTCATCATTAATCAAAACTCATAAACAATGCATATTGAACCCGCAATTTCTATTAATGTTAACACCTTAAGAAGACCATGAATGCAAATGATACGTCCTAGCCAATTAAGGGTTAGAATTTGGCGGCTGCGTATTGTAGTTCTCACGTTAGGGAGTTAGGGATGGTTAAACATTAAATGCATGTCAAATATTTCGACCTCCCCCCCCACGGCCCCTCGAGGATCGCGCCCCACAATTTGGAAACCACTAATGTAGGGCAAGGAGGCGGAAAGAGAGTTTCATTTGTTTGAAGTTCGCGATATTTTTGTAAGTATGTAAGTCGCTGCATCATAGAATTCCCTTAAAAGCAATATGTCATCGAGAATAGATTTTTTCAATCCAAATCCGAAAGTTAATAAAAGGAATTACGAAGGAATATAGGTGCTTACCACACGGGGGACTTTGTTTACATATGTCCTTATTTTCTAAGCGTAAGATCTTCGTTAGGGAAGTAGACGTAATATTTGCAGGAATAAATGATTTCAGACAAGGAAGAATGATTCGCTAAATATTATACATTGCAATTACTGTTATTATACTTATTCTTTCCTATCCTCTAACATTTTAAATTAATTCACGAAATTACTCGTTCATTCATGGTTTTCAATCCTAAGATTGGTTTGACATGACTAGGGAATAAACACATATGATGTGGTGGTTTCCCGTTGCCTTCCACGTCAGACACACACACATGAGTGATGAAATATGAATTATGAGTACGAACACAAACATCCATGACCTTGGTGGGATTCGAACCCGCGACCTCAGTGATGGTAGGCCAACGCGCTAGCCATTCCGCCACCGGGGCCGCCACGAAATTACTAATAATCCCTAATTGATCTACTTTAAATGAAAAATATTTCGATAAGCGCATCTATATATGGCATGGATCAACGAAGAGTAAGTCAAAGCCCCGAAGCATTTTCAGTATTAAGTCTTTGCGCTACCGCTAGCCTAATTTGCTACGCAGGTGTATCCAAGACAGGTGCCTTTCACTTACGCCAATTCACTGAACATATGCGCCCCCAAGCACAAAAAGGAAATAAGAAACTTTCTATTTCTTCCGGTGAGTTGATGCTTGAGCTGGCGTAGGTGTTTTGAAGTTTTCTGCCCAAACGGAAGTCGTATTTCTCCGCGTAATCCAAAAGCCATCACTAAATGAGAGGGCTCTAAAGCAGGAGTCTCAAACTCGCGGCCCGGGAATTAAGATACTCTATTCTACACGGCCCAAAATCAAATGAATTTCTTGCAAATTATTTCAGGAAAATCTTCATAAATAATAAATATGTGTATTACATCACCAGTATTAAAATATCCGCGGCTTATTGATCATTCCTATTCATCACAACCAGCAGTTTTAGTACAGAAGTATGTTCTTCACGCTTTTAGCGTGTTTATTTCCCATACGGCCCCGAATTTAGTAATGACATAATGGGTTTAAGACCGCACCATAGGGTTGGGGCAATTTTCCCCCTTGCGGAAGGGTAGAGTGAATGTCCAAAGAATATGAAACGATGTGAGGACCGAGAAGTATGGAATGCGGCCCTCGGATATGATACGGTGTCCTAATGCGGTCCACGGACTTGGTTGAGAGCCCCCATGCGCTCCGCGCACCGATGTGAGTTTGAGGTCTCTGCTCTAAAGGACCGAATACTGAATCCGCTGGATGGAAATGCGGCTAATCTGATTAATTCATACTTTCGAAGGTTATTTATAAAATAATATGCTCTTGTAAAATAATAACCAACTTTAAGGTTATCTCTAACTTGAGCGCTCTATACTGCAAGACGCGCAAGTTATTTTATTAGACCAGTGGTATTCAAAGTATGGTACCAATACCCAACGTGGTAACAGATGGATCTGAAAGCGTTACCAGCAATATCTTGGTATTACCTTAGTTATCTCATATACCACAATCACCCATCTACTTAGACTTTCATTAAATTGCTTAAATAAATCTATTTGGCAACTGTACAGAGTAAGCGTACATTTTCCACTTTGGCAGGATGATTTTGATGACATTTTTTTCAGGGCAATTTCTCTTTTACGAAAGTATGTACATGTCAAAAAAAGTTTTTGTAGCACTGTATTAGACAATTGCGACATTTAACAAAGTTTCGATATATTATATGTAAATCGATGGTTTAAAATTTTCCTGGTAAAATTCTCAGCCGGTTAATGCTATGTTTTTCCCAGTACATCAAATAAAACGTTTCATTAAACCGTTGTTTATTATCACTCACATTGTCACACGCAGTTACTATGAGCCTCGTCTCTCTTTATGTAATTTCAAAAGTATGGATCCTTTTTTCTTATGAATTTGAACTTTAAAATCCAGTAAAAAGATCGTGTTTATTATCTTTCTTCTTCAGACGGTATCATTTCTCGTTTGCGTGTAGGAGACGTATTTTTGTCCAAATTCATGAAACATGTTTTACGTAGCTTACGATATTACCCGCCAAAAGACGCAGGCGAATTTTATAGGAGACTTTTGAATACCACTTAAAATTCATCCGTCTTCCATCGCAATAAACGAGAAAATATCTGACACGCTAGGAACGTGCAAACTGCGAACACGAAACGCAAAGAAAACAGTCGTAACACCAGTGGGTCCAAAACTACGGAAGAATGACAAGTGAGATGCGGTTAGGAGACGGGGACCTGGGAGGATGTTTTCGAGACGACGTGGAAATTTTTGCGGGAAAAACAACTTCCTCGGTAATTTATGTATCCTCTTCCCCCATAAGACTTTAAAACCGCCTCTTTCAATTCGCAGACGGACAACGCCGAAGGATTCTCGAGGTGGACCCGTACCCTGGCCGTGGAGCTAATGAGGCAAACACCACTTGGAGACGTGCGTTTCCTCGACATCCTGCGAATCACCGAACCCCCTCGTTCTGACGACCCGGATGACCTAAGGATTTGCGGCGGACGTTCCGAGGGCGAAGCCGTGCCAGAGGAGGTAGAGAGGCTGAAAGACCTTTGCCAGAGAGGCAGCGCCACCGTCACAGAGAGGCGGCGACTCTTCGAAGCTCTAGGAGGCTCCAGACCCCCAGGGAACAGGGAAGGGGGCGAGGACCAAAGGAGCCAACTCTCGTCTAGGTCCTGCGCCAGCTCCGAGGACCTTGGACAGTCCGTCATGAAATACCCATCGCTACCAAGAGCGAGACCCAAGCGTGCGAAATCTTTGCATGACCTACCGTCCGATTTTCCCGTCTCTTGCACCATGCAAGGTGGGGTCCCCGTGCCGATTTCCATAGTTTCCCAACTGAGGCTGTTCTTCGAGAGAATAAGCCAAAACGGTACGGTGGAAAAAGAGGGAGGAGGAGGATGGTGCGGGGGAGGAAACGGGGGCGGAAAGGAAGCCGCCCCCGAGGACAGGGGGCAGGTTGACGCTTTGGATTCTCATAGCGGTTGGGCATCAACCGGGTTGAAATCGAATTGCGTCAAAGGCCAACCGAAAAAGACCGGTAGATCTAAAAGCTACACTTGTGAGAGTACTCGGAAGCTCAGTAACGAGTGCTACACGAGCTACGGAAGTGATACTGTGTTCCTCAATAACGTCAGCCAAAAATTACGTAAGGATGTTTATCGTGGCAGAGGATCGAGGATGGAAGGTGCCGAATGTGACAGTGGAGTGGATGAGGTAGTCTTAAACACGCATACCAAAGAAAGACATACGAAAGATGGCGATCTGAATGGATATGCTAAGCATGATTCCATGAATAAGTCATGCAACAGCGTGAAGATTAATCCAATCTACACGCAAACGAACCACCCTAACAGGAAAACTTCTTCATCTCTGTCAAATTTTAGTCATTCTTCTTCATCTTCTCATGCCTATCCCTCATCTCCTCCCCATTCTTTATCCTCCGAGTCTTCTTCGTTCAGCTTCCTCCCTCTGGCTACCTCGCCGTCGTCATCTTGCTCCTCCCTTTCGATGCAGCTATCAACTCCCTCCTCATCTCCCCCTTCCCAATTAAGTCATCAGCATTTTCTCCTGTCGTCGATAAAAAAGCAAGCCTCGGAATCTGAGGAAACTATATGGAGCTTGCAGGAAGAGATGGCAAGGTTGGACAGGCTGAGAATGGCAGCTCAAAGGGACAAGAAGAAGATTTATGTGTAAGTAGCAGATTTGTTTGAAAATATGAGAGTTCAATCTGATTGTCTTACAATATGTCCCACTAATGTAAGACTATTCAAAAAAAAAGAACAATAGCCAGGCACTAAAACCATTATGAATGATTGTAATCATTGTTTCTTTTGAAATGAAAAAAATCTCCCGTACTTCCTTTTAGTTAGGAGATGTCAATTTTTATCATTAATGATGGCTATAAACCATTATATCAGCATATTTTAAAAAACATCATTAAATTTGATGAATTCATTTTTTAAATTTTAACAATACTGCATAAAGATCTTTTCAGCTTCAGTTTCTGTGTAATTCATTAGTTGATCTAATGGTTTGCTAGATGATCTCATTGTCAGTGCCAGTGGTGAAATGGAAAATGTGTAGGTCTTTCCTGCCAAAACAAATTTGAATTCCCGCAAAAAATTTAAGGCCCAAACTAAACAATTTGGGTACCTTTCGGCCATGGATCCCCCCACCATGGGGAAGTTGCATATGTGTCTGGTATGCTAATGCCCAGCATGCTGGGCCTTGGCTGACTCGCTCATCTCACAAACCATAATCTAATGATATTCATTGCGGATAATATCTCTCAGGTGATTCAACATGACTGTCTGTATATGGAATTCTAAGAGTGGTTGTTTGCATGAGTACCAGTTTAAAAGGTTTTTCATAAATTAAATAGTCATTCACAGAAATTAAACTGGTCAGCATATGAGTTAAATGCTTAAGCTATTAAAAAAGTATTGATAGCATTTCCATTTTTCACTCTCATGAGTACGTGTACATATTACACATCATAAAAATCACCCTTTCCCTAATGATAAAAAGTAATCACATATATTCAAAATAATTGCAATTTCATGCATGTATGTGTCCGTGCATGCATGCATGCATGCATGCATGTGTGTGTGTGTATTGTTGAAATTATAATATTTCAAAAATCCTATATTTAAGGAGGGGAGTAGCTGAAAGTTTTATTTTATAATGATGTAGGATGGACACCTGTACAGAGAGCTCATATTCAGAACTAGAAGTAAAACTGCAGGAAGAAGAATTAAAACTTGATAAGTTGTACAAGGAGGCTGAGAGAGTCCTCAAGTGCATTGAAAGATCAGTAGAACAAGAAGCTACATTGGCATCAGCTGACCATCATAGATCAGGTAACAATTGGCATGGCTTAGAATGTAATCAAAAATTTAACATTGGAAGTTTTAATTCATCTTAACTTCAGGTATGAAAATGATCGACATATTAAAAGGCATTTATAATGCTGATATGATTTAGCCATAAATAATGGCTTCTGATTTTTGACAAATGATCCATGGAATTGAAGGCACATATCACTATTTGCATAGAAAATACTGTTATATTTTTCAAAGAATGATAAAACTATAACAAATTCAGCAGCGTTTTGCTGTTGGAGATATATCATCTATGAAGATACCCATTTTCAAAAGTGTAATGGGTATTTAAGACAATTTGAAAGTATCTTAATAAATATTTAAAGGCATTCTGTAATCTGACTGAGATGAAAGATTACAGCTTATTGAATTCTTAAGATTTTCTACAATTCTGACAAACTGCATAATTCAGTTCTTCCTCAAACTGAGCACATCACAACTTTTCAAATACATTTACGTTGACTTAATCTAAATATCTTACATGTGGAACATTGAATCATATGAAAAATAAAAGACCATATTTTATTGACTGTTAAAAAAATAAAAAGTTGTTATTTTGCAATGAGAATTGTTGCTTGAACAACACTTTTTGACTTACTGAATGTATTGTTAAACTAATATAAAAACTGCAATTGATGTCATTGCTGTGTAAAAATGTTTGTACATATATTTAAAATATCAGAGAATTTTAAATTCTAGTTTCAAGTTAAATTAGAAAAATAGGTATGAGTCCTTAGAATTGAAATAAATAAAATATATTTAATGCAAAAAAGGACAATGTTATTGAAGAAAAGTGTATATAAATGTTGGCTTCTGTACCAAAAAGACGTCTACCTGAGCAGGTAGCTTAGTATATTACTCACATCTGAGGTATGTGAAGTGATTTTTTTATTGAATGTTCCTTTCTGGTTGCTTCCTTGTCATACACTGTGATTTTATTATTCTTAAATGAGGATAGAAAATGGTTACAAGTATTCAAAACTGAAGATATTGTGCTGATGTAATGCGCTCCTCACTTTAACCTAGTGATTTGGAATCATCGGTTCATTTTTGTATAAGCATGTAATGGATGAATCTATAAATTGCCATTTCTTTATTGTTGGACATGTTAATGTAAAATGTCATCTACTTAATAAAATGTATCTCTAAAAATTTTTACCTTATAATTTTTATGAACTTTGCAGAAAAACAAACAGCTATTCATAGTATAAACACCTAATTCATACCAAGCAATAATTTACAGGTTAGAGAAAATGACCAAGAGATGTGATTAAAATTTATATAAGTACGATGAGAGAGTGTTATGTAAGTTCAAAGACTTAAATCATTACATTTTGGACATGATTTCAAAAAATACATTTAATGATTTCTATTTTATTGAGTAAAAAGGCATAAAGGAAGATTTGAGGTTACCATATGTTCCTATGTGATATATAAACTCTTCGTAAAAAGAATCCCTTTATATATGTGATGCAAATATTACATGGACTTCTCTTTTGATAATTCAAAAAATTTGTATTTGATTCATACTTTGCCCAAACTAAACATTACATAGGAATCATATATGTTCACATCATTCTATTCACCACTTTAGCAGAGCCGCGCCAAGGGGGTTTGGCATCCGGGGGGCAAAATAATTTTGCAGAGCCCCCTATCCCCAAAGTGACTACTAGTCAATCCTAGTCCATCCAAGAACTGATTTACAATTGTCTATAAAGGTCATGGGAAATGTACGAACGAAATACCACTACAGACAGGATGAAGAATGCAATTAGGGCAGCATCCCATCTCCCCTGCTGACTCCGAGCTCCTGAGAATAGAACAGCGCAAATGCATACTGCAAGGGTTCGGAGGTAAATTTTGACTGAGAAATTTTGTATCGCTCTGCTATTTCTGTCTTTCCCTTCCTGCTTGAAGAGAGAAAGCTCAGGAATGAAAGGTTAAAAATCATCGGACATTCATCACGTTCCAATAATATATAGATACAAATATCTTGATGGGAAGGCACCCCCGACTAGTTGGTACCTGGGTGACATGCATCCCTTGCACCCTGGGTTGGCACGGCCCTGCACTTCAGTCAACTGCAGACATACACATCATGACTTCAGGATCAACAAGCTCAATGTAAATCAAATCAAAGAGAAGAAGTGGTTGGTACAAGCCAATCCATTTACCTCATTTGAATCATATCACCTACTGAGAGAGTGCGACTGTGGTATTCAGAGACACGTCAACAGTATAGACATTTGTGCCTATAATGAGAGACGAGAGGTAATTATTAAGTACTTTTTTCGGTGTTCTTCTGGTTTTCATTTAATTTGGTTAATGGTTATTGACTTTCACAGTTTTGCAGTTACCTCAGGGGAAAATTGTTCTTCTACAGTATATTTTTTCAATATAGAAAATCCATATCTTCATGTTATAATCAACTCCTATCATGAATCATAGTTTTATCTAATCGTTTCATCATATATTAAGCCCTTCATGATTGCTGCACATATGTTGTAATGCAATCTCCAAGATCAAAATCCTCATCCCAAGGCAATGCATGGTTATTAAATTTTTCCCGATACCATTTAGTTTAAAATGCCTGTTTAGCATTTATCCAACACTACAAAAATAATCACAACCCTTGAAAGATTATATTTATTTATTCTTAGATTCCTTCCTTCAAAGAGCTAATGCAACAATATTGAAACAATTTCTCTATCCCAAACCCCTTTTGTCAGTACAGATGTGCATGCAGTATTTTATAACATTATTCGTTGTTCACATCTTACAACCTTAGAATTTGAAGTCATGCATGAACTCTGGAATAAGAAGAAAATTTATCTTCTTAACATTTTTTCATACTCATTAAAATTTCACCACATAACCCCAGTTAAATAATACTGCTTGAGAATCAACTATAAAAGTACTATACTATAAGACCAAACTTGAACAATATCCAATATTGATGATCCAATAAGGGAAGAAGTTGGTTATTTTCTAAAGAATGTGTCTCTAGTTAAATGATGCCATAACATTGACAGGAAATTTCAACTTAATAAAAGAAAATCAATGAAAGTGTTGTTTTCATGTTTGAAAGTGTTTCTGTATTAGTAAAATGAAAGATAACTAATTATAGATGAATAAAGAGGAAAAATAATCGTTGTAATTAATAACCTGAGAGAAATCAAATATATATGCAGAGAAGGATTAAGAGTGTATACGGGGCCCTAGGGCAGGGTTCAGTGTGGGCCCCAGTGCACCTAAATAAGTGGGGGGGGGGATGAATTGTGTACTTTCTTATTTATGTGATGCTAAAAAGATTTTGTATAATACATTTATTTTTAATATTATAAAAAATATATGCAAAACAAAAAATACAACTAGTTAAATAAATAAAGAATAAACAATAAAATTACAAGGTTTATATTTTACATTGCCTTTTACCATGCTTTGCTTATAGCATAATTTTCGATTATTTGATCAAAATTTAAATTTCGGGTAATAGATGATTCTATGGTTAAAATTGGCATATCACTCTCTTTGTTTTGGCATAGGTTGGACCGTAACCACGCTTGAGAGCAAAAAAGGAGCGTTCTCCTGCATTTGCTAATGGCAGTGTCAGATATTCGTAGAGCTATTTCCACGTTTGGGAACACCGGATTCCCGGATGCACTTGAACATTTTGAGAGGCGATGACAGATTTTTTAATTTTAGAAATATAACCTGCAAAATATATCTATTGAGTCATAGCCGAATTAAGAGTTTGCTGGGCCCTAGGCCATGACCTACTTTGCCTTTGCCTTAACCGGCATTGTACATATGAGAAAAGACAAAATTCATAATGACCATATCCATATATAAATTTCTTGAACTTTAAAATGTCATACTTAAGCAGTTTCAGGGAACTTTAACCTTATCAGCAATTTGTTATTCATCCTTCTGGTATTTTCAAAATAATATTTACACGAATGAACATATACAATTTTTATTGCAAAATTTTTATTGACTTTCTTGGTCGTAATGCAGAACCATCCTAATAACCATAAAAATTATTTAAAAAGGAAAGCACACACTATTGCTTCACTCTTTGTATATATATATTCTCCCTAACTCATGGTTCTTCATCTTTTTTTGATCGGCCTACTGAAGATGGAATCATTGATTCCAAAATGCGGATTTAGGCAATTTTTAGAAAGGAAGTACTTGTGTGTGGTTTTTGGCTTGTGTATTTGTGCATATGTGAACAAAACAGGGTCCCTGGCATGGAGTAAATTCCTTTAAACCAGTGTATATGTGAGTACTTCCCCCTTTTTAAATAATTTATATGGTTATTAGGAAGGTTCTTCATTCATTATTGTTATTTAAACATAGGGCTCATAATTTATATTTTTTCAAATGGATGCAAATAGTAATTATGTATATTCTAGAGCAGGGATCATAGACAGCCTGTCTCATTGATCCTCTCATAACCCATGAAATATCTGGACAACAAGCAATTAAACTTTCCACAAGTTAACCTGGTGGACGAGACATGATGGACCTCTAAAAGCCTTAGGCATAGGCCAGCTAGGCGGCTGCCTAGGGCCGCCAAATCCAGGGGGCCGCCAGTTACAGAGCCCAATGCTAGTGCTTGGGTTGAATAATAACGGCATAACAATAAGTGATCGGATGAATGGAATTACTATTAACTCTGCCTCACTTTCTCTTCACAAAATTCCTAACATTTATTTTCTCTCACATTCCCTCGTTTGTTTTCCTGCTCCTAACCCAGATTCTAAACGAATGAATGGTGACCGTAAGAGGAGGGAGAGGGTCTCGGGTCACTTAAAAGGGCTCTTACTAGGTCCTTTCTCTTTTCTCCACACGAAGGGGTAAGAGGAAAGGTACCTTTAATAGTTTCCAGATGTGTGAAACAATGTATCGGAAGGCTTACGTATGAGTTTCTTGGAAATGCATTTCTAAGAATGTTTCCCAGCCGTTCTTGAAAAAGGAAGTTATTTCAGGGGGTCAGACTCACTTTTCTGCTCTTTGAAGGAACATCAACAGTTCGAGATCTTAAATTTTATATACATTGTTGTTTGGATAACTTGTTTGAAAATATTCAAAGAAATTATTGAGTTTCGTGGTTTGATCTAGCATTTTGCGTTTATCGGGAGTGTTTTTCTTCAGACTAAGGGAACAGTTTTGGAAGTTCTTGGTTATCGATAAATTCTTCTTCTCGGCAACTTTTCCAAAAAGACCGCCTTCTACGGCATCATATTAGCAGTATTTGGTAAGTGATTCCTATTACTTTATGTTGCGAAATTTTGTTTCATTTTTGTTCTTTGGTAATTCAAGATGATGAAATCATTAAGAATGACGAGCTATTCTTTTGGCAGAAATAAAATTAATGATTTGGTCTTCTCCTGAAGCCATAAATTGGTTAAATAAATCAAATGCGCATTTCAACTGCAAATCAGCCATAATCAGTGGTGATTCACCGATCGAAAGATCTCAAAAGACCAATTTGTGGCTTAAGGAGATGACCGAATCATTAATTTCATTTTCGTTGTTGATAATAAAGTTCTTTAGGAGACAGAAAGCCCTATCTTGATATAATTTAATGATTTCAGTAAAGTAAACTTAAAAAATCTTTATAAAATTCCTCGTAATTTTATTTTTAATAATAAGTGACTTCTAATTAATAATAAAATTTCTCCTAATTTTATTATTACTTAGAAGTCACTTATTTCTTTAATAAAATTATGATGCTGTTTGAACATGAATATTTATGATTTATATTCTCATTCATTTTGCAATGACAACAGAAGATTAGAAATTCAGAATATTTGCATAATTTCCTATTTCAAAACAAATTTCTGTTATTGGATTTTAAAATAAATTTAATTTACTTTTAATGAACGGTTAAGTGATATTTCGATAAAATTTAATAAAAAATAAAGATACTACTCTTATAAGCACAACTGCTTGAAAGTAAATATTGCTATTTAATAAAATATTTCGTTTATATTAATTTTAGTAAGAATAAATGTTTTCATTATAATTTCATTAGATTAAACATAGTTTCTTTACAGATCTCCTTTAATTTGTATGCTTTAGCACACCCTAAAATGTCTTACATTAGAGGAAGAAAGTTTGACTCAGGTGCACAAAAACGAAAGAGAAAAATGTTGCAGAAAGCATTGATTTCAAGACAAAAAGGTGCCATTTTGAAGCACTTGAAAACTGGTAATGGGATTGCAACAACAGAAGATATTGAATCCGAACAAACCTCTATTGAAACTTCACGATTAGAAGAATGCTTTGAAACAACACCCTTTGCAGAACCACCAATAATCACATCTGTTCCATCTACATCCTTAACAGACACTCAGTTTGAAAAATCAGAATCATGTGCAATTGACTGGAGTGATATTGGTCTGTGGCCAGTACATCTGAATAATAATCAACTAGTTTTTGTGATGGATAAACGTCCAAATAGGGTTATTAACTATGATTTTCCTGTGAATGAGAGTAATACGCATTTTTCTGTATTATTCTACACTCGAAAACTTTTAAATGGTGAATTAGTCGATCATCGTTGGCTAGTTTATTCTAAAAATCTTGGCTGTTTTTTCTGTTTCTGTTGCAAGTTGTTTTCTGATTATAAAAACAAATTTTCAAATGCTGGGTTTAAAGACTGGAAGAATCTTCTATATTGATACTAGAACATGAATTGTCAACGAAACACATCGACTCACAAAGGAAATGGATTGAGTTGAGAATCGTTTAAATAAAAATCAAACACTTGATAAGGAATTGCAGAAATCGATTAATAAAGAAAAAATACATTGGTGTGGTGTACTAGAACACAATTTAGCTATTGTGAAATTTTTGGCACAGAAAAACATGGCTTTCTGAGGTAGCGTGGAAAAGTTGCATGCTTGTAACAATGGCAATTTTTTGGGACTGGTGGAATTAGTTGCGAAGTTTGATCCTGTTTTAGGTGAACACATTCGTAGAATCGACAATTCTGAAATTCATGACCATTACCTAGGTAAAAGAATGCAAAATGAATTTATACAACTCATTAGCAAGAGCATCTTAGAAAAAATTACAGCTAGTATAAAAAAGTCAAAATATTACTCTGTGATTTTAGATTGCACTTCCAATGTTAGTCACCAAGAGCAGACGACTGTAGTAATACGTTTCATTGAAATAATTGGTAAATCTATAGAAATCATTGAGTGATTTGTAGGATTTTTACCTGTCAAGGAGACAACAGCATTTGCCTTAACAGAAGTATTCTTGGAAAAGTTGAAAGAACGAGGATTATCAATTTCTGATTGTTGCAGTCAGGCATATGACAATGGCTCTAATATGAGAGGCTGTAACCAAGGGGTACAAGCAAGAGTTAGGAAAATCAACCAGAGGACATTCTATATTTCCTGTGGTTGCCACAATTTGAATTTGATTTTATGTGACATGGCTAGGTCATCAAATTCTGCGAAGGTATTATTTGGCATTATACAACAAATTTATGTATTATATTCCGCATCTACTCAAAGATGGAATCTGTTAAAGGAACGTGTAAAACATCTTACAGTCAAGAAACTATCGGAAACACGATGGGAATGCAGGGTTGAAAGTGTCAAAGCTCTTAGGTTCCAAATAGGTGACATTTATGACGCACTGACTGATGTTTCGGAAACAACTGCCGATTTTAAATGCCGAGCAGAAGCCCTTTCCCTGGCAAGAAAACTTAAAAGTTTTAAATTTCTCGTGATGTTATGCATTTGGTATGATATTTGGTATGATTTGGTATGATATGCAAGGGGAGAACGTGCAATTAGGGCAGGTATTGCTACTTTTGGAAAGGACAAAAGAATTTTTAATTTCTTATAAGGAAAATGGGTTTCAAACTTCACAGCAAATAGCCAAGCAACTAGCTGAAGAATTGGAAATGAATCCCGAAGAAACTGTTTTCCCTTCTACAGGGTCAATTCAACGTAGACGTATCAAAAAGCAATTCTCGTATGAAGCTGATGATGAGATAATCTGTGATCCTGAAAAAAAGTTTCAAGTAGAATTCTTTAATGTACTATTAGATCAAGCAATAATGTCCATTACTGAAAGATTTCAAGAGCTGGAGAAATTTAGAGAATCGTTTGGATTTTTATTTGATATTCACAGTTTAAAAGCTATAAGCGATGAAGAATTGCTAAAGTTTTGTAGTTATTTGCAGTTGTTTCTATCTGATCCAGAAAACAGAGCTGAGAGTGACTTGGATGTCCAAAATCTTCATACTGAGCTTAAGACCGTGTCAAATGTTTTACCTACGCATTTATCACCTTTAGAGGTATTGAAATACATACATAATAATTGATTGAATGAGGTATTGCCAAATACCTCTATTGCTCTACAAATTCCTTTGACTATTCCCATGACAGTAGCTTCTGGTGAACGTAGTTTTTCTAAGTTAAAACTGATAAAATCTGTTTTGAGGTCTACAATGACTCAAGAAAGACTGGTAGACCTTTCAATCATTTCAACTGAAAATGAACTTTGTCAATCTTTAGACTATAGTGAAATAATATCAGACTTTGCAAGCAAAAAAGCAAGAAAGATGGCTATTTAAAATAAATGTTATTGTTTTGATCACATTATACAAATATGTTATCTTTTTGTTTGTATAAAAATCTTTTCAATAAATTTGTAACACTTTTTATACGAACTATATCTTTTATATTGCGGTTAAGAGGTAAAAATATAAAAAAGGTGTTACAAAAATGCAATCTCACAGAAAAATGTTTTGCCTGGGGCCTCAAAAAAACTTTTGCCTAGGGCCTCCATAACTGTAAGACCGGCCCTGTCTAAAAGTCAACAACTGTATGCCTACAGACACCATGGTGGCCAAAGAAGATATTTTAGGTGCCTCAATAAAAATACAATCAATACCTCACCATTTTAAGTGGATTCGCTATAGCGAGAAGCAGGTCCGTGCCTACCAGGTGTTCAAAAAACAAAGGTGGCCAACAATTGAGGCAGCCTAATCACAAATGTATCTGAAATTCCATTTATTGCAGGCTTGTGGATATTAGTATAAGTATCTATGGATCTCCATTTAGGATCAGGATGTGGCACACCCATGCTATAATAGAAACCCTAGAAAGCACAATGTTTTCATCATTCGATCAGTGCCTATTTTGGCATTATTATTTCTTCCTTGCTGATTTATATAGGATTTCATTCATATAGTAAATATTTACACTTTATCTTAATATCAAGAAGCTTGTAGTTTACTATGCCATTTGAAAATTATTGACGAAGATAAGCTATTCAAAAAATGTAAAGATTTGCACCTGGTTGATAGACGGAAGCTGACAAGAAACTGTTTTTTCAGGTTAACTGTGCATTTTTATTAATATTTCACTTTAGTTTTCACATCCATAGAACCTATCCTCATTAACATAATGACCCCATGTTGCACAAACTTCACTTAGTGCGAAATTTTCAGGAACCAATTTGCCAGATAAAGCAATGTATGACTGCATATCATATGCCAAAAATGTCATGCACATATATTCATATGCCTCATAAGTCTGAGAAGGTCCAATGGTAGGATTTTCCAAATATATATGCATTGATAAAATGTAGTTGTTGCTATATTACTGCAGATTACAACTGGGCAAACTAAATGCTAGGCCAAGTCACACTATTTACATAATCATGTAAAACCATTAATAAATGCATTTTTCTTCTGAGCCCCCTTCCCTTCAATTCTTGTCAAAAATAGCCCACCAGCATCAAAAGGTTGGCAATCCATGTTCAACAGCATGGGTCTTCAACCTATCTTTCTGACACTCATTTGAGCAGTTTTTAGTCATAATCCCTGTTACATTTTAAAGTGATAATAAAATGAAAGAAAAACACTTCCTAAAATACTTCAATCTTGTCTAATAGTAGAATATCTACCAGGAAAGTGGTAGACTTGGGTTTGATTCCCAGTCATGGCATAATTTTTCTCCTATAATAACCCGTGAGCCGTGAACTCATGCCCCGGGTGGCTCCCTCTCGCGCATATATTACGACAGTCCAAGGAAATAGTATACCGCGCGTATTCAATCCTTTTAAATGGCGCGAACAACCAGTTTGTTTCAATTGCCAAATTTTCTATTTAAAACTATGATTATTGGCTATCCTAATAGATGATATTTAAGTTATACATATTTAAATTATGAATTAATAGTTAAATAAATGATATCATTAGTGTGACAAAGTCAAACGATTGCAAGAAATACAGCCAAAATGTCTTAAGTTCAGAGTGCAGATGATCAATGATTTTTAAATATAAATATTTACCTTGCATGAGATAAAAAGATTAAGTTGAAGGAATCGCTGCATAAACTTTATGGAAGGAACAAAACTTCACCACACTATATTTGCACTACTATTTCTATGTATCCTCCTGCAAAATGATTGGTACCGAATGAGAAATTTTCAGATACAGGAGGTCCCTATTATACGTTGGGGTTAGGTACCACTAAAGTGCAACGTATAGCAAAACCAGTTATAACGAGGAATTTTTCCCAATAAGAATAATGTAAAATAGGAGGGATAGGGACTGTAATAACATAAGACACTTCACCTATGCACTTAATGAGGGAAATTTCTTCCTCGCAATACTTTTTCTATGTTGGAACCATTCATCCATTCATCTATGGGGGCGGGGGGGGGGGGGAGGGGGGGGATAATCAGGAATGAAAAAATAAACTATTTGAAAATATCATAATTCATGTATATTTTAACCCTTTATAGGGCAAGAAGTCAAGGAATGAAAATCATTTTATTTTCATTTATAACTGCTAAATATATTATACTACTAACCATAGAAAGTTACAATTTAAAAAAAGTGGTAAACTATTGTACCAGTAACCTATAAAGGGTTAATACAGAAAAATGAAATATATAACTTTTGTACAGCAAAATGAATGTAGTAAAATGGTATTGATGTTTAGGGATTAATTTTTTCTAGTGTTCAGAAATCTTGGGAGGTAATTACCCCTTTATCCTCCCCCCCCCCCCCCCCTGTATCTGCCCTTGGATAGAACCAAATAGTCCATGAACAATTCACAGAAAATCTACTTGGTAATCCAGGCCTTGCGGTGCTATTTCCATGTTACAGGAAGCTGAGAGTTAACGACATTTTTAAGTGCCTGTGGGTTCTCACTTCTATACATGAGCAATGACTTCAGTTTCTCGTCGCCATTTGAATTGCCTCCTATTAGAAGAGTAAGCCAATCTTTTCAGGCCTGGAACCCCAGGGCACTTTTTTCATTCATAGAAATTTATGTCCTAGATGGCAAACGATTCCAATAAAACCCAGTTTCATGGATGTTAAAAACTTGTTGAGGATCGTAGTTGCCTTCATCGATGATTTTCTTCAGTTCTTCAGAGAATTTGTCAGCGTCCTTGATGTCAGCATTGGCTGCCTCTCCCCACACTTTTACATTTTCGAAACCATATCTGGCCTGAAATCTGTGAAACTATCCACGGGTAGCCTTGAATGGTTTCTCTTTCTGCACATCCTCTTCCTCAAACTCCTTCATCAAATCCTCATGAAGGCTGCGGGCCTTCTGAATTAAAGCCAAAATGATAAGGATGTTGTTCTTATAAGATCTTCAATACACAGAGTCAGCATACGTTCCATTTTTTCCATAGTTATACCTCTCTGCCCTGTTATTTTCACCTCAGAGTGCTTTAAAGCATGCTTGGATATTCTTTCAATTTCATCTGAATTTTTTATGACGGTAGTTACAGTCATCAGAGTAAGTCCCAAAGAGCGAGCAATATCAACAGTGCACTCACCATTTCTACGTTGAGAGTAATACTCTTGCGCTGTTTTATACATTGAGCAATAACACTACCACTAGCACTATGCTGGGAACTCATTGCTGCAGGGTTGCACAAATATTTTAGGAAACAATACAATGCACACTGCTTACGTTGAGCTAGCTACGCCACATGTGAGCTGAAGAAGAACGAGAAACGAAGAGAGTGCTGGGTAGAAAGGTGAGATGCTTAGGATATGCAGGCAACAAATACAAACATTCCGTTTTCTATCCAAAACGGAAACAACATAAGCACGGGGAATTTTTACATAAACAACATAAGTGTGGGGAATTTTTACGTACTTTTCCATTAACTTCAACTACGTAAGAGCGGGGAAACGTATAAAAGGACAACTTATAACAGGGACTCCCTGTACTTAGTCTTGAATCACTGTACAGCTCTTAACACCAAAAACTCATGTATGAAGTATATTTGTAAGGTGTTTAAAGATCTCCACTATTAAATTATTTTTATCACTGCTGAAATTTGACATTATTTCTATGATTTCAATGATATTTTATATATTTCATTGGAGAATTATTTTGAAGAAATTACAAAGAAATGAAAAGTTACAACATCATCCTTAACCTGAGACTATCACGCTGGCTGGAAAATCAGATAAAAAAGTATCACATGTTTAAAAAATAATTTTAATTTGTAATCAATTATTTATTTTAAACAAGTATCATCATTTTCACCAATGCAACTTTAACCTCTTCACTAAGTAATTTTTGGCCCTCGGTGGATGATGGATAATTTCACAACAAGAATTGCAAATTTTTGTTGCTATAATTTTCTTTTGCTGTCATATTTCCACAGGGGTCACAAATGCCACTTATTCAGCAGTCACAGCAAATACTACAAAGATATGCCCACCCATCATGGGTAGTATTATGTGACAATGTAAGTAAGCATTGCCCAATTAATAGGTTAAAATGCATCATTAGCAAATTCCTTAAGTGGTATATAAAAAGTCAATTTTCCTGAAACAAGCATTAGGCTGCCTTCCTGGACTGCTATGAAGGACTTTGGGTTTAACTCCAGAAATAACAACCATATTGAGATTTAATTGGGGGATGGATTTTATCCCAACACAATAATAAAACAATCATGGTGATAAAAACAGTACAAAGGTCAATTTAACATGCATGCAAAATGGAAATTTAATAATGATGATGGCAGAAAATTAATACACAATAGCAGATTTCTATTGTAGCTAAGTCTGAAAAAATATTCTTTTATAATTATAAATGTAATATTTGATGGAGAAATCAGTTATTCGGTAATAGATCCTGGCAGGGGTCTCAACCGCAAATTTCAAGGAAGCCAAACAGATAACTTGGAAATATACTGTTTACTGCATGTAGTGAGTATGAACAAAACCGTTTCATTGAAACTTAAAGGCACACAACTCACAACAGTATTATTTTATTAAAAACAATCATACCACTCCTAAATTTTAAGCATTCAAAAATTATTTCTTTTTTACCCCATTATTACATCATCCATGCCGTCTCTTTCACATACTCATAGCAGAATCAATGTAATGAGAAGACCACACTTTTTGAATGTTAATGCCAATTGCAGCTAGTGTTTGAGACTACTGAGTTATAGGAATCAACCACATGCAACTCTAATATCAATAAAACAACACAGAAATTATGTCAAGATAGATAACAAATTTTATTAATAAAACCACTTAGTGTGATAATTAACTAATATAAAAAGACAATTCATCATAAACATTAAACAACCAATCCTAATAAAGTTAAAATAAATTCATAACATAATAACATTGAGCCTTGATTAGGCTGATATTACAATGCTTGATAAAACACTGAAATTAAAATCAATTTGGAACAAAATTATGGCAAGCATCGCTATGGTTGAAGTCGCAATGATCAATAATTCAATGAAATAAAAATCAATTCAGAACATAAAAATGACATCTCTTCATTAGGCTGATGTTTGAATGTCCAATAATATGAGAAAAAATGAAGATTGACATTTTTCATTCATAACATCAAAACACTGAACATCATTACTACAACCATCCCATAAATTTTCTTCATTTTTACATACCACTAAACTTTATTCTATAACAGTTATAAAAGTAAAAAAATCACCTAAGAGAGAAGGACATAATTATTTAAGGTTTGGAAAATTTATAATTTAATCTTAGGATGAGAATTAGTCATTCAAACAAATAAGCAGGGTGTAAAATATTCAAGGTGATTCTTTGATCTAGTCTTCATAAATAGCAATAACTGAAATTGTACATATCTATTTTGAATAGAAGGTACAGATATTTTATGATATTCAAATCAAACATTAATTTCACTATTAGTTGGAATTTCCATGCTAAGTCCTCATTATTTCCTCCTAATAGTGTATATAAATTATAACTATGATTGCTGAAAATAATGATGAATTAAAAGATCCAAACATATTCTCACATGTTACAAGAGATGTTATACAGACAAAAGTTTATACTTTTGAATGTCAATAAATTAATTTGACACAGTTTAACATTAATATTGATAAGTTTTATATCACCGAGTTTAATCACTCTTGAATCTATACCTCTAACTTTTATGCCATCTTCACCAAAAAAGATGCCTTAAAAATGAGTTTTCAAACTCCTTAATATATTATACTACTCTTTTATCTCATATCAACCTCATTAATATCATGTGGATAATCTTTCCAATGGTATAATCCAAAAATATTGTTTCTATCAATATCTAACAACCACAAGTTTTGTGGAATCAGTTAACTTTCAGGTATACTTCCACTAAGAAAATGATTAAAGAATTCAATTTGGTCCAAGATATTTCTAGGAATTTGGAATATTTATCAACTGGCTGCCACTAATTACTTCAATCATGGCAATTATAGCATCCCATTCTCGATGACATAATGAATTAATCCAAACACTAATACATATAATAAAATTGATGCAGATTAAATAATGCTGCATCAAGCAAATGACATGACACTGTAACAAATTTCATAGTGATTCTATGCACTACTACTTTTACAGTTGGCTGTTATGAAGCAGGGACCAACAACGAAATACCTTGATTGATCAAACATGCTACATTTAAATATCAATCACACAATCCCAATGTACACAAAATAGTACTTTAGCTAGATCCTAGAATGTTTTCCATTTCATGAAAATTATAAAAAATACAACTATTCTTATTCATATCTATTTCCTTCACAAAATATGTCACTGCTGTAGAAAATATTAGATAGAATATGACTTATTTTGAAACCTTAATCAAAGTAAATGAATAGTTGAAGAGCACAAATATGTAGGCCAATACTCAACAACTTAGATACTTTGAAAAAGTTGAGTGAACAGAAGACTGCTCGATTTCACAATAATGAAATATTTTCAAAAACAAATTATGTGACTATGATCATTATGAACAGAAAGTTACTATGATAAATAATTTTTGTCGAATATGCTGGTGTTTTACAGCAAAAGATTGCACTTCAATTCAACTGGAATTATGGGCACATAGAGAAACAAAAGTATCAACAAATCTTAAATATAAAAACTCAAAATCAAAATATAAAAATCATCGATTTTGATAAAAAATATTATTTTCAGTCTATTTGTTAAATTGGCCATTGATGTCAAAAATCTCCTTTGAGATAGAGCACCTCCTTTCAACCAGGTGAAATTTAAATTAAGCATTTGTTACAAGCATTTCATTAAATAATTTATGCACATCTGTAAGTAAAGAGGTGAAGTGTACTCTTCTAATTTTCAAGTTTTGCTTAGCTTTATTATGGAAGTTTAAAATGCTTTTATAAATTAAAATCCTGTACATAATACCAAAGCAACCCCAATCCTTAGTACTACCCAGTGACATTTAAGTATGGGAGCAGCTTTTCTGCTGAAAGAAGAATGGACTTGCATTTGTATTGTGAAAATTTCTGGCATCAAATAATTAGCTTTTATTGGAAAATTTTATCGATTCTAGATTCCATCCACAATAAATGCTTGACTGTCAATATTTAAACATACTGTCATTATGCTGCTACCAATATTCTTTCTCTGATAAAATGAAAATTCATAAAACATTTCCTATCTCTCGTGTGAAATTCATTAATGTCACAATATCCGTAACATAATGATATTAAATTAAGCTATACAAAATAGTATGCTATTTCTCATGTTCAACTAAAAAAATCAGAAATAGAACTGCCAGATAATTAATTGCATTTTTGCAGCTAAAATAGACATTCACCTCAAGTAGAGGTACTGCCACGTTCAACTTTCATCTCAAACATTTACTGCATATATATACAATTGAGAGCTGCAATAAATCTGAATAAATATTTCACAGATTATATAAATCAGCTGATTGCACTTTAAGTAACAAAACTTTTCTACATAAAAAAATACTTATTGTTGGCTGGAACAAACCAGATTTGTTGGTCAATTCTTAAATCTAGTTTAATTTCCATGAATACTTAAAAGCAAGTAAAGGCAACTTTTTAAAATATCAAACAAAAATTTCAAGAAATATTTATCCTAACCTTTCCCCAAATGAAAACAAAATTTTACATTTTTGCCATAACTACAAGAAGACTTTTCACTTGTTAACACTGTTACAACAAACATCCAAATTTATTTTATAATAAATAATGCTGTAACGATAACTCAAAGGACTCAAAGTATGCTCTCACACAGAAACCTCATTCATCAACAGCACTGTTACTTAGTATATACAATCAAGAGAAGAGTCGGAAAGAAGATAAACTATTGTTGACATTCGTTTTCGCCTTAAGGCAACCAATATCAACCTACTTTATTTACAAGGCAATGAAGGGATTAATTTATAGTTTCCTTGTATTTGAAACCTGCTACTGCATTGGAAGGGCATTTTACTTTATTGAGTGCAGGATATTATTTTCAACTTCCGAGTATTCACTAATGAATCACAAGCAAAGTGATTGCACTCTAAAGCAAACAAATAGAGTTTATATGTGCCATTCTTTGCAGCTGTCACTGAAAGTGACATTCTTACATACTAGTGAGTGTATTTGTCATCAAATATTCAGAAATACCTGAATAAGAAAATTGGTCATGGCTACTTGATATGTCATATAAGTACATATAGCCAGTGATAATCAATCATATTTTTGAAAAAACAATAAGAATGACACTTGACACTTATACGGAAGTTGATATTAGTCAGCACAAAAATGGCAATATTATACATCATCCATGAAACATACAAGAGAAAAAGAGCTATTTTTGGCATAGAGAAAATTTTTACCTTATTTTACATTTCTATGAGAATAAAAACATGTTATGCCTTGTATAGAAATACTTGAACTGAAAATTTTCCTAGCTAAGTGAAGTAGATTAGAAACTACAAAACTTTGGCACAGAGTTAGCCAATTTCTACTCTTAAATTATATATTTACATGATAAATGTACATGTTTGACAGTATAATACATAAGTATTACAGTAAAGTCTCTCAAATCCTTAAATCCCAAAAACGGGATACTCCTGAAAATCAATTTTTAAAAATATATACCAAACCATGTTTTTTGTTGTAGTCATCTTACATTCTAACAAAATCTTTCATATCTGTTGTAATTAGCCATTCTCCACAGATACAAGTAAAAAGAGAATCCCAATGATATACTCATATAATATGCAATATTTGTCAAGAGTGTGAACAGAGTATAATTACTTTTCACTAAAAGCAGCAAACGTTACTTTTGAAGAAATGTATTTGAACTCATTGTATCATAATCAATTAGTCTGAATATAATATATAACAAAATTAGTAAAATGAATGTGGTGCATGCATCAAACAATCAGTTATAAGGTTTTCAATTGTGCACCTACTTTAGGGTTGAACATTAATCAATTTTAACATTACTGTATCTGCTGAGTAAGAAATTATTATATGCTTTCTATGATAATTAAAAATGGGTTTGGAGACTATGGTGAAATGGACGTTTAAAAAAGAAACTCCTTAACAGCAAAAATTTGAATAATAAGGGTCAAGACGACAAGGAAAATAAAAGGAAAACAATTGAAGAAAGAAAAAAGAAACATTAAACTTACAGGTTTACCGGATGGCACCTCACAAGAGACTTGTAAACCTGTAAGTTTAACGTTTCTTTCTTCTTACTTCAATTGTTTTCCTTTTATTTTCCTTGTCGTCTTGTCTCTAAATATTCAAATTTTTACGGTTAAGGAGTTTCTTTTTTTAAATGCTTTCTATGGATAAACAATTTGGATTCTGAAATATTGGAAATTTCAATAACCAGTAACTTACGAGTCCAATAGATGCTGAATTTGAGAGTTTTACTGCAATTTTCAGAATTATGCTACCCTAATATTTTTATAGATTCCAGAAGTAAAAATGCTGTGATCTCATGGCCCATTCATACATTTTAATTAAAATTTACATTTCATTATACTCTTACTTTCTTCTATAGCAGTGATACTCTTCATGCACTTTTTGGAAGACCAATGGAAAAATTACAAACAATCAAATAAAAATTGAAGGTTAACTAAAAATCTTTTGATTAAATTTCAAAAAAGAAGCTCATCTCACAAGGAGGAAAACTGACTTAGATGATGCCAATTAATTACAAAGTTAAGGCATCATATCTGGGAAAACATATTCATGGAGATATATTGTAATGTATATTCTTTCAAATACGATCATGTTTGTTGTACAATCTAATTTTAAAACTCTAGAAACATTAAAAACTTTGTAATGGCAGCTCATAGTAACAGTGTTTAATAATTGAACACCAGCATTGGTTATCTTTCAGATGTTTAAAAATTCAAATAACATTTGTAATTAGAAAGTCATATTCTTCCATTCACTCGACATTACCTTTCAAGAAATACTGCAATAAAGAAAATGGTCCCTAATTAATTGATACATTGATGATTAGTCACTTTCATCACTCACAGAGGATGAAAAGCAGCTAAAATTATGGTGCAAGCCACGCAATGAACATAAATATTAAATTTATAATCACAAATATTGTCTACATGATCTGCAAAACTAATATAATACATTTGAAAATCCATTAAGTATAAAAGTCACCTTCACATAATCATTTACAATTAAGGAAATAACATAATGATGACAACGATTTGCTCATAAGATTTTCTATCAAACATTTGAAGCACAGTATGGAGATGTGTGTAAAAAATATTGCAAAAAAATGGCAACATAGAAAAATAAACTTAAATTAGAAGTTTACTTGAATAAGAAAATGTTAACACTCATAAGTGAATGAATGAACACTAAAAACAAACGTATTTAATATTTATGGTTTGTTCACTAAAACAAGCAAAGCATCCTTTAAAATTAATATCGAAAAATGTTGGTATTATTTTCCTTTTTATATTATTCACCTGAGTAGCCAAAATAGTTGTTCTGAATTTTATCAAAATAAAAGTTTGATTTTTTAACATATTCTGCAAAAAAGCACTCAGAACACCAAGGGAAGCCAGACAATAGAAACACAAGTCCAGTCTGAAAGAAGGAAAGGCTACTTAATCAGTTCATTTAGAAAAACTGCTCCGATATCCAGTCATCCTAATGCTTCATGACAGCATTTTAAAGGAAAATACAGGCCATACCTGAAACAGAGAACAATAATCTTGTATTACCAGTACAATTATGAATGACACAGGAATAAGAAAGTCAATTTGAATCTCATATTCAAATAACCACTTCAGTAATGGCAAAAAAGTTAAGTCGCTCCTTCATTCAAACCATAGATAAAATTAATATCAACTATTCCACAAGAATATCTTTGCTAATTATTCTTTTTCCAAATTATACCTACAAACATTATGCAAAAACGATTTTCATAAATCCATAGGATTTTCCATTAAAGTAAATGTAACATCTCGTAAAATGTATAAGAATGATTAGGGCCATGCCTTGGGTGAGTTTGGGCAGCTGCCCCAGGTCCTGTACTTCAATATCGTCACAAAGAAAGCTTAAGTTAAATTTGTGATAAATGTTAACAGAGTCCACAAAACTCAAGTTTGCCCCAGGTGCCTACCTGTCTAGGAGTGACCCTGGAGATGATATATGAAAATAATTTGAGTTTTAATATGAATGCACCGACTTATTTGTACAACTATTGCTGTTATTCTCATCTTATCTATTGCTATGTTCACTGCTTAACATGCACCATGAACCCTGTTCCAGTGCTGACTACATTTTACTTCTTGCGTAATTGATAAAATCTCCATTTTTTATCAAGCATTTGGCATTTAAAATGTTTTTTAACATTTACAGAAACAGATTTGCAGTTTATACAGTTATCAGTTAAACATACAAACAGACTAATTTAGCTTCAATACTAAATTTTTGTTAAATTCAGAATATCAGCTGGGTATGGGTATGGTTGGTCTGGGGAACTGCATTACAGTCAAGCTCACACGTGCATCATTTGCAGTAAATCTGTCAATTTAATTTTCTTAGAAACAAGGACGATATATCTGAACCATACACAAGAAGATAAATTTGACTAGCACTATTAAATTTTATTAATTCAAATTCAAATTTTCCTAGTAATAATGAAAAAAATCAAAACTGCTATAAATTGGATTTCAGTATATATCACCCACTCACAAAAACAATATCGTAAAGGAAAAACCAAAATATTTAGATACCGTCTCCTAGATGCAGCAACATGATGATGATGACAGTTTTAGCTGCCTTATCGACCTAAGTGTTAAGAAATTTCATGAAGAAAATAAGTATACTTTTTAAGCACTGATTTATCCTTACCTTAAACCCTGTTTGTCCTTAGTTCCCTTTGCTCTTATCATATGTGAGAGGCTTAACTATCCAGCTGATCTGTGTGCTCTAAGGAATCAAGTGTATCATTGGAACTGGAATGTGTCAAATCTGACAGTTCATCCAGATGCTTCTGCCTTTTCCTTACATTCCAATGCAGGCATTCAGCAAGGGAATCAAACCAATCAGATATTTGATCCTGAGCACAAATGGATGGCACTGGATAGATGGAAGTTGTTACCCTCAGGCTATAGAAGCAGATATATGTCAAAGAGAAGGAATTAAAGAATGAGTAAAATGAATAAGGGTAACAGAAAGACCACATCATAAGGAATTCAAATTCATAACAATGAATACAAAACAATAGCTGTTTAATTAAAAAGGAATACCAAAATAAAAAAGAAATGTAACATCTTCTGCAGATATTGAAAGAAACTTATGTAAATTCATTAATTACATTCAAATATAAAATAGGCAATGAAAAAAATTATTATAAGCAGGCTTCATTTTATTTGTAAGCAATATTTAATTTCATCAAAAGGAAATTTTAAAATATGCTCACTTTGATCATGCCTCAAAAATGACTTAAAACTGATTAAGCTAAGTTATATAGAGAAATTTCAGGAGAAAGCTTGATTAACTATACTTGAAAACTAGTGGCTCTACTTTGCCACAAAGTTGATTTGAATGCACAAAAATTTATCAAATAGATTTTGTTATAATAAAATAGTTAATAAGTAAATCACCATTAGTTAATCATGATAGGCATAAGCAATAAATTTCAAAGATGCACAATTTACCCCTTCATTCTCAACCACCAAGCAACTACATAAGCATGCAAACTGTGATTATTTAAATTATAAAAATGGTTTGTATCATGCATAGCAATAAAAATAATCATAAAACCCATCTAAAATTTTCCATTATGGATTTCAAATACTGAGTACAAGCATCATGCAATTATACCTAACTTTTTAATGGACATAAGGAAATTATTTCTTTTTTCCTCTTACTGTCATGCATAAGAAGCATTAAAACAATTTTTATAATTCTTTTGGTAAAACAATAGCTGAACTAAAATATAATTTTAAAGACTTAGTCTACATGTCTAAAATTAATAAGGCTCCTGTTAAATTTCATAAACTGTAAGAATAAAAATTGAATTGAAGCATAGTAAGCAATGTCCCACAAGCTTAATAATATAGCCTCCAAAATAAATAAAACCATCAATCCTATTAAATTTGACATTTGTCTTAGAAAACAAGCATCACACAAGGACAGCAATATATAGCTAATTTCATACCAATGCCATACATTAATAGCTAATGTATTTGAAATAGAAAAAACTAGATATTAAAAATATGTATTTCAGATTAAATTCAAATTGTGTAATATTATAATTTTTTACTTTAAAACAATTTAAAATTATTAGTTATATCATATTTAGGAGAACTAATTAACAAAATATAAGTATTTTTAAGAAAATAAAAATTGAGCATTACCATTAAGAATTTATGAAATTAAAATATACATAATTTATAAAACTCTACTTAATTGATCAAAAATATCCAAAATACATCAAATACTAGTACAATTTATCATAGAAGCATAAAGCAAGCATTTCTTTTTAATGTTAAACTAACTGAATAAGGAGCAAATTGGCCAGTCTAAGTGATTGATTTGAGACATTCTCTTCGTCAAGATCACTGTTCTTTTCCATACAGCGAAACTGTAGCTGAACATGAACATTTCTTTTTAAAACTGTTATTTTATAAACACAACATCTCCAAATCTTCATCTAACTCCACAAGGAAAGCAGAAAATAAATTTGAAATTTTTCTAAAGATATCATCAATATGGTAAAAACCAAAGAAAAATAAAGAGATAAACCAACTTCATATTCTATAATGAATAGTAAGGATAAAAAAATTTTTGGAATTTTTTTCAATCTTCCAACATGATTGATTTAAGGCAACAGAGAGAACTAGAGAAGAGCAATAAAAACAAACATAAACGAAGAAAAACATCCTCATTCCCTCCTCTGATTAAGAATAACACTACTCATGATAAACTTGTAAAAATGGCCATCACCATCAAAAAGCATGTCTAAAGTCTATTATTTTAGTCCTATTGAAGCAATTATTCATTAAAAAAACTCCAAGAGGAAATTTCTGCCATTTTTTGGCATAAAAATAATTTAATATCACCCTAATAAAAATATTTATTGTTATTAAAGACCAGGATGTACTATTAATTAAGACATGAAAAGTAAGTTATATAGCTCAAGAATGCATAACACACCTATCTCCAACACGCAACTGTTGCTGGTGGCGCCCGTCAAAGGAAACACAGGCTGTGCTCCTTGCATCACAGTTCAGCTTGATCTGCAAACATACCACACACACACACAAACATAGCCAGATTCAGTCAACAAACACCCAATCGCCCAGTATAGAAGTGACACAAATGCACTAATATTTTGGGACTAAGAGTAATTAGCCATTAAATAAATTCAATGTAAACTTTTTATCAGATTATAAAGAAAAGAATATTAAATTTATTTAAATGGTTTGAAAAATGAAAATTGATAATTAAAATTAAAACAACAATATTTGACATTTTATGCAATGATGAACTCGCGGGAGAATGGAGATAGTTACATAGGAGGTAATTTGGGCATAAATGAAAGTTAAGGGAGAGCATGCAACCAAATATAAAAAAATATGTTCATTCACTACAGAGGGTATAATACCCTTGAACAGAATGAATGAGCTAGGCAATACATACTATATGAAACACATGGGCACAAGCATACATCATTTTGACATTAGATCTCCTTTGATACTTTGACTTCTGATAAGCTAATTAGGGATAAAAACAGCATTTCAAATTACTGAACCTTATTCAGAAAACTTTAGAGTTTATTTAATAAGGAATGAATAGTATGATGATGAAATGTTCCAATTTCACCTCAAAGAACTCTGAACATTCTGCTAAAATATAATAATGATTTTAAACAAAATAATTTTACTACATATACACACTAATTAAATTACCATCCATAACATAATAATCTAAAATACATTACATTTGAGCCAAACTGCTATGACAATGTTATAAAATATCAGTAAACTTACTATGTTCTACAGCATTAAAATCTTCTGATTTTCATCTAAATTATGTCCATAATCATAATTAATATATTAAATCAAGCCAATGATATACCTCATCTTTCGAACAACTTCACCGAAAGACATGCTAATTTAATTCACAAAAACCTACTTACCAATAGTAATAAATTAAATAACAGGGCATAAGAAATTCTAAAATTAAATATGCTAAAATATAAACTTATATAAGCATTTTAAAGGTAAATAATTTTCCATATAATTAAACAGAGCTTCTCTTTAAATACCAATAATATGTTCGTAGAATAGCTATCCTAAAAACTTGAGCAATACAAAAGCATACATTTCAAACCTCAACATGCAAATAATTAGAAAACGTATCGACCATGATTATTCGATTAAGTAAATAGGCCACTGAAGCTTCCACACCTACCATAACCTATCAAAAACTCCTTAGTTTGCTATTCTTATACAGTATTCACTATTCCACTGCACTTCAAATAAGTCATGCCCTATCTTACATGTCATACCCATCAAATATTATTCACTTTACTCCTGCCGTTTTTTTATGCATCCATCAAATCAATCACACTGGCCAAATGACTCCCACTCACATGCATGCACATATAGAAGCAAGTTCAGCAGCATTGTATTCAACACCTTAACCCCTCGAGCTGGTTTAACGTACACATGTATGGACCTTGCCAACCTGCCTCGGTAGCATTTATCTGTACATGTGTACAGACCCTGACTTCACTTTCCTCAAACCTTAATATCTGAGTCATCCATTTACCTTATCCTCAGAAAAATAAACGAAAACGCTAAGGATGGTGAAATAGATGGGAGGGAACAGTGATAAATAAATTACCGGCTTGAGGGGTTAATTAACCAAAAATACTCAAAATAGATTTCCTCCATAACCTGCCATGAAGAAGAAAAATTAATTCATACGGTTAACACATTACATCCACTGCAAAACACGCACATGCACAGGCAGGATACCAAGGGGATTTCTGTGGCCATGTACCCTTTTTCTAGCCACAGTATTACCCCTTACCTGTCACCATGGAGGAGTTCTTGTCTATTCCTGCCATCAAATGATACCCAAGATGTGTTCCTGCTATCAGGGGGCACAGAGATCTATATGGGATGTTAAATCAGGAAGAAAACAAAACAAATATGGAACCATGAGGGTTTGATCATCCATTTATTACTTTAATTCCTTTTCTACTTATAAACATTAGTTAATGAATAATTTTGTTAAGGCTTTATTTGTTAATTAAAGTTGGATATCTAACAATTCACAAAGACTTTCTTATCCATGATGCACCAACTCAACATTATGATCAAAATTTGGTTTTGGTGCCACATAAATTGTTTTTGGAGACAGACATGTATCTCTACTTTGTATTTTTCATTTAAATGCATTATACAATTTTACAGAAAATTTTTAAGGTTGCTCAATAAAATACATAATAAGAACACCTTGCATATACATTCAATTTTGCTAAAATTTTAACTTTTACTAAGTAAATGAAAGATATATTTGAAGTTGAATGTAAGGCAATGCTTCATTATGTAATTATGAAGTTCAATTTTAACCAAATTGTAGCAAATAAAAATTAACAGTTCATTAATGAGTAATAGATACAACAATAACATTTGAGTTTAATACAATAAAATATTTCGACTTCAAAAATATAAAATACCAGAAAATTAATTAGTTATACACCAATTATGTAGCATAATACATCTAATGCTCTACTAAAATAGTAATTTAAAGCTAAAAAATGAATGAGCTACTAATAAAATAAGAAAACAAAAAAGCTTTACTTTGAAGATTTTCATTGTTAAAAAATATCCTGTGTTATTCCAAAAATGCAGTTCAGTTTCTTTATTTTGGCTCAACTAGAGTTATTCAAACAAGAATTACAAATAGAACATTGTCATTCATAAAATGCTAATGCCAAATGAGGTTAATAAAGTGGGATAACTCTACTTATGATGGCAGGAGGAGGTTGGAGCGAGGAGGATAAGTAATCCATAGGAGAAGCAGTCTCCAAACATTTCGTAAAAACTGCTCAACCTCAAATCACATAATGGTGCAAATGAAATTTAATAGGCTAACTTTAAATTATTAATTACTAAGAATTAAATGTAGCAAACACCAACATCAAAAAGCAGAGCAAATAATATTCTTACTATCTAGCCACACCATTCAGCTTATAATCTCTGATTATACAACTTTCCACTGACCCAGATGCTTACATTCATGGCTTGCAAAAACTGAGAAAATGGCAAAGCAGACAAATATGAATCACTATGCAAGCTACATCAACCCCAATGAGCCATAGTTTGGGATCTACTGTTTTAAATAATGGGAAAATCCTTCATCTATGGCACAGAATTATGAATAAAGCACCACAATTTTTCATGCCAAAATTGGAAAATAACAGGTTTTCATTTCAGACTATTTTAACCATTTTGCCAAATTACAGTACTATAGCAAAATATTTTTTACATAATATCTATAAGTATTCCTCTAGTAATCCACAATCATGAAGAAATTTGTAATGCAACTCAAGCAATGTATAAAATTATATCATCTTATGTTAACATTTTTTCATAGCATTAATAGTTGATTAAATATAGTTAAAATAATTAAGTAAATTGCAAATTTACTAAACTTATGCACTCCGAAAACTTAATTTTCCTCAGTAACAAATAACCGATAGTAATATAATACAGTAAAACCTCCATATTAACAAACTATTTTGTTCGTTTATTCTATGGGCGTTCTTTGTATAGAGATCACATGATTTTCAGAAACATCATGTAGACTACCACCAAAAAATTACATAAAACTACACAACCACTAACTGATAAAACGTGAAAAATACAGACGTATAAAAAACGAACAAAAAATTGGTAATAATAGAACGAATACTATGGTATAATACTGTTAATACATTAATAACAGTAATAACTCCACAGATTACACTAATATTTCTATCTATATAACAGACGGTAAAATCTGATTCGTCAGTTTTTGATTCCAAGATTTCTCGCAAATTTATATATGTGCAGAATAAAGTGAGATTATACTCATGACGACAGCTTTTTTCGGGTATATGGTAAATATGCTATTGATAATGTAATATTTCACATTTGAATAAAAAATGCAGTATGTATCACTAAAACTAATGGATCAACTACTGCATTTTGTTCTATGGCGCTCTTTTTATAAAGTTCGTAAAAAACAGGTTTTAAGGTATCTTATTAATAATGGTTTAATGGAAATATATTTTGAGGATATAAAAGTAAACTTATACCTTGTTTAACTTAATTTTAAGCAAGAATTTTTTAGTCTGGAGTACAGGCAATAGGCATAAGTGTTGCCAATATAACGAATTTATATGTAAATCTAACGACTTTACATTCGATCTAGCGCCTAAAAAATACCAAAGCGACCATTTACAAAACTTGCGAATCGATTTAGAAATCTAGCGAATTCCAGCTATCGACTGAAATTACGGCATACTAAATACAAAACATCGGTAAAATATACATTGTACAAACTTTCTCATATTCTAATGCGTCGTTTAGTTATCTTTTGAAAAATAGGAACTATGTAGAATCATTATAAACAATTTAAATAACTATACGAAATTTGATTAAAATCGGTTTTTAGAAAAGCCAATTGTTATTAAAGTTGCCCAAGAATAAACTAGCCTTATATTCATTTATTGAGAAATATGAAATACGTAGTATTATTGCAGACGTAAACTCAAGTAACTACGAAATTTGATCAAAACTGGTGGATCCGTTTTTGAGAAAATGAAATTGTTATTTAAAGTTGCCCGAGAACAAACTAACTTTATATTCATTCATTGATAAATATGAACTATGTCGTATTATTTCAGACGTAAACTCAAGTAACTGTACGAAATTTGATCAAAATCGTTTGGAGCCATTTTTGAGAAAATCAAATTATTGTTAGTTACCTAGAATAAACTGCCCTTAATTGTTCTGCAATTTCAACCATTTCTTCATAGCTTCTATTCTGTATGATAAAATGCCTATGTACGAGATTTCATTCATTTTCGTTCTACTGTTTAGGCTCTAGAGCCGCGAACAGACAGAATTGCGAAACCCACTGTTTTGTACTCAGGTACACCTAAAATTCATATTTCCATCAAAATCTCAAAATCGAATTTTTTCGCGATTACAATAATTTCTCAATATACTTCGTATATGCGAAAGTAAAAAGAAAATTGGATAATGAAAAATTCATATAATTAAGTTGAATATTCTTTTATAAACTCTCTTATTATTTTATTATTTTCTTTTTATAATTTGAGAAATTTACTACAACACTGGAAGTGGATTTACAGAAATAGCGCTATTTTGACCTTAAGAATAAAGGAAAGGAGAGAGCGAATGCTTGTTCAAAATAAAGTGAGGATTACCCGATAAGTGAAGAAAGTTTTCGTTGGAAATCATGAGCTTATACTCTTATCATGGACACCATGTGGCCTCATTTCTATAGCTAAAATTTGCTGGAATAACACTGACCTTACATCAACTTTGGAAAAGATTTTATCCTAAGATAACAGCTGCATTGTCAAAAGTTCTGAAGTTTTATTTTAAGCGCACATTTCATGAGTTAGATGACATTAAACTTAAGTTGCAAAACAATTTATGGCATAATGTAATAATATTTCCAGCTCAGTTTCAGAGAGCAATATTGTTCATTCCCTAGTGAATTTATAGCAACCAACAAGATGTGATCTATTGACTTACTGAAAAAATAGTTGACTATACTGATAGGTATAGGTGTTCTAGTGCAATATTGAAACAGAGTTGCATGAAAAATTTCACGTATTTACTGCAGTATGCACACTATGTATGGGAGCATCACTCCATGTGAACGTTTCACTGTGCTAATTGATTTATGATGGTAAAAGGAATCATATTAAAATGCATTAATTTGTAAAAGTTCAAGTTTCAAAGTCTCATTCAATGCAAATAAATGTGAATACTAAAGCTGAGTTTACAGCAAGTATACAGCATTAAGCAGCCACACGTACCAGCAGTCATTGTTTAGCATGGTTTAAAACAATTTTTCTCTGAAAATTCAAGTCTATATGCAAAGAAGCTACAGCAAAATACTTAATTTCATGATAGATTCAAAGCAGGATCTTTTGGGCCCGACATTATACTATTAGCAATTAATTTAGTTAATTCAGAAGAATATTAAGGTGTAATGAGTGTCAAGGCAAGGAGGCTTGGCAAAACAAAAAACACTTTTCTGTTACTTAAATAATACAGTAGAGCCTTGCTAATCCGAACCTCAGTAATCTGAAATTTCGGTTAATCTGAACAGGATGTAAAAAAAATTCATCAAGTGCTTGCCCTTCTTGAACATCATCCATGATATTTGGCAACAGTTTTTTCCATGAGTTTTTGATAATATCATATTTCACATCATCCCAAGATTCACCCACCCAATAAATCATGTCCTTTATTGTGATCTTTTTCAGTTTCTCCATTATCGTGAAATTTTCTTCTTCACCTCCATAAGAGATCGCAAAAGCTTTTTCCTGAAGTGACATATCAGATTTTGCAACACTTCCTGGTCCATTGGTTGCACCATCATGGTCACATTTGGAGGCAAGAAAGTAGCCTTTATATCATCACAGAGAAGTTCTGATTCCCATGAATGGGATGGAGCACTATCATTGAGCAATAATGCTTTTGGAGGTCAATGCGTTTGAGCAATTCCAACTTATCTTTTAACGAACACAAACTGTGCTTACGCTTTTTGGACATTTCTACAAGATGGGCAAAATGGCAACAGTAATTTAAAACACTGGGAAAAGCCCTGCACTATATTACACAACTGTTAGAAAATGAGGCACGAGTAAACGTGACGTCACATTACCCCTTCAACCCTTCCGCCGCCTTATCAGAGCTTTGTGTGAGCACTTCCCATTGGTCCAAGACATTGCCAGGCAACGAGGCTACGTATGCAGTCCCCCCCTCCCTCCATTCTCCAACCCCCCTGCCATGTATTTTGTAAAACCCGGTTAATCCGAATATTCACTATTCTGAACATACCCGAGTACCAATTAGTTCAGATTAGCGAGGCTCTACTGTAATACAAAAATAATTTAAACCATATATGCAAAAATTACAATTCAAAACAATTTTATTTGAAATAGTTTCAACATAACACACTGTCGGTTCACCTACTAGTATAGGGCAGTCATTCAACTTACCCCTTGCTTGTTATGACACTGCGTAAAATTATATTAACCTGTGCAGTATTTGAATCATCTTTCAGTGCAAATAAAAGTTTATAATGTGTAGGCATGAAATATTACATGAAACAAAAATAATTTAACCCCAAGCATATCTATGAGTATGCTATCATCTTCTTGCTCTCAAAAGAAGGATATTAATGTTAAAGAGATTTAATAGGACAAGAAATCTTGAGAAAGGTGATCCTGTGTCAGATAATGGTAATCCAATGAACTTGGCTAAACCAATGTGGCATGCTTACATAAAACAATAATAAAACATTAAGTCTTCCGGTTAAGAGTGTTATGAGAGGAATGTCTCACCTGCTGAAAGGTGAAATTTAGAAATAAGTCAAACTGACATTCTGACAAAAATTAACATTGAACATTATTAGGAAATACAGATTTTGTGGAATAAAATAAAACTTTCAATATTGAATGGAGCAAGCAACAAGGATGATCTATTCTACATGTGTTGTGGATTTCCAGGCATTTGATGCTCAAGGAAATTTGCATTTTAAAGTGGCTTGAAAGAGGAGGAGGATGACTGGCCTCTACAATGAAGCTCTCTCAGATACAGAAATAATCAAGAGGAGGAGGATGAATGCAGCATTTGAGAATAACAAGGAGGAGCGAAGTAATTAAGAACTAATCATTCTTCAAATTAAGGAAAATAGATTAGAAAACATACATGACATAATTGGTGAGATGCAGAGGATTATTCAATAGATCAATTTAAAGAGAACTGGAGTTCCAGTGTTTACAGAAATTAAGATTACACTACCACATAGCTAACAGGGAAATACAGTAGATAACCAGACTATGGAGCAAGATGTGAAAGTGATTTTCACTCAACATTCTATCAAATGAGATAAGACTTATGTATGCCATATTAAAGGAGGCATAAGCGTGACTGCCCAACACAATGCTGAAATTCTATTGTGATTATTGATTACTGGCATGATTACCATTTTAATAACACATTTTGAGAGTCTCTCTAGCAAGATATTTAAAACGTTTATTTCTTGATTTATGTAGACACCAATACCAACAGCACAAGGTAAAGCAATACGATTATTTCCATGACAAAGTTTCCTCTGTTTAAATAATAAGATGCAATTTTGGGAGCTGAAATTTTAAGATCTTATGATCAATTGAGAATATTCAACAGGAAAGTTAAAATGATAGAAAGTGCATATCACTGATCACTACGTAGCAAGCAAATTATGGAATATAGGAGTCGCTGGAAATCAGGGGAAAAATTCGACCATGATTTTGAGTTAAAGCCACATCTTCCACTTGCTCAGGAGAATATTCTACCAATGAACTATTATGACAGAATAATTCTCCTGCTACAGAATGGAGTATGTCTCGGTTGAGATCAGACTAGCAATGCTATGCTATCCGACATTAATCAGGAAATACCCTATTCAGAAACAGAAGAATTTATCTGACAAGGTAGTTCAGCAGTAGAATATCTGCCTGGCAATAAAGTTAAAATAAACACATTGAAAAATTAATGTTGGAAAATTATATTCATGGACTTCAAAATGACTCATTTATCGACTTGAAACGTTAAGTTGGAAAAATTCTACTAAGCATCAGCTTCATTAGCACGTCTTATTATTTCTATACATTCTTCACAAAATGCAGCTGAATCATTCATGCTGAGAAAGTGATTTTGTATTGCACAACCCACCAAAAGCAAAAGCTACTGTTTCTACTACTATCAGCAACATTCATTACAGATAGATAAACTGTTTTTAAGCAGATTTCACAATGCAGGTGAATTTTTGGTAACCTTTTTTTTTAGCAAAAAGTGAATCTTATCAACCACCAAATATGACAATTACAATCATGAATATTAAAAACATAGCCACCAAATACAAAGGATATTAATATGGATAGGCAAAAGAGTGTTAATTGATGATATTATAAAAATACATAAATTTACTCCTTAACCATATATTTCAAATTATTTTAAAATATCTTTTTCCTCATACTGGGGTGAGATAATCATGGTATGGTATTTGCAAGAAATTATACACTGTTTAAAGTGAACTAAATGAATACCACTCATCATCTTACATCAAGATAGTATCTTCACATAACAAAATGCATTACAAGCTGTAATTCATCCAAATAAAGCATTTTAACACTACAAAAGTTAAACTGACAAACTAACCATAAAATAATTGGGAAAACCTTATATGCGTTTTGGACACAAAGTGGTCATCATCAGTGGTTATTCACTGATAGCAGATTTTTAAAATTATGTATATGGTGTCCTCTAACAGGGATGGCAAATACATGGAACATGCGCGAATTTACTTGCTATGCGTAATCTTATATTTTCTGTATAAATTATGAATTTCCTGAGAAAATGAGTAAACTTTTGACATGTGAAAAAAATTTTGATGATTCACATTACTTTCTTGGCACAAGACACAAAATCATTTGCCATCTTTGGCCTATAATATCAAATAATTTCTTTTGGAAGCCACACGAAAAAAAATTTCTGGGGGTGAGGAGGAAGGGACATGGGGGAGGAATAGAGGACAACTTCGGCCAGGATTACAGAGCAATTATGGATTTTTCACCTTATATTAAAGAAAAAAACATTGCCTTATATTCAGGCCAATACATTACTATCCACAAATCACCAATGATGGTTACTGCTTCCATTGAAATGTGAATCTGGTTTTCCAAATCATTGTATAGTAATTGGAGAGATTAAGTTCATCAGTTTTGATCTCTGTCATAAGATAAACTTGATAATTCTTTTTCAACTTTAAAGTCACACAAATCATTGGAATTGACGGAACAACATGTTCATTAATACATGAAAATGATAAACACATTGATTTGTCTTCCAAGTAATGAAAAATGGAAGGTGGAGAAGAAAAAGGTTTTAAGCTGGCAAAAATTACCTATGTTTGAATACGAAAATTGGAGCAAAACATATTCAAGTTTAAAAGGTTCACCCACAGAAGGGTATAGTGGGTTGACATCTACTCTTCTACCAGAACAAAAATAAAAAACTAACAATTAAAAAGTTTTAAAATCCAGTTAAAATTATATAATGAGCGTATAAGCTTCTGATTCATTACCTTATTTATTCCTGCCAATTTGGGTTTTCAAATAAATTACCAATCCTTGGTAGGTGTTTTTCATTATAAATTTTTTTTAAGTTTGGAACTTCACTTATAACATTCTGTGTACATTATAGTCTATAGCAGCAATTCTCAATCTTTTGCATACATCCCACCAATATTTTGCCAAAAGAAAACTGAGTCCCACCATGATAAAAACAAAACACCTTTTCCAAGACATGGATTTTTAGGTTAAATGCATTTTTGTATTATATTAATCATTAGTGGAAATTTATAATATTGCAATAATTTCGTTGAGAAAAAGTTTTATAATAATTATTTTGGAAACTTTCTGTTCCACCTAAAGAACTTTTGTATCCCTCTGGTTGAGAAACACTGGTCTATACTACCGCTGCTTCACCAAATAATTTCCCTGCCCATCAATGTTTTTGTACGTACATAAAAAATTTATCTTACAGGTTGACAATAAGACAAATTTAGACGAGTGCACACTGGTGAAGAATATCTAAGTGAAGCATTTGCTACAAAACGAAGATTAAGTTTTAACCCTTCCATTATTCTACTAGAAATTAATTAATTTCATACAGGAAGTTGTGAAATATATTCTGGAGATGCATTAGTATTTGAATATGTCTTTAAAATTAGAGATTATCTGCATCATATTAAATGCTGATATGTAAAAGTATATACATACTTGTAAATGCATTTTATTTTGACTATCATATCCTGTATACAACCTGCTTATAATTTCAAAGTTTAAGTTGAGTGATGAGATATAGTTTCTTACATTCATACTGTCATCATTTCAGGCCTTTTATACTCCATACATACCACTTTTTACAGCAATAACATTCATATTGTGATGGGTTCCTTGAACCTTAGATATAGTACACCAAAAATTTTAATCTATTCAAACTACTCAAAAATGCTGATTCTCCAAAAAAATGAATTCCCAAACTTTTGTTGTTGTGAAATAATTTAGAGGAAATTGTAAAGTTAACATCATTGATTTCAGTTTCTTAGTTAATAGCTCCTTAATTCTCATTGTATTGCCCAAGAATTTCGGTTAGCTAAATTTGTGAAGGCGTTTCACAATAAGTAAAAATTGCTATATAAAATGCTCAGAATTATCTTATGAAATTAAATGGTGATAAAACACTTCATGGTTTAATAATAGACTTATAATTATTGTTCTGTCTGCTAGGCCACTTCAAACAAAACAATTATACATAACATAGACTGCTGGAATTCAATGTAAATTTGAATCTGATATTCTTATATATTACATATATAGAAAGAAATTATAAGGTTAATACCAAGATATATTTTGTAGTTATTTAATAATATACTTTTATGAGAAATCAATAGCAAATTTTTAATTGTTGTCTTTTTGCACCAATTTATGTAAAAAATACAAAAGTTCACTGGGGGCTTTAACAGTGAAGGAGATTCTTTACAGGACAACACTACATTGTTTGTTTTTTGAGAAAATGTTCATATGTTATGACTTCACTTTAAGCTTAAATGAGTCTCATAATAATTAATTTTGCCAGTAAAAAGAGAAACCAAGTCTACGGTAAAGTCATTCAGCTTTTCAACAATTTTCATAAGATGTACCGTATTTACCAAAACAAAAGACGACTCTGAATAAAAGATGACCCCCATTTTTATTAACTCTACTTTTAGGAAAAAGTATTTAAACCAGTACCAATAGCAAATTTATTTTTATGCATAATTATTGTCAACTGTGGTGTTGGTAGGGACATCAAGGATTGTGTGTTTCATCTGCTTCCTCCATTTGGCCTATTAGGTAACTATGTTTTGTTTTTCACTGTAATCTAAAGGTAGTTTTTGTGCCAAAGGTGTTCTTTGTTAAAGAGCTAAGACATTCCTCCTCATGAGATTAGTGATCCACTCAGCATTTGAATTGAAATTGTCAGGATATATAAAGTGATGTTGCCATTTCCATGGCCTCTATGACATTAGTTTCCCGTTTATGTTTGTCCTACAGTTAAGACTTTCTGTTGGACATGAAAATTAATGGAACAAAAATTCTTCAAACAACAATTAAAAAACCTGGACAACATTGTGAAACCAGTTGTTTCTTCTGTGATTTTCAACCATTACTTTAAATGTTCACTTCTTAACTAAAGCAAATCAATTTCGATATTGTTGATTAAGAAAAACCTTTTTCTCAAACAATGACATGCATTTTAGTGTAAAAATTCAAAATTTTGAATGAAACACTGATGTGTATCAAATGTTGTGTAAACCTTAAGGGGCAATGACATGATAACATCACAACCAAAGTGCAATCACAGGCATCTGAGGAGGCTGGGTGGCATAAGGCACCCTTGCTGGCCAATCAGTATTTACAGAAAGGGTTGATGAAAATGAGAGGGGAAAAGGCAGTAAGTGCCTAGGAAGATCTGTGATTCATACTTTCAGTGAAACCTGTTATGCATGTGCTTTGCCAACATTGATTCTGAGATATAACTTTAGATATTTGTTTGAAAATTATGACGTTAGAGGGGCACACAGGTCTGGCTCAAGGTGGATGTGAAGGGTGCAAAGAGCCCAGTGCAAAATCTTAGAGGAGTGAAACACAAAAGTTAGCTATTCTTATTATAAAAATAAAACACCTGGAGAAACTTATACAGAAAAAATAATGGGTATTTTGTCAGGTTAAAAGATGGAAAGTTCCATTTTCTTATTGCTTTGTATTGTTAAATAAATTATGCTTTATAATGTGCCATTTTTATTACTTGTAATGTAAATTAATAAAAAGTATTTAAAATTTTGCAATGAAAAAAAATAAAACTAAAATTTGAAAAAGGTTGCAACTGTTCATGTTTGCACCCTCTTATTTTTTTCCTTGGGTTCACACTGGGGGAATATATATACAGGCAACTCCCAAGATTCGACAGTTCGAGATTCGACAAATTCAAGATTTCAATGCAGCCGATCAAATTGGGAGCTAGTTTATGAGAAGTAATTTTCGTCCAGACCAACCACGCGAAGTTTAGTTTCAGTGTAGACATAGTTATTCTGCTCTAATTGTTTGAATTTGTGCTGATTTTACTCTTTTTTCTGTTAATATTTTATTTAAATTTATTTTATTGATTTATTTATAAATTTATCATTTGACATGATATCTAAAAGGAAATGTAATAGTGATAATGCAAGTGAATCAAATAAAAGTGTGTCGTTCAACTATTAGCACTTATGTGAAAGAGAAGGAGAAAATTCTAGAACGTGATAAATTCACGTAATTTGATGGCTGGTTTGACAGATTTAAGAGAAGGGCAGGTTTGCATAACATTAAATTAACTGGAGAGGCTGCAAGTTATTTTGTGCTTTTTAATAACTTTTATATTAATTTCGCTGCGATATATAGTTTTGTGTGTAGATAGATGTATGCAGTTATGTGCTGCAGATGGGCCCGGTCCGGCTCACGTGAGTCGTTTGTAACAAACGACTCGTGCAAACCGAGATGCGGGAACCTATCCCCCGATTATAACATGTAAGTCTATGGAAAAATGCCGTTCAACATTTGACAATTCGAGATTCGACCACGTTTTCAGGAACGCATTCCTGTCGAATCTTGGGAGTCGCCTGTACATATCTAAATTTCATATTGCAGAAATATTGTATGATGCTCAAATATAAGACAACTCTTGGTTATTTAAATGAAAAATGGAAAGAAATCCCCTTATATTCAGGTAAATACGGTAATTTTAAAAAGTAGAGAATTCTGAATTTACAATAACTTTTTAATGAATCAAGCAATTAAATTTGAAAACCATGAATTATATCACACAAAAATGTTCTCATTCTATCTAACAATGAAATATAATTGCAAGAAGATTGAGCTGCTTGTGACCAAAAATTTTATACAAATACTGCTATGGTTTTTATATATTTGCTTTTAAATTTGAGTACCCAAGTTTTATTTCTCATTGTTTAAGGAAAATTCTTCATAATTAATCAAAATAAATTATATCAGGTTATAATGATACTAAAGTACATTGACTACAGCCCAGACCAGCTAAAAGTCGTTGATAAGAATTTCCCAGATTATATTACTACTGCATTACTAGTACAATCACATTACAATAAAACTACCATTAATAAACTCAGGAATATTTCTGCTTCTAGAATGCCATACTAAACAATGTAGCATAAATGTAGTGTATGTAACTACTGCTATTATAAACAGTAAACGAAAATTAAGATTTTGTGTCAAACAAACAATGTAGGTATGTAAAGGTTACAAATTGAAATTAGGGCAACAAAAATCACTGAAACTATAGACATATGTCAAAATATAAAAATCAAAATGAATAAACTAAAATTATTACATACCTTAAGTTCCACACCAGCTGGTACGACAATAGGCCGAAATGATAATGAATGTGGGCAAATGGGGGTAACCATTATAGCAGGAACGCTTGGATGTATCATGGATGCTCCAGCTGCAACAGCATATGCTGTACTACCAGTAGGTGTTGACACAATAAGACCTATGAGCAAAGAAATAAAGTATTACTTAATAAATTAAAAACGCACTTCAATATCAAATACATTCATGTAACCATATTAGTTTTACATAAAGAGATATAACCTATCATTACTTTCAATTAATAGCTGCTAAAATGACATTTTCTTGTTTACGAATGTATTTAATAATTGTCATTATAGCTATTATTCAGTCACCTCATGTGTTAGCATGCCAGAAAATTGACATTGGTTATTTGTAACATCCTTTAGCAATGTTATCTTTTTAAAAAAATACCATAGTATATTTTTCCTTTACAAATATGTAATACTGTAATGCATATTTGGTAGGAAGCCATGAGAACTTAAAAATAACATTTCCATTCATTTTTTCCCAATGCATCTTAAACCTTTCATCCATAAATTATTTAGATTATATGTTCTCTCATAGTTTGTTTTGAATTTACCTGCTATAGGTTCATTTACTTAGCATAGTTAAGTTCCCACATTATACTACCATAAAACAGAGAGGAGGATCAATTTTCTTTATTCAGCAAATTTCACTTAAGACACAGAACTTGCATCCAGAGCTATAGATTGTACATGACTTTGAGATCGTTTATCTCTAACATTCTTGTTACAACCATACAATACTCTTAATTTGCCACATTTTATTTAAATTGATTTAAAGCAAAATTAATATGGAACTGATGCTTTGTAAAAAAAATAACAGTCTGTGCCCAGGAAGGCAATAAATAATCCATAGTGAGAATCAGTGTCTTTTGTTAGGGAACCATAATCCATTATTTAGAGACCTATTGCATAGCAGAAAATGAGTGCAGTCAGTCAGTGAAATGAAAGTGAGAGAGACTGCAATTCAGAGGAAATATTTTTAGTTAATTTTGAGACACACAAACAACCCATCTCCAACATAGCCTGTCAAATATTCATACATGAAATTCGCTATTGAATGATCATTACAAAGTTTTGTATTTCATTTATCATTAATGAATTTATGCCAGAGCAACTCCCCTAGGGTCACTGCTGTTATTCCAGTACGACGGTGATCTCAGTGGGTTGTCTGGATTTCTTCTTGCAGCTGGGTGGCTGATTTTTACAAAAGGGAGAATAGTTAAGGAAAGGCATACCACTGGAGGGTCACTCTACCACAAGGGAAGGAATTCCAGCAACCCACAGAAGGGTCGCTGTTGTTATTCCAGTACATTGTACCAGCATGAACTTGTTAATAATTGTGGCATGTTTACCTAGTTCAGTAGTGTTTTATCATCTTTTATTAAGCATGGTATTTGTTTTTATTAAATAACTTACAATTTTAGGCTGAATGTGTAACCTAATGTAAATATTATACAACTGATAACTTAATTCTAGATTACTTAGCAACAGACTAAATGGCAATGAAGACAGCATACTATGGCAGGTTAGCAACAGAAACACTATGATGACTGCAGCAACAGAATCTAAAACTTCTGAACCAAATTATGATTTTGACCAGTATGACAAGGATGACTTGGCTAGTGACCAGGAATTTCTTTCTTTTTAATTAATGAATAGAAAAAATTAAATTTGTTTTCACAATATTCAAATAAATATCTTCTAATGTATAAATCAAAATAATAAAGAAATCGTAGTCTGATACCGATTTTCATTTCTCAGTAAACACATCACTGGGAAAAAAATTATAAGTGTTATTTACCCATGTCTATGATGTGTCCCAATTTTTGCCTAAAATTTTGGAAAAGAAATACATCCTATACACAGGTAATTGACGTGGCACAAATTCACCACATACATACACGCAAGCAACTTAATACGAAAATACCATAAAAGCATGTAATGTTAATCTAAAAGTTCAGAGTTTAATATTTATGTTTGATACACTTTTGCTGAAACAAAACCACTAAAGGATGCATTTTAAGGTGAGGCTATTATTTTCAATGAAAGAATTAGAGGGAAAATTTTTTAATACTAGTGTGGACTTAGGTCAACACATGCATTTAATGGTAATGAAGGTAAGCTCAACTTCAGTTTATCACTTCGCTGAAAGGTTTTAAGATACCATATATTCATTAATATAGGGTATGAACATTTTCTCTTAGTATAATTAGGTTAAATGAAGCTTTTAAAAACTTATAAAGCAAGCCATACCATCTCCTTGAACTGATGTGATGTGCTTCCCATCCAAAAAGAGATCAATATTGGAAAGGTAAGGGGATGGACCCCTATCAATCACTACTTCATTCAAAACAAGAAGGTTAGTTGGTGGGGGTGGGCCCTGACGCTGCTGACTCTTTCCTCCTGTCACACTACTCCCAGATCCACTACTAGATGATGAACTCCCCGTCAGCAGATTGGTGCTGCGGGGTTCTTCTCCTTTGCGCATAATTATGCACCTTAACCGGGACCTCAGAGTCAGTGCTGCGTGGCCTTTGGAAGAAAGGAGAGAATAGATTATTGCATGCCAAACAAGTCCAATGTTAACAATAAATGTTAAATTTCTTTCATTTGTTAAAAATGATTTAAATCTAAGATAAAATATGGACCATTTTATTAATTAGAAAATTCGCAATGCTATGAAAGTAAAAGAAAATCATTGGTTGATATAAAAGATGGTCGTGATGAGTAAGATGAATTTCTAAAATATCTTATACAGATCCCTTATTTTCAAGGGTAGATTTAACAATGATAACCTAATTTTGTAAAAATAATAATGGCTCTTGGTTGGAGCCCCAAACTCTCGTGGTGCCCGACGAGGTTGCATGTACCTAAGGACAGTGCCACTCAACGTGCAGCTAGAGCTGGCTAGGAAAAGTGCTCGTCAAAAATTTTTAATAGTAAATTGTAATAAATGCAGCACCTCTCTCACTATGACAGTGTTAGATATTTATCCCAATTTCTATAAAAGTACCTTTGTACTTTATGACAGAGGCATACCTGGGAGATTTAGTGCCTATGGCAGCATTTTAGGAAACTCCTTAGTTACATAGAATATAATTTTTCCTGCATTTTAAAATAGAATAGTAACATTTTATTAAAGACAACTTTAAAATTTGAGTATTAAATTTATATTTATTTATCAGAAAATACACTTTTGGCATGTTTTGAGAGGATGTTTGGCAAATGCCATCTTTGCCATACCCTAGCTACGGCACTGCTTTATAAGTAGAAAAACTTTTAGAGGGCGCAGGACCATGTGCTGTCAAATCGACGACGAATGCAAATCTTGACATTTCTTGAATAACTTAACTTCATCAATATTTTTCAAATTGTTTAGAAAATTAAAAATTTCATTATATTCCAATAAGAGTGTAAATATTTAATGTATGAATGAAATTCAAAATAAATCACTATTATTATATTATCATTAGTATTATTCAGGAAGTCACTTTTCCTTAAGAATTACAATGCCAAAATAAGCATATATTGAGTGGTAAAAGCAGTGTACCATTCTGTGGGTTTCTTTTATAATATGGGTGTGCCACATCCTGACCCTAAATGAGTATCCATAGATGAATTTACTAAATGCCGAAAGCCTGTAAAAATGGAATTGCCAATACATATATTTATGCATATACAATAATACCTTGATACAGGCAGTCCTCGACATCCGTACATAATGTGTTCCTGAAAACGTGTACGGAAGTCGAATGTACGGATGTCGAACATAGATTTACATGTTATAGGGGGGGTTCCGTTCCCAGAGAGCCAAAAAATATTATAAAATCTCTAATTATGGTATAAATGTTTAGCTTTTTGAGCAGGGGCCTTTTAGACTCAATAGTCGATTTTATAATATAGAGAGATAGGGCAAAATGCAATAAAATATTTAAATAATTGCACAAATAACACTGCTGTACAGACAAAGATGGTGACATGGCAGGAACTGGTGGCTGGCAGCACCATTGCAAAATGTTCGTTCGTCATTTCGCTGATGTACGAAATTCCGAATACAACGTACGGAAGGCGATTTAGGGGTGTCAATGAATAATGTATGAAAGTGCGAGTTCTTTTTCATTAAAGCATTTTGCTATTTTCATAGTTTTTTTGTAATATTGCCTAATCATGGCCCCAAAGAGAGTGATGATTGAAATGAAAGAAAAGTCGGTAAAAAGGGCGAAAAAAGTGATGAGTCTGGAGAAGAAAATTGAAGTTTTGGATAGATTTGCGCATAATGAATCTGCTTCATCAGTTGGTAAATTACTTGGTATGACTGAGTCCACAATAAAATCCATAAGGAAAGTGAATAAGCGATTAGAGCTAGTGTTGCAAGTGGTACTTCAACAAGTACAAAAGTGTCTTTTGTTCCTAGGAATCCGTATGTGGAGAAGACAGAAAAGGCTTGAAACCTGTGAATCGAGACCCAAACTCGCAAGAAAATCTCGCTGAGTTCACTTGTCATTCGCGAGAAAGCCAAGCAACTGCACAATCATTATGTCTCAAATTGTTTCATGGTCTTTTAACAGGATATCGCCAACGTCATCGAAGCATGTGTAGATTGGTTCCTAGCTCTTTTAAAAAATGTGGCGTTTATTCAGAATGCCACAGTATGTATTGTGTTATTATATTTGTCCTTCTCCTTCACAATTGAACACACACTTGACCGGCTTAAGTCCAATGAGCATCCGATTGAAGCTTAAGTTTTGCCGCTTTTGGCACGCCTAATTATTTCCATCTTTGTTTCAATCGTATTAAGTTTATGAGTCCTACGTTTCTTCTCACTTGTATTAGCACTTTCAGTTTTCCATTTCTCACTCATGTTTATAAAATAATAGGTGTAAAATGCACAAACAAAGAAATACTGCTGTACGTACAAACAAAGATGGTAACGCTGCCGAGACTGAATAATAATAATAATTTATTGATTATTAACCGACTTTACAGTGGTATTAATCTTGTCAAATTTCAGTACTATATTAAAAAACATTACGCACAAATCTTACATTATGTATAATACGTATATTATTACATAGCATACTTTAATTTGGTAATTTATTAAAAGTGTTGGCTTGGCTAACAGACAGTGCCATTATGCGATAGCTCGAAATGTTTGTTCGTCAGCTGATGTACGAAAGTCTAAATTCGGAGTACGAAAGGCAGTTTAGGGGCAAGAATTTATAATATACGAAAGAGCGAATTGTACGGATGTCGAGGACTGCCTGTATACCAATACTCGATATACGAAATTTTGCTATAACGAACTTAGTATTTATGACAATTGAGCCAATTCAATCAACGCCTACAATGTTAGTGTACATGATGATGGAATAACTTCTGGCTCAGAACTAATGAACACATGATCTCAGTTAGGCAGTGAATATCAGATTCAATGCAATGCAGTACATCTACTTTTCTCCAGTTTGTTCATTTCATCAAGCATTCCATAGATATTGACTGTTTTCAAGTTATCTTCGTAATGTCATCTTTGTTGTAAGAATTCTTACGTGTTGTTTTTCGCCACGATAAAGTGTTTAATTTGTAAAAAGTGACTGTTGTTTATCGAAGAATGTTATTTTACCTCAAAATGCCAAAACTAATGAAACCATGTGCAGATGATGTTGGACCAATCATAAAATCATGGAAAGCTATCTCGTTAGCACAAAAGCAGTGTTGTATATGAAATTTTACGAACACTTTTTACTTCTAATAGTGTAAGTTATCGTGATTACAATGTATGTACAATAAATAGTATAATACAATTTTAAAATACAATCTTTTAAAAATGCGATTAATACTTATTAAAAGGTTTATGTTATAAGATTTTAAATTATTAAGGTTGGTATCGCATCCTATTATATTAATGTTATTCGAGATACGAAGTTTCAATATACGAACAAAGTTTCAGGAATGCATGTACTTCATATATCGAGGTATTACTGTATATGGTTTTATAGTCAGGTCGCCTCGATTGCCAACCACCTTTGTTTTTGAACAACAGTTGTTGCAGGACTCCTTCGTGCTATAAAAAATCCGCTTAAAACAAGGTATGGCAATAAGGGGAAAAGATGGAATATATAAGTTGGCAACCAATGGTTGAAAGAGATAGGAGGGAACAAGAATCATAAACTGAGATAAATATACAGTGGAACTTCCAATAATGGGCACTCTCACTAGTGGCCACCTCTTGATAAAGGGCAGATTCTTCAGGTCCTGGAATTCCCTAAATGGAGATGGTTCTCTCACACTAACGGGCACCTCCCAATAGTGGGCAGAAACTCAATTCCCCGCCGGTGCACGTTATTGGGAGGTTCGACTGTATTTCAAATACATATGCCAATGAATCAATAACTTGCTCAGCACAAGAATTGTGTAATTCAATACTAACCTTCTAAAACATTTGTTACTTGTTCTTGGAAGTTCTCAAATTCAAATGGAGTTAAAAATCCCAAAGAACCAAGGTGAAAAGCCATAACAGGTGGAACAGATTGCTGTGGATAAAGATTAAATTATTGTTTGGTGAGGCAAAAAGTAAATTACCTTAAAAAGGTAGTGGAATAAGTGTGAATATATTGAAACTAATAATAATTAAGATCATAACTGAAGTGATAAATACCTGGAATAATAAACTAGCATATAAAAGGGTTCCATCTCCTCCAAGACAAATTATGAAATCAATCTTATCGGTTAGGTCATCTTTTCCATCCCTAAATGTCATTAACTTATCTTTAGCAATTGAAAATTTTGCATTATTCAGCAGCAAAGGGTCATCCATTACGGACTGCTCTACAAAAACCACCATTCTTTTCTCCTGAAAGAGAAGAAAATCAAATTAGATAAATTAGAAAATACTGCAAGGAGACATTCTTTATAACATTATCTGAATTATAGGTCTTTGAGAGTCATTTGAGCAATTAATAAAAGAGTGATATACATAATTAGCAGAGTAAAAATTGCCAACTTCTTTAATCCTTTAAATAATATGAAATAGCCAAAGATTCAAATAAACAGCTCATGAGAAATTATTTGAGAGAGTTGTGCCATTTAGTCAACAGTGACAATATTTAAACAGGTAAAGAAACTGATGAGAAAAAAGGGATATATGGGTGAGTTTCATATGCCATAAAAATTTATCTTTCCTTTAAGATTTTGCAATGGCAACACAAAAAAGATACTGAAAATCTGAGAGGAAAGCTAAGATTTTGTAATCTGTGACTGGGTAAGCAATATTGTTTTTTCATTCATTAATTTGCAAACAGACACTGTGCAGAAACACACATCGCTAGTTACCAGAAATAAAACTATCCCAATAATCTGCTTCATTAAAAGTGCTTGAGAATAAGTCAGTGTTACATTAACTAGCATTGAAATCCAGTCTCTGTTATTGTTAATGAATGTGACCCAATTCTGCTTAAGCTGAATTTCTAAGGCTTATTTTTATCTAGTCCCCAAAATGTCAGTGGAGTTGTAATATGTTATATAGTTTATATTTCAGGGGTTCTCAAACTTTACAAGCTTGGGAGCTACTTATCATTTCCCACTTATGTGGCAAACGACCTTCCATCTTCACTGTTTCGAGCGAGAAGGATGGAGGGAGGTTTTGAAAGCGATCATAGGAAGCTAGAGCTGGTGGTTGTTTTAATTCGATATAATCAACCCAAGTAAAATGAATTCGACCTCACACAGTATTTAATTAAATGTCATTGGGGTATGAGGACTCAGATTCTATCAAGCGAGGCAAACAAGTTTCCGAGAACTACCTGAAACGAGTTGGTGATAGATGTCTTGACCACCCCTGTTATATTTACTTCAATGTCATGCAAAAACAGAAAAAATAGAATTACCAGAATGCATAATAATGTAGGTCTCTTTTACTCAAGTCCAGATTAAAGGAACTGAGGAGGCCTGAGGGACAATTTTTCTCAGACCATTCCTCCCACACTTCTCTGTGACTGATAGGGCCTGGGGTCATATGGGGCTTGCCTGATCACGAAGCCCTGGTGCAACAGCATCATGGATAATGAGGCATTTTTTATAAACATAAAACGTTCAAATATGTTCGGTGTTACATCACCGATCGTTCATTCTAAAAGTTGTTTTTGCGCAGAATTAATTATCAGTAAATTAATGAAGAGGTCAGAAACTTAGCAGGTGAAACTCTCACATTTTCACTCATCCAATCACATCTACAGAAGCCAACAACATTTTCATGCATTCATTTTTGAAACTGCCCTCGCCGTATGATGGTTAAGACGAAGAATTCTTTTACTTAGAAAATGGGATTTTTCGGGGAAAGCAGTCACTAAGTCATGAAATAAACACGTTTTTAAGGAATCGGCATTTCAGTCAGATTTAATTAAAACTTGCAAAGCCAGATTGAAAAAATCGAAAATATTAAATAAAACTTGTAGAACATATTTTCTAAGGAACTTCACATAGGTTGAAAAAGTCACGTTCATTAATTTCAAGAGTCAGAGCTCTTTAATACCGTCTCTTAGAAAAAAACAGTGAAATAAAACAAAAAATACCATCCTAATTTCACTATCGTAATATCTATGCAGGGCCAGCGCGATGGGATATGCAGGGTATGCTATGCATAGGGGCCCCCGGAAGAGGGTGCCCCAGATTTTGCTCCTATGTACCATAATTCATCGTCGTCAATAACTGGCATAGTATATTTATAAATATCGATACAGATAAATGAGCTGAGTTAGGGGTCAGATGCCAATACGAAAATCACTATCCGATGACCACAAACTAAATTCTCTGGTGTGAAGAAAGGTAGAATGTATGTGACATATATGTTTAAATTATAGAGTACCAATTCTAGCTAAAGTAACACGTATCGCCGCTACCTCATTATCCCAGGTCACGTAATGGCCATTGTTGGAACATTGCAGAAAAAGAAGAGGGGTCCCCAAAATCGTGCTTGCATAGGAGCCCCCAAAGATATCATGCCGGCCCTGTATCTATGCAAAAAATCCTTTTAACGGATAACCTCATTTCTACTCTCACGAAAAAGTGGATCACAAACATTAATTACCTAATTTACACAGCATTTTAAATCAATACAAGGAAACAAGTTGTACATTACAAAAACGGTCGTTACACAGCAAAGCATATACACGCATTTGTCATGTGTCATCATTCTGGAACGAAGTAAATGTTCTAGATGTTATTTTCGACATTTTAAATGGAAAGAATGATTAACTAGCACATAAAAATGTTGGTGGAAGTGGATACATATAGATGCTAAAGGGTGATTATTTTCAATAAAACAAATTGCAGATTAACTAAATCGAGGAAACATCGATTCGATACGAATAATATTTATTAATAAACATTAATAATATTCATTTATTAACATAGTTCTTGCGAAGAGGAGATTGAAATGTCGTACGTAAAAATGTCACGATAATAGGAGAAAATTATGAAAATACAAGAAGATATTGAGATGATGCCAGCCAGAATGGATGAGAATTTCCTCTCTGGAAATGGGCTCCTCTAGCTTCTGCAAGACAGAGAGGGGATGGGAACGAGCGACGAAGATCACATGCTCAAACGGTGAACACACACTGAGAGGCCACGGAAGATGTTTTTTTTTCGCCACTACAGTTTTTAGCACGGAAACCCAAGTTCTCGGGGGAAAAAGCGACGTTTTCTGATACAACCATGCAACACAATTTTGAAATTTTCCCACCCTTCCCATTCTCTCGCATACGGATGTATCCATCAAATACACTCACCTCGACGTTAGTTTTTGTGGTAGGTCAAACGGCCATTCTGCAATATATTGTGTTAATAGTGACCGTGTCGGACGAAGGAGAAATTTTCGGGGAAACTGATTCTGTAAAAATGGCGGGAGAAATAAATGGATGCCGTGTTTTTCGTGGAATAAAAGGAGAAAAAATCTTGAGGAGTACTCACCTCTATGAGCCACTTGACAAGCTGGACGAATGGATCTAGCACCGAGGCATCCCTCACTTTCTTGATGACCAGGACAGTCAGCGGAGGCTTGTACCACGTCAGACGCTGGCTGGCCGGGTCTTGTATTGTCCTGTGGCGGGCAAATGCTCGATTCAAAATTTTCTACTTCGACGTGGATCATTGGATATAAAAAATTCATACAACACTACTGGATGTGGGAGAAACAGGGAAATGCATGGTGTGGTGACGTATGGTGGGGACTTCGTGGGCACCGTCAATGCTTCGGTAGCCGTGAAGGTCTACCATGAACCCTGAAAATCCTAACATACAACTTGGTAATAGTTTTTCATATTAAAAAAATTATGTCAATGCTATAGTTGCCATCTGCCCAGTTTGGCCAACTTAAATAATAATAATGATTTGCAAAATTTTTTCTTAAACTACAGGTTGAATGATGGAAAAACATAAGAAATTAACAGAGAAGAATTTCATCGTATTAATTTTCATTTATCACGTTTCACTTTCATTACAAATTAATATTAACACTTTTATTTATTCAATTTTATCTTCCACATCAATAGCCGCTATCGGCTTTTACTATAAGAGTAATAACGAAAACAAAGGAGATCACATAAACCATGTTTTTGGCAGGATTCGAACCCGCAACCCTAGTATTAGGGGCCAGGTACACAAATACCGGTAATTAATATCTCCATTAATCTCGCAACCTTTTTGAAAAATATTTGCATAAATAAAAAAGATCGATATTTTTAGAATTTTCAGATAAAAGCATTATTAGCATGACATACATGAGCACCACTAGATTACTGTGAACCGATCATGCTGAAGAACACCCTGACTCCACTCTCCTTACCCCAGTGTTATCTATGCTTAATCCTTCGTACTAGCTCTTATCCTTATTCAACATATTAATCTGTTAGGGAGATTTTCATCGTCCAACTCTTTTCTGAAAGGCCAAAATCCCTTTCGCTTTATAAATAATTAATATAAAAAAGTAAATAGTTCTTGAAAACCATATTGACAACGTACATCCATCATTTCATCCTAATTTTAAATGTCGGTCATTGTCACCAAAAATGTATTTTAATCCCAAAAAACTTTTATAACATATTATATACCGTCATAACATATCATCTTCATACATTAGTTAAACATCACTAACCAAGGCACCTTATAAAATTATTCAAAAGATACTTTATAGTTTTAAGTAAGCTACGGGTACAGATTTAGAAAATATCAACAAATTTTTGTAAGATACTAGATTTGAAGTTATCTTCGGTGGTCGCAAACATTTTCAAGGTATTTTAGTGTAAATATAAGAAATAAATAATAATCAAGACGAGCCAAGTGGTTGTCACAAACATCCTATAGCATGAATGGCTGCTCTATGTAATAGCATCTTCCCGTGATTTAGAAAAAGCTGCATTAACTTCTTCGTTATGTAAAATTTATGTGGAAAATCCACTTTTCTACAATATACATTAAAACTTCAGAGTGAGAAATTTACGCTGTGAAAACTTCTTAAACATTTAGCTATCTTACAAGAATTTCAGAAAACTAAAAGAAAAAATAGAAATATTTTTTAATAACCAGAAACCTTGAATAACTGATCAAAAATGAATGTAGATGTACAAAAAGTTATCTACATATCAGTAAAAATAGATACATAAACGTTACTTGAATTTTTCTCGAAAACCGATCGAAGTGGAGGCACAAAATTGTACGGAGCGGTGCTAATTTCTGCCAAACTTTCATAGAATATAACACAACTCACAGTTCCATGTGCCCCACTACAAAAAAATTGAAATAATCATTATCCATTTAAGTATTATCAATGTAAGATTTGACAAAAATTGAATTACATATTTTGTGAAAATGTTAATCCAAGAACAGTTAACAATTTATCAAACCGATAGGGTGAAAGGGAAGAAATAAATTTGTGGGTAATTTAGAGATGGTAATTGAGTAGTACTTACATAACCATAGCAGAGTTCTTCATAATACGACCACATGGTCCAAACTGTTGGATAGGGCTTGGTGCGTTCAGTGACCGAGTACGCCTGAAAAACAAAAGAAATTATTTAGTTTTGCTGAATATATAACATTACGGCTACTTTATAGCTCCCTCCGAAAATTTCTTACTCCATAATTCATAGAAATAACCAAGATCTTTGGTAAAAAGGTGGTTGCACATCGACGTTGAACAGGAAATTATCGCATATAGTACCTAAGAAGTAATGTTACAACAAATTTGGAACAACTCATCTTCATAAAAATGGAACATTTAATGCTTTTAGTATCGATTTATACGATTCTGAATAAAAGCAATACATTTAATTAACAATTTTCTTCTTCGATCGAAGCACAAAACGTTTCTTCGTAGAAATTAATCTTCAGATTGTTTATTTTATTTGACAACTCGTTTTCCTTTTGTCTGAGCGTACGGTCACCCTGTGATACTCTGTCTAATTTAATCTACGTTTTATCGCATTTTAGCTGCTTATCGTTTTTTAATTTCTATTCCTATTAAATTGTGAGTGTATATACTATGAGACTGAATGTTATCTACGAGTAATTACTCAAATTTTGGTCAAAGAATACCAATAACCGGTTTGTTTACATTGTGATCGCCATCTTAATGAGTGTCTTACAAGTGAAGTGCGTAGATGGACTGTTTTAAATGTTCACAGAAACTCCCCGCTGACAGTGTGAATGTGTTATGTAAAGGATGTAATCATTCTTTACATTGTGAATGCTCTGGACTTAGCGAATCTACTTGGACAGCAAAGTCTACTAAGAAGAATTCTTGGAGATGTATCGACTGCAGGAAGGGACATCGCTTGTCTAGCGGTACAACGCCGGATGCTGAAAGAACAACGGAGCTGAATCCCAGAGATGCATCTGCGGTAGGAAACCTCTTGCAAATGAAGAATGACCTTGCAGAGATAAAAGCTTCGTTGTGTTTTCTGAGTGATAAGTATGATTCTCAGGTTGATGACAATAAGGAAAAGAATGAATTAATTAGAGAACTAATGGAAACTATTAAAGATTTGAAATCTGAACTTAAAAAAAAGTATAGCAAACTGAATTTCTGACTAGAAAAGTAAATCGTCTTGAACAAAATGAGCTTCAGAATCAGTTGGAAGTAGTGGGTTTTAGTGATAACGATGTACCTCCTTTGCAAGTTAAGGAGTTCGTAGAGAAACTCAGCTCATCCCTCCAAATAGAGAATAGGAGTGATAATGTCATTGATGCCTATGTAATAAAAAAAAAGGGTGACCCCACTAAGCAAAAACTTATAATAAAGTTCATAGACAAGTTTCAAAGAGATAAATGGATACAAAATAAATGACTATTAAATAATAAAGATGTTATTAGCGTAAATGGAAATAGGAAAATGTTTATTAATGAATGTCTAATGAGTTATTATAGTCAACTGCTTTGGAAAGCTAAGCAATTTGGACATGAACATGAATAAAAATTTGTATGGGTAAAAAATGGGAGAATTTTCATAAAGAAAACTGAAAATTCTCCCACTAAACTAATAGAATGCGATAATGACTTGCATTAGTCACTAATGCACATTTGTTAAATTTGATTTTTAAATTAACTGCTTAATATGGAACTCATGTAAGAAATTGAGCTTGATATCTTTGACTATGTTACACTAGACTCAGCTGATGATTTGAAGACTCATGACTGTTTAGATCTAATTTATTACCATATTAATGTAAGATCAATCTGTAAATACTGGGATGAATTATTAATTATCCATGAATCTATTAATAAAAACAACAATGTTGCTGTTGTTGTATTGACTGAGGTGAATATCACTCCGGATGAGATTCAGTTATATAGTTTAAAAGGTTTTAATACTTACTCCTCCTTGAGAGAGCAGCGGAGAGGAGGTGGGTGGTTATGTTTATAAACAACAATCTCAATTTCAGTTTAACAATTTTAAAATTTCGAATCTGTAGTTGGTACCTTGAATGTAAATGGAAGTAACATTTTATTGATGGGAATATACAGGCCCCCTCACTTGAATATAATGGAATTCATTCTTGAATTATCAACATTTCTGCATAATGATAACAATGATATAGCTGTTATTCTGGGTGATATTAACATTGACATGAAAAGTAAACATAATATCCATACATCAGACTACAAAGATACCATCTCTGCCTTAGGCTTTTTAAATCTGATTAAGGGATATACCAGGGAGGAAGTATTATACAATACTGTAGTTAGGTCTTGCATAGATCACATTTTACTTAGAGGATCTGTTTTTAACCTAAAAAGTTTTACTATAACGTCTAAAATTGCTGACCATTATATTATTGGTACATGTTTTAGTAATAGATCCACTAATATAAAGGACGAGGTTTGCAGTAACAGGAGCAACTTAATGAAATGCTTAAATCAAAAGAAAGTTGACATCTCAGAAATAAATTTGAAAACTTTACATGATAAAGGGGATCCCCAACCACACAGTATGATTTATTGGTTAATCAATTTCAAATGGTCTATTAAAAGGCGTCAGAAATGAAAGTTTGTAAAACAAAAGTCTTACGGAAATGCTGGATGACTAATAACATTTTGCTATTGATAAAAACTAGGTACATACTTTTCAAAAATGGAAAAGCTGTCCATCGAACCTGGATTACAAACTGGATTATATGTCTTATCGAAACAAAGTTAGTTGGGAAATCAAAAGAGCTAAATTTACATTTTACTCTAATAAATTTGAAAATATTAGGTGTGATAAAAGGAAAATATGGAATGAAATTAAGGCTTTAACTGGAACAAATAAACATTTCGATATGGTGCAACAATTTAAAAACACCTACAGTAAGAAGGAGCTACTACATTTATTCTTGTCACATTTTACAAAAGCTGTAACAACCTTAAAGTTAAACTGCTCCCAGAAACTAAATGATATCGCTGTTTTAAGTTTCCCTAAAAGTATTTATATTCCTGAAGCAACAGATGATACAATAAGACTTATTCTGAGTAAATTCCCTAATAAAGGCCCTGGAGCTGATAAAATAAGGATAGCTGATCTAAAGAATAGTAATTTTAATATTTCGGTGCTCACTAAACTTATAAATAACAGCCTTAACTTAGGAATAGTGCTGGATGGCTTGAAAGTGGCTCTAATAAAACCTATATTTAAAGGTGGAGTGAAAACTGATTTTAATAACTATAGGCCTATATCAGTCTTATCTTGCATTAACAAATTTATGGAGAAATATGTGGCATAATACCTATTTGAGTACTTAGTAAAGAATAACTTACTGTCTGATAGGCAGTTTGGCTTTCAAAAAAATAAAGGTACAAAAGAAGCCTTACAGGAATTTGCAGAGATTGTTAACAATGGCTTAGATAATAACACTCATGTGTTGGCCCTATTTATAGATTTCAGAAAAGCTTTTGATTCTTTAGATACTGAAATACTGATTTGTAAATTAGAAAGAAATGGTATTCGTGGCCATATTCTGGAATGGTTTAAAAGTTACCTCTTGTGGCGCAGTGTTAGAATTAGGGTTGATAATCTGGTCAGTGAGCCAGAACATCTATCCTGTGGTGTTCCACAGGGTTCTATTTTAGGCCCGATACTTTTTCTTATTTACATTAATGACTTATGTCGATTAAAAGCTGTGAATTTATTTTATATGCTGATGATGTTGTATTACTGATGAAACACAAAGACTAATATGGCTCAAAAACTCTTACAAGAGGATCTTGACAGGGTTAATAAGTGGTCTCATGATAATAATTTAATTATAAATGATAAAAAATCACAGGATATGTATATATCCAATAATGTACCTAAAAGACAACATATAAATGTAAAATATCATAACCACTTCTGCCTACATGCCAGTATATTAGACCTAGATGACGACTGTAACTGCAATATTCTAGCTCAGGTGACAAATTATATTTACCTTGGTATGACAATAGATGAGAATTTTAGATTTAATCTACACATTAATAAAGTTAATGGTAAAATCAGAAAGATTATGTATCAATTTTTCAGATTTAGACATATTTTACCAAAGCCAGTGAAAATAATGGTCTATCATGCTCTAGTTGAGAGCATACTCCGATATGGCTTGACCATATGGAGGAATTCATCGAAGACGCCTATACACTATTATAAGGAACCAAAAGAGAATCATAAAACTTATTGATGTGGATATGAACAATGTTATCAAAACAACTAAAACAACCTTAAGTGAGTTATGTAATAAATTTAACCTGCTCCCAGTGGATAAATTATACCTTATCTAATTATTTCTGATTTTTACTTTGTTAATAAGTATAAAGTTTTAAGTTCTGATACTCATGGAATGACTAAAAGGGAAGCTAAAGCTTATGCTATCCCTAAATACAACACTAAAAATGGTAAAAACCTGATGAGGGTTTCAGTTCCAATGTTGTTTAATCAACTACCTAAAAACCTAAAGAACCTTGAGAGGGTATCGGAAGTTAAAAGTAAACTGAAAATGTGGCTACTTGACAGTATTACTGACACTTAATATAGGTATATGATGCTAATGTGTGATTTGTCTTTAAAACATTATTATCGGCATTAAATAACATCGGCGTATTATTGTATGCAACATTAAATTTCCTTATTTTATTTTTATGATATGTATCATTATGTGTGATGTATTTTATAACATGTATGACGTCTGTTGTCTGACACCAAAAACCCCTAACCAATTTTTATAAATAGTTACGACTATGTATATAAATTAATTTACTAATGTTGACTACTAATCATACGCAAAAATTGGCACCTCCCGACAAGTCCCTGACTTGGGAGGACCAGGTCTCTTGATCTTACCATTGATGACTGCTGCCTTTTATAAATATTGTACTGTATATTGTAATTTAATATTTGTATTTGTATGCATTTTTTTTGTTAACTTGTCCTGTATCAAATCTCCTGGACCAATTATTATACAATATTTGCACTTTTATAAGAATAGAAAAAGTTGTTAAGTTAAGTAAACTTTTGGTTTATCCAACAGAGTCCTCAAAACGAAGAGAAGACAAAAATGCAGCATAAAAAGGCTAATTTCGCCGCTAATCGTTTTACTCAAGTCACCGGAATTTTCAAATCCTTCGCCCGATTTACATATAAAGAAGTTGACCCTAAAATAAAACCATAGAATACATTTTCCGGGACAATTATTCACTCGCATAGACGACTAATCCTTCCGCGTCATAATTGACGCGTAATTTTTTGACTGACCCGATTCACTAGGCCATACATTAATTTGGCCTAAAATTTTCGAACGGCGGCTATCAACTAAAAAGAACGTGGAAATTATGTCACGTTTCCCTCGTCCAAAAACGGTGTCGCCCATAGAAAAACGACTTGTATACCAACAAACATGAGTGGGTCAGGTAAAAAAAATATATTATACGCCCAGAGAAGTTTTAAAGGTTAATATGGACCAGTTATGCCAAAGAAGCAGATTAAAATATCTGTCTCGTATTACAATGTCATATGTTTGAGAACGCTGCTAGCGTAAAGGTATACCTCGAACACAATATACTCCAAATATGAGAAGAAAGTCCAAATAGAAAAACCTTTTTAATTTGTTTTTCTAAAATTAAAATCGAAGGGATATTTAGGGTACCTTATAGTTAATAACTCTATTTTTCCACATAAGATGATTAATATTTTTCCTTTAATGCGCACAATCAACTTTTCAATTAAAAAATTCCCATTGTTGTATTTTACTGAGCTACAAACCGAATCATGTGACGCTTATTCCATTTAAATCGATTGTAACCCTAACCTCTCGAACATAGAGATTTCAACTACAAATTGCGTAAAACACAAAAAACCTTACTATTTAAAATTATAAAATGAAATGTAAAATGTGAAACCATAATTTTAGCATACGAATCTTTATTTCCACTCAGCAGGATGTCAACATCAATTGTTTACGACCGTCCAGAGTATAGCGGAGCCAATTTGCCAACGTAATAAAAATAACCCAAATTTCATTACCACAAAGGATCTATTCAAAACTTGGGACTTTCCAACGATTCTACATTTTAGGAGAATTCCACCACACCGTATACTCTCATTCTTGGGAATATCCTCATATACCTTGCCTGATAGTTAAGGACCAAAATAACGGCGGGAGCTACTGAAAATAACTCGCCCACGTCCAGCCTTTGATTCACAAATAGCCCAACACTGCCGTGAATAACGGAGTTCAAAATATAAACTCAGACATGTTTACAGGATGCATTCGTTCGTTTTATAAAATTATATAACTGATAACCCAAACAGCCTAAATGGCGTGAAATAAACAACGGCCACGCTCAAGTGTTTACTTTCTTAACTTTCAATTTTAGGCGAAAGGAAAGAGACAATGATCGAGCCATGCACTTTCTCAAGAATTTGTCACATTCGCCTCCAGGAAGGAAAGGAATTTATCGACATTTTAGCGCCCGTATCAATCGTTTAAATATATATATGTTAATACAATATGCGTGTCGTACATTCCCCATCGAAATAAACAACATTCTGTGGACTTTTATTCGACGATTTCAGTTTCATAAACTAATAGCCAAAGCCAATACCGTAGATTTGAGAAGGAAATAGTTACAAATAATGAATGCCGAGTAAAAATAATTCATGTTATTAGAATACGGCAAATGTTATTTTCAGCTAGCTAGCTAGTAGATTTATAAATTGTTAGTTTATTTTTTTATTGCGTACAGGGATTTTGGAAATGAATATTCAAGGGAAACTGAATACTCCGAATAATGGAGTCGTAAAATGTTATCCGTTCTGACTTCCCCAATTCTTTTTCTCGGACAGATAACCTTCAGCCGAAACGTTAACAAATAATTCTCCAGATAAATTCGAAACTGGGGGTAACGATGGTTTCTATGTTGGTATAACTTTTATTCCTAAAAATCATTAATATTAAATTGGAGTTGACGAGATTACAACTTACCAATTTCATATCCAAACTGCAAAGAAAAATAAGACGAAATCGGAAGAAAAATTCGATGTCATCAAGTCTCCCGTGTACTATACTATCAAATTATATAAAGCAAGAGTAATTCTCATTTTCATTAACTTATATAGTTATTTCGCTGAAGGGAGCGTAAAAATTTTAACCTAGTAACCTCCGTGCCATTTGTGCCGTTTAAATTTCACAATATGTATGCTCTTTTTCACGAAGCTTTTTTGCACCGTCAAGATTCAATGCTTTAACGATCTAATGAAAAAAATTACTCAGTAACGAAGTTTATACAGTAAACTCGTGCAAGTTATTCACCAGTGTTTCGTTAATTTGGCCAATGACGAGGGTGCATGGATATTTTTGCCCACCGCGTGCATCTATTATATTATCAAACAATTATAAAGAGGTTATTCAACTATAATCCAGTATCAGAATTCATAGCACACTAGTTTACCTATTTTCATTGAAGTAGCCACCTATTTGAATGCATTTTATTAAATACATATTAGTACTTAACACGAAAAAATAAGAACGTTACACTGATGAAGCAAAAATAATCAAAACCGTGGGAAAAAAGGAAACTTTTCTGCAGCGAAACAAAATTTCCCATCCAATCAGTTACTTTTTCCAACCTAATCAGGACAATCTACCCATGTTGCGCCAAAAAGCCTCGCGGGAAATCGAAATTTGGTCATTCGAAATGCGATTTCAACCGCGAGTCCTCGTTTCGTAAAGAAAAGAGCAAAAAAAACTCGAACGTGGAAGTTTGTCGACTCCATCTCTCTCATTAAATGCCTTCCACCAGAACAAAAGGAGAACCGAAAAACAATTGCTCGAGCTAAGAAGCAATAAATCATTCGCGTGAATGACAAGCAGCGGTAATCATTTACGCCTCATTTGCGTCAAAAAGGCCTACGCAACATACGTGACCAAACGGCTCCACGTACTTTCGAGAACGTCATCGTCTAGATCTATCCAAACGCAACCCTTCCTCCGTCGATCCGAATTCCTCACTTTAAGGCTTAAATATATACGATACCCTCCAATATCTCGCGAGAATCGATCCTAAAAGCATCCGTCGCCGACAATATTCCATTTAAGCTCCTAAATATATCCTCTCGATGGAATAACTGAAACAAAACCTACATCAAAGCGGAAAACGGCGAGATCCCGTTCACTAAACAAAGTGGGGATTCTTTCCGTTTCAATCGATCGCAGGGCAAATCTTTCTCTATCACACTCGTACAATTAGCCTCCTCCTCTCCCCGAGTTATTCCACGTATCGTTAAAATTCTTATCATGAGATTTAAATTATACATTCCGTTTCAGTTTCATTCCTAGCTGAGTATTTATCCATTTATAACATTTCGCGCATTCATCGTGATCTAATCGCTTTTAACAAGTCTATTTTAATAAAACTATGTCGATAAAGCGAAAGTTATTCATATTTAATTCTGTGATACGCGATACAGGGATTATGTTTATATTTACCCCCGGGGTAAACGTCCATAATTACTCTCCACAACTAACTACACTGTAGTTATGAAGTTTCGAATACACTAACAAAAGATTCGAAATGACTCACGGAAACCAAGTTAATTTAATATTCATATTTATTTCATCACGAAAGCTTTTTCTACCTGAAACATCACGGTTTCATTGTCAACAGCATTCCATAATTGCGTCGGTCAAACATACCGTTTGGTACAGCTGGGTTCATTGTACATCTTGTTTCCTACAATTTTAAAAGTTTATTTACGTCAGATTACGGTTACCGATTCATTAATATAGCTTATGCCGCATTAGTTATTTAGGGAGATTATTTTAGCCTTTTAAAGGTGCCATATGAATTTATTTATGATCGTCAGTACGTATTACGTTGACCGGATACGAAAGTCACGTGTTTCCGACCGCCCTATTAGTTCCATCGATCGTGACCGCACTACATACGAAATTAACTTCATTATCAAATGAGCGTCTATGTAAACAAACGAGAAAAGCGTCAAGCGGCAAAATATAATTTTTTCTCATAATCGTTAAAAAAAATTTCACATTCGCGTGACCCGTAACGCCCCTTGCATTTCTACGCCCAGAGCAAGCACCCCGGATACCCCGCCCACCAGTATCCGCACCGGCTACACGACCAAAGATTTCCGTTCGGCCTCTGCCCAAAATCACGAATGATAGCGTCTTATTCTAGTCTCACCAAAGGAACGCAAATGAACGTTCCGATTAGTTCCCTTCATTATTTCCCGCTCAATCGCCACCGTCTTACATATGAGTTTCGCCTCAAATTTATCGCCATGACCACCTTTTGAGGTTCGCCCACTACTGCGGTTCTTCACAAAGTAAGAGAGGAAATTCATATTGACGTTCGTTTGAGACTCTTTTAAAAAAAAAAAACCTCTCCTTTGCTCACACCCCGAACTCGGTGGCTAAATGGGTTCTTCCGAGAACATTAACGTCCCCTAAATATTGACCATTATACCCGTTGGCTTCGGTATTTCACGTAAACATTCGCCACAGTTACGCCCTACCTGATGGCGTCGCATACATTCTCCGTTTATAACTCCCTCGAACGGCTCTAGAACGAACAAAGGACGAATAGGCCGGTGGAAAATTACAAGAGGTTAGGCGAGTGAACCGTGATCTTTGACTGTGCTGTATCATATAAACAAAGAAAATAGGTTTCATTCGAGACCGAACGCAAAAAACGTGTGGTCATATAATTTCTTCCTTATTACCTCAAGGACGAGAGTTTGAAGGCTTTTCATAATCGATAGTACCGATGCTTTTCCTGGTACACGCCACGCTCCTCCCACTCGAGTCTTCAATAAACCCGCAAAAACAATAGCCGCGTGTTGTTAATCTTCGAAATGACGCATTGAAACGAGCCCGTAAATGCTTATTACGGATGGGATATTGGCTGGAGTGTTAAATGGCAAGTGACTCTTTCTTACTTCTTGCGCTCTTGAAATGCCAAAGTTGAAAATTTAATCGGTATTAGTTGAAAATGAAATAAGGAAGAGCGTTAAATCCTGACGCCATTCGCTTTGGTATTAGATGCTTGGTCGTTGCTCATCGAATCGTCAGCAATATCATGATGTTTAGCTTTCGTCGAATTTATTTCGATAAACTTTACGTAAAATAGAGAGAAATATCTAACGATATTTTATGAGAATCATATCCGGTAAGAATAATTTTGTCGATAGTTCAGTTTTGATCGATGACACCGAGGTAACTAACTAACATGAGAATTATGGAGCTCCTCTTATGGCTGAAACAAAATTGAGGAATAAGAATTAAAAAATCAAATGACTATCTTGTCTGAAATATTCGTCAGAAGCTGTTAAAATAATGTAAATGAATGCCCCTACAAAGGGAAATGGGGATGGTTAATTTAAATCGTGAAATACATTTATAAGCCATCAACAGGGGGAACAAAGAAAGACAAATCACTAGATTAGGTCCCGTTCAAAGGAAAAGTGGATTCAACGGAGAATTATCGAGTTTGTCCTATGCCTGAAAATGTATTAAAATCAGAAGGTTGAAAAAAAGTATTTATCTCGAATATCTCCAAAATCTTGTTGCGGTTATTGACGATACCTGAGATAAATAGTTTTTTTTCCTGTCTGTTGATTTAAGTTAAATTTTGTGAGGTTTACGTGTTGTTAAGTCGAAAAAGACAGCGGGAACGAACGCTAAGACTTGGCGATTGCGAAAATAAAACGGAAATCTGCGAATAATTTTTGGCGGAATACGGAAGGCTTCCGCTTTGCCGAAATACTGACACGTCCACGTAAATATATTTAAGATCCCATCTTGTCAGGAAGTAAATTTCTAAGGAAACTTTTTCGTCATCCTTCCATTTCATCCATTACATACTTTGTTTTCAAGACTTCACGACGTGGAAAATTTCCTTTTCGGAGAATAAATGAGCGACGATTCCCTGTGATTCACTCTTAACTTAGAAACAGAGCGAGGAAAAGGATATTGGGAAAGTCGAAATGAAAGAACGGAAAACGAATTGTAAACCACGGAACTATAAGGACAGGCAGAATAGACGGCATCTGCTAAATGCATAGAAATGCAAATGTAAAGGCACACAACAACACGCATCGAATGATTTGTTTCAGAAGAAAGAAAATTTTTCGGGGAAAGAGAGAGAGAGAGGGAAGGCAGGAATAGAAAGTAGGGGAGGTATATGAGGAAGGGAGGCGAGGAATAGGGACTGTAGGAAGGGGAGGAATAGGATGGAGGGAAGAGGGAGGGAGGGAAGAAACAGGAAGGGTTAAGGAATAGGAGGGGAGAAAGAAATATGATGGGAGAAATAGAAGACATCTTCCCCCACGACTAAAAGTTGAGTATGGATTTTTCGGATCACGTTTACAAAAAATCAACTTATAATCGGTCCAGTACCATAACGATATTAATGAAAATAACAACACGAATACTTAAAACTTTCCTAACATTATACCTCAACATAGGGGCCAACCCCCCTCCCCTGAGAAACTCAGTAGGTGTTCAAAAGAACCGTTATTTAACACATTCTAGAGAATGAAGTTACCACGGAGAAAAACGATATTATACACGGCGGACATTAAACTTGTTGTCAGAAGACTATCTTATCTCTGATAAACGAAGCGCGCGAGTTGTCGTAGATTTGGAATTTCATCGAAATGTTTCCTAAAATGCACCAACAACTTCTCTCGCTGAAAATGTTAACGCCGAATCGATTCGTTTTCGATTAAATACACTTCGGATCGGCGGCGGGTAGAACTGCATAGAACTGCTGTCTAATTCACTCGACTACTCATCGGCCTACCTGCCGTCATTGGCTTCCGCAAATAACCTTATCAAGGCTAACTCCTTCATGAGTCAACATCCCGCATACTCTCGTTCGAGCCTCGCTTCCTTAGTCGACGCAACGGAGGAGACCAACGTACAATACCGTCGACTAACGCTGTACTTTCGAGGAAATCCTATCTATTTTACCTTAAAAAATCAACCCACGTGGCGCGAAAGTTGACATTTTCTCGCTTTCCCCGTGACAAGCCCTCGAAATATTCTCCGCACGAGATTAAGAAACGTTTTTCGTAAATATCACGAGTTAATTTTGACAAATAAGTTTGTGATTTTGGAATCGGGTAACTTCAAACAATAGAAACATCGCCAGTACTTTTATTTCGACTAAAATATCTCTACTCTTGTGGAATTCAACAGAAAGCAACTTCGACACCTGTACCGCAGAATAAATTTTCCTCGAATATTTTAATTATTCGCAACGTGTTTTGGTAACATATTTATGAATGTAACTATATCGTAATGACGCTCATAATGAGACATCCCAATTTATTTCGCTTGGGAATTGCCCGAAGCCGCGATAGGGTAAAAATACACTTCATTTGTCCGTACGCGCGTGAAGAAAGATACCGAAAACCAGGAGCGAAACCGGGCGTTTTAACGCCACGGGCGGGTTTCGTGAACTGCGTCCGATGATGGCGTAATTAGGAATGGAATGAGAGTATTAAGCCCTTAAGTCTGCGCCCCGGGCAGCTGCCCCGCTAGACCCGCCGTTGTTACATCACTGCCGGCAATTTTTTCCAAAAACGTTTCGTGACTGACAGTTAATTTAATGAATGATATCAGCAAAAATATGCAGGTACTTCAATAATCAATTCAACACTCATATCGCGTGAATTTTTTTATTGCACACCTAATTTATTACATAATAATAATTTTAATAAGCTGATAACTACCTTATTCTAATTTTTGCTATATTATAAATTAACTCGAGAAGTTAATAATACCAATTATAACTTCAATCAACTTTTGGACCCGTAATTTAAAGTATTTCATTAAAAAAGAATATTCGGCGCATATATTCCGATTTTGACCGTCCTGCTCTCTACCGTTTAAAACAGTGACTAATTAATTCTCTTTGAGCAACATGCTTTGGCCTTTGGACCAATAGTAAAATATCGACGTTTATTCGAGAAAATTCTTTCCATTACGCTTCATGATTGATCCGAAAATTCACATCCAACATTTATGCAATTTTTTAAAATGATGTTAACAAAAAATTCTAGTTGAAAAGGTCGAGAATGATTAACCATCAAGTAAGAACTTGTTAAATCACGTAACCCCGATAAAAATAACCACCCAAATTCTAAGACCTCTCACAATTGATAGAAAACAACATTACAAAATTTAATCAAAATCGTTAGAGCCGTTTTTGAGAAAATCGAATTATTATTAAAGTTGCCTAGAATAAACTAGCCCTATATTCATTTTTTGAGAAATATGAACTATACAGTATTATTGAAGACGTAAACTCAAGTAACAGTACGAAATTTGATCAAAATCCTTAGAGCCATTTTTGAGAAAATCGGATTGTTGTTAAAAATGCGTAGAATAAACTACTCATAATTATTGAGCAATGCCAACCATTTCTATGTATACTCTGCTCATTATGATAAAATGCCTAAGTACGAGATTTCATTCATTTTCGCTGTGCCGTCTAGGCTCCACAGCCAGTAACAGACAGACAGACGGCATTGCGAAAACCACTTTTTCGGATTCAGCGACACCTAAAACGTATATTTCCGTAAAAATCTCGAGGTCGAATTTTTTCGCGAAAACAATACTTTCTCGATGCTTCGTATGAGAAAGTAAAAAGATGAAACATTTTTAATTATTAACATTAATAAAAAATAGCACAAATATTATTATTTATAACATAAAATTAATTCTTCGAGGCTTCATAGCCAATTCTTTAATTATTATATCTACATCCAACACATTTTCTCTGTATATATACATCAAAGCCAATCCATTTAATCTCTCTTCAGAGATCTTAAGTAAGTTTTCAATCGTTTTAATGTCGAAAAACTTCTTTCAGCTTCACAAGTAGTGACTGGAAGTGTTACAAGGATACATAAAAGATTGTAAATGTTTGGGAATACTTGTTTGTTACAACATTTAACAATTTCTATGAATGACATTTTTCGCATTCACCGGCAATTGTTTTAAATATTTCTGCCAAAGTACTATTTCTGCAAGAAATTCTTGCCTGCTGCATGTTATATCCTCTGGATAAAAATCGCATAAATGTTTAATATTATCAACATTATTTGTTGATATATTACAGTAATTCCAATTCCGCAGTGGTAACATATATTGGTAGCTTTCCATTGTCTTTCTGTGATTGGAAAATTTTTGTTTAAGGCTTGTCAGAAAATTTTCTAATAATGGTAAAAATACATAATTTTTACTTTCTCATACGAAGTATCGAGAAAGTATTGTTTTCGCGAAAAAATTCGACCTCGAGATTTTTACGGAAATATACGTTTTAGGTGTCGCTGAATCCGAAAAAGTGGTTTTCGCAATGCCGTCTGTCTGTCTGTTACTGGCTGTGGAGCCTAGACGGCACAGCGAAAATGAATGAAATCTCGTACTTAGGCATTTTATCATAATGAGCAGAGTATACATAGAAATGGTTGGCATTGCTCAATAATTATGAGTAGTTTATTCTACGCATTTTTAACAACAATCCGATTTTCTCAAAAATGGCTCTAACGATTTTGATCAAATTTCGTACTGTTACTTGAGTTTACGTCTTCAATAATACCGTATAGTTCATATTTCTCAAAAAATGAATATAAGGATAGTTTATTCCAGGCAACTTTAACAATAATTCGATTTTCTCAAAAACGGCTGTAACGATTTTGATCAAATTTCGTACAGTTACTTGAGTATACATCTACAATAATACCACTTATTTAATTTTCTCAATAAATGAATACAAGGCTAGCTTATTCTTGGGCAACTTTTATAAAAATTGGATTTTCTAAAAACAGGCTCATACGATTTTCATTTTCTAAAGATAACTAAACGACGCATTAGTACCCATATATGAGAAATTTTGTACAATGTATGTTGTACCGATTTTTATAGTAATCTTTAGGTGATACAGCTGGAGAATCGATACCCGGCCGTCCTCAAAACTTTGGTTTCTCAACTGAAAAATCGTATTTATTTGCAATTGCAACATATTCTGAGAAAAGGCTTTCAAATTCGGTTGCATCGTTTTTTATTCTAATTAAATTAGAAATAAGATCACCTGCAGCATTTATTGCTTCATTTAAGGCTTTACTTCTCGATTGAAAATATCGACAGAGAACAAGGCTATAACTGAAAACATGGTTCAAACAAACCATACAGAATGTAGTTTGAAAATTTTAAATGGTATTTAAAAATTGATGTTCTTTTGATGAGGCAATACTATTAGTCCATATTTCTATCGTTTCTAATGCATCAATCACTGCATCCTGCAGCCCCAAAAACGTCGCGTCATCTTCTTGTTCGACTTTCAGACCCACTATCAGACATATCGCCAGTCACACCATTTCACTCTTCAATATAAAACGGCCACTATTACTTTGATGGAAATTATGAAATAAACAGAATTTTGGAAAAGGTGAAGGAGTATGCCAAAAAAAAGGCAACGTAGAGAATATATTGCTAAGGCTGAAAAACTTTGTAACTTATCAAAGAATTTCCAAAGCTTCCCCAAAAAAAAACCTTCAATTGGACATTGCAAACATTATTTTCTTAATTCCTCCAATAAATGAGCCGTCATTAAATATTCAATGGATTCTCTGAAGTTTATTAACTAATGAGACAAGAAGATCAAGAATCCAACCGAAGTTTCTTCGAAGGGTAGGATGAGATTTAATAAGGACTGCCCACGGGGAATTAAGTATTAGCAGTAGCACATAAATGCCATGATCACTTACTGGGTCACGAGTTTGCATTCACTATAGCGATTGTAACACAAAAACTGGATAGTAACATAACTATAGAAAGATTATTCACACTTCTGTATTGATCACTATACAGTCACATGCACGCAGTTTATGACCACTCGATCTGAGTTCTGAGTTGTAACAACAACATTCCCACGCTCGACGCTGCATTCGATGACTTCCCGATTAACCGCTGGGTTCTTACGGTTACGATTACATTGTGTGTATTTCTGTCGTCTTTTAAATTGGACAATGCCGTGTGATGCCAGTCGTTCGATCATTGTGGTTACATTATAGGCGACTCACAGCCTATACTCCGTATAGAAATATAGATATAATATATGTAATGTATGTATCAAAACAAAAGACGTTAGAATACAGTCTAGACCCACACGCTAGCGAGCGGCTGCAAGAGAAAGCATCACAAATTAAGCCGCGACATGATTGTGGCTAATAACGGGGCGATATTTGTATTTGTAATATCTGTTCGACTTCGTCAGTTCATTTGTTTTAGGTCTGTGTTATTTTCGCAGGGGGGGAGTCCAGACCCCATGGACCCCCCCCCCCCTCCCCCCTGCGTACGCCACTGACACGCACACACAACATATATATATACATATATATAATTATCTTCTTTATATATATATTTATATTTATTTATTTATTTATTTATTTATTTTATGTTTTTCATGAATTTTGACTATATACGAGTTTTACCGGATCGTCACACAACTTTCAAAGCAAACTTCACAGCGTCACGTCCTGATAAGGTAATCTGATTACATAACATTCCTCCCAGATACCGCTACAGTAATAACCGTAAACATTGCCTCATAGCAACGCTATCAGATACAATTCTGTAGAATATATGACTTTTTCAATTTAACGCAGCAGACAGCCTCGGGAATTTGAAGATGGACTAACATTTTGGGGGAGAATTAAATAATTGGAAGACAAATTCGGGGTTGGTATGGGTAGGAAAAATCAACGTAATGAGTCATGATCGACCCGAATTAACGACATTCGGGAAATCGTAGACTCTGCTGAGAGTAAACGCACGATACCATCATTACTCCACTGATAAGAGGAGATGAACATTTATCAACCACGCGGGGGGGAAGGGGGGGTTGCGACATGTATGAGCAAATTCGCCGGAAAAGATAATCTTGATAACAAACGAAATGCCATAACAATAAGTTCCTATCTCAAAAGAGTCCCCTGAATAAATTTAAAAATGTTAAAATCTATGATGACATTTAAAAAAAAAATATGGTGAATTAGAGATAAGCAGATTATACCTAATCGCTGATAATCACCTCAAACGAATACAGTCGAAACTTGAGGGACAATTAAAAAAATCTCGAGTTACCGAAAATTCGAGTTATAGACCTCTATTTCAGCGTGTACGAATCCTAACGTGAAAAAATGTCTAACTCGAATTTTATAAAATTCGCGTAATAGAGGTTCTAGATGTAAAGAATCAATTGTAATTGGCAAAAAAGATTTAACGTACGCATGTCACTCGACGAGTTTTCATCATACCTCTCTCCAGAGACCCGCATTAATGTTTACATACGATTATTCAATACAATTTTCTTAACTTTCTTTTAAAACGGTTCATCTTCCAATATAAAAATGCACGTTAAAAGAAATATTTTGCTCTGAATCTTTAAAATATACTTTTCGTTGCTTATGAATTAGAGAGGAATTTATTACTGCATCCTCGTAGAAAGGCATTATTGAAAGCTATGACCAAATTATGCTACCCCTGCCAGGTTTAAATAAAACATTTCCACAAGAAATTTCGTACTTAACACGTGCAGCAAAAAAGGTACAGTTATGACATGCCGAAGTTTATAGGAACATTTCTAAGGCAAAAAATGAGATAACAATGTTCTATTGCGTTGACGCACCTTGTCAATCTTCTCAGAGTCACGAGTTAAAAAGCGATCATGAAATATTTATCTTAACAACGCGCGGGTAAAGAGAAGAATTTTTTATTGCAGTTGGCATTATTTTATGACCAATACGTAAGAGCCGAGTGCAATGAAATGCATTGCCATTGTTCAGACATTGCGTTAGTTCGAATAAAAAACTTATCCCTCCATTCAAGTACGCAAACTAAATATGAACAAAGGACGAGATCAACTTTAAGAATTTCGAAAATTTAAATTTAAAAAATCGTATCGTGTCTACGACATGAATGTTAACATTATATCTCTATCGTTAAGTCGTGTATTTTACATGCAAAAAAAAATTCACTGGGAAGAATACGTCGCAAAATTTTTTTTAACACCGCCGAAACGATTGACGAAGGCATGTGGGTTATTTTCCAGCAATGGCGGAAAAGTTATAATTCATAATGAAGATTCTAAGAAATATTAATTTATAAAGATAAACTGTTTGACCTTTCTTTTAATGCCATACTAATATCAAAGAGAAACTGCCTTCGTCATCGCTGGGCGGCATGTGCTTAGTCATCACGAATGAATGTTACCTCTTCGGATTGACTGTAATATTTTTATTGCATAAGCATCACGCGTCAACGCAATGGATGGAAATCCTAAACAACGACTGATTTAGTTTCAACCTATGATTTTTCACTAATTGCTCGCGCAATAATGAGGATCGCGATAAACAATTCTGGAGAACCATTATCCACGTCGACGACGACGGTAATAAGCATAGAGCATCCGTCAGGAAATATTAACTACACAATAATTGATAAATTCCATTATCATAAATCTTAGAAATTACTTTTATCCTGACTGTTACAATATTCCACGACATAGCCGTTTTTATGAATAAAATGAATTATCTCTCATACCGCAACTAGTCAAGGTATTTATACATTGAGGTATGAAATTATTACACAAGCTTGCCATTCATATGACCGCGTTGAAGGTTGCGAGAGAACCAATAATTATAGACGACATAAATTTTAAATCGTTAAAATCAACACAAGAAATTTTATTTCGATTCAAACAAGACAATTGCAATTATAGTTTGAAATCCGGTGTAATTAAAGAAAAGAGGATATGAACATGTTTTCGCTGAGATTATGTAACAATAATTTAGAAAACATCACGCAATAATAAGCTATTTACATAGATAACGCAACAACAATTTATAAACAGTTCGCCGCTCTTCGCTACTTTCAAGAAAACTGCCCATAAGTACTAACAGACTCGGTGACTTAATTTATCATATAAGACCAATTGAACAACACATGTAAATAAATGTAACAACATTCCATAAACAGTACGCAATTCGACACTATTATCAAGACAAATTGGCCTAATACGCCAAGACGCTGACGCGATACAAACATAAACAATAAATGTAAATAAATATTAAAAAATCATAAACAGTACGCAATTATACGCTATTTTCAAGTTAGAGTAGCCTGATTCATTAACACGCATAGTCCATTAAAGTCATCCGTAAAAGACACTCCGCGCAACATACTAAACTTGAGCAATATATAAATGTAACAATAACAATAAATGGAACAACAATTTACAAACAGTTCGAGAAAATTGATCTAATCCACTAATGCGCTAGGCACAAAAAACACCCCTCACAACGTGTAAAACATTTAGAAAATAAACGCAAAAACGTTTTTCGTCCGCAGCCGAAATTCGTCCGGACGTTCGACGTCCAATATTAGACAAAAAACAAATCAAACATCCCTCACCTCAACATCCTCAATGTCCGATTTTTGGCTCGAAGCTCGTCCGAATGTTCATCACTGCTGTACCTGTCAGACTGTGTCGCTCAGACAAGACACGTCTGGATACTCCACACTCATCTTTTGACATCTTCTTAGTCACGAACAAATCAAACGCCACCAATGTCCACGAAAGGACGAAGTAGTAAAGATTTCCCCATATACGAGAACAATAAAACAAGGAAGATTGCCTTCTCTCTATCATCCGTTTCGCAGAAAATGATATCACCGTAAGATAAAAGAGGCAACGCGCGAGAGCGTAGGCAAGGACGCGTATCTTTGTATCGCGATGAGAGGACTCCTCAAAAAAAATTAAAAAAAATAAAAACCTGACGCGTTGAGGGCGAGCGGAGAAAATACACGGAAGCCTTCGCTCACCGCTGCGTGTGTGTGAAGACTTATGAAGCACCGATGAGGGTTCGAAACCGACGAACGATCTCAAGGCCTTTGCACGCGGGAGCGTTAACAATGTTCTTCCCTCCCCCTCCTTCACCACGCTCAATCGCCAGATCTTCGGAAGGTTCCTTATCACACACTCACTCTTGACCCGTCCATATCGTCGAACTTCCCGGGACCATTCCCTTCGAAGAACCGCGAAGGACTATGGGACCATACGGAGCGAAAGCGTCCTTTACGGGTATCGTTTTAATTTTGCGGGAAAAACAAACAATGACGGAACGAGGATCCTCTCTCTTCGGGGTTATGCAGACTCTTGTGGCACTTCCGGTACCTACGGAATGGGGGAAAATTCACCTTTTAAAAGCGCTCGGTGGGCGGGAAGCGACAGGTGACACCTCCGAAACGTCCAACCGAAAGAAACCCACGTGGGCATCCGACGAAAATAACGTTCTACCGGAACGCCACGGACAAAAACCATCCTTCGAGAAAACCGCGGAAAGACTCGATCGGCTTTCATTCGGCGTTGGATCTGACCTTCCAGAAGGGGCAAGGTCAAATGTCACGGAAATGACGGAGGCGAATATTACGCCGAGGTGCGGATACAAACAAGCGAGGCACGATGGCACGCGGAGGGGACAACGGGGACTTCCCAGCGTAAGAGACTTAAAAGGAGAGGGTGTTGTACCGTCGTGAAAGGAGGCGAATTGGAAAGTTAGGTAACGGGAAATTTTGGGGAATACGTAGGGATGGGGGAGAAGGGAAAAGAGGGAGCAGGAGACGAAGAAAGAGAATGGGAGAGGAAAAAAGGAAAGCGAGAGAGAGAGAGAGAGAGAGAGAGAACGAAGAGAGCGATAAGTGAGTAGGTGAGGACGGAGGAGGTCAAACGTATTGGAAGTGGAAATGCGAGAAAAGGATCAAATAAAGGGTGACAGAGAAGGGTTGGTGTCAGGAGGAGGAGGAGGAGGAGAGGGATTGGGGTAACGTTTTTCCCCAATTGATAGAGGGGGAGAAATGTTTCGAAAGAATGGAAAGGCTCTTCGCTCTACGAGGAGAATGATCATCGTCTCCCTACAAGAGGGGTAAAGTTGAAGGAAGGGAGAGAGGAAGAGGGGGTGACGGAAATTGAGGTGGGGAGTGTGAGAGGGAGGCGGGGGAGGTGTAGAGGGAAGAGGGTCGATGTCGATATATATACGAGAGGAGGTTGAGATAGAGGAGGTGAAGGGCGAGGAGGTGGACAAGGAGGAGGGAGGCGGGGGAGGCCGAGAGTGGGACGGGAGGGTTGGAGAGTGAGTGGGAGGGAGCGAGGAGAGTGAGGCAGAGAAGGTGTAGAGCGAGGAGGCGGAGATGAACAGGGAGGGAGGCGAAAGGAGGAGGGAGCAAGAGGTTAAGGTGGTGACGAGGAAATGAGCGTTATAACAGGAGACGAATATTAATAGAAAATAACTTAATAATTTGACGTGGCGAAAGACAGGTGAAAAGAATCACATTCGATGTGGCAAAACATGGAGGAAAATTTCCCTCCATCTAATTTTTGGAAGATCATATCTTTTCCAGAGACAAGCGCACGAAAAACTTTAGAGAAACATCGAAAACGTTATAAACCTTCTCCGCCGAAGAATGGATCCTAAAAATTCTACCGCGTTTACAATGTCACGTGAATCACTCCGGAAACAGTGGTCCGAATCACGCTACATCTCTGCTATGTCGCAACAAATTAGGAAACCGAAAACGAAATATATTCTATACCATCCGGTCGCTTTTCGATCACTCGAGAAGCGCGCGAATTTTCCAGACGATTTCGACCGTTTTGGGGCGGCCAATCGGGATTGAGGGACAGTGTCTCCTACGCCAACTACCTAACGGGTCAAGGTGTCCTTGATTGTCGCAGTTGCCTCCTTGGTATGCCAAGTTTCTCGAGATTCGTCGGCGATATGTTTTCCTAGTAAAAATTTCGGAATATTTTAACATCTTGGTCTATTTCAACCTTCGAAAAATAATTAACGATCTCACCTTAGGGCTAAAATCGAATTGAGAAACTTTACGTCTCTCCTATAAGCATGAAGGTTAGAAAGCTCATATGTGCCTTTCCAACACAAAGTAGCCGTCATCAGTGGTAATTCGTAAATGGTAAGCTGGTGATTTGTAGCCGTAATGTGCATCTTGTTCTTTCCCGAAATAGTTGTTGGTCTAAATTTGAACCTGACACTTTATAAGATTTTTTCCAATACTGAGAGAAGTTTTAGATTGAAAATTTATCACTATTAAGACATCCGTCATTTTAGAACAAATGTCTACCGGAAATTTATTCCCGATATACACATACATTATCATATATGCTCAGTTTCTTTGGTCTCTGTCGTGCTTCCAAAATAGCCTGTACTCTCAATCAGTATCGGTCCGATACATTTTAGCACTCTGGGTAAGGATTCGTTTACGACAAAAATCGAAAAAATGCCATTGAAGATGCCTGGTCATTGAGAGACATCCAGTTCGTGACAGTAAAAATTAATTTACTTTCAAATAATTTGCAGAGGAATCGTTGAAGAAGCTACACTTAAATTTTGTCGCCCAACTTGTTGCAACCTCGGCCCGAACCAGCTTTCAATGATATATCTAGAGCTAAAAGAACTTTTCGAAAAAAACATTTAACAACAAAGTTGAATTACAAAGAACATACAATCGGGATTTAGGAAAATAATCACCTTAAAAAGGAGATAAACATTTTGAAACAGTACCATATAAATAGTAAATTACATTTAAGTTTCATAGTATCGTTTCGCTTGAGTAGATAAATGATTAGAATATATACAAGATATGATACACAACTTTCACTTTCTTTAGTTATATTAATAGATTCCAAAATGTATCCATTGCCTTTGAAGGAAGAAAATTTAATGTCATACTTTTTTTTATTTTTACTTATATTTATGTCTTTAAATGCCTTATTACAAACCAAATTTCGATCAAAACCAAACCAACCATTTTGCGGAGATCTTTAAAAATTTAATTCCTTTCCAGGAGTTGTAGAATTGCTTTTTCTCCGCGAGGTATCGAAGTTACACGACGTGTTTTCGTAGCCAAATAGATCAGTCGAGACGCAAAAGCGTAAGAATTAATATATCAAAAATGTAATTATGAGCATATAAATATAATAAATGTAATAAATAAACGTAATAGATAAATAAATATATACATACACGATAGAGAACGAAAAAAGCAGAGGAATGGGAGCGATTAAACTAAAAACATCCTTCGAAATGACCGAATGGAATGCGAAGTGTGATACAACAGTAGGTATACCGCTTAAAGGTCGTCGCACACTGAGACGAAGCGAAGCGCAATTAAGCGAAACGAAGAATTCGGCGGGGAATGAATCAATGCATTTTGGATAGGAGTGCGTACACTCAGGCGATATTTCGCAGGCGACCAGGCGCAACCTCGTCCGGATTCGTCGGGGTAGAATTCCGGACGAGTTTTCGCAAGCGAATTTAGTCGGTCGGGTGATTTCGGTCTCGTTCGGTCATTCTCGCCCACGATGGCTTCCCTTCGCCTATTGTACGTGCTACGCGTGTATATACAGCATGGGCGGATTCAGTGGGGGGGGGGACTCGATTCGCCTGGTCTATGTGTGCGGACGCTCGCGTTTTTCTCTTCGATTCGGTTCACCTCGTTGCACTTCGTTTCGTCTCAGTGTGCGACAACCTTAAGAGTCCTGCACGGGCCGGGCCGATCCTTTAGAATTAATTACGGGCCCGGGCTTTAAAAATCACGCGAGTCACAGCGGTCCACCGTAATGTCTCACGGGCCGGGCCTACAATTACATCGTACGGGCCGGGCCAAGCCTAGAAAATCAGGCCCGTGCAGAGCTCTAATACCGCTACGTATTCGAATGCCTGAGCTCGCAGCTAACTGCGTCAGCGATTCATTCTAATGATCTTCGGTTGCGAGACTTTCTAACTCGCATTAGCGCCAAGGATTAGGCTTGAACATAACCGAGACATTTTGGACCCTACGATACGGCAATCGGAGATTTAATTTTATGCCCGCCCCGATGACGTCCTTCAAAACAGTGTTAGATTTTAGTAGGAAAGTTGAGCCAATTAGACAAGAGAAGAATGAAAGGAAACAGCCACGGCGACGATTAAGTGGCTAATTAATAATAGCTCTCATAATTGGGAAAGAAAACTTTCACCAACTAAAAGTACGAAAAAAATCTGTGGGACAATCGTTGAAACTGAGCACAAGGTTTAAAAAATGTTTTCCTTAAAAAAATCACACGGTACTCAAATTATTTAAGACACTAGTAATAACTTACGCATAGTATGGCTACGATTACGAAGGAAAAGCTGCGAGAGAAAATAATCGACTTTTTTAATTAAACATTTTTCCCATACTAACTTTTTTCTAATTACTGCGAGACAGCTAGCTACCTTGTTTCCCTTGAGCTGATACATTTCAGTTTTATTATCCTTTCCATTACGATCTATTATTTCGAATGGCTCGTTATAAAACACTAATTGTTTGGAATATTTTAAGTGATCCTCAAAATTCGTATAACCTTTAGATTTATGAGCCATTAAGAGTGGAAACACTTTCCGTAGTAACATCAGCACTTCTTATAATGATCCTATTAACTCTTGCTACAAGTGTAAACACATGTGGGTTGGCCAACTGCCTAAACCATAAATAATTATAATCAGAAAACATTTAAATCCAAAATGAAATTTCTTTCGCGAGCTCCAATTTATGACATTGGTGTCTCAATCCTCTTAATTACAAATATAGAGCATATTAAAATTATTCAACGCGCCTTGAACACTTTAAATGAAAAATGACCTTGGAGGTAACTGAACTGTTGCGTACAGATAAGAAACAATACCAAAAACAATCAAACCTGAAAAAAGTATTAATTGATACACTGACTTACACATTTCGGTAAACAAAATTTTGTTGACTTGATCAAGTATAAATTTAAATAGGAATTTAATTATATATAAACTGTTTTACGTTTTTAAGTTATTTGATAAAAGAAAGCAATGGCGTGTTCACTAACTGTTTTTCAAGTAGTTTTGACTGGCGCCCTTTAATTTTTTTAAACAATTTAATTAAATAATTAACAAATAATTACCTAATTAAATTATAACAAACTAAAACTCGAGTGAGGTTATTTTAAGGCAAAATAACCAAATTTGCAGTGGTCCTATTTCCAGAAAAAAATCACTGCATCATGAAACCGAAACGAAACAATTATAGTACCCACCAAAATGCACGAATATGAGGAAAAAGTGAAAAATTGCATACGAAGATATGTAAGAAAGATAAAATCACAAAACAGGTTTCGCACGTATCACAGAAATATATACTGACAGAAATATCCCATGGCACGCTTTTGAGAATTATTAAATAAATAAACAGTTCAACCAGCGATAAGGCTGGAAGAGGATGCAAATATATTGTGCATTTTGGCCGATAGACATTACGAAGAAAGTTATATCATTTAAGCTTACGCAAGTTACGAAAAGCAAACTTATCGTACGAAAAGAAAAACAGACCTTGTAAAAGTATTGAAATAAAATAAAATTTTGATATAACCTGAATAAACACGAGGAAAAGTGATCAAACTCTCGGCACAACAAATTCTCTAGCATTTTAAGAACATTTGATTTCTCCAGGATTTAATTCATACCCTCAATTTTTCCGCATTCGCGTAAAGCGACCAAAAATTTCAAATCGAAATTCAAGTTGGACGAACAGGCCAGGAAAATCAATAGCATCGCAACAAATCTGAAGAAAAAAACTGTATTTTATCTGGGATAATACACGATTCAACAAATTCCTTTTATACACAGAAGCAAAGCAAGACCATTTTATTTCCTGACCTACATTAAAAGAACACAAGCAAAGAAATAAAAATGCACGGAATTTATCAATCCGTATTACCAACATAGGACGTTGATGCAATTATCGATGATCGGTTCGAGACGTTAAGCTCGGTAATTGTTTTTTCCGATTCGTAACGAACTCCGATAATTTAGAAAAAAAAGCGCCCGAAAAAAATATCAAAACCCCGTCTCCGGGTAAAGCGCCACGCGCTCACTCACCTTCTAAACGGCATCGTACGAACCGCAACGCCACTCCGAGATTAAAATGCGAACACGAAAACAAAGAAGGGTAAAGCGGAACGCTAGTGAAAACTCCCTTCAAGTACGAGACGAGAGCAAAAACACAATCGGACGATGAGTCTGCCAAAATTTCCCCTCGCAACGAGACATTTGAGAGGACGACGAGTCGGGATGATGACAGAAAAGCGCAACAAAACACTAAGAAAGGCTACCCGGAACTCGAAGAAAAATTCAAGGCCGAGAAAGAATATCTCGTGTTCTTCTGAATCACGTAACCCTTTCGCCAGAGGGTCTCTCTCTCTCTCTCGTATTCTCAACTTCTAAACTCTTACTTCCCATCTCCCCACCTCACTCTCCCCCCCCTTCCCCGTTCCTACCTCCCTTTCTCTTCCTCAAAACCTCGCTACGTCACTACAACTCTCTCCCTCTCAAAAACACAACACACTTTGGGTACACTGTTAAGTATTCCCTTGACATTCAGTACGATTCGAAGGAGAAAATGAGTGTCCGAAAACCGACGAAAGCGTATCTACTCTTCACGCGGGGGAAGTTTGAGAGGGGAGGTTGAGAAGGGGAGAGGTAGAGAAGGGAGGTTGAGAGGGGGGAGGCTGACAGGGGGAAGTTGAAAGAGAGGAGAGAAAATTCAGAAAGACCTCGATAAGCAATGCGTTCCATCGAACAAACGAAGAAACATCGTCCACCACCTTCCTTGTACGACGTTGCCGATTCGAAATGATCCGCGCGACGCATCATTTTTCCGCGGGTGTAGGATTCTCCCAAAATTGGTTGACGGTTTTCGCGAGCCCGTTAAACCATCATAGCCGAGAGAGAGAGAGAGAGAGAGAACGTGACGTTTACAACCGATTTTTTCGCAGAGATGCAGGATTCGACCTTGTTCGAGAATATTTTTTACCTTCCTCCTCGTTCGAATTCTTGTAGCCGAATGTTCCCGTAAATGGCGAAGAGACGAAAGAATGCCACATTCGAACGAAAAATCGTCATGAATAAAAGGGTGCGCCGAAAGTGGATTTTTGAATCGGTTAACGTATTTCGCGATACGACTTTAGAAAAATGAAGACCACCCGCAGGTTCCTCTGAGAGTTGTCGGTAGCACGGAAAGTAACTTGGAAATAACGAACAAATTTCGAACGATTGCTCTCAGATAACGTTCTTTCCACAGGTGCCTCGTTTTCGATTAAAATTCCACCTTTTTAGTAAGCGCGTGGAGGTCCATATAAACACCAATGGATGTTTGATAGAACATTAGACCATAATTTCATTTAATCTGTTTTTATTTTTGCTCTGTTATAAATTTGTTGCTTTCATACATAATTTTAATGTATTTTTCACCAGTATAAATCGTTAAATAAATAGAATAAACAATATAATGATGGTCAACACAGAAATATGGCATGGGGCCATAAAGACTATAGAAAGGATTAAATACAATACTCTGATGGGCTACCTTCATTTTACAGTTTGATTATTCATTTGGACGATAACTAATCTAATGAAGTGCATGAATCTTTCGTTGTTATTCTTGTTGATTGAATAGAAATGTATTTCACGATTTAAATTAACCCTTACCATTTCCATTTAATAACTTTATTTTAATAACTTCCGACGAAAATTTCAGACACGATAGTGGAAAGGCAAGATATTGATGATGTATGGCCTATTACCTAAACATTCCTAGGAAAAATTACTTAAGTATTCTGAGTTCAGCTGCATATAAAAAAACATTTGTTCCTCCAATAAAAATCGTGTATCAACGGGTTAAAAGCAACTATAGCAACGGAATATTATAACAGTGGAAGACTCCAATTAAAATTTGGAACTTCTCTATGGTTTTTCCATTTCAAAAAGGAAAAAAACACTCAAGTAGCCCAGAAATCTGCTGAGTTTTTCGGAATGAATAAATTTTAATCCCAATATTGATTCAAGAGAAATTTTATGTTGTGAAGTATTTTACGTTCCATATCTGAATACCTTTAATTCAAAACACTTTATGTTAATTTGTAACGCCGAACGAAGACAGTATACGTTAACTGAAATACATGGCTTGTTTCAGTCTTGCAGTTTTTTATGTCTTCTGCGTTAAAAAGACCGAAATAATCTTTCCTAAATAAATTTCAATGTTAAACTTGCTTTTAAAATAAATATTTCTTCATCGAATGTTAATATTACTTTTGTGTAATATAAGCTACTGATAAATATGAGTTTTATGTCATATCAATTCTTTCCACGTATACCAATTTTGAATATAATGATTTATAGCATACACATAAGAAATAACGATAAACGCCACTGCTCAAACACGGAATTACTCATTGATTCGTTTTTATAAGAATCACATACAGTTCTTTCCATTTAACGCATAATTACCATAAACATTCGCAAGTTTCGGAGGCGAATAATTAAAAGGTAATTAATTTTTATTCGGGAATTTATAGCTTTATGCCCATGCCATTTTAAGTGGCAGTTCATAATTTTGTGGGCGTGCTGAAATTTCGTAACGTCGGTTGACGCATTCATGGGGAATCACGCTGCATATTCGTGAAAGCGTGTTTCTTTTTCACTTTTAAGAGGAATCTTCAGCTTTACTTGGGGCACATGGAAACTTTCCCAACAGAGAATATGCCACCAAAAAACTTCGTCTATAATCTTTAGATAAAGGCAAACAATGGCGAATATGATTTATATAACTTAGTATCTATAACAGACGCGTGAATTGTCGGAATAAAGAGTTCGAGAAATGAATCGATATGCAATACTACGCGACCCACAACGTTCACGAGTTAAAGAATAGTATAAGGCTTTGCACTATATAGAACCAGAGACTCGTTGTCAAACACGTGCGTCGCTAGCCGTCTGTAGCGATTCGAATAGATACGTCCTTCATCGGTTATATAATTCCTCTAATTTCGAACTTATTCTTTCACGATTCAGTAATTCTATAACAGGACATGTTTAGTCCAATACTGACTTTACAGTTGGTACCAATGATGGATACAAAGGAAGGGAGTAACGGGGTAATTACACCCTTAAAGGAATAAGATACTGAAATTAACTGGTACTCTAAGCAGTCACTTAGGAATTTAAATCAACATCTACATAATACCCTGCAAATCATCACATAGGTGGGCGGCAGTAAGTGTAGTATATAACATACATTTGTATTTTTTTACACTGAGGCGTTATTATTTCATATAAATATGTACTAGTAAATTTGTTCCTCCCGTCACTCAAGCTCTGAATGCAAATATGTAAATTGGTACCGTGCATATGAAGATCTACAAATTTAGCGATCATCAAAATTACAATGGTCGCCGAGAGTATACAGATTTTAAAAAAAGTGTACGCGTACAAAAAACAGACGCAATAAAAACATAACGTAAATATTAAACTAGGAACGTTACACGTCCAAAAAACTATTTGGGTCAAGATTAAGAAGAATACAAATGAAAGAAAACCAGACATTCGGAAAGGTGAAACGGTCAAGAGGTTTTTCTCCAAGGAACGACGATAAAAGAGGGGGGAAAAGTGGCTCCATCGCCCGCAACAAAACTGCGGATATTCCAACCTAATTCTAAGGCTGCAGTACGCGCGAAAGACTAGTCCGCGTAACTTCAAAAAAAGCAACGATACTATCAGATCCTGCAAAACAAGGAGCCGGAAAAATAAACTGTTTCTACCTTCAGAAAGAACCGCCCGAAATCACCGCGAAGAGAATGTATTTTTATACCTCATTTCTCCGAAAGCATTTTAACGAACGGCTTCGATGCATCGAAAGGAAAGCATCGCACTAATCTACCCGTAATATTCCTAAAAAGACGCTTTTAAAACGCTTCGGATCCAAAAAGTAAGGCGTTGTAGGTTCAAAAATTCGAAATGAAACGGAACTCGAGAAAAGGCAGAAAAAACAAAAAAAATCCCCGGAGAAGTGCCAACACAACGAGAGGCGAAACAGGGACAAGCCGAGATGGAACCGCATAAAAAAATACCCATTTCGTAAGCTCCATCATCCTTCTCTCTCTCTCTCCCCCAGTTTCGCAGTTTTTCCCAAACGTTCGTGATCATTACGCCCGACCTTGGGAGATCCGAGGTTGATTTCGATCTCAACCTCTCCCTCTCAGCCTTTTTCTATCGTTACGTCACCTCCACGGCTTAAAATCGTGGCGGTCTAAGAAGCTTTTCTTTCGTGCAACAATGTGTGCACATGTATATATATATATATATATATATACACACACACACCTATACACACACACACACACAAACACACACACATATATATATATATATAGGGCAACTAGGTGTTGAAGGAAACCCATTGAGCACTTACCGGAAGAAGAGCCGCTGGGGTGTCGGAGAGACACATTTGTCTCTCTTGCGCTGAGGAAGGGATCATCCCGAAAGCTCCAACTACGTCTACAAATGTGTCTCTCCGACACCCCAGCGGCTCTCCTTCCGGTACGTGCTCACTGGGTTTCCTTCAACACCTAGTTGCCCTAAATATCCTCATCGACCTTTCCTCTTCCGCAAGTGTGTGTGTGTGTATATATATATATATATATATATATATATATATATATATATATATATATACTTATGTATGACGAAGGGATCATCCCGAAAGCTCCAACGTCTACAAATGTGCCTCTCCGACACCCCAGCGGCTCTCCTTCCGGTAAGTGCTCACTGGGTTTCCTTCAACACCTAGTTGCCCTAAATAAATAAATATATATATATATGTATATATATATATTTATTTATGGGTGTATGTATACACACACATCTATATGTGTGTTTATGTTTATATATAGGGAGGACGGAAAACGCGGAGGCGGCACGCAGAAATCATACACAGTTGGGTACATTACGAAACTATCGCAATCCCTTCCTCATTTGTGAAACAAATTGAAACTGCGTGAGGCTAAGGGAGAGAAAGAGAAGGAATCCAACATCGGCTGAGGCGAAGACGACGTTAGAGGGCGAGCCATATCATTTGGGACGATCGCCGATGAAACATCACGACAGGCCAAGGAAAATATCAAACCAAGTGGTAGCTGTTGCCCTTGAAGGTTAGACCACAGAATATTGAGGGCGTGATGATCGGCCTTACATCTCCTTATCTCCCTCCCTTTTCCTTTCCTTCTCTCTCTCTCCCCTCCGGCATACTTCCTTCACCTCCCGGAAACAACCAACAACATCGCTTACACCACGGAAGTGGGAATGATTCGCCTGATTCCGCTAGAGATTTTTTTATTTTTTGTTTAACAGGCGTGATTAAGTCAGAAAAAAGTGTTCGGACTAAACGTCTATTAGAGAAGTCTGTAAAATAGTTCTGATGTTATCGACAGTACGGCAATGGGCTGACACCCCTTTCCAAACGCTTCTGACTGCTTGAGGATTATGTAAATGTATATGTTTTTTAGTAAATAGTGAAGGCGTTATAATGGTCTGACGTCTTTTTATTATTGGTTATTGTGTTGAACAGGAATTTTGAATTTCAGGACTAGGTCAAGTTTTTGCTTCGTAAAAAAAGTACGCGGATGGGTTACAATGATAAATTTACTAAAGAAGATGAGACGTTGTGGAACTCCATATTAAAATAGGATGAGTTAGGAGTCGTTAACTAAACACGAAAGTATAGTTTAAAATAATTTTGTGTTAGTTCTACGAAATATATAAACGTAGGACCGGTTTCGATGCATCTAAAGATGACGCTAATGCATCGATATTGGTCGTAAGTATACATTTATCGTGGCTTTAACACAAAGTTATTTTAAACTTTGTTGCGTTCATTTAACATCTCCTAACCCATGCTATTTTGAAAACAACCACCTCCCCTTACCGAGATAACACGTCCATTCTGCTGCACGTACTGTTGCTGCTTCTCCTCACATGCGCCTCTCCGTGTTTGTCCCATCCCTCCTCCAACAGGCTGCCGACGCCGACTAGAGGGTCCTGCGAGTAAGGGCGTCGGGTCCTACGCACCAACCCTCCGTCGGCACTACCGGCACCTTCCTCCTCCTCCCAATCCCCACCGATCTCCATCTCACGTCTCGCAACCAACACACATGCCTATATATCGAAACGGCACGATCCCCTTTTCCCTCTTCAAAACGCGCGATTTAGAGAGGAAAAAGTCAACTTTCACCCCGTCAGGTATCCCATGCCGTATCGGAAGTATCGGAGATTACACCACCTCCCATCTACCTCCTCTATTCGTTAGCGCGACGCCGTCGCCTGTCGTAATTTCGGGAAAGATACCGATACGCACAAGCGCGTCGCGAGTTATCCCACCGTGCGTTCTGGGCGAGCTAGACGGCTATCTCAGGGCCCCGGAACTCGAAAGAGAACGAGATAAAGAGAAATAGAGAAGCTATGAAACGTTTTCCAGCGGCCTGCAAGCTGGCAGAGCCACCAACGGGGAAGAGTGGAACGAAGGGGGAATGAGAGAGAGAGGAAGGTCTTGCACGAGACATGTGATCGGAAAGGGGGGTTTGGCGCGCCAACAACGCTAGAGCCTGCCCGTGCTATTGGATACGCAGGAGAAAAGCAGCGTATACGTTGAGATCGTTTGCGGGTGAAAACGGGAGAGGGACCGAGGACGTGCGTGGGAGGGGGAAGGGAGGAGGTGGAGGGGGTGGGAAAAAAAGGAAAGTTGAGAGGCGCGCACCGCGGAATGAAGCGCACGCTGTCCGCGGGAGAGATGGACGAAGGAGTTCGCCAACGATGGAGTATTTCTGAGTCGCGTTAGTCACGGGACGACTTTGCGCCTCTTGTTTCTTCCTTTTCTCTCCCCCCCCCCTCCCCCACCTCCCCCCTCCCGGAGATGGAGCTGTCGTCGTCGAGAATCGTCTCCAACTTCGCGCTCTTCCGCTAATTCTATATATTTTTAAAACTTTTTTTCCTCTCTCGAACGGCGACGCGCCGCTGCGTGTCTCGCGGCGCCTCGGGACTTCTCTCTCGATTATGGCGTTAAAACGCGTTTGCTCAAGATATTTTTCCACCGCTTCGCAATCCGCGTCGCGTGACGATGGGAAAAACGAGTTTCAGAAGACCGAACGGTTTTTTTTTGTTAATTCGAGAATCGCTTGTTCCTTATCGAAACAATTGTGCGATAAAGATTCCGTATTAACCTACTTTTTTTTTTAGAGATAACATAATCGGCGGAATTCGGTTCCAGCGAGTTAGTAAAAAAAAAGTCAACCCTGGCCGATGAGCAGTGCCAAAATTGAAAAACGTTCGCACTCGTTTAGAAGACGTTGAGATTCTTCGAGTCGACTACCAAATCGTAAGGAAAGTAGGCTGCGAATAATACCTTTATTTTTCGATTTTTTTCTTTTTTGACGACTGAAGAAGACATTTTTCACGTTTTCTAACAACACGATTAATATTTTGTCTCCTCTTCGGTTCGAGTTCCAAAAGTTTGACTGTGATTAAGGAAAGGAGTGGCAATGATGAATGTGCAACAAGATATTGAAGGAAACCCACTGGACACACCCGGATTTGAAGGTCCGCGGGGTAGTGTTGAAGTAACACAGAAAAAATACGGAAAATTAATTATATATATAATTAATTTTGCGTGTTTTTTGTCTAATATACACGTGTGTGTGTGCGCGCGCGTGTATATATTTCCCTTAAATTGGTAGAATTCGTGCCTGGGTCACAATTTAAATCCATTCACTCTACCGTCATCTCCGGGGAAGCTATCCGCGACGCGAGACATTATTCGAACCGTCAAAATACATTTAAACAACGTTTATACATTGTAACGATTTGATAAAAAAGCCCATCGAGGCGCAAAATAAATTTTTCTCTCGCGTGTTCGTTAGCGAAGGGGAGGAAACGTTCTCATTCGCCGAAAGGCTTCCCACCGCCTCGACCCTTCCCCACCCCCCCCTCCTCGACTCCCTTTTGTTCTCCCCCCGAGAAATCCATTCTGGGCATTTTCGGTGTCAAGACTTCCGTTTTTCCTTATTTTCATTCGCCGACCGAATGACATGACTCACGTCCCATAGTTCCGAGGGGTTCTCTATCTTTCTCCGAAAGAGAGGGGAAAAAAAGAAAAAATTCATCCTCTCTCTCTCTCCCCCCCTCTCACTTTCTCCTTAACCGTCTCTCGCTCTCTCTTTCTCCACATCTCTTCCTCGCGCTAATTCCTCCGTCTTTAGCCTTTGAGAGAGTCTATAACCAAGTTATCTTCTGTAGACTTCCCCCATCGACCCACCCTATTGAGGGATGAGGGGGAGGAGGGGGGGGAGGGGTGCGCCGTAAAATCGCTCCATTAAGAATAAGCGTATGACGAAGGAAGGGAAATAAGGACTTTCACACGCGTGGGGTGCAATGGAGGGGGGAGGAAAAAGTGGGAGGGGGAGGGAGGGGGGGGGGGGAGAGCAGGTGGTATAAGTTAGCAGCGCCGATGCGGAGGAATGCGAATCAAAATAATGCTCCGAGAAAACTTCTTCAGCTGCCGAGTCTTTGATCCGTCACAAAGAGAGAGAGAAAACTATTATAATTTAGGTAGACTTCCGCAAAATGAAAGATCAAGAGCCGGGTAAAAGACGTGGTAGGGTTCCAAGGGGTTTTGTTTGGCTTCCGCGCGAAACTGTGATATGACACGAAATACGTTTCTGTTCCCGTTCGTGTATAAGTTTTTTCTTTTTTGCATACGAAGTTTAAAACTAAAGAATAAGCGCTTAATACTCAATAAAACTTTTTTAAAGTGAGTGCTTACTTTAGGTGCTTCCAACAGCCATAAGAAGGTCATGAAATACCAGTTTCCTATTCGGTGAATCACCACTGAAGGAGGCTGCATTGTACCTGAAATGCACATCTGGTTTTTCATGACCTTGTTATGGCTCTTGGAGAAACGAAAGATAAATACTTACCTTTTCAATTTCTTTATGTCGAGGTGCTTATTCTAGTACTTGTTTTCAGTCGTAAAACCAGCTCGTTATTTCTCCAGTTAATACGAAATCGAAGTAAAACAAAAAAGAACGACGGAAGATGTAAACGGACCTCCAAACTAAACCTAATTTTAAAAACAAACTGTAATTTCCTCAAGTAAGTATAGCGACGTAAACAAAACGTGTTTTCTCCACCACTTAACAAGCAATTATCGAAATTAAAATTATTTTTCAGAAACACTCATCGCGAATTTTCCTCGAGCGAGACCCGGGAAGAAACTCCCGACAACCTCCGCAATTCGATCGTATTTTTAACCTCCAAAGTCGCCCGACGAGGACCAAAATATTTGATCGAAAGTACGACGCAAGGTTGGCATCTGATTGTAACTCGAGGTTACGCGGATTTTCTTCTGGGGGGGGAGATTTTTTCTCTTTTAAAGGCGGACCGGAATCAGGGCCGAAGGACGGATCACAACCCGTCCTATTCTTTTTAAATTTTATCCCAGACGCACGAATGCGACGTTCCTCGAAAAAGAAAAAATATATACATATACGTATGAACCTCTCCACCCAGCCTCATTCGGAAGGGAAATGTTTATTTTGTTTCTCGGGTGCGGAGAAAGTTCGTCATAAAGAGTTGGATTATAAAAGTTTTTAAATGCCACAAAAATTTTTTTTTAAAAAAAGCCGCAGAGAGCCACAACAACGACCATATACCGCAAGTCACTGCACTAATGACGAACGCCTTCGAAAGAGAGAAAGAAGACAAATGGAGGGGAACGCTCCAGTGGACCACTCTACTTTTCAAACTCTCCGATCCTCCCACGATCACTTCTAAATTCTCCAGAGAAAGTTTCGTGGGAATTGGAACGCAAATGATGACGAACTGTCTCTATGGGGGCAGACGACGAGCGGTTTTCAAACCCCAGAGAGGAACGTTTTCTTGTGCCACGGACGGAGGAAAAATATTTTTTATAACATTTCTCGGAATTGAAACTAATCCTCAATTAAAAATAAACGAGAAAAAAGAAACGAAATGGCTGAGAGCTTTTGTGTTTGAAGTGGGATCTTTCCGAGGGGAAAACATCAAACGGGAGAAACACACTCCGCTTTCCTAAAGCTGATCAAAGAACCAAAAACATATTAAAATCTTCACGTTCCTCGGTGGCATGTGCCCTCCCGTGACGAAAATAAAACATTTCATTTCGCCCATAACACGATCCAATCGCGTGAATCACGACGATTTTTTTAAAGATCCCGGAGGAAATAAACGGTAACGGAAAGAACTTTAACCCCCAAAGAGTAAACGTGTACCTGATTGAGGAAAGTCTAACCCAAGCACGGTAACATCACCGCTACGTCTTTCACCGAAAAAAGGGAACACAACAAGAATCCCGCTAGGTCGCACGTGAACGGAACGAAGAGATAATTAGAAGAACTAGCGCGGAAATTCTCCACGAAAAATTATCTAATCAGCGGCCTAAATTAACCGCAGAGACAAAACACGTACGGAGATGTAGGCGAAAAAGAGAACTCGAGGACAACACCGATCCGAACTTACGGCCACGTTCCCGATCTGTTCCACCGCTGTCCCTCCCCCTTCCCCGACAACTTCTCTTCCCGGCTGTGCCTCTTGGAGCTACCGGGCGCCCTCCAATCCCCCATCCTCTGCACCAGGGCATCCTCCGCCGGCGAGGACCACTCCGCGGGTGGCGGAAGACAGTGGTATTGACCAGAGGTCGGTGTAGAAGTCGCCGATGTGACGGCGGCAGCGGCAGCCGCCGTAGCATCCGCCCAATGTCTCCTCAGACGACTGAGGTCGTCGTCGGAACCCAACAAAGGGCCCGAAGACCTGTTGAGGTCCGTCGCGCGGACCATTTCTCAGAAAATTAAACGGTAAATTCGACTATCCCGGTGATTTGTCCGACGATATATCCTTTTCGCCCCCTTTTTGGGGGGAGGGGGGTAGGAGGGGGTTAGACGGGAAACTGGAAGGATCCGGTAGGGTACCGTACTGAAGGACGAACCGGATAACTCTTTATTCGACGCCACCCCGTGAACGTCCCACGCCTCGTACGATCCTTCCCTTCCTACACGGGACACGAGACGATGAGGAGCTGCCAGCTAACACGACGACCGGACGTCGTAGCGAGCGACACACGCACACGCGCTATACATGTACACACGCACTCTCACACACGCACACACGTGAGCTGGCCCTCCCTCGACGAATGGCACGGAGTGACTGTCGATAGTGAACCTGATATTCAAGGTATTTATACCGCGGTGGAGTGTGGCGCGCGAGAGTGTGAGCGAGCGGGCGAGTTGAGGACGAGAGAGAGAGAGAGGAGAGAGAGAGGAGTGAGTGAGAGAGAGAAAGATAGGAGAGAGAGAGAGGTAAAGAGGAGGAGAGTTTAAGGGTGGGTGTCTGCAAGACAACGGCTGCCGCTCTCCCTTCTCGATCCGACCTTCGGGGCCGGCACATCCATTTCCCCTCTTTTAACTCCCCTCCTCATTCTCCCTCCATGACCTCCCGCACTCTCTCTCTCTCTCTCTCCCTTTTCCCCTCTGCTCGGGAGTGGAAAAAAATGAGTGATCCCCTCCCGATTTCTTCGGCGGACCCGCGAAGCACGCGGCGGTGCAACGAATTGCAATAGCTATTAGAGAGAGTTTCGGACGAGGAGAGGACGAGAAAAAAACCGTCGGATCGATCCCGGGAGGCGGCGTTTTTAATTTAAAAAAAGATCTGACTGACACGTTTTCTTCTTCTGGCTGGTTTCGAGTGGCCTGAAGGGTTGCATAGAGCGACACTACCAGAAGTTGTGCAGGGCGGGAAGGCGGCGGGGGAGGATGGCGTCCTTGTTGATCGTTGAGAGGGAGAGCGGTGGAGGGGAGGGAAGAAGGTGAGGGGGAATGTGGCGGGTAAAATGTGCTGGGGAGAATGTGATGGGGTGAAAGTGGTGGAGGTGAATGTGGAGGGGGGAATGTGATGGGGTGAAAGTGGTGGTGAATGTGGAGGGGGGAATGTGATGGGGGAATGTGATGGGGGGATGTGATGGGAGAATGTGGATGGGGGATGTGGTGGGGGGAATGTGGAGGGGGGATGTGGAGGGGGGATGTGGAGGGGGGATGTGGAGGGGGGATGTGGTGGGGGGATGTGGTGGGGGGATGTGGTGGGAGGGACAGTGGTGGGGGGAATGTGGTGGGGGGAATGTGATGGGAGAATGTGGATGGGGGATGTGGTGGGGGTGAAAGTAGTGGGGAGAAACGTGGTGGAGAAGATGCTGTAGGGGAATGTGGTGGGGGAATAAAAGGGAAAATGGGGGGAATATAGGGGGGGGAAGTTTGTGGGGAAATGTAGTTGGGGAAATGTAGTGGGAGAAATGTAGTGAGGGAAATGTAGTGGGGAAATGTAGTGGGGAAATGTAGTTGGGAAATGTAGTTGGGAAATATAGTGGGGAAATATAGTGGGGAAATATAGGGGGGGAATGTACTGGGGGAGTGTACTGGAGGAATGTAGTGAGGGAATGTATTAGGGGAATGTAGTGAGGGAATGCATTCGGGGAATGTATTGGGAGGATGTGGTGGGGGAAATGTAGTGAGGGAAATGTAGTTCGGGAAGATAGTGGGGAAAATGTGGTGGAGGAATGTAGTGGGGGAATGTAATGGGAGAATGTAGTGGAGGAATTTAGTGGGGAAATGTGGGGAATGTGGTGGGGGAATGTGGTGGGGGGATGTGGAGGGGGGAATGTGGTGGGGGGGACTGTGGTGGGGGGAATGCGGTGGGGGAAATGTGATGGGGTAATATAGTGGGGAGAATGTGTTGGGGAGAATGTGTTGGGGAGAATGTGGTGGGGAGAAAAGTGGTGAGGGGAGTTGGTGGGGGGAATGTGACGGAGGGGAAGGTGATGGAGGGGAACGTGATGGAGGGGAACGCGGTGGAAGGGAGGAAAAGAAGGAAAGTTAAAAGATAGTAGCGGGGGGAGAGAATGTGCTGCGACCATGGTCATGGTGCGAAAAGAGCCGTACCGAATTTCCCTCAACGACTCGAGATGGATGGAGTCGAGAGGACGGACGGACATATAGAGTTATAAAATCGGATGTTGGCTTTAAAGATCAGTACGAGTCGGTAACACGTGAAGAATTGTCAAGCGATGAGATTTAATGGCACGTGAAAGAGAGTCACGATGCGTGAGGGGGAGGTGAAAAAACTTCTCTTAGAGGCCGTTACTGCAGCTTCGGACCGATCGCCATACGGACTTATTACAAAACGGGAAAAACACGAACGAACGAGGAAGTGTCACCTGAATCGTGGATGTTCCAAAAACAGATTGGTGAAGAAATACTTCGTCACCAAAAGGAGGGTGGGGTGCATGCGTCGGTAATGCCACAATAATGTTTCTCGCACGAAGATATGTGGTAACGCGTTAGGCCAATATATAATACAAGCATGGATCTCCAAGGTAAACTCACTGCCGTAACTATGAACGAGAAAGGAAAATTATCTGTTTTGTTGAGTGACATTGCTTGGGCATTGAAATGTTCGGAATAATTGGAAATTCTCTTAATCGCCGTTTTTTTATTCGGTATCTCGAGAGCTAAAGGCAAAACAAAACGGAACATAAGGGATTTGTCGGGTAAGAAAAACAGCAGAAATTCGCTGACAATAGCAATTAGTGATACTATAATGGCCCTACCCTAAACGTTTTATAACCGTTTGAGATGACGCAATAATGACTGCTTATTCAGAAAAACGAGGACGAAAGGATACATTTTAAGATTTTTTAAAAAATTCCTAACCGCTTGACGGTAACAAATTTTTAGCGGGTTTCCCAGCTTAAAATATAGGCGAAATGGAAGGACTTAACGGAATAAAATGATTGATGCCTCGTGAATGTATCGAACTTTTTATCGCATCTACAAGAAGTGTTCACTGACCATCTTTTTCACGGTAAAAACTTGATCATTTAAGGCTTGAAGCCGAGGAAAGAATAAAAAAACCTTTGTAATTCAACCATTCAACCCATGCAAAACTTACATTAGAGCGTCTAATTAAAATAGGGACAGTTTTTTGATACTTTAATTTCCTAAGCGGAAAACAAACCGAAAAATTCTAAGGAAATTATTTACATTGGCAATTAAATCATTCTTTAAAAAGTAAAAGTACCATTTTATTCACAGATTTTAAAAGAAATTACATTAGTGGCAAGTGAAAATACGTTTGTGTAAAACTTTTCAATATATATATATATATATATATATATATATATATATATATATATATATATATGAGTATATACTAGTATTAGCATTTGATCTAAACTTAATAAATAAGAGTAAGAGCTGACAAATAATTCTTAAACGCAAAAGTTTGGACCTCTGCACCGATTTATGATCTTTTTTCTTTGGACAACATTGGGGTAAAAACAACCCATAAAATTTATAATTATAAGAATTTTGTAATTATTACAATGTTTGTTACAAAAGGCACACATTTTTGCCAAATTTTATTGATGTAGCACCCTTAGAAGTGCATTTATATATATTTAATTGTTTATAATTTATTAATTTTCAACGGCCACAGAAATATACTTCACTGTCATTTTCAATGTTAAGTGCCACTGGAACACCATTCTCTAACTTTCTGAAAAATTTAAGCTTCCTAGTTCGACCAAAAGAACATACACATTAGTCAATTTGTTTAAATTTTATGCATTTTTAACGGCCAAATAAACATTTAAATTTATATACTCCCGTTTTGCGTATTTAACGAATTCTACCGTAGAAAAAAATTCAGCATTGTAGCACATTTTAAAATATCTAAACAATGAAATATTCGTTTAAATTTTAGGATTTTAGCGGCCGAAAAAATAAACTTATCTGTAATATTAGATTTTTTTGGTCGATTTTGCCACAAGACCTACCTACTTGCCTAATTTCAAATTTTTAGCTCATCCGAAAGTGTCACATAAATTGTATCCTCCTATATCATATGATTACTACATATTGACGGGCCTTACTTAGGATATAGGAAGATACAAATGTCCAGCCCAAACTACAATAGTTGGAGAGCTGAAATTTAATACATAGGTGATTCGAAAAAAATAATCTGAGGAAAAATTTCAAAATTGCAACAATGTTTATTTTCTTGGTCGTAAAAAATTATAAATAACTTTACTAACATTTCATGGTTTAGGTACTTCTAAATGTGCTATGAAGCTGAATTTTTCTTTTGGTAGAATTTGACAAATAATAAAAACGAGATTATAGAAATTTGAAAATTTTTATTCGTTCGGCCGTAAAAATTCATAAATGTTAAACAAATTGACTAATGCTTATGTACTTTCTGAGGGTGCAGGAAGCTGAAAATGTTAACCAAGGTAGGGAATGATGCTCCGGTAGTAACTAACATTGAAATTTTTAGAAAAATTTATTATTGTGGCTGTTAAAAATTCATAAAGTTTAAACAATAAAATTTATATAAATGCACTTCTAGGGGTGCTACACAGATGATATTTTGCACAAATGTGAGGTATTCGAAACGAATGATGAAAACCTAAAAAAATTATAATTATACATTTTAGGGGTTGTTTTTACCCCAACATTTTCAAAACAGAAAAACACGTAATTCGGCGCAGAGATGCAAACTTATGCATTTGAAAATTATTTTTCGGCTTTTATTTTTACTTTAAGGTGAGAGAAAATGCTTGCAGAATGCAAGCACACATTCATTGGTACCTATCCTATATTCTACGTATGAAGCGTCTATATATAATAGATATAAAACCAAAAAAATAAACCAAACTCCTAATTCCCTTCCTCCTTTAAGTTTTATGTCATACATCAAGCATTTCACTAAAATCACGATGAAAGACAAACATATTGTAATTATAACATCAATCATGTTTCTTCGTCATAAATAGTAATTAAATGATACCACTCGAACCTAGTAGAATAAGTTCCAGCTATTGAACATCATATTTTACCGTATATGAATCGAGTTGCAGACATCCGCGTTATCGAGGTTAGACTGTAGGTCATTCGGTTGGGGAGAGAATCACGTTTAAACTACTTAGTAATTTCATCATCTCAAAAGTTATGAGTGAAAAAACACACACACACACACACACATATATATATATATATATATAAACGTCAACATTCTGCGAAATGAAAAATTATATGACACACATTTGCCGAACAAAAAATAACACAAACATTTTCGTTATAAGTTCCTATAACGGAATCCGAGTCAATTACATCGGAATTTTTTTTTACGAACTCAAATAAAAAACGTAAACATAAGCCATTTAATGACTAACGTTCTTTAGATTATTTCGTAATATACAAAATAATTCGCGCGATGCACGCTACCAATTCTAGATTTTAATTGCGCACCAAAATTATCCACTCGAAGCGAAAAGAAATATAAAATAAACGCGTCGGAATCGAATAAATAAAACGATATTTCAAGAGCGAAAAACAAAAGATCGAGAGTTAAAAGTTAAACCGTTTTATGTGGGTCATGGGAATGATTAACGAAAAACATTAAAGTCCGACTCGTATATTCTGCACCGGAACTAATCTCCGACTTAACTCTCGTCCTTACAATGAACCTCGTCCGAACCATTACTGTAGCAATAAGTTACCCGCACAATAAAATCATGAATAGGACCAACGCGGAAACAAACGCGATGTAAAAGCCTCCTTAAATCGAACGCGGATAAAAAGAAAGGCAATCGACTTTTAACATCCACCGGATAATGGTCTCCCCCCTTGAAAGCGGCTCTAAAGAATTCTTCATGGTCACCAGTTGGAAAGTTAAAAACCCCTTCGGAATTTTTTTTTCTTATTTCCTTTTAACGCGTCCGTTGCCTCGCGACTTGACCCAAAGCCATCAAAAACTCACGAACTGACTCCGGACGGGGTTCAATTAATTTATATCGCGGAAAAGAAAGAACGCGAGTATCGTCGAAGGGGAACTTTCCATTTCCTTGAATATGCGTTATATTCCCTTCATAACTAACCGATTTTTCGGTGTCTCTTACGTCACAAAGGACCTCTCTCCTCAATGGCCATTCCTCTAGTTAAAAAAAAAAGCTTCCTTCCGGTTACAACAGGTGAATCGAGGGTGATGACGTCAAATGTCCCCAGCGACGAATTAGGAGGTCATTTCATTTCCCGCGGAGATGAAAAGCTTTTTTATTTCTTTTTATACTCTGGAGAAACACGAGCGAGGAGACGAAAGAGATAAGAGCGATAAAAAGAATAACACCTCGGTATATTCTTTTGTTTGGAGGTCGGAACGTGACGCAAACGGAGTGGACCGAATCATTTGTTTTAAGGCTCTCTCTCGGTTTTTCTTTTTATTTTTTTTAAGTTGATCACTCGACTGGTTTACCTAAGCGATACCCCGTGCTGATGCAATGGCTGTTGTTTATTTTTGTTGTTGGAATGGTTACCGTCGTGAAGGGGATAAGGCTAAATATTCGGGTAGCTTGAGTAAAAAGATGAGTAAAAACCGACACTTTCGGGCATCTTTCGTAATTTTCCATTTCCTGCGAACATTTTCGGACTCCGTGACCCGTTCTCGCGGGATAATTCGAGGGATATTCGTTCCAAATTGCGTGCATTATCCGAGAGAAATCCCTAGCGACCATAACTTCAACGCTCGCCGGGTTCTTTTCGACGAAAATGGAATTTTTACGGAAAACTGTCAATTAGTATTAGACTCGCTGGAGCAAATGATAGATATATGTATCTTTTCTAAGAACTATCGGGAAACTTCTCAAACGCTTCACGTAACGGTTATAAAAAAAATATCGGAAAATAATTGTGAAAGGTAAACAAAAAACGTTGAATTTTTCTCATTACGAAACTTAAGAGTGCTAACGTCTTATTGTCATTTCAAAAGTTTCACTCATATACTCATTAGGGCTGCTGCCTCAGAAAAGAATAACTGCTTCCTAAGGTATGATGAGCGTAAAATAATACCCATCCAAAAATCACTCGCTATCGATAAAAAAATTCGGGAAATAAGCACAAACAAAAATTTTAAGTGAACGCGTTAAGACATTGAATAATAACAAAGATTTTAACTACCATTCTCATTATTGAACTATTGACCTATAATGGGAAAATGAAGAGAGAGAGAGACATTAAATGATGACAAATGCTTTTTAAAATTACCTTTCTAAATGTTGAACTACTGACCTATAATGGGAAAATAAAGTGTAAAAAACGCTCAGGTAATTTCCTAAATTTTCCGCAAAAAATAAACAATTTTAATAGAACTGTTAAGCTTCGTGAATTTAATGCAATCGTAAATTTTAAATGTATGCCTTTTACTGATTATTACAAAGAATTAGCTAAATTAGCATAAAATGAAGCAGAGTATTACCTAACTCAGAGGAGGCCTTTCTCTGTGAACTGCAAATCTATCCATAATTTTACCGATGGAAGTAGGGCTCAGATAAAAAATATCCTCCGCTAAAATATGTCATTTAATACGTAATTAAAAGATTCAAGTTCTATATTTAACTTTTCCAATTCCCACAAAATTTTTAACACGGCCGGTTTCTCCGAGTGATATTCATCATTATATAAATGCTCCGATCACTATCATGAAGCTTCACCAGTCAACGGCCACGATTTCAAAACGAAATTATAGGATAATCAAACAAGATAGGATTGAATAATAAATTGTACCGACCAAGAAAAAGAAAAGATTTTTTTATAGCCCTTTTTTGTTTCAGGTTCAAAGTCTCAGTTAAGTTTCCATCATCTATCACCATTACTGGTCCGGAAACGCTGCGGGCTGCAATCATCAGCTGTACTACATCGATTCTTATGTGATCAAAACGATGAAAGACGTTTTAAAAATATATATCGATGGTAATAAATCTGAAATATCTAACATTTAGTTTTTGTTTTACACTCATATCACAGTTCATTTATTTTCTTAAATTTCGAAATGGGGTACATTTGTTTGGCCAAACCTGTATATATTAACTTTTATTTAATTCCTTTAATCTAGCAGGAGCGTAGGAAAGTGTTAAAACAAAGTAAAAATAATACGAATATATAATATTTTTTTAAACTAGTGGCATGCCGTAGAGTATCCAACAGCCATCTCCGAATTAACTCGAAAAGCAAAGCGTTAAACCCTCAATCAATTTCATTTTTAATCTGGTATAAGAAATAATTTCCCCTTCCGTGCTCTTTAAAAATCGTAAAATTCGATTACGCCAAAGAGATGACGATTCCGTTAGCATTTTCCGACACCGACAAAAATTTCGCAATCTGATATTTATCTTAAGATGTTGGGCTGCGTGCAAAATTGGAGATAAACCGGGTTAAACGAGGAGCCTGCGATCACAATCGTCTGACGCTTCCTCTGAGAAGATTAGATTTTCATACGATACACGCCCATCTCCTCAATAAATCGAGTGATTACGGGGAGCGTGATTGGACAAAAAATAAAGAAACAGAGAAAAAAACTTCGGATTCTGCAACTCTTATTTCAGCCCTTGGGGATATTCCTTCTTTATTCGCTTATGTGGCCGTCGTCGCCTGTGAGGGCAACTTTCTTTCTTGGCGCCTCTCGGAGTAACCGGCGGGAGGCGAACTTGCCCCCCTCCCCCCCTCCGAAGACCAGAAGCTGTACGTTGTTCGAAGACTAGAGCGAGTGAAAGCACACACAAGCAACAATGAGGAGGGATAATTAAAAATGAGTACAAAGTATGTTGCACAAACTTTCTCATAAGTTGCTAAGCGATCAGGTATTTGGTTCATGTAGGAATTTCGATTTTAGAGCTCATCGAAATACATATACATATATGGTTTTCCCGAAAAAATTAAGCTATCGATTTTCAGTAATCGTATTTGTTATTGTAATACGTCATCCGTTGATATGGAGAACTATATAAATGATTTTCTTTTGTGCAACAGTTATGTCTTTATAAGATTTATCTCTAATTTGCTCTATTTCTCTGTGCTGCAGGTTAGTTTTTAAAATCAGTAAACACCAGTTACAAAAGCTAACTGTTTTCGGGGCAAATTTGTATACCTCGAGATATTAGTTCCAATGTTCCATGCGACGTAATTCAATTTGTGATCAAAGAATGTTGCTCTCGAAAGTTGAAATATGCTTAAGAATAAAGACAAGCTATTAGTCACCATCGAGAGAAGTCGTAACATATACCAATCTCCGAAAAGCAAATTACTACTTCGCACGGTAAATAAACAGTTTTTCAGTCTAAATTAACCCATATATATCAATGGAGATAGAGTAATTACAGCAAAATTCATCCTTAAAATTATACAAATTCAAAATATCTCATATAGTGTAAGGACAGGAACAATTTTAGCTGAAGAACTTATTGAAAAATGTACAGATCCTTTCCTCTACTTATGCTAGTGATTGTTAGAAAATTCTCAAAACAAAGTTTATTACTAATAAGAACATTAGATCACACATGCACGTATAATATTCATTTGACTTCATGATGATAGAAACAAAAAACGCTTTGTATTTTTTACTTCTGTGTAACAATAATCGAATGCATTTCAATTTGTTTTGCTGAGAGATATGGGCTTCAGTATGTGTTTACATGACTATTCAGTTCAACCCCAATAATTCTAACTCCGATACCTCGGATTTCCAATCGATCGAAGAAGATATTTCTCCCTCCGCATTTATTCGAGTTGCAACGAAATTGAGTAACTCCAACTTTTTTTTTGCGCTTCCCCGATTCGAAAATTAATGCAGTTCGATCTAGCGTACAAACACTGCGAGAAATACAAATTGAAAGTTCCCTGCTGAATTAGAAGTCTGAGCTTGTATTAATAAATTATACGTAGATAATACATTTGTTATGCAAGTTTATACTGTTACAGGATTGTAAAAATGACCACGATTAATTCGTTTAAAAACAGTAGACGCTTCTAAAAGGTGGCTACAATCGAGTGGAAAAAACTGTTCACTTTGCCTTGACATTTCACGAACGTTACAATATTTTTTACGAAACAAGGAAATCACGTACTTATGAAACCACAAAATTTAACATATGCCAACAGAGATCACCTTCTCATTCCGAGAATTCTGTTTCGTGTCTGAAATTCCTATATTTTCTCGTAAAGCTTAACCGTGTCGTATTTTTAAAACCCCTTGATAAATACATGTTTGGTTAAAAAATTAATTTAATGACTACAGCCCCACTGAACGAGTTCTGTTGGCACCAGGAAGTAGACGATAAGAATTTGAGAATACCTTTCACGACTCAAAACCCGGAAGTATTTCTAAGCGTTGTTTCGGATTGCTAATCCACAAAGCCCTTCCTTGGATTAAAAATTCAAATAACAAGAGAAGACGTTTGGATTTCAAATAGGCTTCGAGCGCGTATAAACGCGGAATAAAAAGAAAACGCTGATTTTCAAACAAATGTAAAGCGTTGCTCTATTCAAGAATAAGCCCCTTAAAATATTTTTAAAAGGTAACAGCGGCAACAAGATGAAGCTACCTGATATAAGTAGGTACTTTATTCGATTTTTTTTATATTTAAGTGCTTATTCTTGATTTTTTCAGCCAAAAGACGAACTCTATAATTCTCTCGTGAATTCATCACACTATTATCCCACCGAAAAATAACAACTGCTTTCAATAAACAATTGCGCGACTGCTGTATCCTACCCAATTTCTTCAGCTTCAATCATTTGAATTTAAGAACAGGATCGGTGATTTTCGACGATTCAAACGTTCGAACTCTTGCATTCCGTTTTAGTTTTCGTAATCCGCGACGAAAAAAATCTTCAAACAATAGCAAATCACGCGTAAATCATAAATGTAATCACCCTCATACTCGCTCACCGGTGTAGGTCGGGAGAATTTTTCTAATCATAATTAACTGTATTAAGAAGGATACCTACTACATTACTTCACATGTGAATGAAATACGGAACAATTTTCCCGGAATCCAGCGAGATTGCATTAAACGTGTTCTCAAGGAAAATCCTGAATTGATGCTGAAACACCCCATTCCACTTCCATGATTAATTCAATTGGATTCTACGCTCTTGAATCGAGGATCTCTAGCACACTTTTCTTACATTAGGGGGAAGTGGAAATCTAGGTCGTACGTATTTGCAAATTATTGTGGAAAAACCACCAAATGAGGCTATGAAATGACGGCGCGTCTTAAATGGAAAACCGCGGTCGCTTATTTCAAGTAAGTCATTCGCCATGGAATTTATAATGAGTTAAAATTATCCTCTTCCAATCAGATGCAATCCTAAGTCAATTTTAAGTGAGTTTCAGTGGTGATTGCGATGAACATCAGTGCCGTAAAACAAACGCTTTTACCTAAAGGACACATTGGGCTTTATATCCAACTGCGAAGGTCACGCACGACCATTCAGATGACCGATCGAGCCTTGCGTAAATTTGAAAGAGAATCGAGAATTTTTTGACTGTGTAATACGCTTCTGTTAAAAGTATACCAATATTCCGTATTTACAGAATGTCAAGGGACCGAGTACATTCGGCATAACAGGATTTTCCGTAAAATGGGTATTGGGTAATGTAGCCATAGCATCATAGTGAACTACACACAAATATGAATAACCTTGGAAAGTAACGATTGTTTAATTAAGATTTATAGATTTTAAAAACTGCAGTGCATAAAGCAACACAACAGTATTTCACATTTTCAAACTATAGGGAACTTCCGGTTAATCGGTACTACGTAAAAAAAAAACGGAGTGTTGATGTACGTCCATCATATCATTTCAAAAATGGCATTCTTCAGGCAAATATACGAATGTGGATGTCTTAAAGAAAATGATGAGGTAAGGCGGGTTTGGATGAAATCACCGCGCGGACCGAATATGGCCCGCGGGCCGTAGTTTGTGGGCTCCTGCCGTAGACGAATACCCAACTGCAACCGTCATCCTCCAGATATGAGTTAAAAAAAGAACCGTCACGAACAATTCAGCGAAGAATATTGTTTCTCAACCGAGAAATATATTTTAGTGATAACACTGACGCATGACTGAAATATGATATGAGACCACGACTAGAATGACTATAACTCAATTTGACAGGTAAATGCAATCGCCAAATTTTGGGGTTTTGGGAAATGAGCACCTAAATTATCAAAAGAGATGAAAAATTCAAGAATAAGCACTTCAGTACGAAAAGTTGAAAAAAATAAGAACTTATCTTAGGTATCTCCGATAGCCATAACAAATTGAGGATACCTAAGATAAATACTTTTTCAATTTTTGGTACCTAAGTGCTTATTACCTTATTTGGACGAAAAATCTAAATAGCTCTTAAACGATCGGTATTATAAAACTTTTTTTAACTTACAAGAAATTACATATTCTAGAACTATAATAGTAACAAATATTTGCATAAATGAAGTTCTAAACGATATTTTTGGAAAATATTGAAAAATGACAAAGTTATAGAGCCCACGAAATTATGTCACGTACGCACAGAGGCATCATCAAGAAAATGGTCGAATAGTACTAGTACTTCTGAATACAATCAAATGACAGTGAGCTACAAGAGATTATAATTATTATTTAGGAGTTACTAACATCGGAAAAAGTTCAAAAGGTTTTTTTTAAGACGGGCACTACTTCCAATGGATTTATCGAATTATCTAAAGCTTACAAATAATTAAAAATCAACTTTAGACAGATTATTACGTTACATATCATTTTAAGAGACTAATTCTTAGACACAATTCACACCGTGTTGGAACGTGAAACGGCGTATGTAAAGTTTTAAGTCGGCGAAGGAAGTCGATTAAAAAATCTCATACAGAAATGCGAATACGTTTACATTCCTCATTGATATTACGTGTATAGTCCCAAATAACCTAGACAAATGCATTTAAACTCATTGAGTACGTAAGTTCCATGCCGTTCACATTTAGTAAGAAAATTATCTTAAGAGCTTTGGAAGGTGTAATGAATCCCCATTTACATTTCGTGTTGTAAAACAGTCGATAATTTTTTTCGGTATTTTACATACCGTAGGAGCGTCAATGGTGGTTGTGGGTTACTGGAGAAGAGGTTCTTACGTTTATATCAAAATCGATCACCACTGAAATTTTCCCCAAATTTTTCCAATTTATTTATAATTTTACCTGAAAATCCCTACCACCTTATCCAACCCTGATCCTATAAAATATTTTTCAGAGCAATATGATATATTATTAAGAAACGAGCAGAGAAATTACAAGTGAACTCTATAAATGAATGTAATTCAAGAGATAAACCAGTAGATACAAGTAACGAGGGAACACGGTTATACGATATCGAAAACCAAACATCTTAACGTCAATTACTACTCATCCGAATACAAATAAGCGCAAACTTCGACCACTTTTGCGACTTTTCCCTCTGTCGATAGGACCTTGGCGGTAATATTCGGTTACATCCTCATTTCTCAATTGGGCGGAATTTAACGCATAAATTACGAGCCGAGATGATGCAAAAAGTCGGGAGCTCTCACACCTTAACTCTTTATGTGCATAGTTTGAGGCGCAGCCTTCGATGTATCCCAGGATTCCATTTATGGTTATGGAATGACTTCACAGTTCGTATGAATGGAATGCAAGGAATCCACGCTAACGATACAGGCGCAACACGAACGACAAAGGACCTTCTGAAGTGATTGAGACAACACCAGACGAGGTTTTGCAAAACTCACCGAGTCGGACGATGCATTGAAGCAACTGAGCCTTGGTCGGAAGTTATAACGCGAAAAACGCTGACCGAAGAGATGATTCCAAATTAAATCACTCCACCATACATACTACTTCCGTTCACCTATCTGTTCTCGTTCTTTTTTTCTGGGTAAATGTCTCGTTTTTTTATTTCGATGTTCACCCTAATGTTACGAATACACGTTTTGGTGATTTATCCAGAGTTTTTGAAGCATTCGTTATACGTTATGTCTAAATACCAGAGGAATTGACAGATTCGTTTGAAATAAATGGCCACTACGAGCATTTTGTCTGATTCACTAAAAATGATTGCAATACAGAGAAGAATGCATGAAAATTAAAATTATTTCGTAGCAATGTATTTATTATACGAGAAATACTGCAGGTCACCCAGTTAGTATCATACTAAATACGACATTAAATACTTAAAAACAATTCCACCATGTTCAGCATTTATAATAAGACAACTTTGTCTGCCTCTCCTATTAAGATTCCCACGTAGCTCGTACTCGTTACGCCAGAGAAGGTAACCATTGAAATATTGTACACTTTGATACTAAAGTGAAAATTGCTATTCCAAACGACCTTAGTTTTAATATATGGTAAGACCTAAAGGTTTATACAACCTGATAGGTGGCTAGATTCCACTTCTTCAAAGATTGAAGGAAAACTCAACTATACTGTAGTTCACAACTCTCGTAAATTATTACTGTGACGTTTGTTATGGACTATTGCGCAGTAATATCCTTTTTGGAATATAAAGTTACAATATTTTGAATAGAAGGCTAGAGAACACATTGTTATAGCTAGATACGAAAGTAATACTGTTTGAACTATAACCAGAGCGGTCTGGATCAACCACATTATAAACACGGTATAAGAAAAACTTACAAGGGTCGAGGCTATCTTTTACAAATATAGCACTTTTCGATGGCTACCAAACAATATGCTAAATAATACAGAGCAGAAAAATATTATAACTTAAATGTGAGTCAATAGATTTGCCCAGCTTGGCTAATGATATCACTGAAGTCATTAAAATGAATTGACAATAACATTCATTAAAATTATCGCGTGTTCCGTACTTCCAGAGAATAGAAAAAAAAAATATATATATATATATATATATATATATATATATATATATAAACATATAAACACACACACACTAGTGTAATTGCCCGTCAAATATGACGGGTATTCGTGAATTAAGTATTACGTTAAAATAAAATAAAAATTAATTACACCAACTTTTATGTGCACTAAAGCGTAAAAAATTAATATAAATTCCACATACCCGAATGCTCCACAAAGTAATAAGCCTTAGAACTGTTATGGGTCAACATCAATATTCCTAAATTATTCCTAAGGAACTATTTTCAAATGTTTCAATATAAGCAGATAACCCGTTTAACATGGAACCTATTAAAGATGCAGTTCAAAATATCAAGAAAAACTTTTTGAAATTAACTAAATATACTACTTTTGCTGGATCTGATATTTGTTAATTACTTAAATTTAACAACTTTCACATTATTATACATTGTATAAATGTACTTTCTACAGTATTCATTAATGAGAAAGAGTAGATACTTTTTCTGTTTACTTTGATTTGTCTTATCCAAATATATACTTTATTAATAAGTTAATTTGCTGTAGTTCAATGAACAATACTATTGGAGATCCTTATTGTAAAAAAAATAAACTAACTGTTTATCGTAGAAACCGTTACATAAACAAATATAAGTGTTTATTATATAATTCCCGTCGTTTTCGCCGAAAGAAAGACAAGTGAAATTACGTTACTATAAAATTAATTTCATGTGTGAAGTGCAGTGATAATCGAAACTGAGATGTGGTATCGTGTAATCAGATCAACAACCACTTTACATGAAGATCTACATGAATTTTACAATACTACGTAGAGTTATTTCGAGAACCATTTAACCGATATCAACCAAATTTAATATTAAGAAGTATAAATATGATCTGTACGTCATTTGCAACTTTGTTTCCAATCTAATAATTATAACGACAACTTTTAGTTTATCGTCACGTATTTCTGATAGCATGTTTATTTCTTTAAATATTTATGTTATTTTCTTTATAGGTAGGTATGAGATTTACATTAACAAATAAATGCGCCACTCGAATATTAACAACTAACAAAAATATACTGTGATAGAATGCGTTCAGTATTAGCTAACTGACAAAACATATTTTCAAGTGGTCTAATTAAATTTCGCTGTCGGCCATATTGCGTTCCGTACAGAACAACGTTTTTATATTATAAGAAGATATATATATATATATATATATATATATATATATAAATACTAAGGAAGAGGAAAGAGGAAATGTGTCTCTCCAACACCCCAGCGGCTCTACTTCCGGTAAGTGTTCACTGGGTTTCCTTCAACACCTAGTTGCCCAAAATATATATATATATACACACATACACACACATACACACACATACACACACATACACACACACACATATTACAGCGTACGCCAATATTTCCATCAGTTAAACTATAAAATTCCTCACTATTTCAATTCGGTTACTCGCGCAGCCTAATATTTAATAAATAAACAAGAAAAATAAGCAGGAAAGAACGTCGAATAGCGAGTTTACGACCAACAGTGAACGTAAGGGGAACACTGGCGATATTATTTCAGACGAGGGAGCACGGTAACGTCCGGGGATAATGTCATTTGAGGGCACTCGTGTGCAATCAAAAAAAACCGTGCTAGGTTGTCCCTCAACGACATCCAAACGCGTCCTGAACGCCACTCATTCTCCCTCGGGAGACTAGAACGACCTTCTCCCGCCAACCACGTTAACGCTGGACGCGCAAAAAAAAGGGGGAAGGGGCGAAGAAAGTGGGAATGGATGGGGAAGAGAAAGAAGAGAGAGAAAGGGAGGGAGAGAGAGAGCAAGCGGAAGGAAAAAGAAGGGGGCGAGTTGCCCGTTAGGGGAGGAATGTTTTTAACGTCCTGCAACGACGGAGGGGGCGTAGGGAGAGGAAAGAGGTAGTCCGGGCCGAGGGAGGAGGTGGAGAGAGAGGAGGCGGAGAGAAAGAGAGGGGAGGCGGAGAGAAAGAGAGGGGAGGCGGAGAGAAAGGGGGTGGATGCGGAGAGAGGAGGAGGCGGAGAGAGGAGGAGGCGGAGAGAGGAGGAGGCGCAGAGAGAGGATGAGAGAGAGAAAGGAGGCGGAGATAAAGCGAGGCGGTGGGGATAGAGGGAAGGGGCTGAGAGAGAGAGGTATGGGACTGGGAAATAGAGAGAGAGAAGGCGGGGGAGTGAGATGGATGGGGGAGCAGAAAAGGCTCTCTTCCCCTTTCGCGATGAACGCGACGAGAGGGAAGGAAGGCGCGACATACTGACCTAAACAAGCACCGTGGGATATTAAGTTCGGCAGAAGAGACTCAATTGTCTCACGCCCAACTTCCGACGCTTTACCGTACTTATCCGGCAAATCCCGTCCCTCTTTCCCTTCAAAGCCACCCCTTCCTAAGTGGAAAGTGCGGTTTTATTGCATTTCAATCCATTCGAGCGTGTGTTGTACCGTAAGAGGCGATGGACCCGAAAAGGATAGAGTTCGGTGGTATAGTATAATCCTCCCGGGTGTGGAAGAGATGGGTTCGATTCCCGCTTTCCGTCGATTCTCGCCATGTTACCTACCGAAATACGCATAAATTAAAGTTGTACGCTTTCCATCGTGTTCGTCCGACCATCTCACCTTTAGGATGTTATTGGGTTTTCTCTTAAGAGTTCCTCGCGGAGGACATCTGTTGGGAATGGTTGTTACTAGCATTTCTAGCTCTACCCCTACAAAAATAAACAACTCCAAGAGAGCGGAATAAGTCTACCCCGATGGTTCGTCTGCATTGATTCCTACCGGAAGCTGGAAGAACCGGGTTCAATTTCCGGTCTCGACGAAATTTTTATCCTGATTATCAAATAAAGTCAAATTCCATTCCCCTCATCTTCTCGACTCGACTCCTCATCCTCTCTTTCTTTTTCCACCCGTCCTCAGCTCCCATACGATCGATGGTTCTGTTAAAAAGATGAGCAGCGATATTCGCAACGACTTGAAGGCAAGATGTGGGCAAACAACGTGCCACATAATGCCCGCGAGACAATTTTATACAACCCTGATACCATTACGAAAGAAAACCAATAATTTTGTGTTATTAAACTATGGATGGAAAACCTTTCGAAGTGAAACTGTGACGCTCAAATGTTATTAATAATTGATTTTAGCCAATGGGATCCTTCGCATCCTCTCGAGTTAACTTCCGGTGTGAACCATAATGCGGCTCTCTCAAGCGCATTCAATCTGTTTAAGGGAATGTGGTAGAATACTTCCACCGCGATCCGTTGCCTGGGAAGAAATAGCTCCATAGGCAGCCCTATTGAGCTTTCATACCGTTGAACCTTTCGCTAAAAATTTCACGTGATCCCCGGGTGTCGCGGATTCTGGCTACATTTCCCAGTTCGTTTATTGATTGATTTCCCGTCGAGTGTACTGAATGCTTTTAACGAGGCTAATCAGACAGGAGGAGGTTGAAGTGAGGCGAATGGAAATTGAATGATCACTTCCTATGTAAACGTTTACGTGGTCGTAAAAGGCCAACGAAGAGAGGAGGAATAAAATCTTCGAGAAATACTTTAATGGCGAAAAGTGTATCGAAACTTGTACGTTACTAGAGACAAGTTTAGTTTTGGTCACGATATATACAGAAAAGGAAGTTAATTTTGTTTTTCATCTGCCTGTAAAAATATCAGGTAGTAAAAAAATATCGTGGTGATAAAAATTATGCGAATTCAACCTCAAAGTCCACTTAAAAGGGTTCGGGCTTTTTTTTAAACTAATGTATATGAAGCTGACCCATAAAAATACCCATGTAATTAATCGAATCGTGATTCGTGGAAGTAGGTAATATTATTAATATTAAAAAATACACTGCGTACTTCTCCACAGATTTTTTATTATTGCAAGAATGAAAATCTCTGGAAAAGTACGAAGTATATTATTTAATACGCATAACATAAAAATACATTTAACCACTAAGTAAAATGTAAATTGAGTAATATCGATAAATCCTATTAGAAACTGAAGACAACTTTTAAACGACGAATTCCAGGGTGATAGAAGAATTTCTCTTTGAAACATAATCATATAACTATTTTATGAAGCACACGCGGGGATTATTCGTATGACACAGAATGGAGCTTTGCTCAAATTTCTATAAAATATTGTCACGTGTTACCGACGTCAGATTTCATTGGATGTTGATTGTGAGATCATACCTTGAAATCGAAAAATCCAATCCAGATCGGTAAAATAAAATTCATGAAACAAGCCATCCTTAAACAGCTCTAAGTACTCCAAAAGAGGCCAAGGATGACGATGCATTTGCTGCACGCCCATTCATGATTTTATGTCCGATTCCAAAAATTACTCATGTTGCAGAATAAAATGAAGTAATGTCATGTATGAGTTAACACGAAAGGAAAATTAAGCACCGTAAAACTCGTTTTCTGAAAACTTCTCCCAAATGATAAATGCAAGTCCTCTGGTCGTAAAACGGTCGAATGAACGATATGCACAGCTTCACTGCAACGTGGCCCCGATAGTTGATAGTTCAACGTCAATAATAATCGGCGAATCAAAAAAGGATAAGAAAATTAGATTCTGAAATGCAGTTTAATAAACCGTAAGATAGAGCAAATAAGATCTAAAAATTCAAATGAGTACTTAAGTATCTCCAATTGCCACAAAATCTTATAAAAAAACATACGCGCATTAATGCAATCAGGCAGCCGCCATCAGTGGTATTCACCGACAGTGAAAAGAACTATTATGACAACTAATGATGACAGTTGCCTGCTAGCCGATGAATGAAAATTATTTTTCATCAACTTCTTATGACAACTACAGATACACAAGCATTTATTTTTCTATGTGATTTTCTCTGTATACATTTAGTGTATTTAACTTTGACCATAAGATTAGTTCGATAATTCTCCGTTGAAATCGTCCTATGGTTGCAGAAGTCACTTTCGTCATTGATCTGAAACGAGTTTCGATATGAGTCCAGTAATCTATGCTCGAATAAAAGTGAATACAAACATATATTAAGAGAGTGAAATGATTATGTATTTCATAATGAGAATGAAAATTTTTCACGCGCACAAATCATGATTGCTTTACCCCTAAATGCGATCGAGAAAATTAAATCTCTCTATTTTATTTCAAATTTGAAGACTAAATAAACTCTTGAAACAGTTAAGTTAACCGCAACGAGTACTTCATCGAATTCTTCTTCTTTCCATACTATTCAGGGCCGGCTCAACAATACAAGCCCTTGGGGCGCCGAATTTTCTGGGGCGCCAAATTTTCCTGAAGAACTATTTTGGAAAATACCTTAATTTAGTTTTTCCATTTGGTTTTCCATTAATATGTTTAGTGTTTTCAGATGGCGAATATATGTGAAAAGGTGACTTCAAATTAATGTTCAGGGGCAATAACTGGGATATACTCCGAATGGTAAAATGTTATTTCCGATTGCCTCTTCCGACAATAGCATCGAATACAGATGGCTGGATGTGGTTTTTTGCAACATTTTATTGCTGTGTTACATGCCGGAGGTCTTTGCCGACCGGATGAAAGCAGTTCTCACCGCCCCTAATATTTCCAGCTGATTCCCTCCGTGATTTATGTTCGGATGCAATGCACTCCTTGCACCAAATGTAGTCGCGGGTCTGAAGAGAGAAGCATACTCTTAGGTTGGAGGGGGGGAGAAGAATGATTAAGAAAGTAAACTCGGCATCGCCCCCGCCGTAATAGCCTGGCGCAGTCTCAGAGGTTGGCCAGCGGGAGACATTTACAAGGGTGCCCAGGAGCAAGAAAATCTTTAGAAAGACCGAGGAGGATACGGGATATCCCAAGACCCTCCCTCCTGCGATTCCTCTTTGCTTCCACGCGCATTCAATTCAGGCACGTTCAATATTTTCGGTTTATTGGTTGAGGCTCTTGTTTGAGGGCAAAATATATATCTATCTTTTGGGTTGCTTTTTACTACTTCTTAGTAATTGCTATGCTGTGTTAGGTCCCTTTCACACGGGCAACTGCTATCCACGCCACGCCGCTCCACTTCACAAGAGTTGAATGTGGACGTACGGGGTCCTTCAAACGGGCAACTCCACGTGGCGCCACTACAAGCCTCCGCGAGCAACATGAAACTAACCGGCAACTTCCGGCCACTCCACTCCACTCACTTCCACAAGACGTGCACGCAGTTGATGCGGGTCTTTCACATGAGCCACTTGTCAGCCACCGTTTTCCAGATTATTTTCTTGAATTTGTGTTTTTAATTATGACCGACTACGTCGATGTGGAAGCGTTGATTAATGCTATCCGGGAGCGGCCACCGTTGTGGGATCTCGGTTCGAAGGACTATTCGAATAGGATAAAAAACAGCAGTGTTGGAATCAGGAATGTTAAATTTATTAGAATGAATCTTATTCCATATTACTGAATTACGGAAAATTGAGTAAACACAATTTTTCCCAAGGGCCCCAATATCAACCGCAACGAAACAGTAATTGGCATCACATAGTATAGCTAAGATCACAATTGAAAAAAAGTGTTTGTAGCAATAGTAATGTGAACCGCTCTGCTGCGGTTTTATAATCCTTGTGTGTTTTCCATCAATTGCCCCTATGCAATTTGGAAAATTTGCACGCCTGTAAAACATATCTGCTATTTCGTGCCATTGCTGTTCTGTTGGTTGAGGCATGCAGTTGGTTTTTAGAAGACTCCAGTTTTTTTACAAACATCGTTAATGATTCCGCTCAATGTACAAATTCCAATTCTAAAAGAGTATTGTAAATCAGTTAGGATATAACCACTTACAAGGTGTCTGAAACAGAAAAAATAGATACATCAATATTAATTGCTACCTGTCTACTATCATTATTTTTATTTTCCCCATATACTTAGTATGAAGTATTGTGATCATGAAAAAATCTATTTCGAGATTTTAACGGAAATACATGTTTTGAGTTCCCTAGAACACGTTTAGAGTATTTCCGGAATGTCTGTGTGTGTGTGTCTGTGTGTCTGTGTGTGTGTGCGCGCGCGCGTGCGTGCGTGTGCGTGCGTGCGTGTGATTGTGGGCGCTCTAACTCGAATAGTATTTGTCATATCATTACCAAATTTCATATTTAACACTATCGTATGAGCATAAAGAACTGATTAGTTTTTGGACAATACCGGTTAAACGGAAGTTGAGGTTTATTCGAAATAGGATTCGGTTTTTGCGAAATATCTCCGTTAAAAGATCATTATTGTATATACAACTGTATACAAAAGTTGTACAGAATTTAATTTCCTACGTTTATTTTAAACGATTTTTAATTTCCGTCAAATATCTCCTTTGAAACGTCGTTATTTGTAATTATTGTAAGGAACAAAGTTGTACAGAATAATATTTTCTTTAAGTTTTGTTTCAAACAAATTCTGGAAGACCCTTTCATTTAGAAGATAATTTATTCGTAAATATTCAGTATATACCGCCACCATACAGCGGCAAATTCTGGAAACATATTCAACATATTTTACGGCAATAAGGAGGACTGTATTCTTTTACGATACGGAATAATAATTATGCATCACACTACTACAGCAACCACTTCTTCTGCCTCCAACATGGTGACTAACGTTGAAACTCTGATGTGGTGAAATAAAAATGGTACGGGGAACCGAAGTGGAAAGGAGTGAACTAGGCGTGAACAAACGCAAGTGGCGTGGATAGCAGTTGCCCGTGTGAAAGGGACCTTAGGGTGTTTGAGGACGGGGTACGTCGCGAGCATAGATAATCTAATTGTAAGTCCGACTTAGCGACGGTGTCTGTTGACTCGACGATTCCGTATGAGTTAATTGTAAACATACAGTAGTCCACTTGGAGGGTGGGAAGGGGAGTGAGGTTCAGGTCATGGTATACTAGGAGGGAGGGAAGTGGTGTGAGTAATGCCAGGTTAGGCTATATTTACACGCACACTTCACTAGGAGGGAGGGAAGGTTGCTGATGAACGTCCCTATCCTACGAGACGTCATTGGATTTCCGTCTTCCTTTCGAACGATGAAATCTTTCATTCAAAAATTTCTGCCTACTTTTGCGAGTTTTTGCCTGAACCGCGGGCGTAACTTACACGTTTGCTTGGTCGCATAAATACTTCGTAGAATTCTACGTCTTTTACGAATATAAACGTAGACGCAAGCATACTGCAGAGAATTTACTATCGATACAATTTATATAACCTGTTCAGTAATCCTCGTATAAGACTCGCACCCCCTTTTTTCCCCGGCGTTTCGGGAAAAAATGTGCGCGGGGTACACGAGTAAATACGGTATCTATGGCAAAATAACATTTTAAAGTAAATAGGGGGAAAATAATTTCAGTAAATCATGGCAGGAAGGAAAAAATTGAGTAAAGGCAATCAAAGTATAGAAAATAATCCTAAATTAACAAGGAAAACATAAATCTTGAGGAAAAACAAAGTGATTCGGTGTTTTGAACAAGGTGAGCGTCAGAGCAATATTGTACGTAAGTTTAACTTCACAACTTCTACAATTCATATAATTTTGTTAAATAAAGACAACATAAAAAGTTCCATTGAAGCAGCTAGTACAGTAACTGCGAAGAAACTCACACGATCACTTATTGTTAGTAATATGCTTGAAAAAATGGAGAAACTGCTAGTGTTGTGGATTGATTCTAAGCGTTCTAATGAACACATGCCCCTTAATCAAGCAATAATTTGCAGTAAAGCACTTTCCCTGTTTGAATGTGTAAAACAAGAAGAGGGTGAAGATTCTTAAGAAACATTTCATGCCAGTTCCGGTTGGTTTCAAAATTTCAAACGCCGCGCAAATATACATAGCGTTCGTTTTACAGGTGAATCAGCAAGCGCTGGAAAAGATGCAGCTATAAAGTTTCCTGATGAATTTCAAGCAATTATTGAAAATGGTGAATACCCCCACACATACATACAATAAGTAATTTACGCGTAGATTTCAGCGCTGCAGTGACGAAAATGATAACTCGCAGAACCTAGCGATCTATGCATAAATGCGAGCACCGCTTCGAAAGATTTAAAAGTGTATTAATATTGATTTTTAATTAAATTAATATTAAATAAATAAAGTAATATTAGCGAACCTTGCAACTTCGCGAACTGATCACTACTAAGTACATGTTATAATCGGTTTGTTTCGCGCAAATTTGGTTAGCGCAAAGACCGTTCGGAACGTATCCTTTGCGCTAAACGAGGCATGACTGTATTTGTCGAGAATGAGACGAAGTGTGCCTGTAGATATAGCTTAACCTGGCGTTATTCACACCGCTTCCCTCCCTCCTAGTAAACCATGACCTGACCCTCACATCCCTTCCCACCCTCCAAGTGGACTACTGCATGTTTACAATCAACTCATACGGAACCGTCGAGTCAACAGACACCATCGCTAAGTCGGACTTACAATTAGATTATCTATGATCGCGACGTACATATCCTCGCACCACTGTTTCCAACCCCTTCTCTTTCAACATTTCCTCCTCCCTCGCATTTTGCATCGTTGACTTCGACAAAGAGCAGTTTGTCAGCATTAGTTCCAATACATCCATCGTTGTGGAAACTTCAGTCGAGTGGTGTGCGTCTTTCAGTGTTTGAAGAATTGGTTATCCTAAATATATTATGTATCTTTCACGTTGTACGGTTAAATTATTTTTCAGTTTAATTCAAATAAGTTTGTTGCTCTTATACTCTTTCTTGGACCAACCTTTGCTAAGTAGTTTAGTGTAGACGATTTTCTCTTTAAAATTAATGAACTTGATTATTGGGCAATTTTATTTCCTTTTAAGAAATTCATCCTGAATGTCGTTTTAAATTTTCAATTTGAAATTGGTAAGAAATTCGTAAGCTGCTTCTGTTAACGAAAGTTATCCTTGACTTGTTGTAATGATACCAAGTAATAGACGATGTCCGTCTTCAGAGCCGTAATAAAAGTTCACGTGGGCCTAGGTCAGGGTTCAGTGCGGGCCCCAGTGCACCGAAAAATGTATCAAAATATATAACAAAAAATCTAATGTGGCCAACACATGACTTTCTCCATATTTGGGGTATAAATATTAAAATTATTATGAATAGCATTATAGGGCAAAATTATTATTTCGTATGGTAAAAGAATAAAGTCGTCCTTATTGCCGTAAATTATATTTTGAATGTGTTTAGAAAATTCACCGCTACATGGTGGTGGCGCTGTATACTGGAAATTTACAAATAAGCAAAAAATCTCCGAAATGGATGGTTCTACGAAAATTTGTTTCAAATAAAACTTGGAAGAAATATTATTCTCTACAAATTTGGTCCTCACGAAGATTACCAATAATGATGTTTTTAAGGAGATATTTGACGGATACCGAAAAAACCGATTATTTATAAATAATCCCTTAACAATAACTGCTATGGAAAATTGTTTCAAATAAAAGTTGTGGGAAATTACATACTCTATAACGTTTGTATCGAATTTTATATAGGTACAATAATGACGTGTTAACGGAGAAATATCGCAAAAACCGAATCGGGTTTCGAATAAACCTCGACTTCAGGTTAACCGGTATTGTCCAAATCAGCTCTGTGCTCATACCAAAGTGTTATATATGAAATTTGGTAATGATATGGCAAATACTTTTCGAGTTAGAGCGCCCACAATCACATAATTCCGAAAATAGTCTTAACGCGTTCTAGGGACCTCAAAACGTATTTCCGTTGAAATCTCGAAGTCGATTTTTTTTCATGAAACAATATTTTCTCTATACTACGTATATGAAGAAAGAAAAAAGAGAATTTCACTACTGAAAGCCCGCTACTACATTCGAACCGCGTTAACTGGAAATCGAATTATCGATGGGTCGAAGCAAATATTTTCCACTTCCATATTCCTAGGACTATGACTATCTATGACTCAAAATTTCGATAGCTCAAACATTTATCGAAAAAAAAACTTTTTTGCAATCCTGTCTGTCGTCTGCGAACAATAAAATAGTTTAACAGAAGTCGATGATATTTCGTGTATATAAAATGATATAACCCGAAATCGAAGCCTTGTTCAAATGAATTATATCGCGCAAAAATCGAGTTTATTCTTGTCGAAATTCACGAAATTTCGATATTCACATAATGTTGTTATCGATTAACTCACAAATATCTGCATGAGTTTTGATTGTATCATTTAGTAAAATGATATTAAGTTAAAAATAATACAGAGTAAAGTATAAGACACAAAAATAATTATGTAGCGTCCAAGGATATTATGTAGAGTTTTTACAACTATTTATATTAGCCATATCGTCTAAAAATTGAGAGTAGTTTATTTCTTGCCTATTTTCATAAAATGTCGATTTGCACGAATATGTCTGCAAGGATATATATTTAAATCCACCAATTTTTTAAACCTCGATGCCATAAAAAATACTATATAGGATGCATGCATGCATCACAAGTAACTATATACCATCCAGCGACATTGCAAAATAATGAACACTACTAGCTAAAAGCAGCAACATCCTCTAGACACACCATTGCGGTGGCTTGCAGGGTGAACTATAGATATAGATATATAGACTAGTCAAGTAGCGCAAACAAAAATTAATATACACAGTGACTTGGAATAGAAGCTTACTCATATAAAGTCCCCGTTCGACGTATTATCGCACCGATTTTTTTTGCGGACCAGGACGACCAACAATAAAAGCAACCGCAAGCATTGTACGAGAGGAATTATTATCAATAAAATTCCACAAAATCTCGTCTTCCATCCTCTTTACCTTCTATTCATTAACCCCCCACTTCCCGTATCTAAAGGGCGTTTCGCTGGAAAAGATCGATGTGGATGGACGACCAACAATAAAAGCAGCCGCAAGCATTGTACGAGAGGAATTATTATCAATAAAATTCCACAAAATCTCGTCTTCCATCCTCTTTACCTTCCATTCATTAACCCCCCACTTCCCGTATCTAAAGGGCGCTTCGCTGGAAAAGATCGATGTGGATGCTCCATCGCCCCCCCCCCCCACACCCTTCCCCCTCCCCCACAACCGGCAGACCGTTCAACATGTGAGCTATCGGCGTGGGGGCTTTAGCAGAACAAAGCTAGTCATATATAGGAAAACGGGCGAGGGCGGCGGAAGCGTTGCCATAGAGATCAAACCTCGGTTCATTGACTGTCTCCGGGGTCGAAAGTTGGAGAAGTGAAATTTCGAAATTGAATCGACTGGCGGACGTGAATTTTTGCGCTTTTTTCATATCTCCTCCTCCATCTCGCCGGTCGACGAGCGAAAAAAAAACAGACGTCGGTTAGACGGAATAAAATTTTTTTTTCGTGATTCGAAAAAAAAATAATCTCCCTCCCTCCCTGTTGCTTTCGGGTCTGATTGGAGGGGGGTGGGGGAGAAAAAACAACTTTCGCGATGAAACGCCCTTCGTTTGAAAAAATAGCCTAATTAATTTTATGTAAGCAACCCTTTTATTCGTTAATTTAATTGGGTTAATAAATGTTTTATTTTTCGCGACTTCTATTTAATTTTGAATACTTCAGGTATTCCTTTACCAAAATCGTTATGTCATAGTCCATTTTCTCTCCGATATCTTTTCTAACCAATTCCGTAACTAAATATGAGTCAGGAGTTATGAAAAGAAAGCAATTGAATGTTCGTAAACATGGAAATAATGACAGAAAGATTTAAGGATATGCAAAAGTGGCATCATATATATGGCTTCACATATCGCAATAGAGAGAAAGAATGGGATAGAGTACATAGTTGGCCATACCTCTAATAACCTCTGATCTGGAATTTTACGTAGGTTTTGGAAGTCACAGAAGCCCCCTACATAAATCGTTCAACTACTACGATTTTTATTAATATTGAATATTGTCTTATTTCTTATTCTAACTTTATCGTTATAAAAAGACAGAGTTCAACAATTATTATAAGCTTGGTTTAATTAAAACTGCAAATGATAGATGGTCGCGCATATGCTTAAGCATTTCTTATGACATTATGGATTTTGTACACAATACATTTATCAGCGCATGAATATGTCACACAGTTAAATGGGTGATGAGTGGGAAAATAAACTATGAGTGATGTATTCAATAGAGAATTATCGACCTAGTCTTATGACTCAAAAAACATATTTCCAAAACAAACACTTAAAAATCAACCTGTCAACATAAACCCTTATCCAAGCACTCCAATAGTCATAAAAAGCTTATGAAAAACCACGTGCGCAATTTGGATGCAGCTGGCATGAGTGGTAATAACATATACGAGAGTATAATAGAATCACTATTCACAGATACTACGATATACCATCGATTAATGCTGACGATGACGGCCACGCAGTAGCCGAAAGGCGCATGGGATTTATTCCTAAAGATTTTACTTTCTCATATACGAAATACGAGTATATTGAGCAAGTATTGTTATTGCGAAAAATTCGACCTCGAGATTTTGACGGAAATATAAGTATTAGGTGTACCCGAGTCCGAAAAAGTGGTTTTCGCAATGCCTTTCTCTGTCTGTCCGTCTGTCTGTTCGCGGCTCTAGAGCCTAAAAAGAAAAGCGAAAATGCTTGAAATCTCGTAAATCCGCCGTTTTACCATACAGAATAGAAGGTATGAAGAAATGGTTGACATTGCTCAATAATTAAGGGGAGTTCATTCTACGAATTTTTAACAACAATTTTTCTCAAAAACGGCTCTAACGATTTTGATCAAATTTCGTACACTTACTTGAGTTTACGTCCGAAATAATACTACACAGTACATATTTCTCAAAAAACGAATATAAGGCTAGTTTATTCTCGAGCAACTTTAAATTACAGTTGGATTTTCTATAAAATCGCTATAAGGATTTTGATCAAATTTCGTACAGTTACTCGAGTTTACGTATGAAATAATACTACATATTTCATATTTCTCAAAGAATGAATATATGGCTAGTTTTTTCTTCGGCAACTTTAATAACAATTGGATTTTAGAAAAAACGGCTAATACGATTTTCATCAAATTTCGTATAGTTATTTAAGTTGATGTTTATAACGATTCTACATAGCTCATATATTTCAAAAGATAACTAAACGACGCATTAGTATATGAGAAAGTTTGCACAATGTATGTTGGAACGACTTTTTTAAACGCATATCGGTGATATCCGAGCAATCACTTTTGGAATGCGGAAAAATTAACCGTTGCACGACTTCTGTATCTCTCCTTCTCCTTTTCCCTCCCTCCCTCTAACCTCCCACTCCCTCCCCTCCTCCCACTCTCTCCTGAAGAAAAGCCCTCTGCAGCATCCGTCCGTCTCCCAGATGCAAAACACGCGAGCAAACAAAACGCGCACGGAATCTTGCGCCATGACCTTCTCTTCGATCGCTCTTGACGAAGCACGCGTGCCCTTCTCTCGACCCTCCGTCTCCATTGAAGAGCGTTTTGTCACCGACGTCCCGTGATTACGGTTTTATATCGTTATCCATATGTAGATTTATATTACGATGCGGCGTTTTTTTTTTTATGCTTCCGATCGACGTGATTTCGTTCGTGGCACGAGACTTAAGCAATCGAACCGTGATGTGGTGACTTTTTACGAATTCGATACGACGTGCTCGTTTTTTAAACCATTATGATCCTAATGATTTTGTTTTTCTAAGGAGAGAAAATGCCGCTCGAAAATGTCGCGTGATCTTTTTTTAGACTCACGGTTGAATTTAATTTACTTTCGGTTCCCCAAGCTTGCGGCAGAAAAAAATTAATCGATTAAAATTAAAAATAAGAAAATTTGTGCATTAAATGTTTCCTTTAAGTTGTAATGGGATGTAGAGGGTTAATTATGTAAATTACTATTAATTTTTTAGGTTACCGACAGGATAAGCGGTTGTTGTAAAAGGGTTAACCGCTCGATTCAGATGAGATAATAGTCCGTGGATTTATCCCGCTATACACATTTTCAGATTCATCCCTTAACTGTTACTATTTCTTCATAAATGTCTCAGAAACTGACTGATTTTGAAATATCCTAGAGACGGAACTACGCATGAATATCGATATCCTTTTCCGTCATTAAATACTGAAACAAACATTAACAGAAATGGAATTTATTAAGTTGAAAGAAATTCCTCTGAGGAATACAGATATTGATGGAATTGTAGAATATGACATATTTAATCTAAATCATTGTTATGCATATAGCTACTAAAGGTAAGTTTAAAAAACAATAATAATGTCATTACCGTATGAAAATAGGATAACTCAATTTTCACGTAAAATTTTAGTAATTACTAGCTGTATCCGCGCAAGCATTGCGCGGATATTTTTTAATTAATTTATAAAAATAAAGTGTGTGAAGTAAGTAATTATGCTTGTAATAACTGTCGTTGAACTCAATAATTCACATTTAACTCTAATAATGCATTTCCCCCGTATAGGATATTAGTGTCTTTGGCACCCAATGTAAGGTTCGCGGGTTCGAATCTCGCTGAGGGCATTGCTGTGTGCGCGTATTGACAATTTTTTATCATTTCCTTCCATTAAGGCATTAAATGCTCGCGTATATATTACGCAAATGCAGATTGAGAAAATAATGCGATCCCATGGGTCGGCAATGGCATGGTCGCCATGACAACCTCCAGAAATGCGCCCAAGATTTTTTACAAATACGTAACGTATCTGTCAAAATGCGAGCGATATCAAACCGAAGGTGAAAATCGATTATTAGAATAAAAACCCTTATTCATTTTTCTTCAAAGCAGTTAAAATCCGATAATCGCAGGTCATTTTTTTCTAATTGTTATTTATTTACTAAATGGCAAAAATTCAGAAACAGCACATGGCCAATTACACTGAATATCGTAAGAGAAATAACATTGACCACAAGACCATGTCCTCAGCAGGATTAGAACCTGTAACTCTAGCATTGGGATATATACACGCTAACCACCCCTCTACCAAAGTGTGCACGTCGAAAAATCGATTTTTACGTGTTATCTAATGGGAAACATAAATCATCCCATAGGATCGAACCCGGGTCTTTATGAAAATGAAAATAGTTATGAAAATGAAAATAAATACTATAAGATATATCGCGGCGTTTTTCAGGACAGTATACCCCGCGAATATGGAGGGATTATTGTACCACATTTTTGCCACCTTGCAATAAAAAACATAATTGGGAAATATTGTTTAGAAAGAAATAACGCGTAGAAAATTAGTGGTGCCTCGAGGAGGAAGGGGTTAGCAACAGCTAGTGGAAGTAGATAACATGTTAATTTTTTTCTCGTTTGTTTGCAAACTCTCGGGGCATGTAGCGGAATTCATTAACACGGTCACTAACGTCAACAGGTCGATCCCAACATGTACACAAGTTGTGGTTTGTATCGGGTGCGTTGCTTTGTGATTACTTTCGGGCGTTTTCACAGGCAAAATGTTCTCAAAGCCCTGAAATGTGGCAGAAAAACATGCGTCGAGTAATCCAACGAAGAGGCCTCTAGTTAGTTATTATTTTTACAACAATATTGTACTTATTATATATTTCCCTACATGCCATTTCTGAAAATTATCCCCTGAGAATGCACATTTGACGTATAGGGTGTCCCAGGATTTGGAACCCATGGGGAAAATAGAAAATAATCGTAACCAACGCATTTATAAAGTCGATTTTACATATTTCATGGAATAAACTGATATATTCAGCCATTAGGGTGTTTTATTTGCCGAAATATGTCAACTCGTCGCTAGAAATGTTTTTGTTTAACTTTAAGAAAATATGTCTATTTTCCCGATCAGTCCAGACACCCTTATATAATTAAGTCTACGGGAAAATAGTTTCGATATACGTCTTTTCTCTTTGTGTTCTTTTATCTTCGAGAACGGGTCCATGAGGTAAATAGAAGACTATATTGCGTAAAATTTTCATCTTCTACAAATGCAAGCAGCTTTATTTAGGACGTAATTGTATTATTTCCTAACCGTTGCATTTTTTCATCTACTTAAACTGCATGAACGAGACGACCTATGCCACGGCGAAGTTCACTTTTCCCAATCAGGAGTTGAGCAACGTCGCAAGAACGCCCGGAGAGATAAAACAGAAATGCATTCGCGCTACTCTATTTCAATTATATTTCACAATGATCACTTCCCGGAATGTTCGCAAGACCTCTACTTAACGGAGCCTATCAAGAGTAAACTAAAATACGATAATTGTAGGCTATGCACTATAACTGAAACGTTATACAGTATACGTCAACATACTAATTGTCTCTCAAACTCTCAGGATATTGCGAAATAATATGCTTTTCCACTTTCTCCGGTTACGCTAGCAGAATTCGGTGTAAGCTGAATGAACGAGAAGCTTGTGCAACGGCGAGAAAGCGATAAAAAAATCTGATGTGGCCAACACATGACTTTCTCCATATTTGGGGTATAGATATTTAAATTATTTTGAATAGCATTATAAGGCAAAATTATTTTTTCGTATCGTAAAAGAATAAAGTCGTCCTTATTGACGTCAATTATATTTTGAATATGTTTACAGAATTCACCGCTACATGGTGGTGGCGCTGTGTACTGGAAATTTACGAATAAATTAATAATCTACAAAATGGAAGTTTCTACGAAAATTTGTTTCAAACAAAACTTGGAAGAAATATTATTCTCTACAACTTTGGTCTTCACGAAGATTACCAATAACGATGTTTTTAAGGAGATATTTGACGGATACCGAAAAAACTATTTATAAATAATTCCTAAACAATAACTGCTATGGAAAATTATTTCAAATGAAAGTTGTAGGAAATTACATTCTCTATAACCTTTGTATAGAATTGTATATACAATAATGATGTTTTAACGGAGAAATATCGCAAAAACAGAATAGGGTTTCGAATAAACCTCGACTTCCAGTTAACCGGTATTGTCCTAAAACTAATCAGTTGTTTGTGCTCATGCTAAAGTGTTATATATGAAATTTGGTATTAATATGACAAGTACTTTTGGAGTTAGAGCGCCCACAATCACATACATCCACACACACACAAGGACATCATTCCGAAAATAGGCTAAACGTGTTCTATGGGCCTCAAAACGTGTATTTCCCTTGAAATCTCGAAGTCGATATTTTTCGTGATCACAATTCTTTCCCTATACTACGTATGGAGAAAGTAAAAAAGGTAAGAGGAACGTAGCGAGTGAAAAAGAAGGTACCGAGACAAAACAAACTCGAGTATTGTCGAAATTCTGTTCGTAAAATGACGCAAATTAAGAATCGATTGCGATAGAACACTCGATTAAGAATAAATTATCCTCAGGAACGAAACTATCGGGAGTTTTTCAATGCGACATCCGATAAAAGATTAATCATTTCGTGGGGTAATGCGATTACGGAGGATTTAGTAGGAGAAGAAACATTATCCGATCAACTCTTTCCATTCTCCGAAGAAAAAAATAATCGAGCTCAACTAATCGATTGAATAAAATCGAAAAATTACGTCCCTCAAATTCACGTTAACGGGTCGGGAAAGTCGAGATTCACATTTCGTTTACAAAGCGGCCGCCATTATTAGTGAATCGCCGTTACCCGATAATGAAACATTCCCTAGTTTTTAGAATCCACTACCGGTGAATCACCACTGATGACGGCAACTCTGTAGCCGAAATGCTTAACCTCGTCCCCAAAAAGTTTTTATGGATCCCGTTTTTCAGTCCCTTTCATTCCGCTTTTTATCCCATCTCAACACTCAATAAACTCCTTAATACTACCAATGAATAACTTAATGAAGACAGGAGCCTCGAAACATCACCCTCATTTGCATATTCGTCAAGCCTGATTAAGTCAACGTCGTCCTGACAGTGAAAAAATAACAATGAGTCGCTTCGAGAAAACCCCCCTCACCCGTTGAACTTCGCCATTCTTTTTACGCTCCATCGAGCACGAGGTTTATGACGAGGCGTAGAGGATCGTGACCCATCACCTCCAACCATACAATACTGATACCCACCCCCCCATGAGCAAGTGTAACACGGATGACCCCGGCACATCTATGAGAGGATAATGAGGGCACGGCGATGACGCTTTTAAGGAGCCAATGCGACAGAATTACGACTATAATGCCAAAAAAAACAGTTTCGTTGGATTGGTATGGCACGCGTCGATGCGACTGCGACCGACGCACGCGTCTTCGGTTTCGTCAGAACCTTCCACGAAGCGATTGGGAGAGCTCGGGAATCGGAAATGTTACGTCACCTCAAGCACGCGACGGAAGCGTCGCGAAATATTTTATGTTCGTGTAATTCCGATTAAAACTGTCGCCGAGAGAGTAGTGTAAGAGTTTCGGTATAAAAAAACAACGATCGCCGCTTTCTCGCGTTGCTTTGATTAGCGTTGAGAAATGTTTGAAAAGATGAAAAGTAAGATCCATCCGCGTATATCACTGGTGCCGGATACGGCCCGCGAAGTGATGATGAAAAATCAGTCCGAAAATTTTAACACAAATTCATACATTTTTATGGAAATCTTGATAATAAAACTTTTGATGTTGAAATGTTAACCATGAAAACCTTATTTAGAGTTGATTCTTACACATATGACACCTTGGAATATACATGTATGTATATATATATAGGTAACGTCCGATTTAAACTCTAATCCGACCTTCCGAAGAATTGGCAACCACCGGTGAGGCTCGCCATGTAGAAACAGTTGGGCACCACTAACGTACATAGTCGAGGAAACTCTCGCAATCGTACGACGGTTGGGAAAACCAAATCCGCATTTAGGCCGAAAAGGAGGCGTCCTCACTGGTAATTCACCGGTGGTCGATTCTAATGAGGGCAAATGTTGGACTCCACTATCGGTGAAATAGCTTTATTTACATTCGAGGATTACAACCTTTCGAAGCATCCATTCGTTGGCACTACATCACAATCAGTTTTTCGAGGGAAAATTATTGTCCCAATTACCTATCAACTCTTCCAAATCCTTTATTTATTAATAACCGGCATTTTTTTTCGGGACACTCCTAAAAACCAGCCGCGGAAAATTTTATGAACTAATTAACCTATTAGATAAGGGTCCTTCAAACTTTTTTTCCATCTTTTTTCCGTAGAATTAAGTAAATAAAAGTGAGGCACGGGAAATAATTCTATCTTTGTTAGGGTGAAGAGGAAATAAATAGAAAACTGCCCCGAGCAAATACATTAAAAACGAAGGGTAAGAATCGTTAAAGAGCGAAACTCCAGAAAGGATGATGTAGGCGTGATTCATTCACGAACACGTAATTCCCCCCCCCCCCCCCCCCCCCCCCCCCCAGAAGCACGAGAAAAATTACACGACGCTAAGCTACCTAAAGGTGACGAACGAGACCTCTATAACGGAATGAAAAACATTTTCAAGAAAAATCCAATCACGTGAGAAAACGAAGTGATTAAAATCCGACACTCGAAACTCGCTCCATCCGGCCAATAATAAAAAAAATATCCCTTCCAAGCTACTACGACTATCTATTTTTAAAAAAAGCAGTGTCGAAGCGTATTTCCGCCACTCTTGGAACGGTCCTCTTCGTTCGTTTCCCCCCCCCCCCCCCTCCCCCCGTTACGCTACCATTTTTCCCTTCGCTCGCTACGTAATTGGATTTCCCTCGAGCGGAGATGAGAAGAAAACGAGAGACCTCTAAGTGAGCGGGGGGGTTCTTTTTTAATGAATGCGTGGCGGAGAGGTTGGAAGAATGGGGGCGAGAATTAGGGGGGAGGAGAATGGGGTATCGGAATTAACCCTTTCATGCCTGAATTATATCTTACCCTAGTTACCATCTTCTGTGTCTTGACAAATACGTAAATTTACAAGCATTAATTAGCTAGCGAAATTCCATACGTACGTACACAGATAAAACGTTTATAATCGCGTACAATGTGTACGAAATATTGTTTAGCGCAATTTCTCATAGGATAAAGGACATAATATTATGTAAATCATAGGATAAAGGAAATAATATCACGTACACCATTTCTGAAAGGGTTAAGGGGGAGGGGAGGGTGGGGTCGCACTCGGCGCGCGCCAGGGACGCTATGAAGTAAGGGATCCAGAAAAAATTATTCGTTTATATAATATCGGAAATATTATATATCTCTGTTGAAAAATCGGTGAAACCTATCTTACGATCCTATAGATAAACGATTGTTAAGAGGGGTCACACGAGAGGGTAGTCGTCGGGAGAGGCTTCACTTTATATTTAGACTGTAGGGCTCTTGAATGTTTAGCGCCATGGGAGAGGGCGAGAAGGCGTGAATCTCCCACTGGGGAGCAGAATTAATCAAATCTCGGCGAAATATGCGCGGAGAAAGAGAAAGGCAATTGCAAAACAACGGCCGAAAAAGAAAGAGCGGAAAGAGAGGAAGGATCGGTTTGGATTCATTATGTTTGTACGAGCGAAATCTCATTCGTGCGAATAATATTATATGGTAAAATTGTGAGATGTTTTATCACTAGTCTTTTTTTTTTCAAAATGACACACTGTACGGACTGATAACAACTATTAAATTGACTTACGATGCTCGGTCGATGAGAATCATCTATTATGTATATCTTTATTTTAACGGCTGAAATTTTGATAAAACGCGAAAAATGCTGAACGTAAATTTGTCGTGAACATCACATTAGTTTATCGAATTAAAAATAAATTTTCTGACACCTTTTTCCCTGTCGCGAGAAAAATATAGCCCTATGATTTAAGACCTAAAAGATATTGAACGAAATATAAAGAATAGTTCATTGCGGAATGTATATCTGGCAACATCTACGACCTATAACTGCAATTATTAAACCAAGAAAACTTCAAAAACGCAAACGAGCCAGAATCGTGGTTTAGTCTTTTGATACGCCCACGAGCCGAACTCGTTATTAGGACACGGCGAGTTAACAGAAGCGTTTACTAAAAACCGATTAATTAAATTTCGCAGTGCAGATTTTAATTTAAGGACGCGATATACAGCAGCTCTCGTTAGAGAAATCTGAATTTACGGAAATCCTTAACCCGTAACCCTCATAAAAACCGTTCCTGAAAAAATCTGATGTGGCCAACACATGACTTTCTCCATATTTGGGGTATAGATATTTAAATTATTATGAGTAGCATTATAAGGCAAAATTATTATTTCGTATCGTAAAAGAAGACACGTCCTTGACGTAAATTACGTATATTTTGAATGTTTACGGAATTCACCGCTACATGGTGTTGGCGCTGTAGGCTGGTATTAAGAAAAAGCGAAATATATCCGAAATGGATGGTTCTACGAAAATTAGTTTCAAACAAAACTTGGAAGAAATATTATTCTCTACCACTTTGGTCCTTACGAATATTACCAATAACGATGTTTTTAAGGAGATATTTAACGGAAACCGAAAAACCGGTTATTTATAAATAACTCCTAAACAATAACTCCTATAGAAAATTGTTTCAAATGAAAACTGTAGGAAATTACATTCTCTATAACTTTTGTATAGAATTGTATATACAATAATGATGTTTTAACGAAGAAATATCGCAAAAACCGAATCGGGTTTCGAATAAACAGCGACTTCCGGTTATCCGTTATTGTCCAAAAACTAATCAGTTCTTTGTGCTCATGTTAAAGTGTTATGTATGATGATGTGTTAACGATACGGCATATACTTTTTGAGTTAGAGCGCCCACAATAACATACACACACACACATACACACACAGACCATTCCGAAAATAGTCTAAACGTGTTCTAGGGACCTCAAAACATGTATTTCCGTTGAAATCTCGATTTTTTTCATGAATACAATACTTTCCCATTACTACGTATGGAGAAAGTAACAAATAAACGACTTTATTTTATAGGTCGAAATATTATAACCACCCATAGGTATAATAGTTCATTTATCGACGTTTCTGAACAAATTTCAAAAAATTAATCCCACAGAATTGCCACCTTCGGCACCAACGAACCTAATCCCGTACGTGAAATTAAAAATCTTATTTTAATTCAACAAACAATGACGGAAATTTTCACGCGTGTGTATAAGCCAATTACTCGATAGATAATTCAGCCCGACATGCCTGATGCGCAGCTCCGTACCGAATCCTTTGACGGCGAAAACCAATTATCCGCCGCCGTCCATTGGAAAAAATGGGCATCCACTTCATTGAAGCATCCGTCCGTCCCTGTTCTCCCTCGATTCCGAGAGACGCAGTAATGGACTCCTCACCGCGGCACCCAGAAAGGAATTCCGGGTACGCCAGAGTCGACGGTCGGAAACATAATTAGGATATCGGTTCCGCGTCCACGAGACGAGAGGCGTACTACTAATAATCACAATTTGCCATGCCTCCGTCTGGGTGTCAATCAAGGAGGGAAACAAAAGAGAAACGCTAATTTGATACCGCCGCATTCCCGACTAAGTGGGCGCGGCTCGATACCCGTGAACATCCCTTTGCACTTAGTTCCACGTTTGTAGAAAAAAGTGGGTGGAGGGGTGGGAGCGGGTTTTCTGAGTGGGTGGGTGGGGTGTGGGAGAGTTGGGGAGAGAGGGAGGAAAAGGGATGGCTTAGGTAAGGGTGGGCAGGAATTGGAGGAAAAGGGGAAAGAGGAGGTGGGTTTGGGGCTCGGATCGATAAATCGACGCGATCATTGGGGAATCCCCCCTAGCCCAGGGGCTCTATAAAACCGCCTCGGTCGCAACCCTTCACCTAGGGTACGCCACGGACAAAAATCTACGGCACGCTTCGCGAAGAAAGATGCGATTTCGCGGACGTTAACATTAATCGGACGAAAGGGGAGCGATTCTCCAATATCTTACCGATCTTAATGATTTCGTAGACGCGATTGAATTTTCTATTGTTAATTTTCGGTGTCGATAAGATATTTAAAGTAGCACACATTGAGAGCATTATTGTTTAAAAAAACAAATCTTTAATTATAAATATACCCGATTAATATCTGATCAAGTAATATAAGAGAGTCAAAACCACGGAATACCCGTTACACAATTAAAGATTATTTAAAGCAATTCACGCGCAAATAATACAATAACAATAAATAATAACAATTAGCGGGACAATTGGATCAATTCTTTAACACGCAAAAATCGAAAATCCAAATCAAACAATACGGATACTTATAGAGATAATCTAATTTGCTTGAAGTGACTTTCGTAAAGCAAACTGTAAGGAACGAATAAAAACAAAATCTCCAAACTCCAACTAGTAGATGAATTAGAACCAATTATAGGTAGGAAAGGAAGAAGTTGTAATTTTATCGACTCGAAGGCGCCTAACTCCAAAAACTAGTTACGGTTCCGAGAACTTTTCCCAATGAGATACAATACGCTATAATACTCAAAAGCTTGAGTTTCTGAGTACGGGGCAGAACTCGTACCTCTTGAATGGGTATCCGACAGGATTTTCAAAGGTTTCCTAAAAATACGCCTAAGGTTTCGTTCGCCGAGGATTTGGAGAAATCGGAGATGAAAAGACCGCGGATGGGATAGGATAGCCTTACGAGAAGAATTAATTTCCAACAATGGGTAAGGTAAACACACTGTGCTCGATGAGCGTTTCTTTTCACGAAAGGAAACATGTCGGAATGATAAAGCGAGATGCATCTCCTTTTTACAGGAATGTAAAAAAAACCGTACGCATCGATTCCTTTCAAAATAATTTCCGTACTTAAAATGGTAAAAATGTGTTATGCTATTTTCATAATGATGGGGTTATATTTTTCACGTAGTAATTTTCAATTATATACATACAAAGGCACTCGCTAAATTTGTGACACATTTCTAATAATCAATGACGGAAATTTCAAAGCTCGGAGCTGCTTATATAGAAAAAGTAAGAAAAATCTATTCTCGGAAACAGGCGAGTTGTGGTTCAAAGGCAGTGAATATATCCTACATATGCTGATTTTCAGCCTTATCTAAAAACCCACTTCACGTAATCTATCCCAACGGGATATTGTACCATATTATATTAGGTTTTCCTTCAGTTGCCGCTCACCACACGGATAATCGCGAGCGACCGTCGACTTCAGATATAGCGTAGCACAGAAGTCGGACTGAAAACAAGTTCTTTCGAAAGGACAAAAATTTGCAAACTTGAATTTTCGATAAACAAGGCATTGATTGTTGATTTTTGGGGTAATCAAGATTTCTTTCGGCCTCTCATAAAGTCAAAATAATTTATGATATTATGATACTATGAACTATTTTTAGGACCACTTTGTCAAATGCATTTCTCGCCTAAGGTTGACAGCGGGGCATATGATAAATATAATATTAAAAAATATAAAGTGAAAATTTAACCAAGATCTGTACTCATATTAAGGTTTTTCTGTTCAAACTAATAATATTATGTCATGTTTCATCTTTCTTATTCTGTTTATCTTATGTGCTGTAACTTATTATACGATATTAAATAAGCTATATGAGGAATGGGTATAGAGTATTAAAGGTCAACCTCACATACACGAAGACATTATTAACCGATCAATAAAAATTCTCTCTTTTTCAGAATAAAACACCCAACTTAACTTTAACTGCCTTATTAATAAGCTCAGAATAAAACAATATTGGCACTAAAAAGAGCTTCGTGTTGGCTTTGAATAACTGAAACCAAATATATTCGGAAGTTTTACTTATAAGCATGACGTAGACCCTCGCTTAATTTATAATATGAAAACCCCAATTTTATACCGAATCAAATCTACATTCACGGTAATTGTTTCATTGAGAAAAAATGTAGATGAACGACAGAGAGGAAGATACGTAAAAATACAAAGGCAAAAACACAAGTTGTACAAACAGTGGAAGCAGATCCATGTTTATCCTCACTCAATCACATATTCTGGCCACCCATGTCTCCCTGCAAATATTTGTATCCTTCCGAGGTTGAAACGAAGCTTTGTCAGAAAAATCAATATCGAAACCGACCGAAGAAAACTCTGATTAAAATACAAGCCCAACTCGATAACTTCGCCAATACGATTAAGTCCTCCGTATTTCAGTCGGTAAGAGTGAATCTAACGGTACGGTTTTTAAAAAATATCGAATAACCGATCTCACCTTATGGCTGAGATCAAATTCGTGATCAAGGCACAACCCCCAAAGACATAAACGCTTCGAGAAGACCGGATGTAAATACGGAAGAAGTGCAGCTATCGTGGGCGGTAAATCATCAATCGTTCATTCGAAGTCGGCGAATTACCACTGATGGTGGTTGATTTGTGGCCGATACGCGCATCGCGTTTTCCCAAAGGTTTTAGGAGCCTCTGAGTTATCTCGATTATCAACTTCCCTATGAAGGAATCAAAGCCTGGAAGGAAATATGCCGATTGGATTTAATAATGCCTATCTAAAATCGATTCTGGACGCTTTAAAAAGGATTAAAGTGTATTGAAATATAGCCCTACGCCTTGATTTATAACGATTTTAACGGCTCCTGATATTCATAAGCCATTTTTTTGTTTGGATAAGTCGCAAGGCTCGAAATATATTCTAAAGGAAGCGGTTCCCAAACTTCGGCACGCGTGATACCGATGATGCACGTCAAGTATAAAAACCGTTGGGGGGGGGGGGGGGGGGGGTAACCCTAGTTATTTATTGATTTTTAAAAATAATTTCCTTCTACGTCTCTCCTTATATTTTATAATTTGAAATTGTTAGCCCGTAATCTTATCACGACTTTAACGCCACGGTGAAAAACGGCACATAGGAACTTGTATAAGTGCGAATCTCAAGGGAAACACTTACAGAAAATTCGAGTTATAGAAGAAAAATAACACGTAATGTATTTTTCCCTTTAAAATGAATTCACTTCGAGTTTTGAAAAATTCGAGTCATGTAAACGTTCGACTGTACTTAATAAAATTCCTACGGCGTATTTTCGAGGGAGCCGATGCAGAGAGTCGATTCAATCCTCCCGAGGGGTTCGAGGGGGAGAAAAACTTCTCGCACCACCGCTCTATTGCATGACACTAACAAGCAAAACAGTGACACGTATTCTAACGGCACACTCCCCCCCTCCCCTCCCCCTCCCCCCCCAAAAAGCGACAGATCACAACATTTTCTCATTCCTTCAAAAAATTTTAAAACCCTAAAGAAACGCACCTCTCGCGTTACACATCATTTACCCGTTTCGAGGCAAAAACCCGACATAGGTCGCGTGCGCAGTATTATGCAAAAGGAAAACGCGACACGGAGGTTAAAAAAATGGAAGAAACGCGAGAGGAGAGAGGGGAAAGGTTAGGAAATAAAAAAAAGGGGAGAAAAAGAACGAGACGGGCGGGAATATATCCTCTTTTTCCTCCCAAACCTTTTTTTTCTTTTTGGCAGACGGCGGCAGGACTGGATTGACGCCAACCTCACACCCTCGAGGGCGGTGTCCAGCCGTCAATTATTGTACGGAACTCGCGTGGGATGCGAGGGTGGGAGCGAACCCACGGGTGAAACGACTGTCCCACCCCCTCCTCCCCCCGCTCCTCCCCCCCTCGGCCTCCACGACCCCTTATCCGTGCACACTTCCTTCCTCCCCCCCCCTCCTTCCCAACCCCCCTCGCCAGGTCGACTTCCTCCTCCTCACCCGCACGACTCCCTGGCGAACACCTCGCCCTCCCCGACCACTTCACTGAGCCATCACGCACCGGTGAGTATGCAGTCACGCGAATCCGTTATGCGGTTTTTCTCAATCAGGGTCAAGACGAAGACAATGGGGAGGCAAGGAGAAGAAGGGGTCAAGGGGGGAGGAGGAGCCGGAAGGAGGGATGAAGAAGGGGAGGGGGGGGAGGGGGGGACGAGTATGATGGTCAACCCGAATTAAGAGGTGAACCGAATGGCGGTACGAATTTAAACGTTTCGGAACCCGTGTTTGAAAACTTCGGTTGGATACGAATAATACGTGCTCCCCCCTCCCCTCGGTGGACGATGAAACGGCGTTAACGACAGCGTCGCCAAAAATATCCTCGATCGATTCTTTTCTGCGAAATATTTTATCGACGGAGGTGAGGCGTTTTAAGCTGTTAAAAGACCCCGGCGAACAATTAAGTCTTACTCGCTATAAAATGAACCGTCCGTACTAACAAGAGTATTGTTGCTAAATAAAAGGAATAATAATAAACGTTCGTTTTGCGTCCAAGTTATTCATTCCACTGCATCAAAAATGAGGCATTTTAGCCTGTCCCTTCCCAATATATAATCCATCAAACACACAAAATCAAGTATCATGATTCTAACTTCATAATTAAAAATTCATAATTCATAATTTTCAGGTTCTGCCTCCATTTTTTACATTTAATTAACTTTCCTTCGTGTATATCTATTACTGTTACATAATTTTTATTCTGTATTTCCTTGTTCCCCCTCTGCACACAAAATCCCCATGTTTCACCACTAAGGAATAGTTTCTTCTGAGTACCTATACCTATGACTTATATTTTGAGTTAATCCTCTTTTGTTATGTTACATTTTATTTTATGTCATCGTTAGGTGGAAGAAGGGACGGCATAACCCGCCGCCAATTAAGGAAAGCAGAATTACCGAAACCTGCTGAAAATTTATAAATATATCAATATCCTGATAGAAACCCAAGCTTATTTTCACTTTCTCATACGAAGTATCGAGCAAGTATTGTTATCGCTAAAAAATTCGATCTCAAATTTTTTATGGAAATATACGTTTTAGGTGTCGCTGAATCCGAAAAAGTGGTTTTTGCAAGGCCGTCTGTCTGTCTGTCTATTACTGGCTCTGGAGTCTGAACGGTAAGAGAGAAAATGAACGAAATATCGTACTTAGGCATTTTATCATACTGAGCAGAGTATACGTAGAAATGGTTGACATTGCTCAATAATTAAGAGTAGTTTATTCTACGCGTTTTTAACAACAATTCGATTTTCTCAAAAACGGCTACAACGATTTTGATCAAATTTCGTACAGTTACTTGAGTATACATCTACAATAATACTAGGTATTTCATTTATCTCAATGAATGAATATAAGGCTAGTTTATTCTTGGAAAACTTGAACAAAAATTGATTTTCTAAAAACAGGCTCATACGATTTTCATTTTCTAAAGATAACTAAACGACGCATAAATATATGAGAAAGTTTGTACAATGTATGTTGTGCCGATTTTTTAATACGGCGACCGGCGAATAAAATTTTAAGTAAAATATATATTTATTAGAAATACGAAGGGCGACGATTTCATAGCGAAAGAAATAAGAAATTATCGAAAGTTTAGGAATGACAGGAAATTGTGCAAATACGAGCAAAAAGCGATAACCGAAAAAACTAAATTATAGACCTCAGAGAAAAATTCTGGGGACTTAAAAAAAACCAAAGCCCTAGCAATAGACTGGATTTAACAAAATCATAGATTCGTGAAATACACCCCTTCGAGCAAAAAAAAACCTGCATTCAGGTCAGAGTTTGGAAATCCTTCCCCCTTTATCCTCCACAAACGGTTATTTACTTTCTCATATACTACGAAGTATATAGAGAAAGCATTGTAATCGCAACAAATTCGATCTCGAGATTTTAATGGAAATATACGTTTTAGGTGTACCAGAGTCCGAAAAAGCGGTTTTCGCAATGCCGTCTGTCTGTCTGTTCGCGGCTCTAGGGCCTAAACGGTACAGCGAAAATGAATGAAATCTCGCATTTTATCATACAGAATAGAAGGTATGAAGAAATGGTTGACATTGCTCAATAATTAAGGGGAGTTTATTTTACGAATTTTTAACAACAATTTGTTTTCTCAAAAACGGCTATAACGATTTTGATCAAATTTCGTACACTTACTTGAGTTTACGTCTTTAATAATACTACATAGTTCATATTTCTCAAGAAATGAATATAAGGATAGTTTATTATAGGCAACTTTAACAACAATTTGATTTTCTTAAAAACGGCTTCAACCATTTTGATCAAATTTCGTACAGTTACTTGAGTTTACGTCTGAAATAATACTACATAATACATATTTCTCAAAGAATGAATATAAGGGTAGTTTATTCTCGGGCGACTTTAAATAACAATTGGATTTTCGAAAAGAACGGCTCATACGATTTTCACCAAATTTCGTATTATTTAAGTTGATGTTTATAACGATTCTACATAGTTCATAGTTTTCAAAAGATAACTAAACGACGCATTAGTATATGAGAAAGTTTGTACAATGTATGTTCTACTGATTTGTTTTGTTTCAGGTGGCTGCATACCATAAATCAAACCCCTTATCCAGCACACCACTCAGCATTTGGCATTCCCATTTTCTCTCTCCCCCTCTCCCCTTCTCTCTCACCAGACTCATGTCGCCCGAGACCAGATTCCTTCGATGCTGCATTCCAATGAACCTGATTATTAAAGTCCACTTTCATCACTCGAATCTAACCACCGGGGAAATAAAAACAAGAAGCTTTTTTTCTTCGCCCGAATCCCTTTTTTGTTCGAAACCAATTTGGCGAAAGGTGTTGCCAAACACGCCGTCAATTGAATAATACCGAGAGGTGTGAACAAAACCATTTCCCTCTCGATCCTCAGACGCAAAGCCGTTTGGAAATGTGAGTCATCGGCTGATGACAGCGGCCAACTCACGGTCTACCAATAACAATACGTTTAAAACACGAAGGAATTCCGGATCTGTGCCAATGACTCCTTCCGGACTACGCGAATCGAATCGCGATTGAGGTGTTAAGATGTCGCTTGCTTAAAACCAATCGTTATTTAACCCCCTTTACATATCCACTGGAGAATATCTCCTGGTCGAAGACGATTATAGTGTACTCCCGATTAACCGGGCAACGAATAACAGGAATTTCGATTAACCGAGATTTTGATTGACCGTAATTGTTAAAAATTTGAGTTTTTTATTCTTCATTACGTACAGTAATGTGTGCGGCATTTACTCGCCATATATGTATACCTAATAAAGGTATAATAAGGTAGTAAATTATTTCTTGAGTTACTTAATAGATTACTTCCTTCTCCTTAATTGTTTCCATTACTCTACTGATATTTACTTAATTTTTCATTTGTGTACACTATGGCATGGAATATCCGATTACTCAGCATAAGGTAAAACGGGAGTTCGTCGTATTAACTGGGGACTTGAAATGAATCGATAAATTGATCAAGACGGGCGAATATTACTTAAACCGTTTTCATAGCGACTTCCCGATCTTGAGTATCATTTTCTATGACAAATGAAGTTTAGTTTGAGAGATTGAAAATATCTTAGGGCAGAAAAAATTCCGTTTTGGCCTTGAAAACCGATATTTGTTATTCAAGATGATCGAACGTAATTAACACTATTTCCAAAGTGACATTTTGTTTCTTTTTCAGAATCTATTTTCAGTGAATTACCAATGGAGACAGACAGCTGCATTGTAGCCGATATTCCCATCTCGTCATTCTTAACCTTGTTATGGCTATCGGAGATACATAAGATAATAATTCAGTTTATCAATTTTTATACTTAAGCGATTATTCTTAAAATTGTTTTTAGCCTTCATACGAGATCGATAATCCTCGAATGAATTATGTCTGAGAAATTAAGAATAATAATTTTTTAACAATCGAAATATGCGTCCCACAAACCAAACAGCGCGAGAGAATACACATTTCACAGTAAACATTTTGAAATATGTTCTCGAGTTTTTAGCTAAAATATATAAAGCCTCAATAAACAATTAAATATGGTTTTTTATTAAGCCATAACCGAGTCGTCAAATAAGATTAGAAGTCGTTAGCACCACGCCTTCAATTCTCCAGCTTAATCTGTTATGATCGAGATAATAACTCAAATAAGCACCTTATGCCAACTCATTCATAGTGGAAATGTAATTAAAGCATAAAACCTTAAGAAAGCTAAGCCAAATACCCAGCACAAAGATACAACTCATTTCAAAGCTGAGGAATATCACTAAGAAGTAACTGAAATGGCGGCATCCCTCGATGGGATGGAGGTAATGTGCAAAATTTAAAAGAATATATTTAATTAAGAGATCAAGTTGAACATTCACGATTAAAAATATTAGTGCATATAAAATATGCTAATTTTCTGGATGAAAATTGAGATTTTCATTCGTTTATGTATGAATTACCCCTCTAATTGAAATCGAACCATCCTTAAAAGTCATAGAACGTACAAAAATGTTACTACATAAAACTAATTCCTACGATTATATTTCAGTTATAAAGTAAAATGATGAAATAGATAAAATACTTACATGTTTAAATGGCTGTCGATGAAAGAGATGCGATGGGTGAATTACCACTGAAGATGTCTATTTTTTGGCTTAATGCATAAATACTTTACCAAATCGTTCTCCGGACACACGAGTTATCTATTCATCAGTTGGATGCAAGCCATTAGGTGATCTCGGAATTCATACTTTTAATAATTCATTTCTCAAATCCAAATCGATAGAAGGTTCTTAGAAGGATTTTTTAAAAAACACTTCCTTCAATGTTATAAAACCATTATATGGAAGGAAGAATGTACCGGCGGATCCAGTGTACGGGGCGATCCGACCTCACCCCCTTGGATGGCTCTTATTGTCAGCCACTGAATGCATATAAACATCCATACCGTGATAAATTCCTTGATTCCGCACCACAAGAGTAAAGGATAAAAAGATTCTGAAAGGGGTAGAATAAAGGATCGTCAGCAGTGGAGGATTCAGGAGTGTGGGAAGGGCGACCCCCCCCCCCCCCCCACACCCTCTTCCCCTTGGAGAAATTTCTGGATCTGCCCCAGGAAGAATGAAATTAATGGGTAAACACTGCAATTCCGACATATTGCTTGGAAATACAAGGACACCACCCCAGCAATCGGTTATTCATTTGATTTACAACAGAATGAAGAATATGATATACCAGATGTTGGGAGCACTTCTTAAAGTCAATAATAAATGTTTCTCTAAGATATAAGGATACGCCAAAATAATTGGAAATCTCTGTGTGGGATGATTATTTCCTAGTAATAAAATTGAAAAGATTTTATTGAAATTTACCAAATACTTGGGTGGCTACAACCATAGCCGAACCTCCATAAATCGATGTCTAACGCTCCAATCGAATACACCTAAAACCGTTGCACCTATAGGACACTTGTCATATCACTCATATAAGTAGAGTTTTGTATAAAGGGAATGTTTACGACTTCCTTTGATGTTCGATTTATCGAGATTCAATATGAAAGTAAACGTAGAAAAGACATCTTTGTCGTATTTTTCCGTTTAAGAAAATATGGGTTTCGTCATTTTCAAAATTTCAGAATAATAAAGTTATATTAGAAAGCAAACCTTATTAATTATTAGGAATACGAAATATTTTGAAGCCTTAGAATAGATCAAACTTAAACATCAAATTCGACTTTCAAACATTACGCCTATGGCATCAACCTCGAACAAAGACTTAAAAAGTTTTAATTAACCCTTTCCATGCAACGAACGAGATATCTCGCCATTAATTTACGTGTCCACCGTGCTACGAACGAGATATCTCGTTTTGGAACCAACGTTTCTGACGCCTGCACATGTATTTTTATAAAAATGTAAACATAGAGTATCCTGTGCATTAAGCACTTTAAGGCAATCAAAATATTTCAGCTACATATTATAACGTACAAAAACCCGCAAAACTGGCAAAAAAAAACAATCATTACGAATATATTACCCGCTCGGAAACAGGAGAATTAGTCTGCCACGGTAGTTCAGTGGTAGAATATCCGCCCGGCAAGTGGAAGGCCCGGGTTCGATTCCCGGTCATGGCAGATTTTTTCTCCTGTTTTTTCATGCTCAGTACGAGAATGGTTTGAAATAACTCCGCATTCTAAAGGAATAAACGACACTCCTCAATCAATAATCCCACGTCAGTTTTCGAATGAGGATGGAACAAAAACATTTTTTTTAACTCCCATCTCTCCAGACGACTTTACAACAGGTTTTTTTTTTCAAACAAAACCAATCCAAAGCGTGGTGCAAATACGAGAAAGAAAAAAATTATAACAAGCGTTAGAAACAGCCAGACGACGGGGGGAGGAGGATAAAGAAAAAAATACAAACAATCGACTCACCACATCGAGAGGAGCATCTGGACGTCCAGCCTTTCCATGGACAACTTCCTCTCCAGCTGTTCTTCAAGGGAAATACCGCTCTCAGGAGACGAACACATCTTGAGAGGAGGATTGCCCTTCTTTTTTTTTTAATATAAAACAGCTATAGGGGCGTCCCCGGTTGGGTGGGGTGGGGGAGGGAAAGAGAGGAGTGGTAGAAAAAGGAACGAAGAGATGGGTAATACTTCTCGTCCCTCCTCACCGCACCCAAAATAAAGAAAAACGACACCACGCCCTTTTAAACGATAACGAACACAAACATCGGGTTTAGGGGGAATAAACTACAAACTATTACACCACCACGAACGACATCCCACTCAAAACGATTAATCCACTGCCATTTAGTGTACAACACCGAAGATTATAGGGAGTATAATATGGGGGAGGGATTACGCGGCGCTAAAAAGCTCACTAAAAGGGAACGGCGAAGACTACTGCTAAACTAAAACCCCCGTCTATTAAGATATATGCGGCGGCGGGTATAAGTTGCGATAAGGGTTGACATAGGCCTTCCTCGATTGGCTCGAGAAAAGCCTACACACAATCCTTCCCTCCTTCCACCTCGGAGCTCACCGCTTCTTTTAAACTTCTCCCTCTTGCTCCGAGGTCAACACTAAAGCGAGACCAGTTCTCGCCTCGACAAAAGACTCCTACCCATCTAACGCTCAACCTCCTCATCCTCTTCTTCCTCCAGCTCCTCCTCCTCTTCCTCCTCCTCCTCGCTGTTCCCCCCTAACCCAATCTTCCGGGCAGATACTTCAACCATTTCCCTCTTTGTAGCCTTCGGCTTTCTGTTACGCACCTGCCACGGAACCCTGGTCTTTCTTTTCTTCCTAGCTCTCTTTACCCGCCCTATTTCTCCCCGCTGCTTGATTAACTTTCGGGTGGGGGGGAACAGAGATGCAACTCTTTAACGGAACTACATCCGAATGATCCAGATAATTCAGTGGACCCCCGCGAAGAACCCGGTTAAGTAGAGGATGTAAAAGATCAACTGCAGGTGGCTTAAGTTGATCTGATTATTGAGTGTTCCTCAGAGACGCATTCGGTAGCACCACCTGTAAGGCGGGATGATCACTTCCATTCCTGTCGCGGGGGCTGAGGTGGGGGGGAGGGTTAGGGGGGGCTGTCGCCGGCCTGGCCCGATTAATCGGAATACGACCGGATAAGGGGAACGGATCCGCGCGGCGGGAATAGAAGAGTCGGAAACGGTAAATAAATACCGAAATCTCGCGAAACGCTTCGAGATGTTATCTTCGGAGAGGGGTGAGATAAGAAAAAGAGGACGCGGCACTTACCTCGACAACAATGCAACTCTTTCCCTCGACCTAAAGCTGGTTTATAAGTGAGCCCGTGACCCTAAAGAGATCCTCAAAAAAATAAAAATAAAACCGGCACAGAGTAGCTGTTAAAACGACCGCGTCACTCGAAGAAAACCGATTAATCGGAAACCTAGGTCCTTTGTGGAGGAAACCTTGAGGATTTGACGTAGCGATAAAGTGGGATCGCGGAAAGGCGAGGAGAAAGGGTGAGGAGGAAAGGCGAGGAGGAAAAGCGAGGAGGGAGACGGGAGATAGGAGAGAGAGAAAAGCTTGCGGATGCCCGGGAAACGGGCGTGGACGTTTTAGGGAGGGGAGAACCTCCTAAACCCGTCGAGGGTTATCTAAACGCGGTCTACGAGACTGTGAGAGGACTGCGTGACTCACGCGCTATCGACTGAACCTGAATGTTCTGCGGGCAGAGATGGAATGAGACAGGCTCTAAGCGGGCAGCAGTCAGAAAAGGAGAGAGGGAGGGAGAAAGGGAGGGAGGAAGGAAGGAAGGGAGGAAGCGAGGGAGGGAGCGAGGGAGGGAGCGAGCGAGGGAGAGAGGGAAGGAGGGAGGGAGAGAGGGAAGGAGGGAGGGAGAGAGGGAAGGAGGGAGGGAGGAAGGGAAGGAGGGAGAGAGGGAAGTAGGGAGCGAAGGAGGGAGGGAAGGAGGGAGGGAAGGAGGGAGGGAGGGAAGGGGAGAGAGGGAGGAAAGGAGAGGGAGGGAGGAAAGGAGAGGGAGGGAGGAAAGGAGAGGGAGGGAGGAAGACAGGAAAAGAGGGAGAAAGGGAGGAATGGAGATAGGGAGAAAGGGAGGGAGGGAGAGGGAGGGAGAGAGTGAGGGAGGGAGAGCGGCGGGGAGGGAAAAAAGATGCGGCAATCGGCCATGCGCAAAGAGACATGGTGAGGAAGGAGATAGGGGTGGGGAGAAGGGAGATAAGGGGAAAAGGGGTGGTGAAGGGTACGGAAAGAGAGAGAGAGAGAAAGGAGAGAAGTAAAGGAGACGAGGAATGAAAGAGGGAGGAGGCGGTATGAGATTAGAACCGCTGTGGATGTGAGGGAGAAAAGGAAGAGGAAGAGGACTGAGGGAGGGAGGAGAGTAAAGAGGGAGGGGCAGACAGGGAAGAAATGAGAGGACGCGGGTGCGTAACAGGAGATAGCTGGTAGCGTGAGGATAGGTCGGGAACAGGTCGAAGGGAGAGCGCAATAGAATGAATCGGCAATGCGGAGAAAGGATACGGGTTAAAGGTAAATAATTTAACAATTGTACCACGCAGCGAAGAAGAAAAAGGGAAAAATTTTCGAAGGGAGCGTCGTTAATAAATGAAACCGTCGGGCGACGCACCGATATTATTTATTCAGGGAAATAAAACGATTCGGTGCCATGTTTAAAAAAAATCGGTACAATATACATTGTACAAACTTTCCCATATACCAATGCGTCGTTTAGTTATCATTTGAAAAATATGAACTATATAGAATTGTTATAAACATCAACTTAAATAACTATACGAAATTTGGTGAAAATCGTATGAGCCGTTTTTTTCGAAAATCCAATTGTTATTTAAAGTCGCCCGAGAATAAACTACCCTTATATTCATTCTTTGAGAAATATGTATTATGTAGCATTATTTCAGACGTAAACTCAAGTAACTGTACGAAATTTGATCAAAATGGTTGAAGCCGTTTGTAAGAAAATCAAATTGTTGTTAAAGTTGCCTATAATAAACTATCCTTATATTCATTTCTTGAGAAATATGAACTATGTAGTATTATTAAAGACGTAAACTCAAGTAAGTGTACGAAATTTGATCAAAATCATTATAGCCGTTTTAGAGAAAATCAAATTGTTTTTAAAAATTCGTAGAATAAACTCCCCTTAATTATTGAGCGATGTCAACCATTTCTTCACACCTTCTATTCTGTACGATAAAATGGGAGATTTACGAGATTTCATTCATTTTCGCTCTACCGTTTAGACTCTAGAGTTGCGAACAGACAGACAGCCGGCATTGCGAAAAACCACTTTTTCGGACTCGAGTACACCTAAAACGTATATTTCCATAAAAAATTTTAGATCGAATTTTTTCGCGATAACAATACTTTCTCAATATACGTACCTCGTATGTGAGAAAGTAAAAAGAATAAACACCGGAAGGATATCTCATAATATATTCAAGTGATGGATCTTGTGAATAAAATAACGGATGTATGTGTACGCCCAGTTCGCTGAAAAATGGCGATTGGAGGACTGGCTGTTGGTACGGAGGCACTTTTTTTCTGTTTTCCTGAAACCCGACAGGGAAAATTGATACTCCGTCGGTCCTATAAAAACCGAACTCTTTCGTTCGATTTACTTACAGACAGTGGCGTAGACATGGTTTTCTCAAGGAGTGTGTTGACGGTCCCGGTCTTACACAGTAAATGCTAATATTTATGAGCATGAAAAAGTGAAAAAGTGTTATTCATTTTTTAAATAATCTTTAAGTGTGTGGCCAGCTTATTTCATTGCACGGTTTAGGTTAATCATCGTCTGCTAACACGGAATGATTTCAATTGAAGGAATATTTCTGTCAAAAACTTGTAATCCACGGAGGAAATTGAAATATTTTATTTTCCACATACCACAAGGAGGGTGTTCAAACACCTAAACACCCTCCCGTTGACTACACCGCTGCTTACGGATATTTATTGCAGTACCTGTCTATTGCGAAAGCTCCCATACTGAATGCCGCTACTGATTCTAAGGGACGCCGCGGAAAATGTTAAATAAATAAATCGATAATTTCTAAATGTTGAAAAGTCTTTAGGACAATGAATTTTTAATTTAGTAAATTCTTATAAAAGAATGCGTTCAAACGTTATAATGCCCCGATTGCATAAATATGCAAGCTTGTTATCAAGGTGGGGATACCGCGAAATACTGTTATCTTTTAAAGGATGCCGCGCCTACAAAAAACATTGGGAAGTAGTGTTGCAGGGTGTGGCTTGCCATACGCACCGCCATAATAAGGCGACCAACGCCTAACGCAAAACAAGCGAAAAACATCTTTTCGAACATATAAATATTATGAAGATGCTCGAACACTACAGTTAATTAAACATTTTCTTATTTATAACGGGAGAAAATTAGCATTTTACGACTATTTCTTTGGGAAAGCGCTCACTTAAACCCTGCCATAAGATGATAGATACCCCCAGAGGATGTGCAATGGACCATTCCGTTTCCAGGAAAACTGCAGCAGGAAAGTTCCATCCCGGAATTATCGGAACTCGGGATTGCATAGTTTAAATCAATACTTTACACGGCAATTCAATGTGACCTCAAATATGTTTAATTTTTCACATTTTTATGCATTCAATTTGGAATCGGAAAAGTCACATCCCTGGGATTCTCGGAACAGAGGAATGCCAATCAATAGATTTCATCATAATTAACGACCATTGAGATTCATTCCAACGATTATCTGCGTTGCTTATTTTCATGTAATTAAACAATGTAATTGCTCATGTGCTCGTCTGACTGCATTTTTGTCCACGTAATATTACCGGAATGGTTATTTTGCGACTGATTTTCGGTCTCCATCAACGTGTCGAATAGCTTTATAAATAAATATTTTTTAAACTAGCGAGAATTTTGTTGAACTTCTAATAGAAATGTTCTAAAATAAATAGCTACTCTAGGAAGGCTTTCAGTGTGAAAATACATCATTTTAACGCCGAATAAAAATCCGAATGAACAAAAGATTTTCATGGGTATTACCAAAATCTAAAACAAAAGATTTTATCTTTATCATAACGTCATTCTGTTCTCGCCATACAACGAACGCGCATGCGCTTTTTATAGAAATGTTTCCCTATTCCTCTCAGAATGAGGCTTAAGTAGTACTTCTAGAATAAAATATTATAGATATATTCAAATCTCATATGTGACTCTTTGGTCAAAAGGTAAATTTTTTTAAAAAAACAAGCCTCAAACATGCAATTACAACTAACAACACTGCTGTTGCTGCTGACTTGGAGGGAGTTAGGCGAAAGCTGGACGTCAAAATCGGTATATTATGTAACCGGGCTATATATAATAATTTATCAGAAAGGTTTCTTATGCAATGTTATTTATGACATTAGTCTCTATAAATGGACGATTTTTTCACAGAATCCTTGCTAGAATTTGTGAGTACACTGATGCTTTGTAAAAATCGATACGAAATAATAATTGTCGCGCGAAAAGATTCATATTCGGGGTTATAACCTACATAAACACCGAATTTCGTCAGAATCATTTAAAATGTCTCGCCAGTAGAGCCGTGGTTTTCAATTGTTTTTGCTGACATGCCCCATAGAGCACTTTTAATGGCCGCCTACCCCCCAAGTACCCTGCCACACACCATTGCGGTGGCTTGCAGGGTGAACTATAGATATAGATAAGTACAAGTTAAAGTGATAATGACATTTTTTAACACTTGCATTAAGATGAAGAACTCATGTTCATAACATTAAAAGTCATATATTTGCTAATTTTTCTATTTTATGAAGTTATTCTTAGTCTTCAAGCTAAAACTTTTGATTCCTAAGTCATGCATGAAAGACGAACTAAGAATAAAAATTGTCATCTTTGACATTTACGCATACCCGTTCACAACTCTCGACTTCCCTCTAAGACAGAGGTTCCCCACCTGGTTCTCGCGACCACGGTCGTGCTCTTTGGCAGCCTCACCGTGCTCTTATAAGATGATTAAAATCGCTTTTCTTAGCGCCGGTGATTTTAGCTGATCGCCAGTTTCCTTTATAAACGTTTCAAAGAACATAACTAATAACATTGACCTTGATTTGCCTTCGTTTGTTATCATACCTACCTATGTAAATGTGTGGTGGTGCACGCAAGATGTTCTAAAAAATAACATGGTGCTCGCCGCACCCAAATGCTTGAGAACCCGTGCTCTAAGGGTACGCATACCACCGGTTGAAAACCCCGGCCCTAGAGTCTCGCCAAGAAGACAGGCCACAGACAGACGGAAGGAGCATTTAAATGTACTTATTCAACAAAATCTTGAGAAGATATTTTCCACCAACACAACACTTCCTTTGCATACTTCTTATGTGATAAAGTAAAAGCCAGTAATGATAATTTATACCAAAAAAATTGATTTGAAGAACACTATTTCAATCTATGTCTACATTGTATCAAAGATGTTTATTCGAAAAGAAATTCTATTTTCGTCTATGCGTAACAAGTAGGGTACGACGAGAGAAACAAATGATGACAAGGAACGAAATAATAAGATTAAAGAGGAGGAACGGTTTTGATAGAAAACTGAATTTATGAAGAATGAGGTTAACGAGGAAGATGAAGATGAGTGGAAAAATTTAATGGAGATGACGGAAAATTGGATCATTTCCTATGGAAAACTAGTATTGCGAAGACACCGCACCAGAATCTTAGCTGGCTGACAGGCAATGATGATGTAGTTGGATACCTATAAGGGAAAATCGAAGCAACGGATCGGAAATTGGATAGGCAGCCACCGTTTATGAGAATCCATGCAGGGATAAACAAATTTAATGGCGCTTTCTCATCATGTTATAGTCAATCGAGGATGAGTTATTACTTAAGAGAGCGGAAATAATATTTTTCCACCTCCTTCCCTGAAAAATGTGTAAAACCCAAAATTAAAAGTTTTAAATGTATACTAGCCATTATCCTAGATAATTTGATTCCTCTTTCATGAAAAGTTTCAGTGGTGAATTAAAAAAAATTATGTCTAACTAAAACTATGTTCCAAGACCTATCATAAAGATAATATTATTGAGAATATATATGAAAATGAATTAACTCAACTGACAGCAAATGACACAAATAAGAGGCAACAGAATCATGGAACCCTTTTAATGATATTGCCAAAATTATTAAAAATAAAAAATAATCTGCACCCCTGTCAACCTTTTTACTATCACTGTTCCAAAATGAGTTTCTTTATTTGAAGGATAAATATGTACATATCATACCTCTCTAATGCATCACCTTCTTTTTTTAAAATAGCTATATCTGCGCGTCTCACAACTGAGAGATATCAGGATCGAAAAATTAAACTCATATTTATATCAATTAAAGGAAACTTATTTTTTATAGCTTCATCTTTCTGCCCGTTGGTTACCATTGAACTTATTTCTTTTTAAATGCTTCCCGAGGTTTCTTTATTCAATGTAAAGGCTAATAAAAATATTACTTTGTTCGAATAAGGATTTTAGAATGGCTAGTTTTTCTTTGAATTTTCCACTCTTTCGGAAATTCTTGAATTTTTATGTTATACTTTAGTAAAACTTTTTATGATAAGCATATTCGGTTTTTAGAATTTGATGAGAAGACATACCGTTTCCAGGAAAGCTGCAGCAAGAACGTTAATCCCAGGAATCTCGCATAATGTTGGAACTTCTAATAGAAGGGTTCTAAAATATGATCAAACTATTCCAGGATGGTTTTCTACGTCAAAAGATATTAATTCAATGTAGGATCAAAATATGGTAAAAAACGAGAGATTATCTCAGGTATCTCCAACAGCCATAACAAGGATTTTACTTGTATCATACGATCACTGTGTTCCCCAACACACCTAACGCGCAAGCTCTTTCTCTAGAGAGGTTTCCCTATAACTTTCAATGTGAGACTGGACAAGAACATCTACAATAAAAAATGTTATAAATATTATAGAATACAACAGGTGGCACTTTGGTCGCAAGGTAATTTGTTGAACAACATATCTGAAACATGCATTTTCCCTAAATAACAGTACTGCTGCTGTTGGAGTAGAGATAAGGCGGAATTTGTGCTTCAAACACAATATATTATGTAACCGCAGGCTATATATATTTATTTAGAAAGATTGCTAATTCAAACATTAGAAAATTTCAGATATTTCGTAGATAACCCGCAATTACCCCAAACTTGAGCAAGCAAATCATGTTCTTCACTAAATATCATCCAACTCCAGCGAGAGAAACCTATCCCATCTAACGAATTACCGCACATAACTTTAAAAAATCGGCACAATATACATTGTACAAACTTTCTTATATACTTATGCGTCGTTTAGTTATCTTTTGAACAATATAAACTATGTAGAATCGTTATAAACATCAACTTAAATAACTATACGAAATTTGATGAAAATTGTATTAGCCGTTTTTTCTTATATACTAGTGCGTCGTTTAATTATCTTTTGAAAAATATGAACTATGTAGAATCTTTATAAACATCACCTTAAACAACTATAAGAAATTTGATAAAAATTGTATTAGCCTTTTTTATAAAATCCAATTGTTATTAAAGTTGCCCAAGAATAAGCTATCCTTATATGCATTTGCTGAGAAATATGAACTACGGAGTATTATTGCAGATTTAAACTCATGTAACTGTACGAAATTTGATCAAAATAGTTGGAGTCGTTTTTTGAGATAATCATATTGTCGTTAAAGTTGCCTAGATAAACTGCCCTTAATTATTGCGCAATTTCAACCATTTCTTCATAGTTTCTATTATGTATTACCTATAAATGACTAAGTACGAGATTTCATTCATTTTCGCTCTACCGTTTAGGCTTTAGATCCGCGAACAGACAGAAACACACACGAGGCACGGCGAAAACCACTTTTTCGGACTCGGGTACGCCTAAAAATGTACATTTCCATCAAAATCTCGAGATGGAATTTTTTTTTAGCGTTCACAACACCTTCTCGGGATACTACGCACATGAGAAAGCGAAAACATCAACCGCAACCTAAAATGTAATTCGCGCGAGTATACCAACTTCAACATTAAACCCTACGAAAGGTACGGGGATAGAGAGAGGAGAATGAATAGATCGCATACCAGACGTAACACTTGAAAACAGGAATTTATGGGGATGAAACGTTAAGAGGTGGAGGGATTAGTATCCCACCGGACTGGGTAAAAGAGCTTTTTCCACGGCGAGGGATTGGAGCGAGTACTTTGAAGAGTTAGAAACGGCGCAGAAGGATCCGAGAGAGAGAGAGAGTTTACGACGAAGACGTGAAACGAACATTTCGAGAGTCTTGAGAAACGGAATGGGACGTTGATGAGGGCGACATTTTGAGCGTCGGCGGAGGGAGAGGATGGTGTGTGAGAGAGAGAGACATCCAATCTTCCAAAATTTGATGGACGAAAGGAAAGGAGAAAAGAGGATTTGAATGAATCACGCTGGCTAAATTACGAGATCATCCGATATCACTCGACCCAATTTCAACTCCGTGCGCCCCTTAATTTCGTATAGGGTTTTTCTCTTTTTCGTTTATGCTCTCCCGAGTCTGCATCTGTCGATGCTTTGTGCGCGACTAATCTAATCAACTCTTTCCTCCCTCGTCGGACCAACTGTCGTGATTGTACGCTCGATTTTTTCCTGGAATAATGCCTGGTTTGTCCTAGCTACGTCCTTTAAATGTAAAATATTGGCTTCCTTTTCGGCTTGCCTATTCGCTTTAAAAAGGAGATTAATACCTATTCGTTGAAGCCTTGCACCACATGTTTGTATGTGCGTGCGTGCGTGTGCGCATGTGCGCGTGCGTGTGTATAGCAAATGCTTTAAATACTTAAAACCAATATGGCCACATAAAAATTATGGATTTGATAAAAATAAATAAAAGCCATTCATTAGAGAAATTGCAATAAAATTTTTTTTTATTTGAAGTTAAAAACATTCGCAAGCTCAATGCAAACGAGAAATAAGCCCGGAATGTGGCGATGTACAAGAAAATTTCTTCCTTTAAATTCCACGGGAATGAATAAAGGATCGTTTAATGAATATGGAAACCTTGAAAAACGTAGTCGAAACTGAACCGAGAGAATTTCGGCGACTTACAATTAGAATAATTAATTTCAATGCCATTTTCGCTTTAAGTGCAATACCAACGTAAGCGACATAGGTAACAACCCCGATCGCCATATAACGCCCGAGTAAATTAAACGCGCATTTCGTAAGGGTAACGTTCCTTAATTCGAATGAGAAAAAAATAGTAAGAAAATGTAAGGGGTGAATAACCCCAATGATCATTGTTTTGAAAAATGAACGGTGACATGATTTATTCGACCTCTTTATGGCGATACGAGTTTCCTAAAACGTTATTTAATAAAAATCCCAGAGTTGAGTATGTCAGTTCTACTATGGACACTTTAAGACTGTCTGATCTCGTTTCTTTATGCTTTTAAATTCAAACCACTGATTTCCTTGTATTCAATGCTGTATGATGGGTACAGTAAAGGGAAAGGCTTGAAGAAGAAAAATGTGGACGGAGTACACGGTGCCAGTAATTATTATCCTTATGGTGGTAAGGGGAGGAAAATTACACAAACAAAGAGCGATTGTATAGCGGGTAAATTTGTTTATGATGATTCAATGGAGTAGTTTCCATAATTTAAAACAAAGGTATCGGAAAAAAGAATTCACACAGCATTTTAAAATGCAACCGTATTGTATAAATATCTTTCATAGTCACATGCAAAATTATACTGATAACACGTTTATAAATGAAAATTGTACAAAATTTTACTTTGAAAAGCGCATTTTAATTGTGATTTATAGCTTTTCGCAGTAATAAAAAATTTTAAATAACACTTTGTGATAACATGCAATGTAAAAATATATCAATCCTACAATTTACGAGAGAAAAACGCTAATAACTTTAAGACAGCGTCAGATTTGCATGAGTTGGACTTGGAATAGCTACCTATTCAAACTGCAGGGACCGGATTTACCAAACATGTTTGGAAGCTTCGAATAGCTGAATGACAAGAGAAGAAAGGCAGATTACAATTATAATTCCAACGACTGCTTAAAATCAGAATGGCTGCCTTTAAGGCCTATCCCACTTACTTCATCAACTATTTATTCGTACATGAAAACATCAATCTAATGCCGACAGCAGCTGTCACATCGACTTCAGAAGATTTCTATTGAAAATATTTACGAAATCTATTGGATCTAACCGGCCAATTCACATGAATCGATAACCAATATAGACAGCCACACGGAAAACTATCAAAAATCTTCCCAAAGTAAGCGATTAAAACTACTTCAACGGTTCCTAAATTCAACATCTTACTAAGGCGCATTTTTATAAAAGAAAACTGACACCCAATATACCGATGCTCCTCAATAAAATTATTTTTTTTTACTGCATCGAGACAGAAAAAATGAATTCTCCGACAAGGATAGCAATATAGATATCTCATCGCTTCCGACCTGTCTATGGACTTTTTTTTTTAAATCGCTAACTCAAGGATTGGATAAATCTCACGGTCGAAGGACGATTATGACGACTTGATCCTAATAGTGAAGGGAATTTAATCTCTCAATTTTTTCTCTCGTTCGATAAAATGTACCGGGTTGTATCAGTGTTAGGTGGTCAACGCCCGATTTAATGCCTGACTGTCCTTCTACGAGAGGATAAACGGTAAATTGAAAGCAATCCACTCGCTCTAACAGATACGGAAGATTTGTTCCTGCACTTTTTATTGGCTCTGAGTTGTGGATTCTTATCGGAAATGCTAAATCCCATTTAAGAAATTTTATTACGTTTCTCATCGAAGGAGAAAGAAAAATGCGTTAAATAGGACCTCCCTCAATCACGAGGAGCTTAAAAACATTCAATGACACGCAAAAATTATCCGAGCTAAGCTTTCCTGGAGGTGAAAATTCAATGCCAGATACGACCTCACAGAACCAAGGAAACTAAGAGTCAATGAAGGTCAAAAGTTTCGAGTCCGGCAACACAAGGGGAAATAAGTTGCGTGTGTTACGGGATATCGCGTTTAAAAAAAAAAGAAGATGGATAAGAGATTAATCCCAAGAGAAGGCCTCGCTCGATGATGATTTTTTAAAGATACAAATGTGCCTTTTCTAGCGAAGAGAAAAGATTCATTACAAACAGCACGTGGCGCATTACTCCCAGCCAGATCAAGATGACTTGCCATTTCGTAAATGATTCCCTTCTTTGGCGAACTTTTCTCAAGGTTCACCTTTCTCCTGAATTCGAGTTTTCGACCGCTAATAAGTGGTGTCTGATACGAATAGAACCTTGGGCAAAACACTGCGCTCACTTGTTAACCATCACATTTCTAAGGTAATACTCTCAGAATTTTGGGTGTTGTCGAAGGAAAAATATTATACAAATTCCGAAATTGGCTGTTAATGTGCCACGTAGAAACAAACTCCTTTCCAGAAATGTTTCTATAATTATTATCGATCAGAAGAAAATATATTATTTTCTTCCAGAATAATTCTTGAACTATGATTCCAATTTGGGAGATGCGGTTCCAGGTTTGTAGGTTTCCCTATGTTATTATTGACTTTTATAATAAGAAAATATTCGATAAGCAAGTTCCATTTAATATAAAGCACAAGCTAGATTTTTATTTGATAAAAGATGCTACATAATCAAGAGATTATTATTGCTTTCCATTAAAAATTAAAGGTGATTATGTAATACATTTGAAAAAATTTGTAACTGCCATTTAGAACATAAGATATAAGACAGCATAAAATAATCTTCAGTTAAGTGGGTAAAGTCGCGTAACTAATCCCAATAATTAGTTTTATAAGCACAAACATTATATTAAGGACAAAGTTCCTACTAGTTACACATCTGGGGATAATTTTGCAGTATCTTGAATTGATTAGTTATCATATTTACTGTGAAAGACAATAACGATAATGAAACGACGGCATGACAATAAAATTAAGCTTAAACCGGCAAGATGAAATCAAACTATACAAAGTGATCGTGTTTAACGATAACTTTTTACGCAGAATTAGGCCCGAGTTACAGTAAATTTAAAAAAAGGACTACATTGACGAAAATATGATAATATTACGATTTATTATGAAATTATTTACTGAAAAGATTGAGAGAATTATGCGAAACTATTTCAAAACAAAAGAAATTAACTATTTGATAAAATGAACCGTAAAAAATTATGACGTCATAATGCACTATATGTAAAAGTTATATTTTATATTGACAAATACAAATGAGAAAAATTAAGTAAAATGTACTGTAATGTAATCTAGAGAAATGTTGAGTATTATAAAATAGAGAAACGTCTTAATTTCAAAAGAAAATAATTAAGGAATTAGGTGTGGTATCTGAATAACATTGTGATTCTTAGCCTCCTTAACAAATTCCTGAAGATTTGAGAGCTTAATCTTATCCATATTTTATATAAATCCGGAGAAATTCAATGCTCTACATCAGGGATCGGCCACCTACGGCAAGCGGGCACCGAGAATGTTCCATGCAACCGGGGAAACTATGATGAAAAAGTGATCGGTAAAGTATAACATACACAATTTCATATTTTTCCAGTAAAATTATGGTCTCAAAACTGTCGCTGATGAATTCTTAACGCTAAAAAATTATTTAGACGTGATTTAACTAACACGAGACCACAGAGTCTCTAGATAACTTTCTACCTAAACGCCCATCCGGCTCTCGTGATGCAGCCCTACGAAGCATTCACAACTATGAATGTGGCCCTCCATGCAGAATAGGTTGCCTAGCCCTGTTCTGAATCATTTTCTCTTATACGAGTTAAATGTATGAAGGGACGCTTCTTAGTAGTAAGAGCTATAGATCATTTCTCTCATAATCATTAATCAAATATAACAGACTATTGCAATGGATTAATATTTACTCGCCTATCGACAGAACAAAGATAATATTCTACCGAAATATGCACCAAATTCTCCGTTGAATCAGGAAACAAAGTACTTAACTATATTTCAAAACATATTATTAGAGTCCATTACAGAGATGCAAATTTTTCTTTTCTTTCCCACTTACGTAACTATTAAATAATATCCAAACAGATGCCTTTATCCTATTGGCAGAGATTTAAAATGATAAGTTGATTAATAAGGAGGTGAGAATGAACATTCCTCCTTTGGTAAGCCCATTTCAGATGGAATATTAAACGAGCAAAAGATTTCGAGCTGAACCAGGGCGCGCACCTCCGAGGAATCCCTTTAGTAACCCAAAGTTTAGACCCTTAACGATAACCGCATATAGCAACCACGTCCTAACTCGCCTTATCCATCTAATTAGCCTAAATAAGCCATTCCTGGCGGAATATAAAAATTGTCCTTGCCTTTCTTCTCGTTGAGAAAACAGAGAAGTGAGAACCCCACAGATGACGTCCGCGGGAACAGAGCGCGCGCAAGAGTTATAAGAGGGTCATCTGGGGATGGGAAGCGGAAGAAGAGGCGGGAAGGAGAGGCGGAAAGGAGAGGAGGGAAGGAGAGACGAGAAGGAGAGGCGGAAGGGAGGGTCGGAAGGGAGGGTCGGAAGGGAGAAGCGGAAGGGATAGGCGGAAGGGAGAAGCGGAAGGGATAGGCGGAAGGGAGAGGCGGAAGGAAGAAGCGGGAAGGAAGAAGAAAGAAAAATACGCGCATGTGGGTCACGTGACGAGCGATTCCCGCCATTCACGAACAATTACGACAAATAAAAAGAGGATTGCGGGAATCGTCCGATTTTTCGGACCTCTCTTGGCGTCGCGTGCTTCTACCTAACAATACGGCTTCTTGGATTTCCCTTCTAACCGCCTAAGGAAGACAAAACGAGGCCGGAGTAGTTTGGGACATACGCGTGGCCCTGTTGCCTTTCCCCTCCGTCTCACCGCGTCATTCTTCTTCCACCGCCACCCTATCTCCACATCCTTCCTTCCACCCACCCCCCCTTCTCCCTCACCCTCATCTCATTCCACACCCTTTCATCACGGGAAGCCTTGATCCGATAATGGCGCTATCTAGTCGAAAAGGGAAGATAGTTTCATATTCCAATCAAACTCTAACCATCTCCTAACGAGTTATCTCACAGTATAAAGCGACGGTGTAAATGTTATTAAGATCTACCGGATGTTGACTCGGCGCAGGAGATTCACCCAGAGTGGCCGTAAACACTCGAGATGAGTACGAAAACAAAAGAAAATAAATGAACGGCGGGGTGGTGAGATTTCTTCCTCGAGCGGAAACGAAGAAACTGGAGTGAATTTCACCAGCACGCGTGTAATGATACGAATTTTGGGAGAAAAACAGCAATTATTTATTAGGATTGGCCTTTTCACTCGATTTCCTGACCTATTTAACATTAAGCTACTTTTATACTGAAGGATTATTGTAGATGTAGTGTAACTTGAGCACTGGCAACCAGGAAAAATTATAGGGGGTTGCTCCAAACATGTGGGAGAGCTCCCTTCAACGTTGTCACATCGTGCACGACCGCTGCCCCTGCCTTTTCTGACGTCCATGATAGAACGCGTGAATTTGGCAACGTCGCACCCTCCCTCCTGCTTCATTAGAGTTCAAGTTAGACTACCGTTAATCTGACAACGTTAAATTCTTAAAGTCAAAAATCATACTCCCTCCAAAACTGTCCACTATTTCAAAACGGTTCGGTATTTTTAGATAGTGTTTCTTTAAAACCAACACAATATAAATAACTTCGCTGTTAGTCACATCACCGGCTTTTGGATTCAAATTAATATAATTCGTCTTTAGGCAGTTTGAATGCAAAGTATACGACCGTGAATTTAAAATGATAATCTATAGATAAGTTTTTCCAACACAAAATTCGAAAATTTGAAACGAAAAAGCAAATTGTGCGATTTATTTATCTAGAGAGCGTGAATATTCCAACTTTTATCCCGGATGTTTCTCATATGGGTACCTGTGCATACTAGGGTGCCACAGCGAAAAACGATGTTGAATCGACGAATTGGAAATGTTTACACGTCATTAAGGTACTAAATTTTCCTCAAATAGCTTAATGATATAGTTCCAACAATTAAATCCTCCTTTCATGCGTTTTGATACCCATCTGAATGAGTACACAACCTTATTTGAACCCTCATATTCTGTTTAAATTTATAAGGCTGCAGCGCCTATAAATGCAGTGAACCATTGCCCTATCCATTGCAAAATATGCTCTTTACCCTCGCAAAGCTGTAATAGAAAAATGAAGGCTGATAACTGTATGATAAGATTTAATCTTATTAGGAAGCAAAACTGAGGTTAGGCAAATAAATTACGTGAATCAAATGCCGTCATACGCCGCATTTGTCAAACAGTTAGTAAGTTAATAGGCGTAAGATCAAGTCTTTTCCTTCCCACATAAAATGTGATTTTTATGGAATTAGCCGTTTATCACAGTTCAGAATGGCAACTGACGTCTAAGATACAACCAGGCAATCTATTTTTGTGATATGACCGGTCGCGCTATCAGGGGGGGCTGACGGGCTTAGCCCCCCCTCCCCAAAAAACTGCTAAATTTGACTTAAGAACCTTAAACCCTAATATAGACCTACCTACCTACATATCTGGTTAATACAATTTTGTATTAACCAGATATGTAGGTAGGTAGGTGCTCCTACCTGTAGTTGAGGGGACCCCAAATTGTCCAAATATTTGGTGGAATATTTTTTGATAGAATTGAGCCCCCACAAGAGAAAATCCTGGGTGCGCACCTTGGTATGACAGAGGTAAAAACAGTATTTATAGAATTCTACGAGTCTGCACGTTTGGTTAATTACCTACATATTGAAAAAGAATATTAATTTCCTGACGATATTCAGAAGTTTATGGATGGCCTGAATGACTGAGATATAACGTAATAAGGACCGTTGAACATACGCAAGGTCACAAATGTTTTAGGTACAGGCAGTGTTGCGATAAGGAGAAATTTCCTAAATCCTCATTATTTTTAAGGGATTCTGACCACAACGTCTACTCGACCTTTCGAAACCTGACTTTTACTTTTGGAGATTTTAAAAACTTGCACGCAACAACACGGACTACTCGTCGCCGCGCCTCTTCGAGCATGGAAAATGAAGTTTCACGCAAGAAATTGAGACAGCTTTGTTTATTTCCAACTCGCCTTTAATGGTTTACGTTTGAGGTGATGAATTTTTAAAGGATAAATCAACATTCCCTAAGAGAAAATGTTATATCACCAATTGAAAAGGCAACTTTTCCTCCTTAGAAAAGAGGCAAGTCCTGCGAGCCTTGAACAAACTAAAGCACTCTTGCGCTGAAATTCACGGTATCGTCGGTAAACGTAGATAAAAACTTCAAATATTTCCTACGCAAGTGACGACATTTATGATGTACAACGAAAGCATTTTACATAATACAGTATTCTAAGTTAATTTTTCCTGGCAGGGTTTTCCATTACATCGAGCATAGAAAGCGGAGGATATTATTCACGAGGTTGTGCTATCATAATAATAATTACATTTAAGAACAAGACTTTGAAATTCGAAAAAAAAATTTCAAACGATTATGCTTGACAATGTAGGTGATTTCATAGAATACATTATTCACAGTATAGTAAACTGGAATTTGAAAACTTGAAAGTACACTTCATTATTTCAGCTTCCTTCCTAACAGCTAAAATAATACTAAGAATCCCTCTTGTCGTCAAAGCATACGAAAATTTTACAGTAATTCTGTTAGCACTTAATTCGTTAAGCTAATGGATAATGTTTGTAAAACCTGAAAAATGCATGTCAACATTTCTTACTTGAAGAGACTTTTTGATGGTAATCTTTGCTTTCCGAATGTTTCAAGTGTATCGTGATGGTACAGTAACCCTACGCGTATTTAATTTTTCGTTCCTTTTCCATGTATGTTCACATTCATGGGCACTTAAACTGTAAAGAGTTGTTTTAATGTGAAATTATATTGCTTTGAAACTTTCCGTAAGTATGACGAATATTGAAGTATATTTAGTTTCCTATGCCAAGACCAGCTGTTGCAAACATTGTTTCCACGAAAAGCAAAGTCTTTTACTGTGCATCCGTTTCACTTAAACGAAGAGTTAGGGGGGTTTTCTTATATCTCGGGTCACAGCTCGTAAATAAAACAGCCTCCTATTTGCATTCATAACGAAACGTGAAAACGGAAGCCATGTCTGAATGGATACATTCAACTGTTATTACATGGTTCGAGCCATTTTAAGAAAAAAGAAAAAGGATAGCAGAGAAAACGAATGGGGGAGTCAGAAAAGTTGCAGCAATGAGAGGACAAGAAAAATAGGTTGGCGTATAAAATGTGGATTTCACGAAACAGAAAAAATTCATAAATTTGAGAGAAATATCAACGCATAAGTCTCGATGACAGGGAGATAGTAGAGTGAAGCTTACGTGAAATATGTGGCGGGCGTAACTGGAAGAATAAACAGGTGAAAATCACCGCCGATTCGAAGGGACAAAAGAAAGAGATAAAACCCATTGTGAAAACTCTATGCGAAATGAATTCCTTTGTCACTAGACGCATTTACCACTTCTAGTTGTACTTCATGATATTCCTCTCTTTCAAAGCATAAAAAAGTTATTATGTAAGCAGTGGCGTAGCGGAACCATTCCGCTTCCCCCCCCCCTCCCCCCCCCCCCGCCAAGGACCGCACCCACGCCACACGCTAAAGGTCGATTTACACCTCACCGTACCATTGCCGTCCGTGCACGTTTTAAACTTTTATTGAATCCCTTATTTCACTATTCACTTTATATCAAGATTTTGCTAAAAATGCTAAGCAAATATTTTAAGCGAAAGCATTTGTTTAGTTCTGTTAAATACACCAGAAATAACACAATTCGAATTTCAACACAACGCACGCAAATTCACTGAAAGCACTTTGCCGGGTGCCACACACATCGCCGGTCCGATGGGAACAGTACTGTGAGTGTCAGTGTCAGTAACATGAACGTGAAAACTTGAAAAATAGCCGACGAAAACTTGCCGACGGTATCTGAAAATACGGCACGGACACACTGTCATAGGACGCCACGGCGCTGGATATGTGTAAATGCATTGGAGATACATCGGACAATAATAGCTTCAGGGTGCTGTCACGAACAGCATCATGAATTTTTATTAACTTATCTGTTTCAATGCATAAAACTCGGCAAATTAACATAGTTACATTTTTGGTGGCAATTACCTCTAACAAAGCTTATTATATCAAAAAATTTAAGCATGAAAATATAAATGCATCATTTTTTCATTCTCGTGGGATGAAAACTTGAACCACTTGGACACTATTGCAGTTAGAAGAAGAAATTTAATTTTCTGAAATGCATTTCCCAATGTTTGATGCTACTGCCGAAAAAATCATAAAGCTTTTCAATGATAGAGTAAAATTTTTTCCTTTCTGAAACACCCTCAACTGCATCACTAATCACAAGGTCCAAGTTATGAGCTGCACAGTGAATGTAACAAGCAGTTGGCTGTTTTTCTCTAATTCGTTGCTGAACGCCATTATAAATTCCGCTCATATTTCGGGCACCATCATATGCTTTGACCTCGACATTTAGTCAGACTAAGACCACTTTTTTCAATCGTATATACAATTTCACTTTCTCATCCAGAGGCAGTGAGAGAAGAGAGGGTTTCATTGTCCATGGTTAATTTACAAACAAGTTCTTCAAAAATATTTACGATCTGCCTCTAATGAAGACTGTGTCCGAGTTGCATGGGAAATATTCTCAATTCAGCTAGTCTCGGCTCACCTCGCGTCACTCTATACAAGAGGCCATCTAAAGATACACTAAGGGAAAATGACACAACAGCTCCAAATGATGACTACGCAGGCAAGCTTCATTAGCTTTGTGAGTGGATAATAATGTACCCTTACGTGATGTTTACGAATCTGAAACCTTCTAGAAGACAATAGCATCCTTTATCTCTCAGATAGCCCAGTCGGCAGGGCCTGGTCCAACGCAAGCGAGCATATTTGAGCACGCTTTTCAATGTTCCATATTCCGGAAAATGCTCAATCGCTTCTAACGCATGGTTCTTTAATCTTTCTTTTTCTTTGTCTCTATTAGCCGTGGTTCGCTTTGGGCCCCCTTTCGGTCCCGGGTCCCCCCGCCATGCGGGGGCTGCGGGGGTGTCCGCTACGCCACTGCATGTGTTTTTTTTTCTCTCATAATAGATATTGAGCATGGATTTTTTCATGGTCATAGCACAGCAATTAACTTTCGACACATTTCAAAGCTATTTCTTGAATGAAGATACAGAATTAAATTAAAAATTATGGGTAAAATAATTATAAAACTCAAAGAGAAACTTAATGGCATACTTCACATAAATTAATATAAAGACGGCTGACAATGAAAAGTCAATGAATAATATCTAAATATTATTTAGGGAAATGGGGCTGTGATTGTGACATATAATGTTTAAATCAACCGTTCTCAGAAGAAACGGATATAATTAATAGCTTCCTAAACAGTTTCATTCATACGATATATCGGAATAGGTGTATTCAAGTCACAATAACATAGTTATTATCTTATGTACAATAAGCATATTTATAAACAAACTATGGATAATTTGTTAAAATATACTAACATATTGAGGAACAGACCTATCTAAACTGAAGGATATAACGTATCGTCGTTAACATTGCACACCTAAAAATGTTTCCCGTAGATTAAGAGGTTTGTGTTAAATTTCTTTAATCAAATAATTGTATATTGGAAAACATTTCAAACGATAAATTATTCTGCATCCATAACACGTCATATAAATTACTCTTTAAAAAACTAACCTTAAATCCCACCACATCATCCATTAGTTGTCGCAAAATCTTGTACAATCTGACTAAAAACAGAATCCTATGAATTCACGAGCCAGCTTCATTTAAGCATCACAAAATCGTCCTTGAGAACGCCATAAGAAGAAACGCCTAGAAAACATTTCTTTCACCCAACTAGTCATGCAATATCCCCAAGTATCCTACCCTACCTACACACATTCAAACGCGCAGTTATCAAAAGCTGTTCACCTCACTCGCATAAACGCCCTCGGTTCCAGTTAAGCAACTCTTAATTGATGCAATAAGGCCTCTATAAAATGGGGAACCGTTTATCAGCGACAAACTCCCACGGGTGACGAAAGAGGGCAAACCAAAGGGTTCACGTTTAAGAGGGAAAAAACTGCACTTTCTGCACGAATGCAAATCAAGGTGATATGTTTCCGTGTCGCTTTAAGACACGAACGACTCGGATGAGCGACGATTTGTGACAGAGTTAAGAGTGATGTGTCATTCTCCGTCGGCCGAAACGATTTCCACAAGAAATATAACGACGAAGAGGAAACCTTTTTTTTTTCCTTTAGCGTACCTCATCGAGTGTAAAAGGACGAGAATATTTCATAGTCCAGCCGAGAAAAAAAATCACGATTTCTGCGACCCGAGGTTTTTTCCTCGAGAGATTTTCCCTTGGAAAATTTCTTTAATCCTCCGGAGTGAAATCGACGATGCTTTCACGTTTGCCAACTCCTTTAACCCCGAGTTTTTTTCCATCTATGAAGTGTTTAAATTTTCATTTTTTTAAAACAAACTCAGGCAAACTGGCGTGCGAACAATGTGAATGGAAGCACGTGCGAACATTTTCTCGGTTCAAAATGATCAGGTGGAAGCAAGGTTTTTCTCCGACGCCGCCCACTTAGAAAAACGGCATTGGTGCCGCTCCATACATATAGCGGTTTTCACTCGGTTTTTATGCTAACGCGACTTCTTTTAATCCTTGAGTCATGACGATCGCGATTTCTCTCGGGTATGTTTCCTACTGAAATAACACTGAACTGGATATTGGAAGTATCATGATTCTTCACTCTGATTTCTCCACAAAGTTATTATTTTTTTGATGAAATGTCTATAAAATATCTTTCGAGAGTCCTATAATATGTAGACAAATAAATCGACGAAAACGAAGATACACGAATGACAAAAATGTACACGTACTTCGCGTATTTTAGACGCGGTTTCCAACAACTCGGTTGTTCTTTTTTTACATTCACGGTATTCAAGCATCATGGTTAACACGCATTAACTAACAAAAGTACGGATCAAATTTAAGTTAGGGCAGTTTAGATACGCGCGAAGTCGCAAAAACGTGCCATCGCCTATTGTTATTCATAAAAAAACGATCAAAAAGTTTGAATTTAAAAACTAATCGATAATAATTTCTTTGTATAATGACTAAGGAAATACTTGTTTTCGGATCCCGGACTCTATCGAACTTTTCGAAATCATTCTTTCGTAATTAATAGAAAAATATTTCACGCGGTTCATGTAAAAAGGTACATTCCTCAAAGAATCTCAAGAATTCGAAACTTTTACAAGCATTATTCCGTGCTCACGGAGGTTAAATATTGAAGGGAAATTATTTTTTTAAACATCTTAAAGTTAATCGTACTAATACCATGCACCCAGTTCCGTCATGAAGTGATAGGCTGTTATGTAACAGAAATAATAGGCACACGAGTTTACAAAATCGCATATTACATTTGCTGCACTCGGCTGAATTAACGATATTACGTAACAAACATATTGCCGTCTAATTGAAAGTACGATGTATGAGTAACCAAGTTCATAAAACACCCCTACAAACATGTTTTTATAATGTCAGCAATCATTTCTTCCCCTTGTAAACAAAATAGAAATGTAAGGAAATTTTTAAGAGTTTAAAAAGTAACGTTGTTTATTGTCAAACTCGGTGTACGTGTGGAAATAATGGGAATGTTATCTTAGAGTAGTAAAAAAAACAAATGAGAGAGGTCTCATGGCATAGATCACAACCGTCTGATGAGAGGCAAATGAACAAATTTCCTATCTTTCCATTTTTAATTTTCCAGTAAATATAAAATTAACAATATTATATTTAAGAATGTAATTTTAGTGAATGGCGGCTGCTTCGTAGTCAAAATGCGCATAGGGCTTTTATAAGCTTTTCATTTTACTGAAGATACTTGAGTATCTGTTTTGACAATACTACAGCAGAATATAAATTTTTCTAGTATTTTTATCAACCATGCAAAAAAATTATTAACCAATTATACGCGTGTGATAGACGAAATCCACTATTCCACGAAAGAGTTGAGCGTAATTCAGGGATATATTAGAACTCTACCCATGCAACAATCCCACGTTACCCAACTATGTCGACACAGCCTGTTACAAATCTCACTTCACGGTTAAGACCGTTGGCCAACCCCTGAAAGAAAAACGGACCCATATCGACCAAAACGTATTCTATGGAAAAGTTGCTTCAAAGGAAGTTTCTTTTTTTCTCCGTGCAAGGAGAGAGGATTACCTTCGACCCATAGAACATGACGAGTTTTCGCGATGGAAGACGATATCCACGCTCTCCAACCATTCTCTCAAAACGTGAATCCTAAACACCACCCGGGGCGTGCCCTTGCTGTTATCACGCGATAACCCCAATTATGTCTTCCCCCCCCCCCCCCCCCCCCCCCCTAGAAAAGGAAATGAGAGAAGCAAAAGTCGCCTGACATCCTTCGTCTCAATGACCCCCTCCATTAGCCTCTGGAACGGGACAGACCTTTGTTCGATTATCTTCTTCGCCCACGCGCCGTCCCTTTGGGGAAGATTCGTCTCCCACCAAGAAATCATGAGGTCGCCCACCCGGTGCACAGCGATTCACTCGTTACGTGCGTGATACAGTTGCGCAATTGAAGATGCAACGCGAGTGGGCAACAATCCAGTGCTCTCCCCTCCCCCCCCCCCCACCCAACCCAACTCCCGCCCACTCTCCCCCCCCTCCCTCTCCCCACCCGCACACCGAGCCCCAGGGAATGTGTGAGAGAGACGACAAGATATCCGCCTGGACGTTTGTTTATTTCCAGCTTCCAAAGGTGACACGTGTAGAAAATCGATGCGTACGCACGTGAACGTTTAAAAAAAAAATATGTGCGACATACAGACAGGGAGGTGAAACACGTGCATTTGCGCAGGACGGCGGTTTCTAAGGAGCGGCAGAAAGTGTCAAATATTATGCATTGAAACGAATTTAGTTAAACGAAGAAAATAAGAGAGAGGAACTAATATTCGTGATTCTTGAAGTGCGTAATAATAATTTTTATAAATGCGTAACGATATCGGAGGAAAGGGAAGAGACGGCATTATAAGCAGAGGACGGAAAAATACTTTATGCCGGCCCTGAATGTGCATTTCCAAAGCTTTTTCTTATGCGTCTGGCCTCACTACGCTCATTCCTGACTGGAAAGAACTCCCAAGTAGCTACATATATTGCTACAAAAGCAACAAAACTGTAGAAAATTTTTCCCTAGAGTAAATCGTATCAATATATTAAGAACCTCGTTTACGGGGAAATACAATACAATAAATAGCTGTACCATAGATAAATATTAAGTATTGCGTGGATTGGCGAAGTCATGTAGGAGCTAAACTGACGAAAATTGATGCATGACGCCAGAGGAATAGAAGAGCTGGACGGTAGCTGGCCGTTCAATTCGATTTATTATGTCGATGGGCGCTATGTACTTATTTTTTATAACTACGTGGCATTGTTCACGGTACAAATCTATACAATTGAATGCATTTTAATAAAAATCGCTTGGGATATTTTGGAAGAAATCGACGTATTATTGTTGCACGTTATCGGAAAACAGCGGCCACCGAGAGCTCTTCATGCGACCGACTAATGTACAATGAAAAAGTGGTCGGTAAAATATAATACAGACAATTTCATATTTTTTCAGTAAAATTATATAACATTGCAGACTTTTTGCGTATTTTTGACGCTAGTAAATTATTTATACTTGATCATCACTAATATGAGATCACAGAATCTTTAGATAACATTTTACGTAAATGCTCAATAGGACCAATGAAGATCTCGCCATTATGTGGTCCGCCATGCAAACAAATTTTTCCTACCCCTGCTTTCAAGGAAATATTCTGGTAATGCATGAATGCGACATATCAATCGTTTTCGGTGAACCGTTTTGGCCCTTAAGAGCCGCTCACAGACGGAAAGACAGACGACGTGGCGGAAACCACTAAGTGGCACCCAAACCATGGTATTTCCGTCAAAATATCGAAATCGAATTATATCGCGATAACAATACTTTTTCTAAAAACTAGCGGAGACGTGAAAGTAAAAAAGATCGCCACGCCAACAGCTATTTTTAGATAGTTTAAAGCTTCTATATTAGTACTAGTGTAATGCCCGTTGAAATATCAACGGAAGAATTGTGGATAGATAGATTATTATTATTTTCATTTAAAATAATTAATATCACACTTTTACGTATGAAATATTTTGCCATATACAACATTTCTAGTGAATATTCTGTTGATGACGGGCTATCTTTACTTAAACTTAAAATAGTTGCCTCTCTTTCCCTCCCTCCCCCCCTCCCTCTCACACCCTCTCTCTCTCCCTCCCCCTCATTTCTCCCCTCCCCATCTTTACCCCTCCCCCTCTACTTCTCTCTCCCCCCTCTCTCTCGTATTAAAAGCATTCAAAGCATGTTTATACCCATAAGGATTGAATTAACAATATGATATAGAGGTCTAATAATGGAATTGGTAGGCAAGGCAAAATCCCCTTAAAATGGCAAGATTTCCTCAAACTGTGTGAATTAAACGTTTACATTGAGAAATTTGGAACTGTAGGCGGAAAAAGATGAACAGATTAAGAAACTATATAATGTTTTCTTCAAAATGGTTTATATTCGAAGATTGTAGGTCAATTCTTTCTAATTTTAATCTAAAAAATAATAAAAGCCTGCACGTCGAAATGTCCCTTTTTACGTGTTACCTTATGGGAAATGGAAATTATCTTCTGGAGTGGAACCCGGGTCTTTGATTTCAAGTTTAATACGTTAAAACGTATTTTTATTATATCGTAATGCTATCCTGAAAATCACATCAAATTCGGTTCATTAATTTGCGAGATATTAAGCTTCAAAGGGGGTTATGATGACAGAGAGATCTGGGATATTATATGTATAATAAGTAGAAAGCCTCGGCTAAGAATTGTAGTAATGGTCTTAGAAGTCATATAAGTCGTAAATCATATGGTATTAAATAAATTAGCCGCCCTCAGCAGCAATTCACCGTTTGAAGATCCTAATTTTATGCTATTTGGACTGAAACGTCCAACTAATACATAATAAATTATTAAAACGTTAATTATCCCCTATTCGCCTAATAACTTGAATGCGATCTACGTTAAAGTTGATACTTGAAGCCATAAAAAGGTTGAGGAAACCAGATGTGCATTTTAGTTACAAGGTAGGCGTCCTCAGCGGAATGGGAGTGGGGGTAAAAGCCTTGTGGGTGACCATTACTAATACTGCCTTTACACGCACATAAAGAATGAAACAGGTTTCCTCATGTGTTCTAACATCAACGATCGGTGGGCGACCACTGATTAAGGCAATTATACTGCAGAAACGTAAAATTTACCGTATTACGGATACCGGAAGCGTCTTAATCTTCAATGTTATCCACAAAATACTACAGATATGCTATTGTTAGAGAACACATATAGTTGACATCAAATTATACTACCAACAGGTTATTCATCTTACTTGAAGCAAAAAGAGAAAATAAATCGAACCATCTGATCGCTAAGAAATCACAACGGAGATTACTGAAATAAACAAAATAATTATTTCAGCCACCAAGGGAACCCAAAAGGAAATAATTTTGCAAAATGACATAACGAAAAATAAACTAATTTGTATTCGACGAAGACTAAAATGTGACTACTTTTAAAAGGAGCTAATTTTAATCTTATTATGATCTATTAAAATAGCAATAAACTTTTAAAGAGGCAATAATAAAAAATGTCAATGTATATGAATGATAGATACCTTCACATGATGTGTAATATACAATTCCATTTTCAAGGCTATAAAGGACAACGTAATTTTTTCAAAAAGAAATATGTCGCAAAAAAAATTGCGAAATGTCTTTCATTTTATGCGGCTGTTAGCCATTAACGATGTATTGTAAACTATACATTATAATGAGTGTCGAAAGTCTGACATTTTTTTATATTATGTTCCACTAAAAAAGTAGCGAGGCAGCAAATAGTAGGGAATCAATAATTTCTGAGTCTATCACTGATATACACCTCCAAGGGATGTGCGATGGACCATTCCGTTTCCAAGAAAACTTCAGCAGGAAAGTCCCATTCTGGTTTTCTCGGAACTCGAGGCAGTATAGCCTAAATCGATACTTTGCACAGCAATTCAATGTTACCTCCATTAAATTTCATTTTACGCAATCTTCTGAACTAAATTTGAAGTCTAGAAGAAATATCACAGGGATTCTCGGAAAGGAGGATTGTCGATCAATAAATCGGTCAAAATGGAACGTCCAATGAACTACGCTTCAACAATTATTTGTGTTCTTCATTTTTATGTTTATTCAATAATGCCACCCTCTTCGTATTATCGGATATTCTCGTTCGGCTCTGACTTTTTGTTCGCACAAAATTACCGGAATCGATATTTTGCAATTGATTTTCCAATACGGTTCCTCTCTTCCGATTATTAGATTGACAAAGATGGCAAAAGCATATTAGATTTTTAAAAGGCGTCTGGATGAAGGGTATGCTCGAAAGACTTCAGGTCTAAATATATTTCAATCTAGAAAGAATATAAGATTAATTTGGAACTTCAAATATAAGGAGTGTAAAATTTTAAAAAATATTTCAGAAACGTATTTTACCTTAAAATAATAAGTGCTTAAAAACCTAGAACTGAAAAAACACGTCATTCTAGTAAAAATATACAATATCCGTGACAAATATTTTACCTGTATCATAAGATCACTTTGTTCTCGCCATACAATTAACGCACATGACCTTTCTCTAGAAATGATTCCTTATTGCTTTAAAAATGAAACGTAAGAAGAACTTCCAGGATTAAAAAAATTCATAACCATTTTCAAGTCTAACAGTTGGCTCTATGGTCACAAGTTAAATTTTGTTAAATAACAGACATAAATTATACATTTTAACCTGACAACAATGTGCTGCTTTTGGATTGGGGAGAGCTAGGCGGAGGTTCGGCGCAGGACTCGATATATAATCCTTATTGACATATGTGCGTACATTAAGACTGTAATAATTAAAAAGAATAAACTAACCACCAATGTCGGGCGATACTATACGTTTAAATAAGGCTCCTATTCAAGGTGATATACTACATAAGTACGAGATTTAACCAGGTTATGTAGAACAGTTTAGCACGCTTATAACCGACCCACCATTATTCCATAACTCGAGCAGACTAACTCACTATTTTTAAAAATTGACAGTCCTATTAAAATAAGAACATTTAATTGTGTGGAAAGATATAAAATAACGATAAAAACAGCGCTAAAAGTGATACTACGTTGATTTATAATTCATCTTAACGCTTTAAATGCCGCCATACTAAACAGTAGCTGAACAAATTACCGTTAAAATTTGCCCACTGGCGTAAGGGTTAGAAAAATTTGAAAGGTTGGAAGTTCAAGCTGCAAAACATCATATAAATCGGATCCCCAAAATCCAATCTTCCGAGAAAAAAAGACAAATCTGACCGCCCGGAAATTGCAATGGAGATAATTTGAAATTAAAAACGAATTGATTATTTCAGGTTTCAAGGGAACTCAAAACTTAATCATCGCATCAAATAACACGACGAGAAGATTAACTAGCTGGGAATAGATGTAGCGTAAAACGAGACTGCAATTTAAGGAGATAATTACCTGGCCTTTCCAATAAACCAGGAGAGGATGCGTCGGGAACGCGGCAAAAAAAAGCCGTTCCCAAACGATGCATCTCGATTTCTGGATTAGTCTTTTTTTCTGCGATAACGGTAAAATTATGATGAACTACGAAAAGTATACCGTGGATATCATCAGCCTAGATTACCACGCTAATTTAATCGGCGATAAGCATCCGACCGTTCTCGATTCTAACCCGGTTTCTTGATAGATTTAGATGATAGGTTTAGATGATAATGACGTCAAAAATAAAAATAATGTTCACATTGACCCAAATCTATGAAAGTAATTATGTGTCACGCGTAATTCTAGCGATAACCGGCAAATTTCTAGCTCCGGTATGGATAAAATAAAAACAAGGCTGTTTTTATCATTTTGGGATACATATCAATGCCCATTATTATGGCTAAATCCATACCGTGAGATTACTTCCTATACATATTTTGCTTAAATAAACATCTGGGCACAGTACTAATTTAAAATACCGATATAATAAGGAAATCGTAGGGATAATGGACGAGATTAACTCCAGCAGTCACTTGCGTAGTAATTTCAAAGTTTCCATATCGGTTTGATGTTGAGACGAAATTGTCACCGCCTTATAATGGCTGACATTCAAACTAAATCTCCGGCAACGATATTTAGTAAAGTATTTTCAGGGTTAGCAATTTGAAAAAGAGAGAATCTGAGGAGAGAGTTACTGCTTGGATAACAAACATGGCGAATGATCCGGTCTGCATCCAAAAGGGAAGGTTTTTTTATGTGGCGTAATTGATCATTCGACAATCAGAGATGGCGCGGTTTACGAAATATATGCAGTACATAAAAATAATTACCTTCCGTCATTTGGAATAAAAAAGATCCGGTAAGTACCATTTCATTCAACAGTTTGAGGTCCACATTACTGAAATTTTTCTCTCCTTAAAAATCATTTATTTAATTTCGCAAAAAAACGCTCTTTCAGCGACCTAAAACTATAAAAAAAACTTAATTTTATTTAAGACTACAAAGGACAACGTCATATCATTGGAACGAAATAAATCGCACAAGAGTCGCGAAATGTCTTTCATTTTCTGCGCTGCAAGCACTAACGAATCACTGCCAACTATATAATACTAGTATATAAGCCCATCAATATCACGGGAAGGAGCTTAACTTAAAATCTCGTATTTATTATTCCTATAAACAATTTATTTATACTTTTCAAACATAAAAATTATTCAAAATTCTAGCGGAAAATAACGTCGAACCATATGATCACATATTCTATTAGTTTGCGTTTCTTCCATGCCTTAGAAACGACGCTGCAGTCGAGCGTCACTGACTTAAGTGATGTCCCGAACTAGAGTTCTGCATATCCGCAATTTATCCGACTCGACTCGCGGATAAACGCACGAAAAGTTGCGGTTCGGGTCCGATTATGCTTAATTTTTTTGCGGATTCGGATATATAGCCTGCGGGTGCGGATCGGGCGCGGATACGAAAATGAGTACCCGTGATAAATTTAAAATTCAGTGTTTCGAGTACGAGAAAAAATAATAACGTCGGTTGCACCATTCTCCTATCCCGTTTAAGTCGATAACCGTAAAGGCTTTGGGTCTATTTTGACCCTCCCCTTTACCTTTCGAGGGACGCGACTTTCTTTGGGAGCTATTGGTGGGATTTTCCAAAACATTCTATGCATTAAGAGAGGGCCATTGATATGTTCTGCTGAGAGTCATTTTCTTTTGAATTTTTGAGTTTTACCTAGTAGGTGTTGCTCCAGATAATTTTTATCTGCGGATACGACTTCTTATAGTGGGTCGGAAAATTTATTCGTGCGGCTCGGATCGGGCCGGGTAATTTAGAAATTTTTGCGGGTACGGTTCGGATATATGTAGCCTGCGGGCACGGGTCGGGTGCGGATACGGAAATCTGTATCCGTGCAGATTACTATCACGAACCCTGATTGGTTTGCCATTCAACCACTGAAAACGCCGACACCATCACACATAACCAAGCAAATTATATACAGGAGTTGATGCTCAGTGTTGAAAGTCTATAATTATGTTAAATTATCTTCTATGAAAACAGTATAAAGCTGACGAAAATTAAGAATAAAAAAAGTCTAACAATTACATATATATATGCATTATATTCTATTAAAATATTAACGACCTTGCGAAAAGTCTAGAATCATACATTTCTAAGTTTATCACTGTTAGAAACTCCCAAAAGGGATGTGCAAAGGACCGTTCCGTTATCAGGGAAACTGCAGCAAGGAAGTTCCATCCCGGGATTCTCGGAACATAGGATGGCATAGGGCAAATCAATAAATTATAACGCACCTGGATGTTATCCCGAATAAGTTTTATTTTCAACCTTTTTCTGCGCTAAATCTGGAGTTGTATAGGCATATCCCTGGGATTCTCGGAACTGAGAAATGTCGATCAATACATACCATCAAAACTCAACATTCACTTGAACAATTAATTGCAGTTATTCCTTTTTATTTTAATAGGTAATGATATTCTCTTTGATGAACGGCATATGCTCGACTGACTTGTATTTTAGTCCACGTAAAATTACCGGAATATTTTTTGCGACTAATTTTCTAAAGCCATTCTCCATTTTGATAAGATTTCATCGATAATACCTTTTTCAGATTGTTAATCTGATGAAATAGGCGGTACCGAATTAATTTTTTTAAAGAAAGCCCCTCTATATGAAATGTATGCTCCAATAGCTACAGATTTAAATATACATATTTAAAACTATCAAGAATATGAGATCATTTTAGAACTTGTAAATGAAGGATTCTAAAATAAATAAAAAATATTCCAGGAAGGTTTCCTACGCTAAAAAATAGAATTTTAAAAATCAAACCCTAAAAAAACAAGTCACTGTCTTAAGTATCTCCAATATCCATGAATGGTTCTTACTTTCACCGTATAATCAAGGCCGGCTAGGAAAATCGCTGAGCCCGGTACAAAGTCCGTGCGTCAAAATTATTAATGGCAAATTTTAATTAATTAAGGTAACCTTTGTCACTATGAAAGTGTTCTATCGTTTCCGATTTTTATTAAACATTTGTACATATAAAGGAAAACAAATATTTTTTTAGAGAGTGCGGGGCACGGTGCAGTCAAGCCGATGGCACCACCATTAAGCTCTGCTTAAGATCATTGTATTACCGGGACACACTTAACGCGCATGGTATTTCACTGAAGATATTTTTCTAATACTTTCAGATTGAGACATAAGAAGAATTTCTAGAGTAAAAAATGTATAATTATCATAGAATATAACACGTAGCTCTATTCAAGAAGAAACACTTAAAAATACTAGTATCAGGTATCTCCAATTGCCATTTCAAGGTTATAAAAACCGTTTTTTTATAACCTTTAAATGGCTATTGAAGATACCTGAGACTAGTATTTTTTAAAGAGCTTTCTTGAATTTTTTTCAGCCATAAGATGAGCTCGATACTTCTCTTTTCAACGTTTCTCTATGTACACAAGATATATTTTGCTAAACAAACCTCAAGTACGTTGTTGGAGCTATCGGGATGATCCCTTCGTCAGCACAAGAGAGACAACTGATATATATATATAGTGGAAAAGTAAAAAATCGTACCGAAATACGGAGGTACAATTTCCATTTGATTATTTACTAAATGCATCCGTCCGTCCTCGATTCAAACTATAACCGGCTTTCTTCATATCTTGTTCAGATGATAATGACGTCAAAATACAAGTAATGTCCACATTGACCGGAAAATATTAAATTAATTATGTATCACGCGTAAGACTAACGGTAACCGGCGAATTTCTAGCTCGTGAATGGGTGAAATTGTTCAACAAACAAGATTATTTTAACTACTTTGTGACACGAGTTCATTCCCATTATTAGGGAAAAACCTATAACGTAAAAATACTTCCTAGATATATGTTTCATAAATAACCATATTAAAAAAAACAATTTAATAAGACAATCGTCGGGATGATGGACGCGAAATGTTACCAAAAATTAATTCCCGCAGTCAGTTTCCGTGTAATTTCCAAGCTTACATATCGATTGGATGTAAAAAGTTTTGTTACAGCACTAACAGGACTCGCAAAGTATATCTCCAATTAACTTAATTAATATCCTGTTTTCACGATTAGGGATTTGGAAAAGAGAGAAGCCGAGGAAAAGTTGTATGCCTGTAAACTAATCAAACTCTTGTATTTTATTAGATCCATCCTTCCACACCATACATACACAAAAGGGAGAAGAGAAACGCGGTGCCGTCATTAGCCTATTCTTTACTAAGAGGGGGCAACTGCGTAACGTCCCTTCCGGAGGACGGAGCGCTGCTTTGCGCAGTTTCGAAGAGAGAGTTGCTGCTTAGATAACAAGTATGGCGAACGATCCCGTCTAAATCCAAAAGGAACGTAGATCAGAGAGGAATTTTTCGCTGCGGCGTAACTGATCTTCCGACAACCACAGATCATCGAACTAAAGATCACAATAATTACAGAATAGCGGACTGCAGGCCAAGGAAAAATGGTGGGCATCTTTTAACTAAGGTAACTAACTTTTATTCAGCCGATTAATTTAGTAACGTAGTGATTTTGACGACTTTTTAATTATAATTTTTTTAAAACTATTTATATGTCCACCTATGATAGGGCAAGTATCATAGGCTATTCCACGCTATTTAATTTATAATTCTCAAGGAGAGTGGCATGTCTATAGCTACTACTTATAGACTGTCTAGGAAGGTGACTGGTTCCTTATGAGGGTTCTGGACCCGGCTGTCCCGGCCTAGTTACGCCATTGAAAGATTTCAGTAATAACTGTAACGCGTAAGATCGAACAAAGAATATAAAATCAAACTCCAGAGTGCGGAATAAAATGATCCAGTATATGACATTTCCTTCAGGACAGAAAAATCAGAAATGATTAAATAAAATGTTTATCCCATAAAAATCGGTTTAGTTGCTTTAGTAAAAAGGTTATTTCAAATGCTTACAACAATAATGATCCGTATTTCCTATAATATTATAAGGACAGCGTATTACATCAAAACTAAATAAATCGTAAAGTAATTGCGAAATAACTTTTTCTGGGCTGTAATCAAAATATGCATTATACTGAGTGCTGAAGGCCTATAATTTCATTACATTATATTCTATTAAAATATTAACGACCTTGCGAAAAGTCTAGAATCATAAATTTCTATGTTTATCACTGATAGAAACCCCCCAAAGAGATGTGCAATGGACCGTTCCGTTACCAGGGAAACTGCAGCAGGAAATTTCCATCCCAGGATTCTCGGAACGTAGGATGACATAGGGTAAATCAATAAATTATAACGCACCTGAATGGTATCCCGACTAAGTTTTATTTTCATCCTTTTTCTGCGCTAAATCTGGAGCTGTATAGGCATATCCCTGGGATTCTCGGAAGGGAGGGTTGTCAAGCAATACGGTCCGCCAAAATGGAACGTCCAATTTCAACAATTTTTTAAAATCTTTATGTCATTTAATAATATTCTCTTGCTATCATAGAATATACACGTCCAGCTTTGATTTTTATCCACATAAAATTACCGGAATAAATATTTTGTGAATAAATTTCCAACGCCGGTATCCATTTTGATAAGGTTTCAACATCGGTTCCTTACTTCGGGTTTTTTGTTTGACTGAAATGGCCATACCATATTAAATTTTTAAAAATACCACGGGATGAAAGGTATGCTTGAATGACTTCATATGTAAATATGTTTCAAACTATCAAGATTACAAGATTTATTTAAAACTTCTAACAGGGGTTCTAAAATAAAAAACAATCTCTAATAGCATCACAAGGATTTGACTTTTAGCTTAAGATCACTGCCTTCTCGCCATACACCTTACACCATACTTGAGACTTAAGAATAATTTCTAGAATAAAAAATGTTATAAATATTATCAAATCTAACACATGGCTCTATGGTCAATAGGAAAATTTTGTTGAACAGCACACATGAAGCATATATTTTCACCTAACAACAGTGTTGCTGATACTGGTGGTGTAGGGAGAGCTAGGCGGAAGCTATGCGCGAAACTCGATATATTATGTAACTGGGCTCTATGTAATATTTTTATAAGGATTTGTTATGTAATACTGTTTATAACATCAACCTCTATTACTTGATGTATTTTTCACACAACCCTTATAAATATTTGTGAGTACATTGATATTTTGCAAAATTGGCAGAAATAAAGAAACCTACATCGTCCCACGATACGTTTCCTTCCAATCAAACTTCTATTGGAGGCAATATCCTACATAAATATCGAAGTTAAGACTTCGTTGTCTACAATAACCTCGTGTTAAAAATAATGAACTGCATGCCTAACGCAATTTATAACATGTCTCTTGGATAGCTAATGACCAAGTTACCGCCCATAGCACGGAGAAAAGAGCACAAAGATCACAGTAAGAACCGCCAACAATTTAAAACCAAGTACATATAGTAGTTTTTAAAATCAAAATTATCAAATTGGTTTTACTATTGTTTTACAATTCGAAAACGTACTGATGCGGTGTGTGTATGTATGTGTGTGTGTGTGTATATATATATATATATATATGTATGTATGTAAGTATATATACACACACACGTGGAAAATTAGTCCTGAATTTTTAATAATCTCATTACGACAATATGAGGGCATTTTTGCAAGGAATAAATCAACAACAATGAGAGAACATACACCGAGTATAAGGCAGCAATCTAACCAGCTAACCTGAGAAGCAAAAACGCTGCATGGCCATCATATCTGTACCTAAGGTAAAATTTTTTTCTTCGAACTTTGATTTACTGTGAATTACCGAATCTCTATCCAACCGGTTAAGAAATTTAGCGTATGTGATCCAATGATTAACATCAACCTTGGTTGAACAAATAAAAATATTGAAATTGACGGCTTACAAAATAATTTATTTTGAACTTCTAGTTTAATTGCAAACGCATGTAAAATAAAATATCCCGATTTCTACTTTTAAATGAAATAGGAGAACTTGCACAATAATTTGTTTCAGAGGCGGATATAGTGCTAGGCGATCTAAGCGACCTCCAAGGGCAGTGACGCGCAAACTACGGCCAGTGAGCATTTTATGCGACCCGCGAAGCTTTAATGAAGACGTGGTCTCAGATAATTAACAGAAATAACTACGCGTAATATAATTACAGGTGTTGTCATGAAACCTTTCTCAATGAAGTTTAAGAATTTATTTTCATTTTTTAAATCATTGAGTAACTTCTGATGTAAACCCTCAATCTGCCCGCCGAGGCGCTCGCGACTTCTAATACGGCCCAAAGCACTCACATCTGTGAATGAGGCAGGGCATCGAACCGTAATTTTTTTCGCTCCGGTTTTCGTTCCGGTTCACTCAAAAAACAAAATTTCGGTTCGGTTCCGCTTTCATTCCGGCAATCATCAGTGAACCGGTTCGAACCGGTTTTTTTCGCTCCGACCTTAAAATATTTTTAGGAAACTTAGAAGAACTGATTTATCAAGTTACGTAATTTTCTAATTAAATCAAATAAATCTTCACTATAACAATAGTGATATGATGCACCGACGAGGATTTATAAATTGACATTTAATGTAGTAGCAAAGCGTTCGTTTTTATTAACTCTAACTACTGAGCAAAATATTAATAAATATAATGACGAGTCACATGAAACATCGACACAAAAGTGTCAAAATACTACGACACGAAACGTTCATGTTTAAATTAGAAAAATGGCGAAAACCTCTTAAAATATTTCGAGCAAAGGATAAAAAGCGAGCAACATTAGTCAATGTTATCGGGCTATGACATACATATTGAATTAAATTTTAAATCCATTATCAGACAGGAAAATAGATTATCTCTATATCAGAGAACGCTAAAACTTAAGACGTTTATCCATCACAAACGAAATCGCTGACGACACAAGAGGCACTAGAGCGGTATGACGAATGCTTACAAAGAACGATCACGCATGACATCTATCGGAGAAACGAAGAACTACACCCGCCAGCGGAAAATAAATGGCGTGCAAACCAAATGCTTGCGTAACGTTACACATTCTAAAACAATTCAAGATAACCACTCTTTAATAACTATTACCGACTAGTAAAATATACATTTGCATTCCTCACTATATTATTGATCCCAGTGGCAAAATATAAGAGTTTTTAAACATCCTCTCGTTATGTAAAACGCAGACGATGGAGTTTTACTTAATATACCAATCAATTGCGGCTACATGACAAATCCTTTCGGATCAACAAAATATAATATGCTTACTTTATATCATTACCTTAAAACATGGTGAATTTCACAACTCTTGCAGCAGTAATTAAAGGGATACCTCTCCAAGATTAACAGATTAATTTGCCGCTTAATATCTACATCACAGAAACGATTGATGCTGAAGAAATATAACATTTGTAATGACGTAACGCTATTTATAGAAACTATTTTAAAGTCGCAGTACAAGGAATTGGCCAAAATCAACTTAAAAAGCTGAAAAAGCGAGAAAAATCAAAATGATATAACGGCGACGCTAACGGTAATGTTAAAAGGTTTTCGATTAAGAGAACTTTAAATCGATAGTTTTGTGTGAAAAACCATATTTGAACCAAATTTTATTCTTCACTCAATTATTACAATACTCCGATTTGGAAGGCTACCTCCGAATATTCCACAAATAAAAACTTTAGACGGCGCTGGGACTCCATCCTCCAACATCATTCCATTCCGTGGCTGTCATTACAGACACGCAGTATTTCTTTATTTCGCTTCCATCGCCACTTGAGAAATAGGTCATTTCGATCCGAATTGTACTCCAACGTCCAATTATATAACATCCGAGTGAAAGTTGTCCATAGCGTCGACGCTGATCCGAAAATTCAAGCGCTAAGACGCTGATCTGGCAAACCTCGTACGTAAAACAATAATTGCATTCGGTGGAATTATTTGAACGCCGCATCATTACTCTAAGAGATATCTATGAATACGATAGCTCGGAAATAAACATTAACTTCTCGAACGAAATTTCACTTAGGGATGAAAAGTAAGGGAGACGCTGAGAACGGTTGTTTTCGAACACGAACTCATATTTCTTGCGTCCGTTTCCTTTGACGGTTACTTAGATCTTATGAATAAATCATAGGATCTTACGACACGACCACTCGGAAATATGATTAAACTTCGGCAAATGAGGAAGGTAATGATGTCAAGGAGGAAAATTTTCTAGGATCTGTAAAAAATGTGAGATTAAATGATCTCCCGTATTCCAAGCAGAATCGACTCTTAATGAATCCGATACGCAGGAGATAAAAGACTCAATTATCGTCCGATAAAAGGATTTTTGCGACGACTTCTGTTAACGAACGAACGAACATTTCGAAAATTATGACGCTCTTGACAAATTTTAATGGCCGAATAATTCAATTTTTATAAGATCACCGGTAACGAAGACCGAAAAATTCGAGAGTATTTAAGTCCTTTCCTTTTTCGGCGATAATTGAGGGAAATCACATTCTCCTCGAGCAATAATTGACCAATTACGAATTTTTTGGGAATAAAAAAACATTTGCGACGAATCGAGAGTTTTAAATTTCAAATTATACGCGATCCTCTTTTATTCCACTGTCAAAACATAAAAACATTAAAAAAAATACTTCGACTTGAAAAGTATCAGGTTCGTACAACTGCTGAGATATAATGTCCTTAAAATTCACCTAAACGGTTTTAACAACTTTTAGGGAAGACTAATACTCGAGAAAAACCTTTAAATTTAAAAAAAATCAACCGATACAGGAGTACCTAAACGAAGAAAAAAAGATATAAAGGGTTCAAAAATTAAAATATCGATACGAAATCCACTTTATGGAATAATGAACGTAGATGGCAAGTTGAATCACAGGTCGTAACAATAAGAGATGATGTTCGTATCCGTGAAAAAAGTCGACGCCGCTCGTCACCCAGACCCTAAGGGTATCCGCTATTTACGTTTGCATACGCCCCGTAGATGCAGGCAACAGACAATACACACCCGTAGATCTAACTGCATAATCATGTATTCCGGGCAATACAGTTTCCCGAGCATCCGAATAGATTACAATCTGCATTTTTTATGACTGAAAATGAATAGCGAGCTTAAGGCTTAATACTAACATTATTCCATTTCTACGAGAGGCTAACGTTAGAATCCAAATTTTGAAGAAATTAATCGTTTAAACAGTTAACGCGAGCTAATTTTTCCTCGTGTTTTTAATAAGGTTGTATATATATGATTCGAAACACCGTCTTGCCACACTGATAAATGTAAACGGTCGCGATAAAAATGAATAAACTACCTGAAAATTGACTAGGTAATTTTCATAACGACCTGTTTTATCTCCGAAACTATAGTAATATCCCGTCAAAAAATTACGATAAACGTGGTAACATACAATCACTTGCGTATTTTGTCAGATAAATATATTTGGAAATATTATCGAAACAAAAATATCGATATAAATCTTCACGACTTCATCTACCAATTCTCTCCTTATTACTTTTCCGTACGAATGAAAGCATACCATTGTTATACGATCTAATAATTCAATTCTACTTCAAATATCTACCGTAATTAAACCAACTTTAAACCGTATTCATTGCGAAACCCACGAGCCACCGAATAAGGCACGTATCCCACATTTTTGAGAAAGCAAAATGGAAAAAAATGGTTACAAAGTGAGTAAGAGGGAGGTGATACGATCTTCAACAAAATCACCTCACGAAAAATACCGCCTTATGGAAAAAAATCACGCGTTCGTTTAGGATACGAGCTATATCACGCCAGATAGGTAATTAAAATGCGGTGCACGCCCAGAGAAGGACCGCGTGAGATTAAACTCTTTACTGTTTGGTAAGTAAGAATCGAATTTATTTAACCGCGTATAATAAAACTCCTGTTGGGGAAAATCGCGTAGGACAAGGGTTTATCGTATTTTCCATTTCATGAGAACAATTACGATAGATTTCCTTCTTCTCCGTATACTGTCTTAGACATGATTCATTCGGTAGTTATATATATATATGTCACGCAATGGCGATTGTCTTCTCGAAAAAAATAAATTTTGGTTTGAAATAAACAAGAGTTGTGATGTTAAAAATAAGATTTATAAACAAAAAAGGCGCGTGTGGTATTTGAGTGAATGCAGTTATTTACTTTTGTTTCAATAATCACTCATTTATACTGCTAATTTATGCTTCCGTAGCAAAATTACCTGAAATCCACAGAGGGATACGAAGGGGTAAGGAGGCGATAACGATTAATGTCGCAATATCACTTGCATATCACATTGTTAAAAGTCGTGAAAAGCGGTGACTTTGGAATTCTAGACGTGCTTATCTGATATTCCACCATGGATTCGAATTCCCACTTCGACAGAAATATGTCCTTATATAAGGGTAGAGGTTTCCTAATTCCCCCTTCACCATGTCATGCTCAATCGCAGTTCGTAAAAAATACCTGCTGAACAAACAGCAGTCATTAATACAACCACCTCAAGAAAAACAAAGATCTTGGCTTCTACAAGGTTAGAATATGACAGCCTCATATTTAAGTTTACGCGATTTGGGTGAGAAACGTCTTTTGCGCCCCACAGTTTCAAAACCACTGCAGTAGCGTGAACAATCGTCCCAAATCTGGAGTGACAGTCCTTCCTTTTTATCAATCGTCCCGCTTTGTCAAATGTTCAAAATTTTGTTTCGCATTTTGAAAAAACGTGATTTAAGTCTCAAACTGTCATTTATACTGACCTGGAACGCCCTCACTGGTAAAACCAAGCTATCTGATATCTATTACATCCATCTATTTGAGGCTTATCCATGAAATTCACGCAACTGTAACCTTTCTCTCCTTATGGTTTGTAAATATCCTTCCTTATAGTCCTGAAATCTTGGTCACCTCACTTTACAGGCACTTGACCTTCGAAGTCCTGAGTTCGAAGCTCGATTCGAACCTATATAAACTCTTAATAGTACATGTACATGACTAACTAGTTGATTGGTTTATTAAACTAGAAGCTCAAAAAAATATTGGTGTAATTAATCTATTTCTTGTCCAAATAACATATCTGTAAAATCCAATAATCGTCTAAAATTCGTTTGCGAGAAGTATCGCATTAAAAATATAATTATTGCTTGAAAAATTGAAATATGGAACTTGTATTCCTCTTTATGTGCCAGTTCATGAGTGTTTATTTCCAAAAGCCATTATATATAACGTAAATTTATAACTATAATAATATAACACTAGTGCCATTCCCTTATTTGATGATAAAAAATTCTTCGTACCCTAAGGGAGAAAATTAAAATTAAAAAACGGTCTTCACTCATAAACCTATTTATATCCAACAGCGTCGGTAACAAAATGACAAAAATCAGTGGTTCCCAAAATTCGGGGTCGTGAAAGTTTCTGTACAGTCACCATGAAGAAATATTTTATTATATATATATATATATATATATATATATATATATATATATATATATATATATATATATATATATATTGACTGTATAACTTGTATTTAGAATGAAATTAATTTCTGCGTAAATAAAATATTCATTATTTCTTAAAAATTAATATTACATTTTAGTGGTTAATGGAAGGAATTAATGGAGTCGCCATAAGGTTGCGTGCCTTTAAGTGGCTGCTGCTGCGTAAAGTTTGGGATACGATGCCAAAAAGGACCAATATTGGCTTTAATGTTTACGTTCGGACCGCGATAACCTGAAGGTCAAGGAAAGGCAGTAAAAATTCGCGTTAGCTGAACCTCGAGTCGTCTGTACGTACATGAGTAAAAAATTGAAACTATTATCTCCTTAATTCGAGTTATATATATATATATATATATATATATATATATATATATATATATATATAGGGCAACTAGGTGTTGAAGGAAACCCAGTGAGCACTTACCGGAAGAAGAGCCGCTGGGGTGTTGGAGAGACACATTTGTAGAAGTTATTGGAGCTTTCGGGATGATCCCTTCGTCAGCATGAAAGCTCCAATAACTTCTACAAAAGTGTCCCTCCAACACCCCAGCGGCTCTTCTTCCGTTAAGTGCTCACTGGGTTTCCTTCAACACCTAGTTGCCCTAAATATCCTCATTTACCTTTCCTCTTCCGTAAGTGTGTGTATATATATATATATACACACACACACACATATACAGGGCCATGCCCAGACATTTTGCCGCCTGAGGCGAGATATAATATGGCGCCCCCTTAATTTTTTTACTAAGTAATTTATTTTGATAGGTTTTTATTTTTGTCAAATTTTGGCGCCCCCCTTCGAGAGGCGCCTGAGGCGGTTGCCTCGCCGCCTTACCCATCGGCACGGCCCTGTGTGTGTGTGTATATATATATATATATATATATATATATATATACAGTAAAACTCGTTTAATACGAATTTGAGGGGACCGACTCATTGCTTCGTTATAAGCGTGACTACGTTATATACGAGAAACATGGTTTTTAGCCTATACATCCCATATAACACGTATACACATACAGTAAAAGCTGTTCTATCCGGCTATTTAGAACCGGCCAGCCTTAGATACCGGCAAATACACAAATACAATTCATTTTGTATTTCTTTTTCTTTTTTTATGAATTTTTGAGTGAATAGTATATGTGTAATACCACAACTTCCACTTTAAAATTTCTTAAAATATAAGATGTATATATTACGTATTTACTCCGTATACTTCTGTGGCTGCCGAGTAAGAATGGCGTTTTTGGTTACGTAAGCCATTTGCATTGTCCACATGTTTTGGTGTACTTCTACAATTTCCAGTTTTATTGCTTTTTATTATTTAAAAAATTACCCAGCCATTGAATATGGCATCAAAATAAATACCTAAAAGCAAGGAACAGGAGAGAAAAGGTTGATTTAACGCTAACACAAAAGCTGGAGCTGATCAAACGAATTGAAAAAGGAAAAAATAGAGCAGCCATAGCAAAAGAATTCAACATCGGATCTTCCACGCTCTATGATATCAAGGCTCATAAGGCTAAATTAATGAAATTTGTGTCATTTTCTGAGACGAGTAAATCAATTAATAAACATCATACGCTTCATAAGCCAAAAATTGAGGAACTGGATAAAATATTATATGACTGGTTTTCACAGAAATGTTCAGAAGAATTAAATAATTTCGTCCTTTTCTAATAGAGTAAATAAAGATAAATAATAAAGATAAATAATAAAGATAAATAAGAAAGATATAATCCAATAAATTCAATTTTTGGAACAGGTTCACTGCCGTAATCCCCAAACTTCCAGGACGCCCTAAACTTTTCAATAGTCTTTTAGTTTTGCATGTAAGCGTAGCAACGTATTAAATAAGAATGGGTAAATAGTGTCTATATCTAACTACGTGTGGAAGAATTAAAATGGAAAATGCAAACCCCATGCATAGTTATGTTTGGGGAGTACGATAGTGAACCTAAGCCCAATTTTGTTTGGTTATTGCTAAATTTGCGATGTCAAAATCAAAAATCGCTCCCCTATACGAATATTTCTCCTAATCGGCTTTCCACAATCCCCAAGATAGCCGGATAACAAAGCTTTTACCGTATTTGCAGTGAGTCGACTTCAATGCCGTACTTACATATGCAAAGAGATGCTTATCAACTTCGCGGCATGTAAAATGTTCGACTGCTATTACATACGATTTTTTAAATGGTTAATTAATATTATTATTGTGGTCATTAATTTACATAAACATTTCACATTTTTAATATCAATTTCAAAACAAAGGGAGCGTGGAAATTCGTATGGAAAGGGTAGATGGAGGAAGGGGACCTCTACGAACAAGTGCGCGGTAAACGGGCGGAAACTTTTCAACACTTATCGCTCAGCTCGCCAAAATTCGTTATATATGGTGCATATTTTGCCACGGGACCAAACATTTGTTCGTTATAGCCGAGAATTCGTAAAATGCGTGTTCGTTAATCCGAGAAATTTAACCAATGCCCTTATGGAGAAGTTCAAGGGACCGAGACATTTCTTCGTTACAGCCGAGATTTCGTTTTAGGCGTGATCGTTATAATCGAGTTTTACTGTATATATATATATATATATATATAGATATGTGTGTGTGTGTGTGTGTGTGTATTACAAAAAGGATGCGGCTATTTAAATTACTTGAATGATAATTTTGATTTATCATGTTGTCTAATATGTTTTCTACTTAATAACCAACAGTAATGAGTTTCTCAAAACGCTATATTCTGACCTTGTGCGGTGTTGACGATTAAATGAATAAAATTAACGGAGGTTTATAAAGTTCCTAAGGGTAATTACAATAGAGAGAGCAAACATATTTAAAGGCTTCACTGAGCAATATATGCTCATTTCTAGGGTCGTCATTCGATCACATCTTTAGCTCGTGGTTTCTTTTACAAAATCCATCTCAGAATTAATGCGGTTAGCTTCCGATTAGTTTAACCGGGATGTTTAAAACTCAAAGCTCTATATGGCCTACGTACGCACATATATACGATATTTATATGCTCTATACCTATTAACCCTTAAAATGCTAAATTTAAGAAATGAGAGAATTGGAGATATGCTGATTTTTATATAAATCCACAGTTAATAATATTACAGTTACAATATATTTAACTTTATTTCATACAAAAGGGTATATCGTTCCTTGGAGGTCATTATTTTAAATATTTTTTGCTGTAGTCTAATGCGTGAGTAGCACTGTATACGTAAACGTGATCACATAAGTTAAAAGGTTAAAGGTATTCTTATGTATTAAAATAATACTAGAGTCGCTTAGCAATTAACTTACTTTTTACTAAGCGTTTCCTTTGCCATCTTAATATATACTCGTATTTTTTCATTTGCATGTATTCTGGTGTATATAAATAAGCATATCGATTAACAGGAATAGTTCTATGTCCCGAGGGGACCGGTAAATCGGGATTTTACGGTAAATATATTTTTAAATCCTTCTCGTTCTGCTTATCTATCGTCACACTTCAAAACCTAATGGCAAAATAAATCTCCTACCCGTCCTCACTGTTTAACGCATAACTCTTAACGGTACATTCTCCTCGTCACTAGACGCGCATGTTTATGTTACATTTCCGCAACTGCGCCTGCCTCATTATTCTGCATCGCAACTGTATCTGATAAGAGAAAATAAAAAAAACATTTCTTTCGCTCATCCATTTCCTTTCGCTCACGAGCGGAATCTCATGAGAATCAAATCGGTAGCATCTTATAACGAAACTGATCATTAGTGGCCGACATAAATCAAGTAGCGTTCCATACATAATTCACGTTTCTGTTTTCTTTCTTAATTCTACCCTCCCGAAGGGGAAAACGTAATTAAATGAAATATGTTCGATCGATATCGAAAGATTCCTACGCCACAATTATACAATATTGCGTGACATGCACCCAATTGAAATTACCGCAAAGTTTTAAAACATTTATGGTGTAATTAAATCGACCGAGAAAACCATAACTTCGAGGAATTGCATTTTGAAGAAACTTCGATCAAAGAAAGGTGTTAGATAGTTAAGTACAATACTCTACTAAATAAAATAACTATGTAACTATGTGACCATAACTTCGACATGATGATTCTATCTGCGAATTAAATTTTCTTACTTGTAAATAAATTTAAGAATGTACGATCTTACGAACCGATTAAGTGTAAGAAAAGAACTTTAAAATGGTTCGATTCGATTCGATATCATCGACTTAATAATAATGTTTTCACTGAATCATTTTAGCAAAGATTTTCAAATTTCCTCTAAACCAAAATGTTTCAAAACACAGCCCACTACAATACAAGACAGGAAAAGAAAAATACAGCAAAGTGCGATACAGAATGGAATTAGAGAAAATACGGTACAAGGAGTAACAAAGTTATGCTTTCATCGGGTGTCGGTGTAATGCATCTCTTCTAAAGTTAAATGAAATGCTATAAGGAATGTATCAACACCCACTTCGCCGTTGAAACAACCGGTTTGTAAAACAGCATGTTAGCTGCACTGATGAAATATCTGCAACACGTTATAACAAACTTCCCTCCACGAGTGTACTCGCCCCGTATTCACTAAAATCCGCGACAGATATCGAGTTTATTTATCGTCATTTTACGTAAATTTGGGTTCAAATGGATGAAAACTGATAACTGATAATGGTTATATTCATGAGTGGAAATAACGGTAAGGAAAGTACGAGTCTCACGAGGGAGTTAACGGAGCCGATATGGCCAAGTCATTTTTCACAAACACAGTCCAAAAATTAAATTGAGGCATTAATCCTAGATTGAAACTTTGAAAATAGTTTATTCCACTACATGAAAGAGACATAGTTTCTGGATTTTGAAATAAGTTAGCTGTTCAATAAAAACTTTAGACTGTTGAATAACTCAGTACAAATTAAAATATAATGTTAAAATATTTTTTCAATGTTTTCAAATTTTTCTGGTATTTTCTTAAATCAAGTGTGATTTTCCAATTTTATTTATAGACGAATTTTTATTTAAGATAAAATGTCAACATTTTTCAATTTAATAATAAATTAAATTTAACGAAAGAAGCTATAGATATGATCACAAACCGGCTGCGAAAATTTCCGCGCCGTTTCTATCACGCTCAAAATATCACCAACGATATACCTACATTATGATAAAGTATAAATACACAGCATTTTTGAGTAGCATAACAACAATGACTATTCGAATACGTGGTTAACTAATTAATAACAGATTATATCATTCAAGATATAACGAATGAAAACTTTGCAATGTAATACAAGCAAACGGAAATAGATGCAGGAAAGTTAAGGATCGGCTGTTTAGTCAAAAATGACGAAGGCAAAATATTTAAAGGCGCTTTACTTAAACTGATCTATGATCGTGCCATAAAATAACGGGATAAAGGTGAGAACAGTAAATTATTTTTCCCGTAATACGACACATCAACCGCGTCTGTAAACATGAATCCAATTCCTCGAGTGAAACAAAGGGGTCACGTCCTCTAGCGACTACCTGACGAGTATCTAAAGAGTAACCCTTTCATACGTAAATTTCGTAGATGTTGATTCACTCAACTATCATAATGACGGACCATTATTTATTAAGCATTTTAGGAATGGAATACCTATCACTCGCGTAGTCCAAGGATCTCCGCTTAAGGGAATCCCGCAGGAGATCGAATTTAAAAGCTCTTTAAAAAAAAAAACCTCAGCCTGGGGCCCCGCGCGGTCCAATCTACCCCGCTTAGTTTAACATAGTAACATACTCCTTCCCACACAACTTCGAATAAAAATAAGCATCGAAGACAAATGTGATGAAGGTAGATCATAATTCATAGGGCCTTTGCTAATAAAACGTGACTGCCGGGCACTTTCACTCCTGTCATCGTTGCACATGTTCTCAAACAGAGATGCTTTTCACATTCTACCTAAGATGCAAATAAAGAAATGGAATTACTCCCGTGATCAACCAATGGGAGGATAAAAAAATACGTCGTGAACGCAGGAGTTACTATTCACAGGTATACGTCGACAAAATATCGAAAGTTGATACGGCTATAAATTCAACGCGCAATCTATTAATCCAACTTAAATTCCCAACATCGGCTAACAAAAGACATGCACTCTCATAAGTACCAATTCCATTAATTCGTACAGCTACAAGTCGCGGGATGACAGGTAAGTAATTGACGCAAAAAATGCTCCGAACGCGTACAACTCAAGCTTATGTTTCGAGTCTTAATCTGTTAATATCCTGAAATAGAAAAGGGTGGAATTGACCCCACTGCAGTAACAGAAGATAGATCGTCTACCATAAACTGTCAGAGAAATCCAAATCTAGATCTGTAATAAATTTAAAAAATTACGTGGAGGTGAAACGTTTAAGAAAGCAAAAGCATTAAGTTCACTCCTATATCCCTTTCCTATCGTAAATTAATAAAGGACTGAAACGCCTTGATTTATATTATAAATAGATCCCTTAATGTTTAAAGTTCAATCAGATTACCAATAAAATCTAAAATTTGTCAACAATTTAGACGCCTAGGAAAAAATACAAGCAACACGAAGAATTCAAAATTTGCTAGCTAATGTTTTCTCAAACCGTATAACCACAAAAACAATTCTCAGAAATTGCCTAAAAAGTAAAGCAGAATAAACAAAAGCAGAGAGACAACAAAAGCACATGCCAGTCCTAAATAAATCTTGCTAGGAAGCGTACACTGACGTAAAAATGAAGTCATTATTTTTACATCCTCCAACTTTATACGAACGTTATAATTAGATATTGACTAACGAAAGCATTATCCGGAGAAAGAAAATTTTCAACTCATGGATGTTGTTCAAACAATAAAAATTCTCTGGAAAATCACATTAAACAATACGAGAGAGTACAAATAATTTTGTACATACCGTTTTTCTATGGGCAATCATTGCGGATCAAGAAGCATACAAACTGCATGATACTCAACCTGTAAATGTCTAACAATATTATTAGTGACTTCTACGACGCAAACATGCTATATACATCAGCACAGAGACAAACGTCACTAATGCAACATCAAAGTAAGGCATTAACATTTCCAAGCTGACTGCGTAACACGATGCAAGCTGCAGGCTAATAAAGCATACATTGAAAAATCAAGCATTCTTTGCTTCACGTACCTTCGTTCATGAGCCTCGATATTCTTGTCCTCAACCTTGAGTAAGCTTGTAAAAATAGAAAGAGAAAATAATGTGAGATCTACAGTCTAAAATAATTTAAAGATTGGAAAAAAGGGAAAGATAAATCTCAAATCAAAAATCTAGTGATATACGTACTTAAATATAATTCCTCCAATAAAATGTATCGTCATTAATTTTATTATATATTAAAAACACTTAAAATCAGCATATAAATATAAATGCTTCATTATTTTCCAAGATTTCCCTTTTGTTTTCCTTAGGTTTTACTTATTGTAATCTCTAGATCAGGGGTGCCCATTACGTCTCCCATGGGCGACCGGTCGCCCTTTAGGAGGGTCTGTGTCGCCCACGCATCCATCCAGGCATTAAGCTTATATACCCGAGTAAGGAGTTCTGTTTTCTATTTTCTAATATGAACTTAATTAAATCAAAATCCAGAAATGCTCTCACTAATGAACATCTCGAAGGCTGTTTACTTCTCCCTGTTTCTAGTTACACGCCCAATTACCATTCAGTAGCTGAAGATATGCGGCGTAAACGTGCCCATAATCGCGCAAATCAAGATTAAATTAAATTAATCAGTTGTATAATGTTGTTTGATGTATAATGTAAAATAAATGCATTTTGCGGTAAATTTGTAGTCTAACTCATTCTTAAAATCCCTTTTTATATATTAAAAGAATAAGCAGGCCGCAAGACAATTACCAGGATGAAAGTAGCCCATGATATGAAAAAGTTTGGGCACCCCTGCTCTAGATAATTGGCAAAATTAAAAGTTACTATAAATCGCTTCTATAAGAAAAATATTATGTTAAAATTCGCAACCAAAATAAAATGACAGTGTATTGATTTTTAAAAGGTTGTTAACCTGCGTTATTTCGAGTGGTATTGCTTGTAGTTTTAATAGGGCTATGTATTGCTTGTAGTTTTAATAGGGCTATAGATAATATTCGGAAAATGAATAAAGGAATTTAAAAAATGCACATTTCTCTGCACATGACTCGCCTCTTATCTCGTGAATACATTTCTCTAAACTTCTACCCTGTAAAAAAGTTTTCATGCATTTAAAATATGCCACTTTTATATTGGAAACCGGTACTTGGAAATTAGTAGCTAGTAAAACTGTGTAGATGGAGTTGCCTCTCAGACTACTTTAACGGTTGCGCTCAAAGTTCCGCCGTTGGCCACCAGGTGCGATTTATTTCAACCAATTTAAAATTTTCGTGAGGAAGGATGAAAATTAACAGTAAAAATCACACGAAAGAAACTCTTCGTAATTTTTAAGTGTTTGGCTTACATAAAGTTACTATGACTCGAAAAGCTTCTCATACGAATCATATGCATTGACTGAACTTTTTTTTTCAAAATCAGTAAACGTCTATTAGCGTAAAATTTTACAGAACATCCACATTGCTCAAAAAGTTGCATAAGTCGAAAAAAATATAATGGCAAAGGCCACTTTTGCGTCGAACTTTGAATGAAAAAATAAACTTCTGACTATTTTGTTGGATATCTTCTGGTGTGTGGTTTTTTATTTTATAGTTTAACAATATACGATTTTCATGGAAGGATACACTTTAAAGTGCAAGTTTTATAGCTTAGGTCGCGTTTGTACTGGGTGCTTCAAACATATTATTAAGTATATTTATAAGTAACATGTACGTGTACCCATAAAATATAAATATAAGGAAAAATAACATACGTTGGTGACTCAAGATATTTTTGTTTCAAACGTTATTTGTAAAATATTTCTGATATGGTTTATTTGAATTTGTAATATGCCGAAAGGCAGGGATTCAGAAAACGCAGCATTTAAGTAACTTGATGTTCCTTCCACTTGGCGACAAAAGGCGCGCACAAAGTTTACATAATGGTGCGAAGGATACATAAAGTACCACAATATAGTAGAAAAAATAATCAAATACATAAATATATATAAATTAATGGAAGGAATGATCCGAAGATCAAACAGACAGGCATAAACGGGTCTTCTACTTGTCAGGCGGATATTCTACCACTGAACTACCGTATCAGACTAATTCTCCAGTTTCAGAATATTTTTATTTATTTATTCTTTAATTATCTTTCCTTCTGCAACGGGAACTCCACGCCAATAAGTAAAAGTTTACTTGTACTTTATATAAACAAAATTTATATTGCACATTCTTTATATATATATATATATATATATATATATATATATATATATATATATATATAAGCTATTTAGGTCAACTAGGTGTGTCTCTCTTGTGCTGACGAAGGGATCATCCCGAAAGCTCCAATAACTTCTACAAATGTGTCTATCCAACACCCGAGCGACTCTCCTTCCAGTAAGTGCTCACTGGGTTTCCTTCAACACCTAGTTGCCCTAAATATCCTCATTTATCTTTCCTCTTCCGTAAATTTATACACACACACACATATATATACATATACACACGCAAACCGCTACTATACAAGCTTACGCTGCACTTCATGCACAAAATGATTGAAATCCGTAAGGTTTCACTCCTGTAAAACGCCTAAATCGATTCAAACAAAAATATTTCCACATTCCTCGAAATACGCAAAAAGTAACGCAAGAAATTCCTTGGAAATTAATTCGTCTATCAATTCCGCACAGATAAAGCATAAAAACTAACAGACTCACCATGGGGTTTATTAAACCGCAATCGCCACCAATTGAATTTTTAAGAGAATTTAGATTAACTTTAAGAATGTTTTCTTAATTTCAGCAATGAAAGAAACTGAAAACTATGAAACACTGACGGCAGATAGCATAAAATTGCATAGTGTGCAATAGTTTGGGTTCTCCTGATTTCTAGGATCATAAGATGGCGTAGTATATCAATTCATTTCTAAAATGAAAAACTAAACTTTTGAATTTCCTCGAAACTAGAGAAAAGAGATATAGATACGCAACCTATCCAGAAAACAAAACTAAAAAACTTCAGGTACATTTATTTATCATAAATTCCATATCATTAGAATCAACTGAATCGATATGATTATCCAAGCTTCTTTTCGCCGCTGGGGACCAAAAATTCCACAATGGTGAATATATTTTTCTTATTATTTATTTTATCGATCCAACAGAGTTACTAAATCTCCAGCACTGTATTTTAGTAAGTCTGTCTGTCTGTATGCTCCTTTATGCACACCCACATTTCTCAACCGATTTCAACCAAATTTGTCACGATTGTAAGGGGCACCAAGAGAAAGGTTAATGCGTGCTTTTAGTGTCCGTTTGTACAATCGTTTTAAAATGGTGGCCAATTTTGTCTCTTCCTTTATGTATGCCCACATTTCTCAACCGATTCCGACCAAATTTGGCAGAATCATAGGAGACAGCAAGAGGAAGGCCTTCGCGGGATTTCGTCTCCGTCTGCATATTTCGTTCAAAATGGCGGCCGATTTAAACATTAAACTACGCGTATTTTGTTTCTACCTGACCGTTTTATTCAACTGAATTCTTAAATTAAATATACCATCTAGAATCCCTATCGGGTTTTCACCAAATTTTCCCTGGCAACGCCGGGATTTTCTGCTAGTAGGTAATATTTTTACGTCGTATCTACGGTGAAAATGTAATCTATAAAGATTTAAATAATTCCAAATCGCACCGCATCGAAATCAACCCTGGCCCCTTGATTTTGGAAGCGGCTAGATTCGTCCATCCCAGGTTCAACAGTTGGCACACACTCGTATTCCCCTGGAAGAAATCGATTCTTGGACGATAAAGCTGGCTGTTTGATTCATTACCGAGCCTTCAAAACGGTAGAATAATCCATACAAAAACTTAATCTCCTCAACGTTATTTCATATATAGGTCAGTTGACGAATTTATCAGAATTATATTAGGTATCAACCATTTCATAAAAAAAAAACTAATAGTTACCTATGTTAGTAACAACGAACCTTTTTTCCTGTTCGTATAAAAGGAAACAGGACAACTTGCAATCTATGATAAATGAAACGCAAATATCTTCACTCTCTGGAACGAACTTCCATCCGAGGACCACGTTTATTTCTCCCTCCTCGAGTCATAATGGCTTATAGAAGATGTACGCGTTGTCTAAAGCTACGGTTCTGCACATGCCTCAATTATTATAGAAGAGATACTAGCTCTCTCATTTAGTAATCAAATTTTATTCCTTTTTCCTCACATCGCCGATAACTGGATTTCCATTATAGGATGCAGACGCAATGTCTGCGCGTCATACTGGACGCGTTACCTATCAGGTTTTAACGATTTCCTATAAATGCCACGTGAACCCGGTCAATTTATTGCTACATCGGTTAACGATATCCAAAAACGCAGTTAAAATATGTGTAATGGACCATATTCATGTGCTCATTAGATAGACGACAAATAATTTAAAATCGCTAAAGGTTATGTCAAAATAAACTTCTTCGATTTAATTCGACGTAAGGGTAAAACTATGATTTAGCACCATGGCTTTCATCTGGGAACATAAATGTAAAATTTTTCCGCTTATGTATTTATTAGCTACTTTATGATAAAAGATCCCTCTAAATATAACAATAATAAAACTTGCCTTGATCAATGTAATGATGTTAGTCACTAAAAGGAACGAGATTACAGAGAAGTTCAGCGAAATGCTCGCGAATTTTGTACCAATTAACATAAATTATGACGTTTTATTTTATTCCAATTAGCCGTGTTCGTGGCCTTTTAAACAGTAACAAAGATAATGACAGGTAACCACGCCTCAACATGAATTTGAATCCGCGATCTAAGGTTTGGAAGAGATACACGCTAGTCACTCCTTTAACAGATAAATTGAATTTAAAAAAATTATAAAATACTAAAATGATAGATAGATATAATTAATTTCAAGAGATTACTTGAATTAATAAATAGCTCATAAGCCAAATGTCCGTTACAAATTAAATATACCCGCATACATCAGTTTAAACGAAATTAAGATGCAATCCCCAAACATTAAAAATCGTTTTTTGTATTAAACTGCAAAGAGAAAGATATGGGCCACCATCACAATGTTAAGTATAGAAAAATTATGGGTTCCATCACACAGATTTTAGTCAAAGCATCATCGCTCAAATATCAACAAAAAAATACGAGCTACCCGGAAAAGTCTAACGCATGGAAAAAATGATTTTCTAAAAGTCCAATCACAAAAATAATTTTGGAAAATTCTTAAATTTTGAATAGCTGAATGAACGCGAAAGACACCAACCAACAGAAAAAAATCTTGTTTTCACCTGAATCGAGCATTCTGGGACCTTTTTCAGGATATGAAAACTGAAAACTCCAACAAAAGATAGATTTGTCTTTGAACACAGGTTACTTACAAAGATCTAGGGCTAAAGTACCCAAGAATTTCAATCAAAAAGACGTCCGAAACGTACATATAAAGGCCTTTGCTAAAAATTCATAATGTTGCGGTAATCGGGTTAAATAAAACGACGTAAAAACTAAAACGACAGAAAAGGAATTCTTTCGACGATGAATTCATCGAACGCAATCCTAAATTAATGATGAGAATTCAATTCTAAGCCGACCTTTCTAACGCTTGACTACGACTCGAAATTTTAATTATGCATAAACCTTGTTACGTCTATGAAGTAGCTAAGATAAGTACTCATTTTTCAAACTGCTTACTCATGAATATGCAAAAACCTGTTTACCTCCTCTTCGTTAAAGCATTCCGTTAGGCTTGCGGTGATAAAACATTTTTATAATATAGCATTGCAAAAAAAATTGCAACAAATAACGCTACAAAACACGCGAAATGATCATTATGTCATTCCAGCACTATTAAGTAGAATGAATGTGCTCCGGAATGAATTTTATCCTATAACAATTTATCCACCGACCAATTGCAAGACCGAATTCGAGCATCGTCTCCTACCATCACGACTCCACCTCCCAGGACATTTGGAGCGCCAAATCCGGACTGAAATGTCGACCAAAATGAAAAAAAAAGAAAAACATCGAGCGTCTCCTTCACCGTCGTTCTTCCCGAGAATACTTGCGACCTTCACGTCCTGTAACGTCGCCATTCGAGATAAATAAGATTACCCTAGCGTCGCCGTAAAGAGAACCTTAAGACTCTACCGATGGCAGAAATAAAAAAAATAAATGCAAAAAAAGTCGAAGTAAGAAAGGATGGGAAGATTTGTAGCGAATGGAAGGGAATTCCAATGCGCGCAGCAAGCGGTCGCACTGAACAAAGTGATTCTAATATAGTATATATACCTATATGTATATGGGAGGGGAATGAGTGCATGAGATGGCGGTGGAGTAGAGGGAGAGGCAAGGAGAAGAGACAGTTGATGCGGGAGGAGTTCGCAAAGGGGAAGGGGAGGATGTGGATGAAGAAGTGGAGGGGGAAGGTGGAGAGGTGGAGGGGGAAGGTGGAGAGGTGGAGGGGGTAGGTGGAGAGATAAGGGGGAAGGTGGAGTGAGAAGAGAGAGAGACAAGGGAAGAAAATAAGGTATAACGCCGAAGATATGCGGTGAGAGGGATAAGAGGGCATCTGTCAAGGGTACGCGGAAGAGTTGAAAAGGGATGAGATGCGAGGAAAATGCCGAAGGAAGAGAGAAGAGAGAAAGAGGGAGGTAAACTGGATGGAGAGAGTGAGTGATGGGTGGATAAACGGTTGGCAATGGATTAGGAGTGAGATGGGAGAAGCTTATAGAATAAGAACATTGAGAGATGTGGAGTGTAGAGGGAAGATTTAAGGCAAGACAGAGGGGAAGCTACTATAAGAAAAGGGGAGAGAGAGGGAGAAGTTAGAGGGAAGAGGGAGAAGGAAAGAGGGAGGAAAAGGGAAGGAGAGAGATAGAGGTAGGAAGAGGGTGGGAGTGAGGCAGTAGAAAGGGAGACAGTAGGGTTGGAGAATGTATGGGGGGAGAAGGTAGGGGGCGAGAGAGTAAGGGTTGAGACGGTGGGGAGGAGGAGACAAAGGAAGGGAGACGGCATGAGGTAGGAAGACGGAGAGAGGGAGACAGGGGTAGGGAGACAGGTGGAGGGAGAGGGTGGGAGTGAGACGGTGGGGAGTTGGAGACAGAGGGTGGGAGACGGCATGAGGGAGGAAGACGGAGGGAGAGAGACCGGGGGAGGGAGACCTTGGGGAGGGGGACGGAGAGAGGGAGACCGGGAGAGGGAGACCGGGAGAGGGAGACCGGGAGAGGGAGACGGGGTAAGGGAGACCGAGGGAGGGAGACCGATGCAGTGAGACCGGCGGAGGGAGAGGGTGTGAGTAAGACGGTGGGGAGGTGGAGACAGAGGGTGGGAGACAGAGGGTGGGAGACGGCATGAGGGAGGAAGACGGAGTGAGGGAGACCGAGGGAGAGAGACCGGGGCAGGGAGACGGAGGGAGGGAGACCGGGAGAGGGAGACCAAGAGAAGGAGACCGAGAGAGGGAGACCGAGGGAGGGAGACCGTGGGAGGGAGACCGAGGGAGGGAGACCGGGGGAGGGAGACCGGGGGAGGGAGACCGAGGGAGGGAGACCGTGGGAGAGAGACCGTGGGAGGGAGACCGAGGGAGGGAGACCGAGGGAGGGAGACCGAGGGAGGGAGACCGAGGGAGGGAGACCGTGGGAGGGAGACCGAGGTAGGGAGACCGTGGGAGGGAGACCGAGGGAGGGAGACCGAGGGAGGGAGACCGTGGGAGGGAGACCGAGGGAGGGAGACCGTGGGAGGGAGACCGAGGTAGGGAAACCGAGGGAGGTAGACCGAGGGAGGGAGACCGAGGGAGAGAGACCGTGGGAGGGAGACCGGGGGAGGGAGACCGGGGGAGGGAGACCGAGGTAGGGAGACCGTGGGAGGGAGACCGAGGGAGAGAGACCGAGGGAGGGAGACCGAGGGAGGGAGACCGTGGGAGGGAGACCGAGGGAGGGAGACCGGGGGAGGGAGACCGGGGGAGGGAGACCGTGGGAGGGAGACCGTGGGAGGGAGACCGTGGGAGGGAGACCGAGGGAGGGAGACCGTGGGAGGGAGACCGAGGGAGGGAGACCGAGGGAGGGAGACCGGGGAGGGAGACAGGGGGAGGGAGACCGAGGGAGGGAGACCATGGGAGGGAGACCTTGGGAGAGAGACCGAGGGAGGGAGACCGAGGGAGGGAAACCGAGGGAGGGAGACCGTGGGAGGGAGACCGTGGGAGGGAGACCGTGGGAGGGAGACCGTGGGAGGGAGACCGTGGGAGGGAGACCGTGGGAGGGAGACCGTGGGAGGGAGACCGTGGGAGGGAGACCGAGGGAGGGAGACCGGGAGGAGGGAGACCGAGGGAGGGAGACCGTGGGAGGGAGACCGAGGTAGGGAGACCGTGGGAGGGAGACCGTGGGAGGGAGACCGAGGGAGGGAGACCGAGGGAGGGAGACCGAGGGAGAGAGACCGTGGGAGGGAGACCGGGGGAGGGAGGGAGACCGGGGGAGGGAGACCGGGGGAGGGAGACCGAGGGAGGGAGACCGAGGGAGGGAGACCGAGGGAGGGAGACCGTGGGAGAGAGACCGTGGGAGGGAGACCGAGGGAGGGAGACCGAGGGAGGGAGACCGAGGGAGGGAGACCGTGGGAGGGAGACCGAGGGAGGGAGACCGTGGGAGGGAGACCGAGGTAGGGAGACCGTGGGAGGGAGACCGAGGGAGGGAGACCGAGGGAGGGAGACCGTGGGAGGGAGACCGTGGGAGGGAGACCGAGGTAGGGAGACCGAGGGAGGGAGACCGAGGGAGTGAGACCGTGGGAAGGAGACCGAGGGAGGGAGACCGGGGGAGGGAGACCGGGGGAGGGAGACCGAGGGAGGGAGACCGTGGGAGAGAGACCGTGGGAGGGAGACCGAGGGAGGGAGACCGAGGGAGGGAGACCGTGGGAGGGAGACCGGGGGAGGGAGACCGAGGGAGGGAGACCGAGGGAGGGAGACCGTGGGAGGGAGACCGTGGGAGGGAGACCGAGGGAGGGAGACCATGGGAGGGAGACCGTGGGAGGGAGACCGAGGGAGGGAGACCGAGGGAGGGAGACCGGGGGAGGGAGACCGGGGGAGGGAGACCGGGGGAGGGAGACCGAGGGAGGGAGACCGTGGGAGAGAGACCGAGGGAGGGAGACCGAGGGAGGGAGACCGGGGGAGGGAGACCGGGAGGAGGGAGACCGGGAGGAGGGAGACCGTGGGAGGGAGACCGAGGGAGAGAGACCGTGGGAGGGAGACCGAGGGAGGGAGACCGGGGGAGGGAGACCGAGGGAGGGAGACCGTGGGAGGGAGACCGAGGGAGGGAGACCGAGGGAGGGAGACCGGGGGAGGGAGACCGGGGGAAGGAGACCGGGGGAGGGAGACCGAGGGAGGGAGACCGAGGGAGGGAGACCGAGGGAGGGAGACCGAGGGAGGGAGACCGAGGGAGGGAGACCGAGGGAGGGAGACCGAGGGAGGGAGACCGAGGGAGGGAGACCGAGGGAGGGAGACCGAGGGAGGGAGACCGAGGGAGGGAGACCGAGGGAGGGAGACCGAGGGAGGGAGACCGAGGGAGGGAGACCGTGGGAGGGAGACCGAGGGAGGGAGACCGTGGGAGGGAGACCGAGGGAGGGAGACCGTGGGAGGGAGACCGAGGGAGGGAGACCGAGGGAGAGAGACCGTGGGAGAGAGACCGTGGGAGAGAGACCGAGGGAGGGAGACCGAGGGAGGGAGACCGAGGGAGGGAGACGGTGGGAGAGAGACCGAGGGAGGGAGACCGTGGGAGGGAGACCGGGGGAGGGAGACCGGGGGAGGGAGACCGTGGGAGGGAGACCGTGGGAGGGAGACCGAGGGAGGGAGACCGTGGGAGGGAGACCGAGGGAGGGAGACCGTGGGAGGGAGACCGAGGGAGGGAGACCGAGGGAGGGAGACCGAGGGAGGGAGACCGAGGGAGGGAGACCGAGGGAGGGAGACCGTGGGAGGGAGACCGAGGGAGGGAGACCGTGGGAGGGAGACCGAGGGAGGGAGACCGTGGGAGGGAGACCGTGGGAGAGAGACCGAGGGAGGGAGACCGTGGGAGGGAGACCGAGGGAGGGAGACGGTGGGAGAGAGACCGAGGGAGGGAGACCGTGGGAGGGAGACCGAGGGAGGGAGACCGGGGGAGGGAGACCGGGGGAGGGAGACCGTGGGAGGGAGACCGTGGGAGGGAGACCGAGGGAGGGAGACCGTGGGAGGGAGACCGAGGGAGGGAGACCGCGGGAGGGAGACCGGGGGAGGGAGACCGAGGGAGGGAGACCGTGGGAGGGAGACAGGGGGAGGGCGACTGGGGGAGGGAGACCGGTGGAGGGAGACCGGGGGGGGGGAAAGGGGGGGGGGATACGAGGGGGGGGAGACAGGGGGAGGGAGGCGGTGGATGTAGGGTAGAGGGAGTAATTATTAGGGAGGAATATGGTGGTAGGATTAGGGTATGAGGAGGTAGGAGTGAACAGGGCGCGGGAGGAGGGTTGGGTATATGTTGGATTGAGAGGGAGGTTTAGATATAATATTGGTTATAGATGAGGGATGCGTAAAAAGAAGCTCATAGGAAGTGAAGAGTGATAGAGTTGGGGTATTCGGGAAGGTGATTAATATTTAAGACGGATGACATGGGATGCTAGAAAAATGTGGGGAAAGAATATGAGGGATTGGTAGATGAATAAATTAGGAGATGGATTAGAAGAGAGTTGAGGGAGGGTTATGAACCGAGAAGAAGTACAGTGATGGAAAAAGGAGATACAAACTAAATATGTATATACGAGAAGATTAAATGAAAGGAAAGTGGTGGGTACGTAACGGGAGAATAGGCTAGGGATTAATGTAGGAGTTGTCTCTTCCTATTTTTTTCTGGGGATAAAAATTGGGGTGATACTAATAGTTGCGAAAAAATCTTTGTTGCTTCACTGTTATGTAGATGATAAATTTTAAAATTGAAGACAATTGTTATTCTAATAGTAAACTCCATACAGGTAACCTCGCGCCCTAGCTTATACCTGTTAATCGGATATTGAGGTTGATCGACATTTCTGTTCACATGTTAGCCATAACCTTTTAAAGTTTTGGTTACTCGTAACACCATCAAATCGATATCTGATATATCGGAATTTTATTGAAGTAAGTAAGGGCCAAACTTACATACTTATTGATTTATACATCTTACCTTTATGTATAAATCAATAAAATCGATTACTTTAAGTTTTTAATCAGATTCAATACAATTAATTTTAAATGTTGAAATATTCTATTTTATTTTTGTAGAATTACTGCTTTTTATTATTAAAATGTTTGATTTGTTGATAATAATGACTATATTTACACATATATTGTTACAATATATAATAGATGTACGTCTGGAAGAGTGCCATGATAAGCAACAGATTTGGATGCGATAGACCTTATTATAATGTGAGAAATTCTTGACGCTTTGACACGAGCAATATAGTATATATTTATATCACATGATCAACTACGAAATAAATATAAAAACCTTTAAAAAGCAAAGGTCATAAATTCCTCCATTCGCGAGTGCGAATTTAACTCGCGGCATCCGAACCACACTGAATATAAAACGCACATCAAGACGTAAATGCAGATTTGTATAAATATATTTTAACACGAGACCGCTAAATCACTATGCTTTATTCATCGAAAAAAATAAAACAGGAGTGAGAAAATACGAACGACACTTTAAGCAGACAAAACCTTTCCTAACCGAGACCTTGCTATATAAAGTCAGCCACTCGATACCCTTACGCGGTATATACAAAACGGAAACGAGAAAATATTCGAAGAGCCTCTCGAGATTTAAAAAATAAAACAAATTTACGACCTTTTCTTCCCCCCGTAACTTCTCCATTCTTCCGTCCGCTAAGAAAACGGTATCGATTCAATTTACTCCTACGCTTTATCTTCCCCTTTTGAATTACTTTATGACCGGTCACGTCTCTCATAACGTTAGGGGGGGGAAAAACCATTCCTGATGTGACCATTTATGTAAGATAGAAGTTGTATGATGAAGGGTTTGGTAAGGAGAGGGAGAGAGATGGAGGGTGGAGATGGAGAAAGAGAGTGGGAGGAAAGGAGAGAGAGGAGGAGAAAGGTAGGGAAAGAAGGAAGAGGACGGCCTGAGCTGCCACGGGGTCCAGTCAACTCGTTCCTCCCGACCGGACAAGCGGCAACATCCCCACCTCAGCCCTTTCCCGCCCCATCCCCTCCCCTAACAACCCCGACCCTTCCCCCTACTCCCTCGAGGGGGTCGATGACCCACATCACCCCCCCCACCACCTTCCGGCAAATCAGCCCACCCAACAATAGGGCCCCAGTACTCCACCCTCGACCACGCCCACCCTCATTATCTCTCCGCCCCCGCTTGGGCATCTTCCCACGCGATGGCGTGCAACTGGGAGGTTGTGGTGGTGGTGCCTATCCTGCAACCACCCAACACCCGGGGCGAATGCAGAGCCGGGAGGAGAAAGGAGAGAGAGTCCCGATGCATATCCGCCCCAACGATCTGCCCCTATCTCCTGGAAAGACTTACTGCCGAGGGTTTTCTATATGGTAAAGGGGTGTGAGCGGGATTTCGATAGGGAAAGAAGTCTTGATTGCATGGCAGCGTGAAATAAAATACGATCGGGAAACGATCGAATCGTCCGTTAATAAAGCCGTACCAGATATGCGAAAAAGTGGCGCGTTTTTATCAGATGGATGTAAGGAAATTAATGCGCCACCGCGCTTTTCCTCATTCCGAGCCGATAAATAATTGACGGACCGATGAATAACTAAGTGAATACTGATGGCGAATCGATTTCGCGAGGGGGATTATAAGGTTTTCTGATGGGGTTGGGTTTATAAGAGACGTTCGATGACGAAAATGTAAAATTTTACGGTTTACTAAGTGGGTGTGGGCGACCTACGGCTTTGCGGGCCGTACGCGGTCCCCGGGAGGAATACATGTGGCCCGCGAAGCTATGATTGTAAAGCGATCCGTAAAATTGAACCCGCGTTTGCACATTATTTTGTTAAAATTATGATAATAAAAAAATTTGAAATATTAATCCTAAAGTTCTAATTTATACTTGACTTCCACTTCTATGACCCCTCAAAATCTCGAGGTAACTTCCGCTTTAATCTCTAATCCGGCCTGCCGAAGCATTGGAAACTTACAAAACGGCCCTCAGAAGGATTCGCAACCACCAATGCGGCCCGTCGTAAGGTAAACTAAATGACAACATTTTGTTTATTAAAGTTCCTTTTATAGAAACCTAACCGTCCAAACTTTTACGAAGCAACGAAAGGGAAAGACACGGGTAACCGGTTACAAAAATCGTCAAAATAGTATTTCGATTATTTTTAATTCACGCAAATCTTTTCGCTTTATTTATTTTTTTTAAAAAGGTCGTCGTGCTGGCGGCGTTCGCTCGGGTTTACAGCGACCCGAAAAAAATAAAAACGAATACATTTATGCATATTCGATTTCGTAAAACCAAAGCGAAAGCCACACTCTTGTTTTCTTATTGGGGTAAGGTTGCCGCTAGTTTAGTACCTATGATTATAACTATGTAGATATTTGAATGAAATTAGCGTTTATTAGAATACGGCTAGTGAGTGAATTCTTCAGATACGATCTGCCTCAAAACTGGCTTGAATCTGGGCTGCCATGATTGAAAGCGCGGGCTTTCATTACATTGAAAAATCTGGTTCGTTGCACAGGGATTGGAATTTGAGTAAAAGTAAGCAACAGGATGCCATAGTACAGAATCGATGCCAAGACATTGATGAGAGTAGGTATAATATTTGAGCCCATGAGGTATATGCATTAAACTCCCGATTAACCGAATATCAAATAATTGGAATTTTGATTAAAGGGCAATTTTAAAAATTATTATTTGAATGTTGTTTTAATCCTGTATGAGGATATGCACCGCATTCAATCGTTTCGTTATCCAATAAAGGTGTTAGTGCTTTGTACATAATAACAGAACCTGTAGACTTTCCTGTGTTTCCTTTACTTTTTTAATAGTTACTAATATGTTTATTAATTTGTATGCGCTACGATACCTTTAAATAGGCATATCGATCAACCTGAATATCCTTAACCGGAATATTCCCGGTCCTGAGACATTCCTTCAACCGGAAGTTCATAACGAATCAAAAAAATCAATACTGGAATGGGAAATGATTACTTTTACAAGACCGATCCACAAAATATGTTTGGCAGAATATACGACGTATTTAATTTAATTAATTAATTTGAATACTTCTATATTATAGGCACAGTAGATTTATTTGTTGATATAGTGATGGGGCTATTCTGTTTATACATTCCTTCAAACAGCTACTTACTGTATAAAATTCTCTTTATAATTATAACCTATGCGCCGAAGCATTTTACATTAAATCAAATATCTTAGCATGAGATGGTAAAATGTATAGTTGAATATATCAAAGGGAAGGTTACGTTATATTATATAAGGAAGGTTGAATACAATGATAATCAAAGATAACAAAAAAATTTATTTAACTAACGAAATATGAGAAACGCTAAAAATGCACTTCGGCGAAATCTAAGTGATCAAAATAGATGACATACACCTCACTTGGTGTGTACCTAATAACAGGAGATACATATTGAAAAAATATAATGTAAAACTCATAAATAAAAATTACGAAAAAAATGAATAATTTGTGCGTAATAACACGGGAAACTTGCGGCGACGTCGTTGAAATCGTTTAGTAAATAAAGAAAGTGGAAACGAATGCGGAAATTTCTGAAGGATGTTTGACAAATCCAGGATAGAAACCTGCGTTAACCTTATACCTCTCCACTGCGGTGACACAGCAGATATAGAGTTATCACAACCTTTTCGAAATGACATCCTGTTCTGAGGTTGTTTTTTTTTCGACGGAACTGGTTATCGAAAGGGTGGATTTTACAAACACTCCTTTTTTGTAAGCCTCAAAAAAGTGACAGGTGGCGATGAACTATGGAGTATTTGCATACTAAATAGCCTTAATAAACAAGGTTGGAAAATGCTCTTCATTATATGTTTCGCGGTGTTTTTCAGCTAATAAACTAGCATAAATGTTAGAAACATTTTATTTCGCTTTCATTTTCACAAATCGCTTTCAATTGTTTTACTTTAGTTTGGAGAGTATTTTTTTATTCATTTTTACTTTGCCAAGGTTTTAGATAAACAATGTTCTTTTATAATCGATATTTCTGTCTCGCTTGAAACTTATAACAATTGGTCGAAACATGCCTGTAAATAGAAGGAGACGAGGAAGATTCTTAAGTTAATAAATTACCACGAAACGTTATTTAATTTCAATGAAATGTTAATAAATAATTAAGGTTGACACCGACTTCTTTATAACAACCGCAAAGGATTCATTAACCATTCATTAGTTTTTGGTCAAGAGTAAGCAATTAAGTATCAAAAGTTAAAAAAAATTAAGTAACTGCATTAGGTATCCATTACAATGTCATAAAATCCATTTGCAGATATCTAAGACAAGCACTTTTCCAATTTTTTACAGTGAAGTTCTTATTCAGAAATGAACTTCAGGCATATGACGAGCTCCATAATTCCTTATTTAAGTCTTTAAGTTGGAAGATAATTAATGAGTTACGCTAAAATAACAGGTGTCAACATCCGTCAATCCTGGAAATTATTCTTTCGTCGACTTCGAGCGGAAAGAGATCTACTACACGCCTTGTGTAATTTATAAAATATCCTAAATGTATACTGATAATTATAATAACATGTCTTCATTTTGCGGCAAGATTCATGCTTTCGATTCAATTTTTATATCTGATTCGAAATAACAAATAGAAACATCCATGTCCTTTGTGGGATTCGAACCTACTACCATATTATCCGGCGGCATGTACCCTTACCAGCCATCTGCCAAAGAATAAAAGTATGACAAAGAAGGGAATGGCAAGCTCGATAAAAAAAATATGGGATAAAAAAGTTCATTAACGACAACTGGTTAATATAGAGCGAAATATATTTTGATTTTCTTATAAGATCCTATTATACAACCTTTAATTCAGCCGATTTTCTATTCGTAGAATTATCTTACGTGAAGATCAATGCCGCTGAATCATCTTAAAGGTGCATTTAATACACTTTCAGAGTTAATGGTTAAACGTATTGAAGGAAATTGTGTAACAATTTCAGCATTGGTAAAATTTAAAAAAATAAAGGCAAATCAGAACGAAAAAATTTAATAGTGCTGTTCTTTAATTAAGCATACCGTAATCAAATTACCAAATTATTTACATTTAGTTCCACAATGTGATAAATACGCGTACAATTCCTACCAAAACCGATTCGTAAAAGTTTCCTCTATGAATTGCGAATGAAATTCACCATTTATCTAGAACACAACAATCTTTGAGAATACCAAAACTTTTAAAATCGCTATATTATATATTTCTATCGAGATAATGGGAATAACAGCGGAGCGAACGATGAAAAGGTTGATTCATTTTCAAACATTTATACCAACCAGGAATCGACCTAAATGCTTAGCACCGTTCGACAGATGAGGCTGAGTTTAAAAAATTCGATTTTACAATACTGCAGTCGTGACTACGGATGATCATTTGAAACCGCCAACAAAAAATGGGGCCAATGGTATGTATAGATAATCTCGTTCTCTCTCTCCCCCTCCCACCCTCTCTCTCGCGGCCTACAGCTTTAAACTTTAAACTTTTAACTAGTAACCGTAAAAAGCCAACGCTAGCTCCTATTATACTGTTTTCTAGTACACGTCCAAATACAGCAACAAATAAAAATAGGAAGTGACGGGCAATTTAAATATCTGTGACTCTAATCTGATGTTTCCTCACTGCATAATATCACCTGAGACAAATACAAATCGTAAAAGTCGCCATCACGGCTCAATTATTTTAAGATTATCCATTAGTACTGTAGTCTAAAGCGTTACGTAGTTGAAAGTGAGGAGTAATGAGGCATGTAAAACGGCGATTACAACGTGAATTACCTTCGTGTCCGATAAACTTGACAACTTAATGCTTCGAGTTTTTTTTTATATTTCTATGTAAATGTGGAATAACTAGTTCAGCAATGCCATAAAATTTCTCCTCAATATGTCAATTTCCCACATTTAAAGGTTTTATCCTGTTTATAAAAATAGAAAAAATAGAGACGAAAACTTCTAAGACGTCCTAATGTCCGTTTAAAATGAACCTTTAACATAAACACGAGAGGAGAATCATTACAACACGGTTACGGTTACTTAGCTACTCAAACGTTTCTGGAAATTATCGGTGAAAATAACGATGTATTTATATAATCCATTGACGAAAATTAGATTCTAAAGGGTAGCCCAAAAGTCCTTCCACATTTGAGAAATTACCGTGATTTATTTTTAATCTTATATATTAAAAACATAACGTAGCTGACAGATTCAAATGAAGAATAAATAGTTAAGTTAAATCGCGTTGAATATTAATATAAGTTCGCACTTTGCACTCATACCGATCTTTTTTTTGAATGACTAAAATCTATAAATTACCAAATTGAAAGCATAAACCTAGATATATCTTAATAAGGTTGAAAATTTACTGTAAATATTAAAAATAAATTACGTTCATTTCTCAAGTGTGGAAGGAGAATTCGTGAACAATTTGCGGCCACTAAGAACATATGAGAGGTTCACAAAGTTTTGCATAATATAAACTTCCATTTAATTCGACATCAGGAGTAACAGAGAAAACGTTTGTTCGAGGATTCGAGACTTCCACGTAAGAGAACTCGGTGGTGATAAATTGAACATAAAAAAAACTATATTTGCTTTAGCAATTGGCTTTACCTCCTGCATTACTCTATATTTATTTACGCTGAAAACGTAAAGTTCTTTCGCTTGCGGCCGTAAAGATGGGTCTTCTTTCGTTCACAACGCTTTACTCAAATAGAACGTTAAAAAATAATTTAATGGAGTCAATCGCAAATGAATTCGATAAATACTTCTATTTTATAACGCAAATTTGCATCAACGGTTTCAAAATCGACCTTTTTTTCCAAGCTACCGTGTTAGGTTTAAGATTCGACCTAATTCTTACGAAATTCATTCAGTAACCAGCCGCACACAGCGATAACTATTTATTATGAAGGAATCGCGAAATTTCAAAATATCGAGCATTCGTCATAACACAACGAGGGCCAAGTGTAAAACCAACGCAACCCCTACCGTTTAACATTTACACCAAAATATAAACTTCGATATAATCTTTCGAGCGCTAACAATAGCAACATTTTTTAGGCGCGTTTCGCTTACAGCGTGAGCGCCTATTATCGTCGGTCGGTCGGTCCGTCCGTCTGTCTGTCCGTCCGTCCATCCGCATGTTCGTTCTCGGCTTCTACAAAACGGATTTTCATGAAAATTGATATTAAGGACTTTCAATCAAATATAATTAAAAAATCGCAAAAATGAATCACGTACGCCAATCAGGGGTACCACTTTACTGTGGACAAAAAATTAAATTTTCGTCATATCTCGTAAGTATTGCTCATATCAAAATATTTTTCAAATAAAAGTTGTAGAACTGGCAAAGAAGAGTATTTCCTTTCCTATACATTTTTATCGTAGGAGTAGCCGTTATCGAGAAAATCAAACAAGAAAGTCTTATATCGAGTTGAACAGAAAATTTCTTGCATGGTTACTTCATTGTTGCTAACATAAACAATCTCCCAAACAAATGTTTCATTTCCTTATGTGTGCATGTAATATTATTAAATAGGAAGAAAATGGATTATTTATGATGAAGAAAAGAAGTTTAAAACGCTATTTCCCATAGGTACAGGTATACAATTGCTTTCTAATACTCCATTGCACGAAACGCGCCCATTTGTGATACGTTGTACACTTTCCTAACTTGTTTATAAAAGGTTTAACTTGGACATTCCATTTCCGAGTTATCCTACAATACCCGTTTCAACGACGAGATTTTATTTTCCCCAAAGTAATCCCTCGGTTAAAACCTTCCTCGCAAAAAAAATTTTTCTAGGGCGATTTACTTCTCGGCAAGAAATAACAAATCACCGTCGCCATTTCAACCGTACGATCCGAAGCGACGCCGTCATTATAAATTTAAATCCGTCTTTCTCCGCGCCGAGCAGAACCAGAGATGGCTAAAGCCATTTCGACACGGATCCCGATCGGCAATTGTTCAATCACACGCACGCGCGCACACACGCTCACACAGACACGGCGACCTCCTTTTTTCCCTCTCTCTCTCCCCCTCCCGCTTCTACCCTCTTCCCCACTCCCAGCCGCCACGTGACAGCTCATTCACTTTCTCGCGTATTCTAATAAAACGTCTCATCACTTTCCCTCGGCAAAACTGCGGCGGAAAGGCAGAACAGATGTTTCATTCGGAAACAAATTGTAAATCATAACTACCGTTCTCACCCCACAGGTGGTGGTGGATGAAAAAAGGCCGGTCATCAATCTGGAAACATTAAGGTGCTGATGGGACGGAAGAAGGGAAAGAAAGAGGCGGAAAATAAAGATAAAGCAAACAGTAACGATCTTAAAAGGAAACTTGGGAGGGGAAAAAAATTGTCGACGGTAAAGGAGGTGATGGAAGAATCCCTCTCTCCGATTACGGCGGGATATGTAAGAAGGACAATGGATGGAGGCCATGTGGTACGGATTGGTGATGGAGAGGAGGGAGATGTGGGGAGAGGCTGAGGTGAGGGTGAGATGAGGGGGTGTGAGATGTGGAGGGTGAGATGTGGGAGGGGGGGTTTGAGATGGGTGTGAGAAGAGGGGCGTGAGATGTGGGGAGGGGGGTGTGAGGAAGAAGAGAGGGTGAAGAGGCGGAGAGGATGAAGCGAGGAGGTTGAGATGGGGAGGATGAGGTAGAGAGGGCGGGATGGGGAGGATGAGGGAGGAGGGTGAAGAGATGAGTTCCTGAGGTGAGGCGGAGAATGTGAGAAAGCGGGGAGGGTAGGCACATGGAAGGGAGTGGAGAAGCTGAGGTGTGGAGAGAGAAGTGGAGAGGATGAGGTGGGGGAGGATAAGGTGGGGATGCTGAAGTGGGGAGGGAGAAATGGGGAGGGTTAGATGGGGAGGGAGAAGTGGGGAAGCCGAGGTTGAGAGGCTGTGGTGAGGAGGTTGAGATGGGGGAGGAGGGTGACGAAGTTGAGATGGGTTGGGGGGGTGAGAAGGATGAGATGGGGGAAGGTGACGATGCTGAGATGGGGGGTGAGGAGGTTGAGATGGGGGAAGGTGACGATGCTGAGATGGGGGTGAGGAGGTTGTGATGGGGGGAGGGTGACGAGGCTGAGGCGGGGAGGTGAGGAGGTGGAGGGGACAGCAAGAGAGAGAGAGAACAGAGTTGAGGTTGTGAGGTTTGTGATGAAGTGGGGGAAGGTGAGAAAGAGGGGAAGAGTGAGGAGGCGGGGAAGAAGAGACGACGGAGAAAGAGAGTCGACGGCATCCGGCCTAAGATGGGAGAAATCGCAGCCATGTGCTCGGATCGTTCTTTTTTTTTCGGCGGACAGGAATCTAGCGAAGGAGACGTAAAAACGATCCGGTCCCGAAAAAAACGCGCGTAACGGCAAAGCGCGCAAGAGAGCGAGAGAAACGGCGGCGGCGTCGTCAGCGACAGGAGCAGAAGCGGCACCACCTGAAGCGATTGCCCCAAAGGCGCCTAACGGGGGCAAAAAGAAAAGAAAAAGAAGTAAACGCCGCTAAAACAGTTATTCGTGGGGAATACGAAAAACCAAAAAGCGGCGCCATGCACCTGGAGCGTAATTTTCGAAGGGAAAAACGAGCGTTCCTGACGGTCACCAAAACAAGAAAAAAAAAAGTTCCGTTTTTGTCCGGTTAAACGACCGCTTAAAAGGAACGCTTCTACCTCGATATCGAAGCGGTGCTTTGCTAACGAAGTGGAAGGCTTAGAAAAGGGGTCGGTAACCTACGGCCCGCGGGCCGCGTGCGGCCTCCGCGCTGCCAGCTTAGCTGTGGTGAAAAAGCGATCGGTAAAATTTTAACATGGACGATTTAAAAATTTTTCAGAAAAAATTATGGTCTGAAAAACTTTACCTGGCAAAGTCTTAACGCCAGTTAATTATTTCGGCTTGATTTTCAATTTACATCCGTTGTAAACGCTCATCCGGCCCGCTGAAGCTCTCGTAACTTCCAATGCGGCCCTCCGAGGCATTTAAAACTACGTATATGGCCCTGCTCATGCAGAAAAGGTTGTCGACCCCTGCCTTAGAAGGTTTTCTCGAATCGAGAAACGCGTAAAAATGTCGAATGGAATGCGTTGAGCCAATTACGGACAGATAATAAGCCGCTACGATTTGGGGGGGGGGGTAAATTTTGAGATTATACCTTTACAAAGTGATTAAAAGATAAGTACGACACTGATTCAAAATTTATGACTGGCATAATTTAATGCGTGATATATAATCCGCTCACTTACTCTTTTAATAGGCAATAAAAATTGTATAATATGATTTATCGATCTTAGCTTGTGGCTCGAATGCAAAAGGATATCAAAATGACTACCTTAGCCATCAAATAATAGAGTAAATTTTATGCACATTTCAGGTAAAAAGTAGTCGTCTTCAGCGGTAATTAATATATATCGCTGATTCATAAGAGATCCAAACACAAAGATCGGCTAATTAACATCGCAGACTGCTGCTTCGTAGCTGGGATGCGCACCTGTTTTACACAAAAGTTCAATGACTATAGGAGTTATCTACTTAATCTATTATTATCGCAGTAACGATTAACGTATCAATGTTTACGTAGATAGAAAAGTCTTCTCAACTTTCCTTCCTTCTAATTATAGTCCTTTCTCCATCACTACTACATAAAAAGACTAGGTAGGCTCACCTAAGCTCTAACTACAGCAGTAATTAGCGAATCTACTGTAGCATCAGCGCTTTCGCTGTTTTACGTTTACTCTCGAAAATGCTACTTTTTCAAAGGGTTGCGTTAGCGGAGGAGAGTGATTATATAACGCCCTTAGGCATAATCCGGTTACCTCATTAAAAGATACCAAAGGAAATCCCCCCGAAGCTTTTCTAAACAATAGGCGACTTTTTCTTCCCGGCGCACTTGAATTTCAAAGGCTTCAACGATTTTAATTCAGCTTTTATCGATAAATCATTTCTCAAAGTATGCGAAGCAAAAAAAAAAGATGCAAATGGAAACAGTTTCCGTCGTTAAAAACGGAGCCGAGTTCATAATGGGCGTGCTACCTGAAATAAAAACTTCAACCGCTGAATGGAGCAGGAAACTGAAATAACAATACCGATTTGTTTCGAGCCAAAACGTTAAGCAAGAACTCTACCAACAATTTGCACCTGATTTGATGTCTGGATATTCACTCGCATTTTCGCGGTTATTATAGTCATTAAACCACGCTTCCGCTATATTTGTTTAGATCGAAAAAAAAGAGATTTTTAGACCTTAAAAACTAAATGCTTATGTTTGGCGGTTATAAAATAACGCTAAGCGTGCTTGTAGTCGTTCGATTGAGAGGGAAAAGCTATCGAATTCATATTCTGGTGGAAAATTCTCTTTCCTGGAAAATATTTTGAAAAACCAAAGTTTTACTCATTTTGTTCATTCGAATGTATTCCACCATTCGGTAGGCTTTTGGCTCACCCAGACCAACCTTGGCCACATAATGCCTTTCTCTTCACCTTCTCATTCCCATTCCTTTCCTTCGATGCATCTGATATTTTTTCTTTCTCCCATCCCTTTCCCATTTCTCTTAGCGCCATCCCTTCAATGACTTGTTTCAGCAAACCGTTAACTTTCAAAGCCCGAGCAAACCATTTCCTAACCTCCACTATATTAGGTTTGTGAATGTTTTTCGCACACCCCCTCCTTGTGGGTGTTTTCCTGCAATTGAATTGTTACTAAATATGATAAGCTCTCGTCATACTTACATTTTTTCCTCTTAAATTTCGCTAAATCCTTTTATGCCTTTTAAACTTTATATTCTGCGTGTGCTTATTCTTAATTTCCTTTAAATTTCCAACGTGATCCGTAAATATGTATTAACATTCTTTATGGGCGATCGTAAATGTTTGAAAACTGGGTTTAGGTGTAAGAGGGGGGCTAACAAGTCTCTAACTCGCCCAAATAAAGGTAACTGTCTGTCTGTCCCACATTACTCCATCTTCGCATGGACGGAAAAGTTAAGAGAAGTTATGCACACTTTTTTTCAATTCTCAACTTCGGCAACTGTGAAACAAAGTAATTCCACGTTTGCCAAAAACAACCCGTGAGAAAACCCAATAATTCTTGTCCATATGAATTGCACGTGTATTTAAGTAGAATAAATAGTATTATTATTATATAACCCAGTCCTCACGTCGTACCGCAAAGTCCCCATAAAAACCCGCGCCAAAGCTATCTTATACCCCGCATTCTCCACAGCCGTCCCGACGACAAAACGGTCGTCCGTCGACTTTTTGAAAACATTTACCTCCCACTAACATCTAAAAAAAATACCACCCCGCTCGCGTTTGCCAGGAATGTATCGCCAGTTCAAACATGGTACGTACACAAGTCTCATTTCCATATTCAATTTATCTCAAACCACCAATATTCGTCCAATCCATCAAAAAGTTAACTCCCGCACAGAAAGTGCTCATGACATAACTGGTACCATAAATCACCTTCCCTTTCAACGCCCAGTGAAAGAATCATTTGAGCAACACCAACCTGAGCCGGGAAGTGACTCATGGATTCCCTCGAGACCACCAATACCCTCCCCGATGACTCCGCCCAGCAGAAAAAAAAATTTTTTAAAAAGATCACCGATACGATCCTTCATTCCAACAGAAACTTTCTAATACTTCCGAAAAGAACAACCCTTTTTTGAAGCCGATCTTTGTCCGCAAGCGAGCGTAAACAAACTGGCCAGGAGGACGATCGAGAAAGAGAGAGAGAGGGGAAAGAAAAAATGAAAGCAGGAAAAAAGAAAGGGAAAAAAACGAATCGAACCAAGAATAACAAATCACGCCCCTGGCATTCACCTTCACTGACGTTTCTCTTCGGAGTTACGCCCGCAAATGAGCACTTTTGTGCAGATTCCGTAACGTTAGTGGCGGTGCAGGATACGTGAATAACCGCAGGTGGGGAAAGGGAGGCGGGGGGGGGGGTTTAAAGGGGAAGGTGGGGGTGGAGCGGGGAGGGAAAAAAAGGAGTTGGGGGAGTGAGAAAGAGGAGACGGGGAGGGTGGAAGGGAAGAGGTGAGGTAGTGGAAGGAGGGAGGTTAAGGGATAGTGGAGGGGTGGTGATGGAGGGGAGAGGATGGAGGGGAGGGTGATGGAGGGGGAGTGTAAAGGTGAGCTGCGAGGAATCGGAGGGAGGTTGAGGATGAGATTCGGGAAGCGGGGGAGTAAGAAGAAAGGTGGAAAAGGGGGAGGAGGCTGGGTGGGTGGAGAAGACTGAGCAGGATGAGCAGACTGGGTAGGTGAAGGAGGTTCGGTAAGTGGAGGAGGCTGGGTAGGCGGAGGAGGCTGGGTAGGCGGAGGATGGGTAGGTGGAGGAGGCTGGGTAGGTGGAGGAGGCTGGGTGGGTGGAGGAGTTTGGACAGGAGGAGGAGGCTAGGGTTGAGAAGGCAGAAATGGGGGGAGTAAGAAGAAAGAACTGGAGAAAAGAAGGGGGAGGCGGAAGAATGGAAAGAGGCTGAAAAGAAGAAAGAGGCTGGAGAGTAGAAGAGGACAGCGGGGGAGAAAGAAGAAAGACCTGGGAGAGTCGTAAGGGGAGGGGGGGTGTAGGGGGGGAAGTGAATGGGGAGGACTCTGGCAGTTTGAGATAGGATTGAGTGGGAGGAATGAGAGTTGGAGAGCGAAGATGGAGCGTGACTGATCCCGTTTGGCCCGTGATGTCTCCGGTCCTCCCACCGCCGACTTGCCCCTCCCCTCCCCCACCTTCCTCCACCGAAGAAAAGCTTCCAGTGGAGGAGGAGCGGAGAAACAAGGGATGGAACGAGACGAGTGGTAGGAAATGAGAGGGAGAAAAAGAGAGAGAAAGCGAGAGAGAGGGGGATGCAAACCTGTTTTCTATTCGCCGATACCACAACCAGCCATCTCACACGTCGCCAACATCTGCCCGTCTTTAAAAGCTTCCCCTCTCTCTCTCTCTCTCTCATTCTAGCTTCTTCTACATTCCCCTATTCTTCCTCCTCCTTCTCACTTCGCCTCCTCCAACCATTTCCCTCTCCTCCACCGTTCGCCCCTTCATCTCCCTCCTTCCGTCTAACCGAACCCTTAGGAGAACTGAGACAACGCCCCTATATCCGCGGCCGACTGTTTCTGAACCACCATCCAACCCATTACCACGTCCGAAGGTTTCTTTATTACCTCGACGCAACCGCGGGGCAATGTAAAGCAACGGCGTAGATAGGAAAGAGAGAGAGAGAGAGGAAGAAAATCACGAAGGGAAAATTCAACGCGCCATCCCGATCCTCTCCGCGAATAAATATATTTTCCGCCGTGTTTGACTGACGACTTTTTGGCTTTTTTTTTGCGCGGAGTGGAAATAAATGATTGGGATCGAGACATTAAAAAAAAAAACTTTAAACTTGAAACTTTTTGACTTACGAGGCTCGTCTCGGATCGGGTCAGAGGTGTCGGGAAAAAAAATACGGGCACGAACATTTCTGAGAAATCTCCACCGCGGGAGACTTTTAGACCATCCTGCATTTCAAAGAACTGACGATGTTTCTATAGATTGTAAAAGCTTTTCTGTGCGAAGAGTGTGGAAATAAATGATTGGGATGGAGATATTTACGGGTCGTCGGCTTAAAATAGAGAGGTGGGTTTGCGAAGTAAATAAGGGCGGATCGATGGAGGAGGAAGGATTACTTTTAAGCTTTAAGGTAGTCGTTAATTGGTATACCTTTTTACGTGTTGCTTATTTTACGTTATTACCGAGTCGATGAACGTGAGGAACTGGCAATATGGCTAAGTTAAACAAGGAAAGAATATTACTGAAGCAGACATCAAATGGGAGTTTTTTTTCTTTTTAAAAATCAGACAAAATGACGGATGGACAGACAGAGAATGATCAAGAGACAATACCGAATCGATTGTCGAAAAAATTAAGTCTCTACCCGCTTTCCTGTAGGAGTTAGCATATCCGTCAGTCAGACGGAAAAAGCGAATTCTTTTTTTTTAGCCGATAAAAAGAGAAAACGGTCGAAACTGTACAACAGTGGTTCTAATGGGCGGGTTGTGATATGATTACGTTTGCGATTTGTTTCCTTTTGTATTTTTTTTAACCTTCCTGTACAATAGGGGCCCTAATGATAGGGTTGTGTTGGTATGTTGCGATTAGGGCAACTATAGCACAGGAGATCCAAGAAAATTATGCAAAGACTGTATTTTTTCCCTTCGTACAAAATTTCGATAATTATTAACCGTAAATATTATAAATAAATGCATAAATAATTGTCGATACTTTGATATCAATATTAATCATTAGGAAATTTTATCAACTAAATAACTTGGCGCCTTCTCTCATCCGGTTAGCTGGTACAATAAATTCATCAAACGTTAATTAACTAAGAGAGTTACACATAACCGCTTGATTTGAAATTCGGAACAAAAATAACCATGCATATTGATGCTTTTAAACTTCTGAATGGCACTGACGAAATCCGAAAGTTTAAAATCTTATGGAACGATAAATTCAATTCCCCAAACAAGTTTCGAGCGATTCCACCCTCGCGATATGAAGATTCAAATCCGACATATCGGAGCACCGACCGATCAAACAAATGCCGAACTAATTGCGACTGCAAATAAGGCCTCAGAATCGAGCAGCTCATAAACCTCATTTCTAACGCATATTAATTATCCTCTCCCGTCACCTCATAAACATCCCGGGAGTCGAAAAACGCCGACATTCACTCCTTTTAACGATATCCAAAGCGCGAGAGCGTTGGGTTAAAATGATTCGCTTTTACGGCGTAACTCGATTAACTGTTACGAGTCGACAGTGTGATAAGGATAGTCGCGTGAAAGGGGAGCGATATACACGACGATCACTTTGACCGTAACTGCGGGCACGCACGCACGGGAAAAAAAACGCACGCACGTCGTGAAATTATGACTTCCACAATCTTAAGTTTTCCACTCGTGTATTATTTCAGGAGATAAGTCCCGCTACGAGGCCTATTTAAATTTCTATTGAAATTGGTACCCTTCGTAATGCCATGGAAATATCAATTGAGCCGTGCAAGAACGTGGGACCATCTGGCCTCATTCACTGCCTACGTCATTTCGTCATTCTGTCTCCATGACTCAACTACTGCCACTTTGACTTAACGAACTGCAACTATTACCTTTGCCGAGAGAGAGAAAAAAGGAACCTTTATGTTGATATTTTTTAACAAGAACATTTGACTAAAAATATATAAACGGGAGTCGGAACAAATACGTAATGCTAAGAAACTTCACGCTAACTTTTAAGTTCTTCAAGAAATGGCAATTTAACCAAACACGGTGTATATCCCTCAAGGTTTTAAGTACAGTCTAACACTTAAATTACACGGGGAAAACTCCTCAAACAAATTATTTTTGTACTTCGTAAAAAATTTGCCCGAGGAAAATGTTTCCACTCAGGCTTTTATAGAATACGCAAGCACAGATTATCGACTTTGCCTGATACCTCAACTTGATAACCTAAATATGGAACAAGAACAAGATTAATAACGCAAGGATATCGCGGCTGAAATAATTAAATATTTGCTTAGATTCGTTATTAGTTATGTACGAAAGTGCCTATCGCAATTCCAATTTCTGCTGTTCATTAACATTTACATGGTAGAGGTTATTAATATACTGAGAAAATTTTCTAGAGTCAAAAACAAGCACAAATAAAATCCTACGCTACCTTTATCTAAGATATTAATTTACGGTACGCCCCATATACAAGTGTTGACATTCTTAAGTTATAGTTACGTATGCAAGAGGAATAACCCGTGCAGCATATAATAATGGTATAATAATATTATCACATATGCTACTGAAGTTTAATTCCACGCATTCCACATTTAAAATGGAAAATAAGTTCAATGTAAAAAATACTGCACGTTTTAACGGCACGAACATCAATAATAAAATAAACACTACGTACTAATCCGTTATCAAAGATATAATTCACCAATTCGATCACTTACAGCATACGGACTATTCTACGAAAGTGAAATTCACCCCATCAGCAAAAGTTGTCATCACGGTAATAGCGGCAATGTTTATTAGTACATACCACATCGCTAAATTTTAACTACCGGTTCAAAGTGTTTTTTAAAGAGTACTCAATCGAAAAATATTTTAACAATCTAATTACTTACGATATAAAAATGAGCTCTCAGAATGAAACATCCTGGCCCTTTTAATATTAATTACGAGTCACAAGATGGAAAGATGCCATTATCTCCCTATGTTTTTAGATAAATTCGCTAAATTGACCATAGAATGGCGTGAAGGACATAGTGAAATTTTCAGGGGAAAACTCTTAACTGGTTTTTAAAATAAACAAAATTTACATTTATTAAAGTGTGCTCCCGTTCAGTCAGCGGGTTCTAAATTTTATGCATCCACGACCCCTCTTATTAAGGTAGCCGATCTCATCGCGACCGCCTTAACCTCTCCATGTATCAATAAATGGAAAATGTAAATGGAATATTAAGAGAAAATTGATTTAAAAATAATAATAATGCAATGAAAGGCAAGTAAAAACTACAAAATTCAAATACTGTTGTTTCGTCTTCGCGACCCACAGTTTTGGAACCGCTTTCCGAGCAGCATTTAGGTACTCGATTTTTAAGTTTTGGAAAATAATGCGATCGAGTTGGCTTGTATCAGCAGTTCTCAACCGACAATCTATCGCGGATTGGTTGACTTTCAAGAACCAATAAAATCAATTTTTAATCACAAATTATTTGACAATTCTATACACTGACATCCAGTTGTCGGCTGCAAAATCAAACAAGCCTCTAATTAATCAGTGGCTTCCTTTATTAGTATTTTATGAGAAAAATGGAATATCGCGGACCGGAATACGATAGCCCACGGAACGACGGTTGAGAATCGCTGGGTGAGAAGAATTAATTTTCTGCGAACTATATTCCAGGCTTAAAAAAAACTTGTTCCATATACCAAGGGAAGTTTATCCATCGCCAAAAATGAAGTCTTAAGACATTTAAAAAAATCAAAATATATAACAAAAAATCTGATGTGGCCAACACATGACTTTCTCCATATTTGGGTTATACATATTTAAATTATTATGAATAGCATTATAAGGCAAAAATTTTAATTCGTATCGTAAAAGAATACAGTCGTCCTTATTGCCGTCAATTATATTTTGAATATGTTTACAGAATTCACCGCTACATGGTGGTGCCGCTGTATACTGGAAATTACGAAAAAGTTAAATATCTCTGAAATGGATGGTACTACGAGTTAAATTCTTCCGGCGGACGAGGTAAATGGAGAACCGCTCGTTTTAACGAGATATTATTTCTGGAACTAGTGTAATTCCCGTTGAAATATCAACGGAAGAATTATAGATAGATTGATTATTAATATTTGCATTTAAAATAATTAATAGCACACTATTACGTAAATATTTCGTCATATACTACATTTCTAGTGAATATTCTATTGTCGTTAGTAAATGCCTTTGGTTTTTATTTTCGGCTATAAATTTCTGATATTCTTCTCCCACCTTGTTATCGTCAATGCTACATATAATTGTCGGTGTGCAAAGACAGGGAAATAATTATATGTATACACATATAACATACGGAAAATAATTAAATTTCGTGCAATTAACGTTATGATTGTTTTAAAATTGTACTCTGTACTTACGAAGAAAGAAAGCTTACTCGAATCCTCAATAATGTTCTCCGTCGTTATGTAAATAAAACTCTTTAAAAGATTTAAAGTAAAAACTAACTAATTAATCAATCAGCGGAATAATTTCTAATACTAACTGAACAAAAACAAATCACCAATTTATTTCAACAAACCGTTCACTTGACGATTGAATGGATCGTTGTATTGGAGATACTTATTGACAACAAAATAAACATTGTTTATCGTATAAACCGTTACATAAACAAACATAAGTGTTTATTATATATTCCGGTCGTTTTCGCCGAAAGAATGGTGAGCTGTTGACGTACATGTGGCGCCGACCTATCAGGCAGAATGAGAACTACATTTCGCTGTCGGCCATCTTGCGTTCCTTACAGAACTTTTTTATTATAGAGAATTCTCTTTAAACGCAGGAAGAATAGATTCTCTTAAAACCATTAATTTCTTCATCGTTTCGATATGCAGACACTTCCAGGAGAAATTCATATTCACCACAAATCCTAACGCACTTCGCTAAAATAACAACTCCCTCTTTTATTGCTACAAAAGTATTAAAAAAGATGTGGATTGGACTCGAGAAGCGAGACTACGATCGCCACCAAACCGCCAAACGATAACCGGACCTTCTTACATAACGCAGCATTTACAAAAGAGAAAAATAGAGGGAGACTTATGTAGCCGTTGACGCGTTATCGAGAGTTCTACAATATAATCTCGAGGCGCACACACACATATCTTCGCCAAATAACATGGGAAAATAGGCCATTTTTATCTCCATAGGGAAATTGTTTTTACCTATACGTAATCCACACCCAGGGGCGGCCCGGTAAGTTTTGGCGCCCAGGGCGAAATAATGAATATTTTCAAAGTATGTACGTGTCAATTTATGCATTTTTCCGCAAAATTTATTGATAATGAAAAAAATAAAGGAATTCCATCGATATTCAAGCCTATTCCGCGATCTAAATTGGTATCCAATATTTATTCACATGCAAGTGAGGCATAGATAGATGGTCATGATGGCGCCCCCCCAAGACTTTGGCCCCCTGTACCTGTGCCCTGTGCACACCATCTGAATCCCCGTAGAGGCCGCAGATTTTGTATCGATTTGCAGCTAATCGTTCTAAATTCTCGTAAGAATTCCATTTCAAACGAATCCACAGATGAAAGAGTTGATGTGAATTCTACGCAGAGGTGCATATGCCGGGGAACAAAGACATTCTAAAAAAAAAAAGAAGACAAATTCTGCCTTGGCCTGGAATCGAACCCAAAGCGGGAGAATTAGTCTACCCCGGTAGTTCGATAGGAGAATATCCTCCCAGCAACTGGAAGACCCGGGTACGATTCACGGTCGGTGGGGAATTTTTTCTCCTACTTTTTTTCAGAATGCCTTTAAAACAATTCCGTTTTATTCGAAACCTTTCCGTACCGGAAACATCGCGTCCTTTCAAAAGCCTCAGGTAATGAGCTCATTTAACATTTCTTCCTATCGCTTTAATGAAGTTTCCCTTGGAATTTCGTCACTCGACGTGGCCGAGCTCAACAGAAAAAATATATAAATTCTTTTTCCGGCCGTATCGAACGGAACGAGAAACGTGATCCGAAGAAAAATGGACTCATAAACCTCCATCATCGATTCCATTCCTTAAAAAGACCCAAAGCGTGAGTGGAAATCGAAAATTTCCGAGCGACCCAGTGGGAGAATTTCCGACCCAGAGCCAGAAGTAGGAATTTTAATGAGAGCAATTTTGGGAAAGATACAGAACACCACAAGCGGAGTGAGACGATGTAGAATGATACGGTGAGATAGAGAGAGAGAGGGAGTTGGAGGCACCCGGAGGTGTGGAAGAGGGGAGAGAAATTCCAACAAGAAGAGAAAAGTGGTCCACGCCATAGAGGTTACACAAAATACATACATATACATTATATATATATATATATATAAAGATTTCGGTAACCGAGTTCTCTCAACGTATACGAAACTCGACCCATCGGTGGCGGGAATAACACGAATAACAGGCTGTGAATACAGCCCCGAGGCGCATAACCGAGCGCATAGCCGAGATTCGAGTTCCCATCCACAAAGTCAAAAAACATTTCCCACACCCTCTTCCCCCCCCTCCCCCCCCCCCCCCCCCCCATGGACCCGTTCACCTAAAGGGAGGAAAGAGGGTGTAGGGTTGAAAAGGGTAGAGAGATATTACGTTGAAAAACCCGGTGGTAAATTAGCGAGGACAGGTGTTGGGTAAGAAGCTAAAGGGGGTGTTTTGAAGGAGTGAGCGAGGAGGAAGGAAGGAAGGAAGGTAAGATTCTTTTTTTAATTTAAAAAGAGGAGTTGGATTGATGAAGCGAGTGAGCGCAAATTAGACAAAAGACTCATCGATTTTGATGATACGTAGAACGTCGGAGGAGTTAGCGGTGGTTATAGAGGGGTGGGGTGGGGGGGTTATAGGGAAGGGGGAGGGTTTAGGTCGTTCACGTCCGGTGACGTCACAGCCAGCCTTTAGATGATGGGAGATAAGTAAAGGAAATTGCTCCAGGGTGGATTTGATCGGAGGAGGAGGATGAGGTAAGGATTGAACGGGTACGGAATGAGAGGGTTTTGTTTTCTGGATTTTTTTATTTATTTTTTGAGAAAACGAGACACCTGCCTTCATACGTGGGGGGATCCGACTTATGGTTTTAAAAAAACCGAAGAAAGAGAGATCGGAATGTTTTAACCCAAAGGACACTCCCATCACTCCCAAAAAGAACTTCCTTTTTTTATTTTTATTTTCCTTTATAAGAGGCACTCCGGACACGATCTAAGGTGAAAGGGGGGTGAGGTAGAGGGAGAGAGAGAGAACGAAACTTCGTAAGAGTTTCTTGAAGGAGAAGAAGACGAGAGAGAGAGACTCTCGAAAAACCCGACGGTCTCTCTTTCTCTCGCTCACCTCTTAATTTCCCAGGCCCTAATATACTATTAAAAAATTCTCGCCCCGGGCTTTATACAGAGTTAAAAGAGCGGTGGCGTACTCGGAATTAATTTTAGGGCGACTCGAAAAGAGAGATGTAAATTTACACTTGACCTTCTTAAGTCGCTTCTCTTTTGGTTCTGAATTAATCCACGTCAGTATATCATTTGGCGGATAAAATATTTACGGCCTGATTCGTCGACTTGACGCGCTGCCACGCTATGAACACGTCGGTTTGCTTATTTGGTTGCATGAAATCCGAAATTTAATGTCGTCGTTAAAAAAAAACAATGATGATGAATAAGCTACTGAGAGTTTTAAATTTTAATGATCGGGATATGATATGTTAAAATGTTTTAATTCTAAAGAGAATCGTCCATATCGCCTTACGGTTAAAATAAAATCGACAAACTATATCCCTTCAAAGAGCGTAAAAAATTATTTAAAAAATTGAAAAATTAAGTACTCGTCTCGAGTATCTCCGATAGCCTTAAAAACCACTGAGGGCGGCTGCTTTATAGTTTGTTTTTTTTATAAACTTTTTACGGGTATTATAGGGATTCCTAAGATAAGTACTAAATTCTTCAATTTTTGACAGTTAATTGCTTATTCTGGAATTTATTTACAGCCATGAGACGAGCGCGATACTTCACTACTGAAGCCGTAAACACGTTGAGAAAACCAGAAGAGCATCCATGCCACAAAAGCAGCCGAAATCGGAGGATATTCAAAGATAGTAGAGTCTAAAAAAGGACGCTACTTTCTTCGGATAATGCTATTATAACTCACCCAGGCAGGTGGCTACCTCGAAATTATGCATCCGATTTATCTCAGTCAACTTTATTCTTTAAAGTAAAACGCTTTACGTACCGAAACTAGCATCGTATTAGGAAATAACACACCGGCGTATTTTTTAACGATAAACCAAAATTTTTAAGCCAGAGGGTTCGCTCAAACTTGGTGTTAGTACGACCTTATGAAAGAAATCATAAAAATCCACGTCTCTCAAAGTTATTCCCCATTCGAATTTGTGATACACAAAACAGTGAAAGGATGAAAGTGGTGGTAATTAAAATAAGTCGCGGTATGACGCACCAAGTGTTACAACTGCTGACAATTTGGAAATATACTGAAAGATAAGCTAATCAATCCTTATTTGGACGAATTAGAGAGACGTTTTGTAGTATAAATCAATTTTTACGTAAAAGAGTCAGGTTTTCGGTTTATTAAGGAGTAACACCAACAATAGGAAAGGCATCTTTTAAATTTCTATTCGAATAATCATACTGGTCCACGTTAAACATGATATGATTGTGGCATTAAGGGTTCAACTCGAGATAATCATACTTCCTTGAAAATTTTTTAATGTTTTACCTTTACAGAGGCACTTCTGGCTCCCAATCCCGGTATACAACCCTATCTATGGCACTGTCTGTGTAATCGTATTTTTTATCGTATTATACTGGCTACTGACCAATATCGCTCCAATAAATTTCACTTGATTCTACTTTCTCAACCCGAGTTTCTGTTAACGATATAGCCGTAACTAGTCTAATTCCTGGATGTTTTATGGACGGTGTTGTCTTTATGTTTTTTTTCCAATGCAGCAGTTACAATAGGCGTTTGTTCAGTTACTATATCATTTGCTGCCGTTATACTGCTAGTACCACATTTAAAATGCTTCAAAATAGCGCCATTCCATGTTGAAATCAACGCTTACCGCAATAAACTTCTTTTTCGTTTTATCATTGCAAAATGCCTTTGGGGTTTGCTTATAAACCAGTTAAATTACAATGAAATAAAACCAGTAGTTCGATGAAGTGAGTCATCCCGTTTATATCGGCTAACATATTAACCTTTTATGGTAAGGTTCATTCTGGCAGAATTTCATTTCATAGGTTTATCATTATGTGAACGCGTCGCGAATATAAGATGCACTCTTTGTGCCATATTGTATTAAGGATGAATTCTACTCATGCACAAACTTTTTAAATCCGCTTAAAACCCAATCCTGAGAACTGAGCGCGTACATTTATCCTACACGAATGAAATTTTGGAAAGATATTTCGAGTAGTTACAAAAATTAAATCATCAACAGAAGATTTAAATAATCTTGGTTATGATGCATTTAAAATATTCAACGAATCTCCCAGAAATTACATTAAAAATTCCCAGTGATATTAGCACGCGACTAGAAAAAAATTTCTAGGGCAGCCAACTGCTGTTTCAGGAGGACTAGAAACCAAATTATCCACCTCTTCAACTTCTGAAACTCTTATTTAGTCGAGTTTAACACAAATAAATCAATCATAATTCGTATTAAAATTCGACATGACGATGATGACCAAACCAAACGTCAACTTTATACCGTCTACGTGATTCACTCACACGTAAAATTATACTTTATTTTTTTAGGAATCCACCAAATTTATTTATAAGACCAAAATTCTTGTCAATATTGTCTTGAAAAACTGCAAACTTACACGAAGTTAACATCGCCCTTAATGATTTTATTGTTCGTTTTCCTTCTTCGTCCAATTAAAGAAAACAGGAAAAATACCCTCATAATTCTATCACCATTCGTATCCAAAGATAATCAATTTCCAACAGTCCTATAACATTTACCCGCCATTCCCGTTAACGACACAACAACTGCGCAACGCGCTGGTTCACTTCCCCACCCAAAGAACTATTCCCCCTCCCGGGACGAGAGAATCGCGATTGAAATAACGGTCGAGGGAATTCATAAAACGTTTCCCATTTTCTGATAACTGATCAAGATGCACTCACGCAAAGATGCGACTTTACCGTCCCCTTCTCATGGTTCACGTATAAAAATCCCGGAATTCATTCCGTGACAAAGGGAAGAAACGGGATATGTGGAAGACGACCTGAGGCTTGAGAGCTGGAGAGGGGTAAGGTAAGGAAGGAAAATGAGAGAGAGAGAGAGAGAGGAGAGCGAGATACAGAACCTCTTTCTAGGATGCAAGACGAGTCTACCCGAGCGCCATTTTGATCAACCTAAAGGTACATGGTACCAACGGCAAATCACGTACCACGTTAAACGCACGGTTGGAAATGAAGACGGCTTAACGTGGAATTTTGCAGTAGATGATAAATGGGATTTCAAGAACGGGAACCAAAAGGGTTGGGGGAGGAAGGCGAAGTAATCAAGGTAGTGATGCACTTATCACACGGGGTTCAAAGGAGAAAAAACTCGACCGCTTGTTATAAGGGTTGTCCACCCCGAGTCGAGGAATTTCCATCCCGGATAACGGAGAGAAAGATAGAGAGAGATAGAGAGAGTGATGTATTTTCTTCTATGAATTATATCGGCTATTAAAATCGACCCATTTGTCCCCTAAGGGGTAATGTTATGAACGATTTTCTCTCACGCTCGTATATTCCAGAAAAGCGGCGAAGGATAATTGTGCGTCCATCTCTTCCGAGACGTTGAATGCAATGGCGGTTGGTGCAACACAAGAACAGGAAATACGAAACCGATAACTAAGGATAAAATTACAAGAGGAAAAGATTTGCACTTAATACGACCATCTTCAGGACTATATTAAGGGCTACAAAGATTGTGAATAGAAAAGCGTGCATATTTATAAAGTATACATGGAGTTTTTGTAAAAAAAACTCTAAATTATTCCACATTTTAAAATATAATCCAATAGCAAAGTTCGATACTTTAATGATGATTTTATCGAAAGGGGTACTTACGAATAATTCTCCAAAAATGCAGTTATTTAGTTTAAGTGTAGAATTGATAAGCTTAAAGACCTAAATTATTTGAAAATAAAAAATCTGATATTTGGAACGTATTCTTTTTTGCGACTACTTTCTGAATTACTTACTATCGTGTAAAAATTTTATATTCTCAACCACCACGTTCCTCCGACTGACAATAAACATACCAGAATTGCTGGACAACGAGAGAAAAATTCTCTCTTGAATGGGAATGGTTCTGTGGTATTCCACTTGACTGGCTAGACGGATTATCCCTCCTCTTTCGGAATGGAGTAATCCTCCCGGAAAGTGGAAGAGTGGAAGACCGGGGTTCGATTCCCGGTCAAGGGCGAACTTTCCTCCTGCGAGCTAAAATTTCCCCTATTCCAGCGTATGCCTTCGTTCGTAGGATCAGTGGCGGATTAAGGTATCTGAAGGTTCCAGGCGCAACAAATTCGGGAGGCCTCAATCTACAAAACATTTTACAGCTTACGAATGGAAAAAATGTATGCAGCAGGTTACATAAATTGAATTACATAAATTCATAAATATAAAATTTAATATTTATTATATATTATATAAACTTGCACAAATAGAAATATAAACAAAAAAATGTGATGTGGCCAACACATGACTTTCTCCATATTTGGGGTGTACATATTAAAATTATTATGAATAGCAATATAAGGCAAAATTATTATTTCCTATGGTAAAAGAATACAGTCGTCCTTATTGCCGTCAATTACATTTTGAATATGTCTACAGAATTCACCGCTACATGGTCGTGGCGCTGTGTACTGGAAATTTACGAATAAATTAATAATCTACTAAATGGAAGTTTCTACGAAAATTTGTTTCAAACAAAACTTGCAAAAAATATCATTCTCTACAACTTTGAACCTCACGAAGATTACCAATAACGACGTTTTTAAGGAGATATTTGACGGAAACCGAAAAAACCGATTATTTATAAATAATTCCTAAACAATAACTTCTGTGGAAAATTATTTCAAATAAAAGTTGTAGGAAATTACATTCTCTATAACCTTTGTATAGAATTGTATATACAATAATGATGTTTTAACGGAGAAATATCGCAAAAACCGAATCGGGTTTCGAATAAACCTCGACTTCCGGTTAACCGATATTGTCCAAAAATTAATATGAAGTTTGGTAACGATATGGCAAGTACTTTTTGAGTTACAGCGCCCACAACCACATACATAATACATCCATCCATCCACACACATACATCATTCCAAAAATTGTCTAAACGTGTTCTAGCGACCTCAAAACGTGTATTTCCGTTGAAATCTCGAAGTCGATTTTTTTCGTGATCACAATACTTTCCCTAAATGTACTACGTATGGAGAAAGTAAAAAGGGGTTTGTGCTTCCGTAGGATACGTGGTACAGTGATATACGTTTGTCTTAATGCTTCTCCTTCCATCTCTTTCTCTCACGAGAAATCACTAGGGGCCAAGTCAAATTCAATTAGACACGTGGTTGGGCATCGAGATTGTTCAAGTGTTAAAGCTGCTAAGTGGCACTCGAACAAAAGCCAGATGCCTCATTAGCCTTCGTACGGTATCTTTATCCAGAAAACTCTTTTATGATGAGTCTGAAGTTTAATTTCGATTTATTGGCTAGGCTATAGACGAAAATCATCTATTATGGAGAAAGTAAAAACACAAATTCTTCCTGAAGTTTAATTTCGATTTATTGGCTAGGCTATAGACGAAAATCATCTATTATGGAGAAAGTAAAAACACAAATTCTTCCTTAACCGGGAATCGAACCCGGGTCCTCCACTTCCAACATTGGATATGCGGTTACTAAACATTTCTTAAATCGGTCTCTTTTTAACTAAAAACCGCGATAAAAACAAAATCGAACGAATAAAAATCGAGGAAATCGAATTGTACGACGAGAAGTGGGCTTTCGTTTTTCTTTCTTATACCGAAAGACTTCGGCAATAACTCTAATCCGCTTGGAAACGAAGGAGAATGGGATGAAATAGTCTCCTATACTCTGATTCGCCTTTCTCCCAGTGATCTCACGCACGAGCTCCGTGCGCCCTGGACTTGCTCCTCCGGACTTCCTCGAACGAGAAGACGAGTGGGAGAAACGATTTAGAGTTATATGCAAACAACTCGTGACTTACCTCGTTTTTATATTGCTCATCGTCCGTTGGGAATACCTAAAAATGCTTTCCGAAAATAAACCAATGACGCTATTCCCGCTTTTTTGTATGTCCTTGAGGGCGCGTTGTAAATGATCTTGTTAAGTCTCGAATTTTTACGTTATTATCTTGAATCGGTATAGCGCTTGCAATAATATGTACAGAAAATTGGTTTAAATATGAAAAAGGCTTAATTATTACAGCGAAAGCCGCGCAGCACGAACGGCGTTAGCTCTAAAACATGGCACACTAATGGGGCCCAGAGTAGGTTTTGCATGCAAGATTTTTAACAATGGATATTACTCCACTGTTACAAAGGATGGTTTTGTACAATCATACAGGATAAAATGCATCTCGGGGGTAGCTGTACTAATTTAACGTGGTTTATATACCTGATAATTTGAATCGAAAAAATGTCATATTTGAGTTATTTTACGGAGCATTTTCCTCGCATTATTTAATACATTTTCAAACAATTTACCTCAAAAGAGCTCAGGAGTCTTTAAAAACCCGTCTATACTCGTACATGTATATGATCTAATCCAGAGGTCCGCAAACTTTTCATTGTGGCGATAACCTAGATATATATTATAGAGCACCCAGTGAGCACCACCAGACTTTTGTAAAAGTAATAATGATAATAAATAATAACAAATCAACGTCAACTTAATTAAAAATGCCCTTTCGTACGTTTAGAAAGAAATCAGGCGAAAAAAATCAAATTAACGGTATCAGGAAAGAGGATTTTTAGCATCGTATAAGTGCACGTTAAGGCTGCTAGAGAGCTAGAGAGGTTTCGGAACTCTCGTCTAATCAAATACGTTTACCCTGAATTTCACGTCTTTTTTCTCTATTTTAGATTTCTAAGTGCAATAATATATGCCCATTAATCGCTATCCCCGGAGACATAGCAGAAAACGTATTACATATACTCAAAATCTTTCTGAATAAAAACGAAATTTACAAAATTGAATGTGACAATACCTACACCGGTCTCATGAATTTCAAATGAGAGAGGCCGAAAGTGTGTGCGAGAGAGAAAGAGAGATTACATAACGCGCATTTGCATTCGAGTACTTGAGGGCGAAACGGAAACGACTCTCCAACGATGTGTGAAGAGTTTATGGGAAGAAAAGTAAAAACAAGATAGGCAGGAAAACAACGCTAAAACAACTTTGGAACTCATACCTGTCTGTAATTACTTTTAAGAGTAAATTCATTTTATCTGAATTTGAAAAGATAAGATAGAATTAAAACAGAAGTTAAAAATAGAAGTAAAACCCGTCAAAAAACCATCCCTAACATGTTTAACTGCCGCTGAATTCGGATGAACTGCGAAAAAGCTGAAATTTCGTTACTTGTGATTTGATGCGGGATACTTACGTAACGCCAAACTTGCTGAAATTCTGATTGGTAAAATCTTCAGTTATATCTTACTTTTTGTCAAAAATCGCTGAAATTGATTTATAATTTTGTTCCATCCACGTGACACCTCCCCTGCTATATGTGTCCTGTCCCTGTGGCATTTGTAATAATTTCATTCTGCTTGGAAATTGCTCGCGGAGTATATAATATGTTTTACCAAAACGACTTGTTAGCTAAGACGCATGAATCAGATGTCCTGTTAAATTATAAAAACAGACTACGTGATATTTGTTCATGAAATTCATTCGTTTTGAATCCAACTAAGTAGTAAAAGCACGACTCCACCAAAATCCGCCCATAAAAACCGGCGACTAACCAAATATAAAAAAGAAATTATTGCTACGTTTTAAAAACCGTAATGACATTTTGATTGATTCAAATGTATGCGGCGTACGCAACTAGATACGCTAACATTAACACTTCTCCATCAATTACTTCTTAACCGATTAGATAATATCCGCCAAACCTAAAGATTTACATCGTAGTAAAAATAAATAAATATCTGGATTGGACGCAATAACTTACCAGACTTTTTCTACAACATTTGAACAACAATCCGAGCCGTTTCTTGCGCAATGACTTAGTCGGATTTTTTAAAAAAAGCAGGCTACCAACATTTCCTACACCACATTGTTGTAAATTTCCCTTTTATTTGAAGGCATCAATCATGTCGAGGTAATGTCAACGTAGGGCAGAAAAAAACAAGACAAAGAGCGGATAAGAAAAAAAAACATTAAAACCATAATGAAATTCCGAAGCCGACCCGTTGAATTGCGCAACGAATACATTTATAAAATGCGTGTACGAATCTAAAAGACTTCTTATGAATATTTATACAGTCTCAAAAAAAAAACTTTTTTTATGACGCCCACCTAGTCGTCACTTATCGAAAGGTTTATATACCGTCCCGCATTAATAAACCAACACCGAATCCGCTTCCTCATTTATCGTCTAAACATATTTCAGACGACGGAATTCGCAAACCGGTGCGAAACCTGACTCGAAGAGGTATCAAAGGTAAAACCGTGCGGAACGTCGAGAAAGCTTGATCCGGCGGAAGGACCTAGGCCAGGGGTGGGCAAACCGTGGCCCTCGAGAGCAGTTGTGTAAAATTTAACACAATTTTATATTACTTTTGGTAAAATTATGACAATAAAACCTTTAGTTTTGAAAATTTAGCCCTACAATCCTTGTTTGTGCTTGTTTTTCACTTATGCAGATAAGTTTGCCCACCCCTGACTTACGCATTATTTCATTTAAACAAATATATATATATATATCTAGTCGCGAAGATCCTTCCTCACGACTCGCACTTATGAAAGGCTATCTTGGAAACGACATAACACGAACCTCACGACGAGGGGCGAGATAAAAAGAGAGGGAGAAAGTGAGAGAGCGGTAAGGACATTACAGCGGCGTGGGTGCCAATGATCGATTGACATCCCAAGGTGGAAGTGGAAAGGCGGGAAGAGGAGGAGGAGAAAGAGGAAAAGGGAAAGAGAGGGAGGAATTCTTTTTAAGTGTGTCGAGTCGAGGGTGAGAAATAGATAGTGAGAAAGAAAGAAGGGAAGGCGAAGAATGCAACCGTGTAAGGGGAAAATCTTCGGATCTGTACAAGGATAGAAGGGTATCGAAGTTACGGTAATCGTTGGAAACAAGGGATCGCAGCTTACGGACACCGGAGAGACTAAGATCGGTAGATATTGACGTAAAGGATTGTCCCGCACGGTGATTTCAACGGATGGTATCAATGTCCGAGGCTGGAAATGTAATATATATATATATACAAACACACACACACACAGGGCCGTGCCGATGGGTGAGGCGGCGAGGCAACTGCCTCAGGCGCCTCTCGAAGGGGAGCGCCAAAATTTGACAAAAATGAAAACCTATCAAAATAAATTCATAAGGCCAGCGAGGCCAAGGGGCGCCGTATTATATCTCGCCTCAGGCGGTAAAATGTCTGGGCACGGTCCTGTATATATGTTAATGCATAGAATAATTAGTTATTGTATGAAATAAAAGTTTAAAACAACATTAACAGAAACTGATTGGCCGGTGTCGACATTTACAAACCCAATCACCGGACAACGGAGAGAGATAGTTTGGTTCCGGGCGAGGCGAAGGGCGCGGTAACGCCCGGAGACGACTACCCATTAAAACAAAGCGAGCCGAAGGCTCGTCAATATACCCTTTTAATGTTATATCCTCTAAATTTTCGGCGCAACAGTCAAACGAGATATAATTCCTCTGTCGAAAATGGAGTGGATATAACTAGTTACCTATTCTATGCATTAACTGAATTATATACTTTAACGGTAACATATATCGGGGATGAGGAAGAGGTTGAGAGTCTGCGGGTAACCAGATGAATTGATATGAGATTTCAGTCGTGGATAATGTTTTAAAGGAGGAGAGTGGATGGAAGCGGAGGAGGAAAAATGACGATATTTTATCTCCTGGTACGGTGATGGTGATCTCGGTAGGGTTGTACGTACACGTCGCCTACGCGGTATAAATGGTCACGAGGAGTGGCGAATAAGAACAAGAAAGAGAGAAAGGACTCGGGATCACTTTTTTCCTCAGGCGTAAACTTCAGCCCATAATGACATAACTCGAATGTAAAAGAAGGACCGGAAGTTTTTTTCCCATGAATTCATTCATGAGGGTCGAAAGAATCCCCGGAGTAAGAGCTGAGGTAATCCATTCAAAAAAATGCGGAATTCTATTAATAAAGGAAAACGCGACTTAAATGGTGCCAGGAGTAAGACTATTGCATCGTGTTACGTAAATAGCCATAGAACGCTTATACGAAAGCATAAATTTTCTGCCTACGACGATACGTTAAACGCACATCACATTATTCGAGGTGTGCTTACAACCGAACGCGTTAATTTTCGTGTCGCGAAGGGCGATGAACCGCCAAGGAAACACATTTCGACATTTACATACTATTTCCGTGTACTTAATGTATTGGTAAAATTGTTTTTAAAGTTGCAAAATATTTCAACGGTGAAAAGTGACAAAATTAATTACCTGACCGAATAAAACATGACCTAAAATTATGATAACTCTTCAGTTGCGATAAATGATTTACACCTGATATTTCCAGTATACAGTTTACTTACAATCTGAGGCAGGTACTGGATTATGCAAAAATAAGTAAATGTGCGGTGTATGATGTTTAAAAGATGATAACTCCTATTTTGGATAAATAATAAATTATTATGGCGGCAGGCAAACGCTTACAGATATCGAGTTCGAGGAAGATTAGCAGAAAACACTGTGCTAAACGCACTTATGGCGAAAAACCCATAGATAGTAAGAATTTTTATTTAGTTCAAGAACATAAAATAGCCGATGGCTCACAAAGGATAAATATGCTGGCCGTGAGGAAAAATAGGAGAAGAAGATAGAAATACTTAGCAACAAAAAAAATTCGTCTCTCTAGAATCAGTGTGCGTAGGGCTATATTTTTACATCCATCGGTTAAATTAAAATTAATTGGTTGTAAAAACACAGAATATACCGATTATTAGTACTTCTATTTTAAAATGCAGAGAGTAAACGGGAAAGCATTGAGGTATTTCATATTTTAATCTGAGTTCACTCAGCAATTGAGGCATAAAAAGTGTTAAGTCAATATATTTTATACGAATAATTTGAACATAATTAACCAATTCACTATTTTCGCGTTCTATATTTGTTAGTTAAAAATTCTAGTGAAGTCGTAACAGTGTAGCCAATGAGCTAAGGGCCTAAGGCAATGAGACACTAGTGACGCCATGATTTACTGCAACCATATTACAAGTATTGTTTAATCATTTGAAGGCGCCATCTTAAATTTTGCCAAGGGCGCCAAAACTTCCTAGACCGACACTTGAAATTACTATAAGATTTTTATTCAATAGGAAACACAGACGAGTTTTGACATAATATAACCCGCGAAAACTGGTGACTTTTATCAGCTGGTAAATGTCTTCAGTAATAATAGAATTCATCAAATAAAAGAAATTAACGATGAAACCAAGAATGATGAAGTATTCCTTTTACATATACTATTTCATTAACTTGTTTCGATTGATCATTCATAAGACAAGTACAGAAGTAAATATAATATACAACAAATATTTCACTTCCGAATCGGATTTAACAGTTTAGTTGGCAAGAAAATTAACGGAATCCTATGTAGATGATAACATAAGTTAATATTAAGACACGGTACATTTATAACGGTGAAGTTGTTCGTTAACAACATAAAATGGCAGATAAACACAGCATTGTCTCAAAACCAGATGTTGACAAATGCAATATCTTGTAAAATTATTGTTGAAAATTTCAAAAATACTCACCGAAAACCCTGCAGCTTCTCCTGGACTTTACCCACGACCGTCTTCTTAGGTATCTGCTGAGGATGGTCGCCGAGGTCCATCCCAACCATCGCCTTCGCTAAATGTAAATCTTCTTCGTTCATCTCGATTTTCTTGTACTGAAGGATCATGGACAAAAATAAAGTGACACTAATTAGCCGTTTTACAGATTTTTAGCTCTCAGAAAATTTTCATAAGATAAAACAGGAGAGGCTGTCAACAAGTATTTCGAAAGAAATTTCGAAGCGTTATTTTCAGCAAGTTGAATAGCCGCCTTAAAATCGCATGAATGAAAATAGTCATCGTAACTTTCGTAACTAAAAGGATTCAAAACTTCAAGTATACATGCTCCGATTTTATAAAAGATAATGAATATTAATGAAACTCCTCTTTTATTTTTAAAAGCAGTAAATACCTTACCCTTTCAGTTTAAGGTTCAAAGTAGCATTGACTGTCTGAACACAACCATTCCTTTTATACGAATACAGATAGGATTTAGCTCCGCAGCTTATAAACTCCTACCTTACACTTGGAGAACAGCACGATGTTCTGCTCTACGCAGGTGCACTAGCCTTTAAATATACTTCATTTCACGAAAGGAAAAAAAACTGGTTTGATAAACGAAGAAGTTGTCATCTACTTGCACTCGACGTGACCGTTCACGCCATTGGCTTTGTAAATCACTACATTGAAGGAGTTCACATTTTAGTCGATAGATGACGGCATGTTTGATATAAAAGTGTTTAACTCAGTTTTTTTACTACATATTAGTGAAGATAAAGATACACCTATGGGTTTACAATTAATTTAAATGATCTGCTCGATAACATTTCTTTTAACAACTGAGTAACGCCTTTTCTCGTTTCATTTCTTCCGCTAAATAGTTCCTCAGTTCATACCTTTTAGAATGTGGCGCTCTATGCAGTCTCCCTTCCGGTAATATGGCAAAGTCATCATTTAATGGTCTTAATCATTCATAAATAATTTAGGAAAAGTTTTTGCAAAACATATTTTCTGTTTCAATATTTGGCTGCAGTTCGTCATTTTAGTCAAGTAGGGGAAGATTTCATATATATTTTGACACGAAGAATGAAGTTAAAGCACATTGCCTTGTTGAGCTTGCTTCTCAGTTGATCTTCTCTTGACGTTATTATTTAAAGAAACCAAGATGAGACTTTTGATTACAGTATTTTGTTTCATAATAGTGAGTTATCGTGTAAAAGTTTTGGCTCACTTTCGTGATGATATAGATGACAATGAGTTTGCAGAGTTTGAAGATTTTGAGGATGAAGACGAGGAACATATAGGAGGTTCTACTAAAGATACCGGTCCTTCACCACAGTCCCACTCATCTAACCTGGGAGAACAACAAGGATCAAAATCTCAACGTGGTTCACCCAAGGACTCTATGGAAGATGATGATATGGATGAAGATGAAGAAGCAGTAGTTGAGGTTTGAGAAAATATTTCCTCCTAAATAATAAACAGAATAAGGTAAGGATGTATTTGTTTTAACGGTAATACTCTTTGTCCTTCGTGGGGTGAAAGATTTGTACTATTTAATTGTTTAGTATATAGTATTCCAGGTGCTTGCCAAAGTGAATTTCATTAGTCGCGTTTCAGGAACAGTGACTTTTTCTTAGTGTAAACAGTTGTTTTCTTGTGTAGAATAGCATTCATTTACCTTTTGAAAAGAAACTTTTCCCACTTATGTTTGCCTCCAAAATTTGCAACTGTTCGCAATAATGACATAGTCAAAATATCCTTCTGAGATTAAGGAGAAAATCAGTAATATATTGTGGAAATGCATGAAAAGTTTATTATTTGAATTCTTTATGAGCAGAACTTCCTTATGTTAATTTCTTGAATTTACTGTGGAATGCTAATTTTAAAATTAATGCATAGCATTTTATCAATTTTTTATGTATGTCATTGTTGCCAGTTAGTAGAAGTTTCTTTCTTCTGGAGGCAACTTCTGCTTTTGCTATTCTAGTTCTTATTTCATCGTTGCTTTTGCATTTCTTGTTATGGTGCATCCAAGGTGTTTTTTTCTTGTCTTTCCATCAATACTTGGTCATATTTTCTTCTTTTTGATATATTCACATGACATTGGAGTTTTCTGTATTTATTTCCATTCTATATTTTTCTGCCTATTATTGCCAGTTTATTTATCATTTTCTGGATTTCCTTTTCCTGTCTTGCTATTAAAACAGTGAAATGCAATTTGGCAAAGTGCCACATTACCAAATATAGTGTTAAGGTAGGATTCCTTTGTATTGCTATTAACTGATCAAGTAATTTCTTAGCTGTCAATATTAACAGTGTAGGAATGTTATTAATATGAATACAACTAAAGTATAGTCTCAATCTTAAAAGCCATAATGTTTCCTTTAGTATAAAATGCGTAAAATTATTTTAGTAAATCCAGCAAAGAGATATTCAGCATCAAAAATGAATTATAATTATGAAGTAAGGCTTCTGTGTTAGTTTAATTATTATTTTTCCTGCTGTTAATTAATTACATTTTTTTCTGTTTTAGGACGATGACAGTGAGTTTGATCACTTTCAAGATGAAGAAGAATTTGAAGGGTTTGACAGTGATCGTGTTGGTGGCAATGGTAAAGGGGATGCAAAAGAGGCCCCCAAGATAACAATCACAAAGGCTTGTTAAAGTTTCTTTTACTATTTTTTATATCATAAGTACCTAGTTAAGTTTATGGGTACTTTCATATGATTACTTTATTGGTCACTGAGGGGATTACCTATATAAAATTTGCATAGAGTATATATATTTTTGTACATTTTTTATTTCCAGTAGTATAGGTATATGTGTATCATAATTTCTTTTTTAAGTCTTTTTTAAAATTGTATTTATTGTTCAGTTTTTCAGCAGATAATTTTTTAACATTAGGTGTTGCTTATAATAACTAAGTAAGAATTTTGTTTAGACTCCAATAGAACTAGATCCATAGCCATATAATTTTTTCTGTGATGAAAACTTTTAGTCTTTATAGTATTAAGAAACAGAGTTATCTCTCCACCAACAATCTTATCACCATTGAAAATTGATAATCATTATTTGATTGTAGTTCCTTTTTCTTATAAATTATATTTTCTGTATATACTGGTAGATTTTCAGAAAATGATGGAATAGTTTTTTATTATTTATGCTTTTCCCTTCTTAAACTTCAGTTAAATTCCTCAATGCACTTGCAAGATCTTTACAAATAAAGTGGTAAAATACATATATTTTTTCAAAATGCCACTTTGTGCCTGTAGAAAGGAATCTTTTACAAACTTTGTAAAAAGATCTCCTGAAATGAATCTAGCCTTTCATTTGTTGCCAACAAATTCTCTCTTCCCAAGCAAATTCCTCAACAGGTTTGACCTTGTATTTATTTTCTTGAAGCACATGTTTATCACTATGATATGATATAGTTTGACTTAGAGGTAGCTTGAGAAAAAACATGATCCACATATTTATTTATTTAAGATCCACATGAAGGATGAATTATTGGAATGCTGTCTTACTTCTTACTTGTACGTTGTGTAAATAAAATTTGTTACTGGATAGTGCTGCTCATATTGATTAAAACTTTCATTTGACTTAGATTATATTCATGTGTACATTTTGTAGTGTTTATTTTAATACTTAGATAACCCCAAATGTAATGACTCAATTTTTTCCTGACAATCTGTTCATCTGAACACATTGTAATTAATAGGAAACTTGGAACAAACTGTGAGCTAGCCGACTACCATCACCTGTAACTGACAGGAATAGGATGAAGGTCTATGAACTGACTTGCTGGAACTGGTGGATCGATCAAAATTTGCATTATTGTCATTGGGAACCATACTATAGACCAGTGATGGCGAACCTTCTATAGTCCGCATGCCAATATTACCGAAATTGTCGAATCTTTTCTGCCTCGCGTGCCGCAAAAAGTCCTTGATTTTTTTTGGGTGCCAACTAAATTAAATTCGAGATCAATAAATAAGATTGTAACCATAAAACTAATGTTTACAATAGTTAACTAAATAAAACCAATGTTTTTGCAGCATTAAATCAGTACGATAAATGCTTTGTATGGTTTTCGCCTTTCGTTGGCGTGCCAACCAAAATCGTATTGCGTGCCACTTATGGCACACATGCCATAGGTTCGCCATCACTGCTATAGACTATAATGATAATTTTAGCAATGCTAAAGTGGGTATCACACAAAGTAACTGAGAATCAAAGAAAGAGGAAAAACATCTCCAAAGATCTTCTAGGGCAATACGAGGAATGGGCAAAATTTTGTCACATTGTTACTGGAAATAAATCCAGGGTCCACGGTAATGGACTCGGAAAGATAATTTCACCCCATATGAAAAAAATCAAAACACAGGTTTCTACTGGCAAGGTCATGATTACCATCTTTTGGAAAACACAGTGTCTTGCTAGTGAATTTCATGCCCAAGGGGATGACAATTGATTCAAACTATTATAGTGAAACACTTGGGAAGTGGGAGAGTAGCATGCTCAGAACTCATCCATATATGATACGAGGTCTGTTCAAAAAGTACTCGGACTGGCCGCGTGGAGCGCTAACCAGACGTAGTACGGACTTCGGCAGCCAGGTAGCGCTAAAGAGCTTCATAGTGAAGCAGTGTGCCGAGTGTCACGTTGATACACTCAAGTGTTTTTTTTTTCACGGGCGTTTTTGTGCGTTAGTGTTAGTGGTGTTCTGAAATTTTTGCAAGAAGAGAAATTGCAGACTTGAAGGAGCAGCACTGGGATGACTGCTGTTTGTTTGGTTTCTGGGTTGTAGCCATAAACCCAGCTTTCATCACCAGTGATGACCTTGGAAAGGAAGTTTCTTGCATTTCTGACTTGTTCCTGGAGGTCCCTGCACACAGTGAGCCGGTGTTACCTCTGGTCCTGGGTCAGCAAGCGGGGCACGAATTAGCAGCGATCTGCATCATGTTGAGTTCCTCCTTGGCCTATCGTTTGGCACATGCCAATGCATTCTCGCAGAGGAACTCAACATGAGGCAGATCGCTGCCAAATTCGTGCCCCGCTTGCTGACCCAGGACCAGAGGCAACACCGGCTCACTGTGTGCAGGGACCTCCAGGAACAAGTCAGAAATGCAAGAAACTTCCTTTCCAAGGTCATCACTGGTGATGAAAGCTGGGTTTATGGCTACAACCCAGAAACCAAACAAACAGCAGTCATCCCAGTGCTGCTCCTTCAAGTCTGCAATTTCTCTTCTCGCAAAAATTGCAGAACACCACTAACACTAATGCACAAAAACGCTCATGAAAAAAAAACGTTTGAGTGTATCAACGTGACACTCGGCACACTGCTTCACTATGAAGCTCTTTAGCGCTACCTGGCGACCCAAGTCCGTACTACGTCCAGTTAGCGCTCCATTTGTAAGTACTTTCCTGCAAACTTATAAGCAGACAAAATGACGAAAGCACAAGATAGTCCAACTGCTGTGTCGTAACTGAGGGAAGAGCGGGCGACCAACCTTTGACCGGACCGCAATAAAACTTTCTCATTGTTCACCCTCCCCTTGGCGACCCAACCCCACATCTGGGTGCACCAAAAATAACTTCAAACATTTACCTACAACTTTCTTGCTTAGACCATGAAAGTATCTTTAAAAATAAAAAAGTTTCTCACAGACAAACTTTTTCAAAATGAACTTTTATAATTAAATGCAGAAAATAAATATTTAAAATCAATTTATTAAACTTTCAGTAGCACCATTACGATCCTTAAAAATTCCTGAACCTAATGCAAAAAACCGCATTACATTATTTTAAAACAGAACATATATATCATCGATTGAAACAAACGTGACCGTAAAATGTCCATTACAGGCCAAATATTGTTTATCGCATTTTGTATAGAATATAATTTTTAGTTTTCATTTAAAAGTATATCATCAGATTCTGTGTTAAAAATAGCGCAATTAGAAATTTTGAATTTTTATTTTAATGCAACTTTAAATTATTAGATTTGGCAATCCCGGTGTCGTAGAGAAGGAGGGGGCGAATGGATATTTAAGTCTGCAGGAGAGGGGAGAAACAATGCCGTTTGAAACCGTACTGAAACTTTAAGGTGGAACACTCTATAGTATAAAATGTCCATAATGTATATACATACCTACCTGTAATGATGTTATGATTGAAATCTCTTGCCATTAAGCTTGCTTCTTCTGTACATGTCAAGCTCATTTCTTTTGTTTCCTTTATTATCCTATGCTAAGCATGGTGTACCTTTCTTCAAAATTGAAACGTTGTTTAAAACATTAAAAGATAGCAAAAATAGTAGAATACTGTACATTTACTGTAATTTTCCACGTATAATACGCACCTTGGTTTTCACGAGCGAAATGTCAAACTTGTCTTCTACCAGCCGCACTGTTTACAAGAGCAAACAAGTTAGGAAAGTGTACAACATACCACAAATGGGCGCGTTTCGTGCAATGGAGTATTAGAAAGAAATTATATACCTGTATGTAAGGGAAATTGCATTTTAAAGTTCTTTTATTCGTCATAAATAATCCATTTTCTTCCTATTTAATAATATTACATGCACACGTAAGGAAATTAAGTTTGTTTGTGAGATAGTTTATGTTAGCAACACTGAAGAAGTGACCATGCAAGAAAATTTCTAAGTTCAACTCGAATTAAGACATTTTTGTTTGATTTTCTCAATAACGGCTACTCCTACGATAAAAATGTATGGGAAAGGAAATACTCTTCTTTACCATTTCTACAACTTTCATTTGAAAAATATTTTGATATGAGCAATACTTGACGAGATATGATGAAAATTTAATTTTTTATCACCAGTAAAGTGATACCCCTGATTGGCGTACGTGATTCATTTTTACGACTTTGTTATTATCTTTGATTGCATGTCCTTAATATCAAATTTCATGAAAATCCGTTCTGTAGAAGCCGAGAACGAACATGCGGATGGACGGATAGACAGACGGACGATAATAGGTGCTCACGCTGGAAGCAAAACATGCCTAAAAACAGCAAAAGCTTTTCTAACTCGTCTCTGATTAACTCTACTCCTGCCTCAGAGAAGAAGAATGCTTTCTATTGCAGGAACATTGCTTTCATTATATTGTTTTTATCCAATGTGTTAATAACTATTTAATATTGGGAGTGTTTATTTGTGTTAATACTCAGAATCTGGTTGTTTTATAGTTCCTAATTTTGAAGAATTGGTGAGAAACTTTCTCACCAATTATCAACAGTTATGGTGTTAACATGTGGTGAACAATCCCACTTCAATCTTTTTTTTTCTAAATAAGCTACAGTTTAAGCAGTCCATGGTGCTGAATTGTATTCGATTTAAAATGAATCATATTTTGAAATATTTATACTAAAAACCATACAAAATGATTCATTTGGTAGCGGAATGGTAACGTCTTTTGAAGTATCGGATTTTTTGAATTACACGATATCAAATTAACAGTTTTCCTATACCCGTATATATCAGTCCGATTTTTAATTTTAAAAGTTTTTAGCATCTCAGTCTCAGCAAAATGATCAAGTTATATGGTGGCCTTCAAACTTAAGGTGATATTAGTCAATGAGAATCTTGGTGATAGTCAGGCAGCTCAAAAATTCAGTATTAGTGAGGTAAACAATTTAATTGGTTGAAAAGGGTAGTCTCAATTTTTAAGGAAAGTTAACCAAGGCTCCTGGATGTGGAAAAAAGTATCTAAGCCCACAGAAGGAGCGACAACTTCTCAAATTTGTCACAAACGTCTGGCAAGTGAATGTGCAGTCAGCGCCATAGAAATTGATATGAAACCCCTTATTATTATGAAAGACTAGGATTTCAACGGGGCCTTTAATGCATCTTCAAAATGATGCATTCTCTTTATTAAGAGGCATTATATATATTAACCAATGCATCTCAATCGCTCAACATATGCCTGATGCTTTGGAAGACAGGTTATGTGAGTACCAGCATTATGTCATAAGATTGAGAAAATAACACAACTGTAGAATTTCTAACAATGATAAAACACCTCAAATTTGACTTTCCTTTCATTCAAATTATGAAAATTAAAGGGGAGGAATCAATCATCTTGAGATCAGAAGGTAACAAAATGAACTGTTTTACTGTCATACTGTCAGATGGAGATGTTTCAAAGTTTCTTTCATATATTATATTCAACAGAAAAACTTTACCAAAGTACATACATAGTAAACCTGGCTGCAAGTGTGATCTTCCATGCAAATGAAAAAGTCTGGATGGGTGAAGGTTTGCTGTGTGGTAACTATATTTTAAAAAGAAGTTTCACTGAAATGCAACATCAGTAACAACTATGCTTTATAAATGGCAATGTGTCTGGAAATAACTATTATTGGATGGCTGGAAAAAATGCTAATGTTGGTTACCATTTGGAATATGCACCCTAAATTTTGGTATATTTTTCACGTAAAACTGCACATGATGCAGAGAAAATTACAGTATTTGGCGCATTTGTGGTCTTACCTACTCATTAAATTTAGAAAGTGGACTTTATTATTTGTTTTTGTATGAATACATTCAATGAATTTTACCTTTCTTTTTAATTCAGGTCCCTTTACATTTGCGAACGAACTGGGATAGCTTTTATTTGGAGATGCTGATGGTTGCTGGATTGGTTGTCTACTTTTTGAACTTCTTTGCAGGCAAGAGTAGAAATCACAAACTAGCTAATGCCTGGTTCAGCACCCATCGCAATCTCTTGGAAGATAATTTCAGTTTAGTGGGTAAGTACTGTTGGGCCTAAGCACTTAATATTTTTGTAAAAAATGAGTTTTCCCATTTTATAAGGGCTTACCGAATGTCTTCTCTGGATCTGCATGTATTTTCACAATGTACGATAGACACTTAGGTAGTGCAGCAGATATATTGCAATTAAATGGGAAAAAACTAGGGGTGCACCCTATTATAACCCAAATTGTTAGCCCCTTCGTGCAGTGTCAAGAAGTTTAAAAAAATCTTGAAATAGGAACCATGAAAATAATCATATTTTAATATGTAACCTTTAGAAACAAATATTCATCCATGTTTTATCTGTTATATACGTAATTAGATGGAAGCGATTGTGCTGGTAGATAGAGGATGAAGATAAGACTGGAGAAGGTATATAATCTCTCATGGGGTTTAGTTTTGGCATCCATGGATGGAAGACTTCTATGAAATTTAAAATACCTTGCTGTGTATAGTTTCATCATTGTAATCATCAAAAAAATTTTAAACATTTTCTTGGTTGTTAGTAATGGAATTGTTCTCTTAAAAGTGATATTTTGCTCTGCTTCTACCTTTATATGTAGGTTTTATTTAAAAATTTTCTTTATCCCACTATCTAAAATATTGTTTAAATATTTTAGACTTTGGCTTGAATTAAGTTACATTTATTTTTACTTCAAAATGCTTGCAACACATCTCTCAAGTGGGAACATGTTAGTCATTGGATGATTTTTGCTAAATGTAAGTTGTTACATAGCAAGATACTACCAAATGTTTTGCACCAATTGTTCAGAATAAATATTAATGTAAAAAAATACCTAAGTAAGGTTAGTTTCAACTTGAATAACCTTCCTAAAGCTACCCACTATTTTCAGTTTGGAATAGTGAGCTATGCGAAAAAGGACTCCAAAAAATAAAATTTCTTGGACTGCGTTTAAAGAAGTTTACCAAACCTAGTGTGAAAGATGAAACTAAAAATACGAGTTTAAGCCAGGAACAAGAGCGTGTTATATGGCCTGCAGAGCTAAGATGAAAAAAATATTCACAATACTTATCATTTAAATATTTGTTAAATAAAATTAAATCAACCCAAGTATATTGAATGTTGTATGTAGAAATTTTTGTGTAAAGTATTAATCCATTTTATCAAATAGCTTTCATGATGGTCATTTACATTATCAATTTAATAGAGGTATGATCATAGGAGAAATTCATGCATGTATCAAATTTTTTTTAGTATGACCAAAATGTATACGTGAGATGTGTTGAATCAAAGAAAATAACAAATAGCTTGTATAAAAGGTTTTGAAGGAATGCAAAAATTTTTTGCTAAATACAGAAATATTAAGTCGTTGTTTCACTATGTATATATTCTTTATTTTCCCATGTAGGTGATGATGGAAAAGTTGAAACTGATAATTCTGGAAGTAGTTCAAATTCTGGAAACGTGGTTGGACTTGTGAAGGAGTCGGAAAATGTTTACACCCTGTGGTGCAGTGGCAGAACTTGCTGTGAAGGGATGTTGGTGGAGTTGAAATTCCTCAAAGTAAGAGCTTGACTAAAGTAAATTATTTTTTTCCAGTTCATAAATTAAAGAGTGTGGAGCATTTATTTCCCTTCTTCAGAGCAGATATTCAAGTTGTTCATCAAAATTTTTTCCAATATGCAATCATGTTGGTCTTATTGTTCAGTTATTATTGTTTTGTGCTTTCCAAATTTTTTACATGCTTAATTTTCCTTCCAAATGTGTTTTTGTGTGCTAAAAAATTAGTTTATTTATAAGAAGCTATTCCCGAAGTTTTAGTGTTGTTATATTTTGGTGCAGCAACTTGTCAGATTTCCAGAAATGTATCCCTAACAATCTCTCTTTTCATTCTAATGTACTTTATGTAGCCTTGCCACAATTATGCCTTAGAAACCTCTATCGAGATTTCCTGTACTATCCAACTTTATTTCCAAAGATGCTAAGCTTCAAAAGTGTGAAACTTTTAGCCTGCTTGTCTGTTGCTACATTTCTCCCTCCAATTTTACATCTAATTTTGATTCATTTATCATAAATAAACCATTTCCAAGCTTTAAATTAATATATTTCACATCGATCTTCATTTAAGTTGAAGTTTTACGAAATTTAACATTTGTTATATTATTTATCGATACTTTTGTGCAGAAGCTTTTGATCGACTGTCATAATTAAATCTTCTGACCTATTTTTTTAAACCTTTTTCGTTTTAAGAATGAAAAAGCAGAGTTATTTTTGCTTAAAACTGTTGGAAAGCAATAGCAATTTTAAAAGTACATTCTATAAAAAATATTTTCCCAGTAATGGTAATGTATTCTTTTAATTTCCCTGGTGCATAGCGACAAGACCTTGTTGCAGTTATCAGCCAGTTACTTAGACCTGGAGGTGGCAGCAGTGGAAGTGGTGTTGACCAAGTGCTCGTCAGGGTGGAAATGAACAAAGATGATATGGATAGCTTTGTACTTTGTGTTGCATCTCGTAAAACTGCTCTTCGACTTGCTAAAGATATGTCTGACCTAGTAAGTTGCAGATGTTGCAATCCTCCTAACAAGGTTGATTTTTTATAAAGGCTATTAATTTTCATAAGTGAAACTATGCTTTTGATTGAAGGAAAACTTTATGATGGTCCTTTTTTATGTCTTCCTTCTTTTTTTTCGATATAGAGCCTGTATTGCCCTGAAAGACGGCCTGCGGATAAATTTGGGGGTCCCCCAGGAATGTTAGTTCTTAGTGAAATGGGAGAAGTAGCATCTTCATTACTTGACTCTAGACTTTTAACTGTGCTCAATCGCTACACAGATATGATTGACTATATCCACTTTTCCGACCAATTTTCTGGACCCAAGCAACCTGAGTAAGTCATTACTTTTATATTTTGAGAGAGAATCTTTGTGCTCCATTTGCCATTTCTCTTTATTTGATAACATATTTAGATTGTGTAAATGTCTTTTATTCTTAAAAATTTTTCTATGAGCCATTTATGATGCATTATCTGTACTGTTGGTCTTTAAACAAATTTAAGATGATTCCTTTAACACTTAAATTCTGTAAACTGAGACTTGAAGTCCATGGAAGTACTTTTGTTTCATTCAGAATCCTTAAAATGCAGTGCATTATGCCAAATATTGACAAGTAAAATTTATAAATCGAGAAATATTTCAGCCCCAATTCAAATTTATGTATCATATGTTTTTATCCTTCGCCCTTAATAACTCCATTACCCAAAAAACCTAAAGTGCAGTCCATTAGCAAAAGTTATGAACCACTTCTTGTTTTTAAAGTCAGCATCATCTATTAGAGATCTTTGTACAACTTGTAATTTTATCTTTAGATGTAATTTTCATTACTTTTATAAAAACAATAATAGATGTGTAATAATTTCCTCAACATTGCCTAGCGAAATTATTAAGGTGCATTCTTGATTGTGGCTAAATTTTTTAACTGCTTTGCTCTATAATAGTCACTGTACTTTGTTGCATGATATACCATATTTACTCAAGTAATACCTGCACCCCCATTTTTGTAAGTAAATATCTGGGAAAAAAAGGTATTCGTGTAATGCCCACACTTTAAAAATTCCAATTTAGTTATTTAACATCGGTAAACTAATCTATCTGATGATGCATAAGCAGCAAAAATCACGTATTTAAGACATAAATATTAAAACAATTTTTAATGCCTATTCTAACGCAATCAATCGCAATAAATTGACATTCAACAATATTATAGTATAAGGAAATAAGTCAGAAGTGTATTTTGAAGACCAGTGCATCAATATCACGAAAAGGTTCCGTTTTGAGTCACTGCATAGTGTACATGCTTTATTTTCACTAAATGTTTGGAATCACGACGGCAATACTACCATCACTGAAAAGAGTGCACCTCTCATAAAAGAAAACTTAAAAATTAAGTGCACAAACTAAATCCCAACATCCAATAGAATGATTTTTGATTCTTTTTTAACACGTTCGCAGACAGTCGATGATTGCCGTATGATTCTAGAAACGCACATGGATATTTATATTCTCCAATAGATTTTGAAACTTTTATAAATACAGATATATATGTTAATGCTTTACGAGTAATTAACAGTAATTATAAGACATGGCTGCTATAGCCGTCTTGCCCCTGCATAAGGAATATGGCCGTCCAGAATCTCTTTTTTTTATTTTTGGTGGAAAGATAAATATTTTCTTGAGTTTTACACACATTTATTTTATTTAAACATATTAAATTTATTTGCATATATACAGAATACATTTATTGAATTTTATGATATCCTCGAAACATTTCCCAGGACACAGTGGTGGATGTTCTGGGAATGTCTTGCACCGGAATGCTGTTTCCTTTCTTTTGTTAATTTTTTCATACTGTCGGCAACGTAAATAGTGTAGTTTTCTTTTATGTCCTACGGGACGAGGAATGTTTTCTTGGTAGTGCATATTATTGGATGTCTGAGGTTCATTGTCTTCCACACTTGTACTAGCACGGTTACCACCATGAATAAGTCCACTTCTTACCAATTTACGCCCATCATGCATGGAAGAAGATATGTCTATACTAGTTGTTCACGGAAAGCCAACAAGTTAATTTCATTTACAATTTTCTTGTAAAGAAATTATGCATTCCATATATCTAATAAATGAAATATCACTTTTTTATACCACCGAATCATCTTTCGAGGGAATGAGTAATAACACGTCATTGGGTCATTTCTATCAACTCCTGACATGTGCTTATTATAGGCGAAAATCTCCTGAGATTTCATTTTGATTTTCCCACATCTATTTCTAGTCTCAACAATCTTTGGATAATGTCTGGTGGTAATGCATAAAACCTCCCTAGTATCCCTCTACTTTGAGATAAATATTTCCACAGTGTTTCCATTTGTGTTCTTTCCTTTTGAGTTTTGCTAAAACAACATCATTTGGGTTCCCTCATCTGTTAGAACAAAGTGTGCCTGTTGTATGAATCTTTAATTTTAGCAGCAAGTTCGACAGTTGACAACTGTTATAATAACTGCCCATGTATACATGAAGGCCCTTATGTAGATAAGGTTGCATCAAGCTAGTAACAACTTTCTAATTTTGACATACCCTCTTGTTTTGCATCACTTTTACCTTTGAATATATTAATGTTTAGTACATATCCGTCTGAAGAACACAATTTGAAAAACTTAATTCCGTATTTAGCCTTTTTTCCTAATATGAATTGCCAAAAACTAAGGTGTCCGCAAAACAAAAGCAAAGACGTCTAAAGACAAAGCTTCATCAGGATAAAAGGCTTCTTGAAAGTTCCGTATTAATAGTTGTAATAAAGGACTTCTCTTTTGCAACTTATCTGATTTATCGACATTCTCAGAACTTCGGAAACAACATAAAGCTCTCAACATTTGTTCAAATCGCCTTCCATACATTTTATAAGAAAAACATTGGTGATAGTATAAAGGATCATTTGAGAACATTTTGCATATAGATGGGAATTTTATATTATCTTGCAGTATACAAAGAGATAAAAATATTTGCATTACTTCTGTGTTAGTTGGTTTCATTTTTTGAATTTTACTGAATTTCTGATGAGGGCGAGCACTGTTATTCAGTTCCATTGCATATTGATTGTTTTATTTTACCAGGAGCTCCGTAATTGATGGTTTCCATAAGTTCTCAAAAACTTCAACTACGGTCGGTGTTAGTTCAAAATTTAGTTTTACTCCCATTGTGCTATTTTCAAATGAAAAATTTGGAATGGGAATTACAAAGTCACACCAACCTCGATCATTTTTATCTTCTCTGATAATTTCAACTTCTTCCCCATTTTATCTTTCTCTGATTTCATTTTCGCTGTCTTCTTCGTCACAATGACTCTCATATTCATCTCTATCTTCGTCTGAAGAGTCCTCATTGCTCTCGTCTTCACTTAGTATAAATTCTGGATCATGCGATTTTCCATCGTCACTGGATGGCTCTGAGGATGATACTTCGTCCAACCATTTCCTTATTTTCTCCTCTTCTTTGGGGTTCATGTTTGTTATATTTTATTGTATTTACAAAGAAAAGTACTATAATTTAACTACCTTTAAAAATGTAATGATAATGAAAAATAATATTTAAGAGTACATAGGATGAGGGATGCTACCAGTCTGTTTTGACCAAAGGTACTTCAGTTTTAAATAGTTTCCTTTGCTGAAATAACGAAGCAAAAAAGTCAATGAATGTTGAATTACATAAATCTAAACATTACAGTATTCAAAGCGATATCATCGTTCTAGTCTTCACCTTATTTTGCTCAAGCGTAATTTTGAGGTCTCCTCTCGCAATAAGCGTAAAGGCAATGGCTAATAGGCGTGGAACATATGCTGTTGATGGTAAGATTACTTGCAGCAGAATGAAAAGATACCTTGAAAACTTGAAAAAACTTTTCCTACTGTTTTTGTTTCCCTGTTTGCAGTGCATTTGTTTGTCTTTACTTTGTGAAGTGCTCTCTCTCTCTCTCTCCCTCCCTCTTCTGAAGAAGTGCAGACGAAGGGGAGAAATGCATGGCTCATAATCTTTGGATAGGCAAGAGTGACATAGAACCCCTCAAAAGATTGACCAACACTCCTAATGGTTACTTCAATCCAAAAAAGTTCGTCTTATCATTCATTGCGCTTTGTGAAAACGGCACAAAAAAATCTTTTACGAAATAATAACAGGATATATGTTAAGAACTATACTTATAGTGAAAAAGATGTATTTGAATAATTTTGATTTTATTAGGGGTGCTACTTCCATAAAAATATACTTAAAATTGATAAAAATTAGATTGCCTCGCGAGTACAGACTATGATAATAGTAGATGGAGGACGTCTAAATAATTACATATAAATATAATTATAAGGACAAATTACACAATTTTTTCAGGTGGGACAGAGGACCACTCTCCATAGTAAATGCCAAAGCATTTGTTGATGGTAAGATATTTCATGCCTTCTAGAGTGGGTTAAATGAGGACGGCTATCGCCGTCTTGCCCACAAACGTGTTAACATAATTGTAAATCAATTTAGGTCTTAAGGCGAAAGGTGGGTCGGCCGAAATCGTATTTCCAAGATTGCGGCAAAATGGTTGAAGTTATTAACTTGCAGTTTTCACAGTTATATTTCAATTTATAATCAAATTTTTCGTATTTTAGCATATTTTAAAAATAACAAATTAGGAAAATTTTAACAACTTTATTTTTGATATCAGCGCATTAAACGAAAATTCCTTCCAATAGGAAATACCTAATTTTTACAAAAAAGCAAATAAAAAAGGTTTGGTGCAATTATTTTAATTATTAACTGAGTTATCATGGAAATAGAAAATCAATTTTTATGTATCGTTCAGTGGCGATCCTAGCGGAACGAGCGCTAGTTAAGTCTTCTTTCAGACCTTCCCTTCTGACCCTTCTTATGACGCTTTTGTTCGAGACCTTCCTCCCCTTGTTTGAAGTCCCTTGGCCACGAAGGGAAACGATTCCTGCCGCGGTCGGGTGAAGGAAGGCGGGCAATTCCATTCCTAATTGTTCAGGGGTGGGCAAACTTTTCTGCATGGCGGGCCGCATCGGTGTTTGAGAATTCTACAGCGGGCCACATTGAAAGATGCCAATGCTTAGGCGGGCCAGATTAGAGTTTAAATCAGAAATTGCTTAGATTCTTAGGCATCATACATAAGTGAAAAACAGCACAAACAAGGATTTTCCCAACAATGTGAGTACAGCCATGTGTTCGTTATCGTCGTTGACATTTTAAGAAAAAATCGGTACAAAATACATTGTACAAACTTTCTCATATATGGATACTAATGCATCGTTTAGTTATCTTTTGAAAATGAAAATCGTATTAGCCTGTTTTTAGAAAATCCAATTTTTGTTAAATTTGCCCAAGAATAAACTAGCCTTATATTCATGCATTGAGAAAAATGAAATACGTGGTATTATTGTAGATGTATACTCAAGTAACTGTACGAAATTTTATCAAAAAAGTTAGAGCCGTTTTTGAGAAAATCGAATTATTGTTAAAGTTGCCTAGAATAAACTAGCCTTATATTCATTTTTGATAAGTATGAACTATACAGTATTATTGAAGACGTAAACTCAAGTAACTGTACGAAATTTGATCAAAATCGCTAGAGCCGTTTTTGAGAAAATCGGATTGTTGGTAAAAATGTGTCGAATAAACTACTCTTAATTATTGAGCAATGACAACCATTTATATGTATACTCTGCTCAGTGTGATAAAATGCCTAAGTACGAGATTTCATTCATTTTCACTCTACCGTCTAGGCTCTAGAGCCAGTAACAGACAGACAGACGGCATTGCAAAAATGTAATATGAACTGCCGCCACCCGTTTTTCCACGATACTAGCGACTTCAACGGACATGAATAGAAATATTTGAACCAGTACCTGAGCGATGGTGGCGCGGCACTACTGGTCGAGAATCACACTACACCTCACCCACCTTTTGCCTTAAGGCTCCATGCATTCTCATTATCTTTCAATTATTAAATTGTATGTAAATACCCGTAAAAATTACAAAATCAACTGCAACATAATCACCCCATAAGTAATAGTCCTCAGTTCCATCCAATGAATTTGAAATTCCAGTCACTTTAAAGTCTTTGATCACAGTTTCTTCACTTACGCCATGCCATGCTGCAGGCACCCATTGGCACACCTCAGATAGCGGAGCACGTTTCAGCCTGCCCATCGCCATTGAGTTCTTCAAATTTAAGCATGAATTACGTAAAATTAAAGACAAAATCTGCGGTGTACAGCACTTTCCAGGAAACACTGAATTCATTCTTTGCCATGAAAAACGGCAGGCGTTTCGAAGGTGGCCTATCATCGAAAGGTAAAGGGACATATCTCGTGTAACGTCTGCACCCTCCTTTTCTGTGTCCAGTTTTAGGGGGGAAAAGTGCAGGTATTACACGAGTAAATATGGTAATGATGCTCTTTCAAATTACTGGAAGAGGTTTTAGTTGTTTCTGCGATAAATTATTACCCAAATAATTTCTCCTATTTTTCCTCTACTCATGTTTGAAGTATTTCTTAATTACAGGAAGTCCTCAATTTACATCATTGATGAGTTATGAAAAAACACAATGTTAAATTAAATGTTATAAATCAAAACCTATTTTCTCATAGACTTGACAATATACGTATAGGATATACCCAGTTCCACAGGTTGTAACAATTATGTCATATTTGAGGGACTGAACACAACACAAATGTTGTTAGGCATTTCTTATTCAAAATTCAAGAAACACTTTCTGCACTCAACTGAAATGCTCTCGTAGCCATACATGCAATGAATGTCCTACGTCCACTGTACTCTTCAGCTTCAAACTTCCTTAATCTAATTTCACCTCTAGATCGAGAGCTTTAGGAGGCTTCTTTGCTGGAATACTGTATTTCAGGATTATGAGAAATTTAAATGAGTTTAAATGTAGAAAATAATCACAATAAACTCTTTAAATGCAAACCATATTGTAATTTGAGGGAGTGACCTTTACAGCATTAGAAACTGTGATATTGAACTCAATGAGCTGTCATTACCATGAATGATTGTCAGGATGAATGAAAACATGTATTTTTATAATATACCAATCTATAGGAAGTCTTAATTCTATGGCAGTCTTTCATGAAATACCTTTTTTTAGTTTTCAATATTTGTATTATATTTGTAATCATAAATTATGGTTGAATTATCAATATTTTCAAGCATGGAATTGAACCATAATTTTTTTCTCTCCAGTATTCGTTCCAATTCACGCAAAATACAAAATTTAGTTCAGTTCCAGTTTCGCTCAGGAAATCATCAATGAACCGGTTTGGACCATTTTTTTCACTCCGACCTTCAAGTATTTTAAGGAAAATTTCATGCACTGATTTATTAATTTACGTAATTTTTAATTAAGACAAATACATGTTCGCTATATCATTAGTGCTATTAAAAAACTAATATTCATAACACAAAAATAAATTATTTAAATGTAAATATTTAGTGTATTTTTTTTTTTTTTTAAATTGTATTTAAAATTAAATATTACAATTTTATTAAGCCAAATAATTCCTTCCTGTCAATTTGACAGGTAATTGCACTAGTATATATAAGTTTATAGAATGAGGGGCAAATAGAAGATATTTACAATATACTGATTTTAAAAACAATACAAAAACTTACATTTTCTTGCTTAAACCATAATAAAACTATGCGTAATAAGATTTTATATACTTAATATACAAGTCACAATAGTTGTTTGTAAATAACTAAATTTAATGTGAAACAGTATGAACATAAAAAATATAAAAGCTACTAAAAGGCAAAAACTGTTACCACAAGCAACCATAGTTAGCTCTAATTAACTGAATATCTTCTAGAGTACTTTTGCCCAGGCTATTCCTACCATCCTGCAAGATTTATTTCAGTGTCGAAAAAAGCCCTCTCCATACTGACTTGGATAGCTTCTACACCAAAAACGACGGTGGCTAGTTCATACAAATGAGGATATTTTAAATGATTTTCTACCTAAAACTCCAACACTCCCTTTTTCTTCCTAATCTTTCCACCCCAACAAAACTAGACAAAATGTTATCAATGTTAATTTTTGTTACATCAGACCATAATTTAATGTCTCTTTCCTTCCTTTTGAGAAAATTCTCATCATTGGAATCTTCATTTAAAATAACCAAGTCCCTTGACTTTATTTCTGTTTTTGTTGATTTTCCTTCCGTTGCATTTTCAATCATTCCCCAAAGCTCTTTCAAATGCTATATAGCCTTTATTATTTGTTCAGGACTGAGTAAAATTTGATAGCGAGGATCTAGGGAAACTGCATGCATTCATTTTCCATGATAATTTTCTCTCTAATCTGTACATTTTCAACTAAAATGTATTCATGAAATGACTTAAAGGACTAGAGGGTTTTGACTCCAAGGCGACAGGGTATGAGAGTGTGAGTGAGGCAATGGGCATTTGAACATGGAAGATTACTGTGCGGTGAGAAAATATCGGTTTTGGTTCAGGTTCAAAACATTTAATTTTTTCGGTTTGGAATAAGTTCCACTCCGGCCAAAAATATCAGTTTTTACTTTCTCCATACGAAGTAATGGGAAAGTATTGTGATCATGAAAAAAATCGACTTCGAGATTTCAACGGAAATACACGTTTTGATGTCCCTAGAACAGGTTTAGACTATTTTTGGAATGATGTCTGTGTGTATGTGATTGTGGGCGCTATAACTCAAAAAGTACTTGCCATATCGTTACCAAACTTCATATGTAACACTTTAGCATGAGCACAAAGAACTGATTAGTTTTTGGACGATAACGGTTAACCGGAAGTCGAGGTTTATTCGAAACCCGATTCGGTTTTTGCGATATTTCTCCGTTAAAACATCATTATTGTATATACAATTCTATACAAAGGTTATAGAGTATGTAATTTCCTACAACTTTCATTTGAAGCAATTTTCCATAGCAGTTATTGTTTAGGAATTATTTATAAATAACCGATTTTTCGGTTTCCATCAAATTTCTCCTTAAAAACATCATTATTGGTAATCTTCGTGAGGACCGAAGTTGTAGAGAATAATATATCTTCCAAGTTTTGTTTGAAACAAATTTTCCTAGAACCATCCATTTCGGAGATATTTTGCTTTTTCTTAATACCAGTATACAGCGCCAGCACCATGCAGCGGTGAATTCTGTAAACATATTCAAAATATATGTAATTTATGGCAATAAGGACGACTGTATTCTTTTATGATACAAAATAATAATTTTGCCTCATTATGCTTTTCATAATAATTTAAACATCTATACCCCAAATATGGAGAAAGTCATATGTTGGCCACATCAGATTTTTTTGTTCGGGTTTTTGGTTCAGTTCCCATTCAAGTCAATTAAGATCTGTCTGAACCATACATATCTGCAGCAGCAAAAATTATAAAGTAGCCATTTTTATGAATCAATTCTTCTTTCTTTATTTGCCTGAAGGATAAGATGTTAAACTTATGTTTTGACTAATTTCATAATCAACACTTGAGGGTTTTATCTGGTATCAAAGGTTTCTGATCAAATTACCATAATTGTTTGCGTCATAGAATTTCATTGTATGTCATTTATTTTTTGTTTTTATAGGGACAGTGCTCCAACTAAGCTTCCTGACACAAAGAAAGTACTTCTTTTTGGCTTCAATATTCCCCCTACCAAGAGTCGCCCTGTTGGAGAAGTAATGGAACAAATGCGTCCTTTGATGCAATTAGTTTTCTACTGCATGGAGAAGGTGAAGCGTTTTAGACTGAGCAAAGAGGTCAGTTGGTTTTTTGGAACGAATTTATATCGATCTCATTCAAGATTTTTTTACTAGCATAACTTTATTATTACAAAGGTATGCCTGTTATTTTAGAGGCAGATTTAAGAATGTTCCTAAATTGTTTTGTTTGCTTTTAGTCCAATTAACTTCTGCAGCAGTGGTTCTCAACCTTTTTCATATTGTGTCCCACCAACCATTTTTTCAAAAAACCTGGGTCATACCTTGATAAAAACAAATTCCCATCTTTTACAAGAAGTGTATTTTTAATTTAAATGCATTTTAGCGTTATATTAATCATTAATGGAAATTTTTAAGGACGTTAAATATTGAAATAATTTTTTTGAAAGAATCTTTATAATAATTATTTTCAAAACTTAGCATCTTACTTACTTCCAGTGGTTGAGAACACTGCTGTACAGGGTATGATATGCAGATGTGTCATTTGTTGTTCAATTACATTATCAAAGTTTATTTTACTTGGATTGCAAGATCAAATTTCCTTGGTTTTGTGCAAAGTTGATTTACTTTTTGTTGCGTCTTAACTGAAAAATAACTGGAGAGAATATGTAAGCCTCTGATCACTGAAGTTTAGAAAGTCAGATATGTACAGCTAACTTTGTGAAGGTCAACTTAAGACAGTGTTTTGAAAATCTAATAATAAAAGATTTTATTAATTATTCTTCTTCTTTATGTGGAGATGCCAGCAAGATAATATAACACTTTTTAAAAAACCAATTCATTATTATTAAACACATTTAATAAAACTCAGCCACATATCAATTATATTTAGCTTCCTTATTTTAACTCATATATTGTCTTTGATTTCATTTTGCCCCTTGAAATGTCTCCATTAAAAAAATCTTTTGCTGATTCTGAAAATAGATCATTAGTGAATGCCTTAAATTTTAGCATTTGGTAATACCATTAAAATAAAAGCTGTTCCAACTGAAGAAACATGTATCTGAGCATGTATGTGCATGTGTCTGCATCTCTGGGTTTGCCTGTGTGCTATCAGCAATCTTTGATATCATCCACCTGGAATTTAAGGTGCGTGTTGTTGATGCTCGATATACAGGTCAACCCTAATATTTTTTTAAATAATTATTATCGATCTTCAAAGGTTAACTTATATGCCATAATTTTCAGTAGTCTTAGATTACGTTATGTCGAAATAAAAATGCACGAGAATAGAAGAAATCATTAATGATTCTTTGTTTAATCTGCTTTATTACACTTTTCAGGCTAAAGCTAAGGCTGATAAGAATAGACTGCGTGTGGAGGAAGCATTTTTGAAGACCACCCATGCAGCACGAGCTGAAGCTGCGGCAGCAAGGAGGGAGGAAAGAAAGAGGCAAGAGAAGGAGAGGATTTTGCAGGAAGAAGATCCCGAGAAGCAGAGAAAGTGGGAGGAGAGGGAGGCTCGTAGACAGATGAAAAAGAGGGCTCCAAAGATGAAACAGTTGAAAGTCAAGGCCTTGTGAATTCCCTTTCAAGGGTACGGCGACTTTCTTTGGAAGTTGTCATCCAAGGCCCAGAAAAGAGTAAATAACTTCTTTTTGTTTGCGACGCTCAGAGTTGAATAATGCTTCACCATTTATTATTACAATTTTGAGTTTGGTTTGGCATGGTCATTTAAGAAGACATTTTAAACTTGAAACTTAAAAAAAATTTCCCTGGAAAGTGGTATGGAATGCATATGTCCATTTTTATTTTTTGTCTCATTCATTGAACAATGTTTAATAGTCGATACTATTTGTATGTTGTTAAATTTCTCAGTTAAGTTAATATATTTGTATCTTTTAGGTTAGGATCCTCACTCGTATTGTGATATTTGTCCCCTCGAGTGGTTTACTAAGCATAGTTTGAGTGTTTTTTCTGTACTTCCATCTTGTATTGTAGATCAAAGAAAAATCAGAAGGAAAATTAGCAATGCCAAAAAAAATATTGGTCATTGGCATGTTATCTTTGTAGGTTACTATTTATTAGATAGAAGTATCATCTTTTTCATCAAATTTATTAGGCCATGTTTCATGTTCATAATTGTTTGATGTTTAAATTTCTTAGGTATGATATGTGTACCTTTTATTGTTTTGATACTCATTCGTAACGTGATATTTGACTCATCAAGTGACTTACATTTAGCATAGTGTTAATGTTTTTCTGTGTGCATTAATTTAACTGATATCTTTTGAAGTATTTGAAGGAAAATACTGAAGGAAAATGAGGAATGTCAGAAAGACTATTGATCATTAGAATATTATTTCTTGGGGTTACTATTTAATTTTAATTAAATTTCAAGAATGAAATTTTATTTTGTTTTGTTAGTTTGTATAATGTGTGGTACCTTTTAAAATATGGTGGGACAGGAAACGGGATTCAGCAGTCATTTTCCTTTGGGAATAAGTTCTCTCCTTTGAGCTAACATTTCACTTGATCATGCTCATCATTTTACTGAAGTATATTTCATCATTGCACACAAATCACTCTCCAATACCATAATTAAGTAATGCTTTCATAAGTCTATCACTCTATAAACTGAAGCTCATTCTCTCATAGTCAAATGCAGAAACATCAGTAATGGTATCATTTTCATTCTTTTGAAAACACAGACAACATACTGATTTTGATATTCTTTTCTTCCTCAGATACTGTTAATATCGTAGCTACATGTATATCATGTAGTTCCGTCAGAAACTCAAGATAGCATAGTTTAATCACCTTTGTCATCACTGGACAATTACCACTGTTGGACCCAATGGTCTATAATATGTGGAGAATACTACATAATTGAAAACAGTGAATGATAGTATTGGTCAGTAGTTCTCAGACTTCTTTGGTCTGTGGATCACTTCGACGGGCAAAAGATATTGCGGACCACTTACCCCATCCACTCCTATCTTACCACTGCTAAAACTTTAATGGAGTAACCATCTTTGATTGCTTCAAATAAAGGAGGGGTGTAGGAACAGTTGTTTGGACATTTCGTTGTATCCGCTGAGAATTTAGTTAATTTCAGTGTTATTAATTTAATTTGTCTCCAATACCATAATTAATAATGCTTTCGTAAGTCTATCACTCTATAAACTGAAGCTCATTCTCTCATAGACAAATGCAGAAACATCAGTAATGGTATCATTTTCATTCTTTTGAAAACACGAACAACATACTGATTTTCATGTTCTTTTCTTCCTTAAATACTGTTACTATCGTAGCTACTTTCTCAAGGTGTGCTGTATATCATGTAGTTCCGTCAGAAACTCAAGATAGCATAGTTTAATCACCTTTGTCATCACTGGACAATTACCACTGTTGGACCCAATGGTCTATAATATGTGGAGAATACTACATAATTGAAAACTGTGAATGATAGTATTGGTCAGTAGTTCTCAGACTTCTTTGGTCTGTGGATCACTTCGACGGGCAAAAGATATTGCGGACCACTTACCCCATCCACTCCTATCTTACCACTGCTAAAACTTTAATGGAGTAACCATCTTTGATTGCTTCAAATAAAGGAGGGGTGTAGGAACAGTTGTTTGGACATTTCGTTGTATCCGCTGAGAATTTAGTTAATTTCAGTGTTATTAATTTAATTTGTCTCCAATACCATAATTAATAATGCTTTCGTAAGTCTATCACTCTATAAACTGAAGCTCATTCTCTCATAGACAAATGCAGAAACATCAGTAATGGTATCATTTTCATTCTTTTGAAAACACGAACAACATACTGATTTTCATGTTCTTTTCTTCCTTAAATACTGTTACTATCGTAGCTACTTTCTCAAGGTGTGCTGTATATCATGTAGTTCCGTCAGAAACTCAAGATAGCATAGTTTAATCACCTTTGTCATCACTGGACGATTACCACTGTTGGACCCAATGGTCTATAATATGTGGAGAATGCTACATAATTGAAAACTGTGAATGATAGTATGGGTCAGTGGTACTCAAACTTCTTTGGTCTGTGGATCACTTCGACGGGCAAAAGATCTTGCGGACCACTTACCCCATCCACTCCTATCTTGTCACTGCTAAAACTTTAACGGAGTAACCATCTTTGATTGCTTCAAATAAAGGAGGGGAGTAGGAACAGTTGATTGGACATTTCGTTGCATCTGCTGAGAATTTATTTAATTTCAGTGTTATTAATTTAATTTGTCTCCAAGACCATAATTAATAATGCTTTCATAAGTCTGTCACTCTATAAACTGAAGCTCATTCTCTCATAGACAAATGCAGAAACATCAGTAATGGTATCATTTTCATTCCTTTGAAAACACGAACAACATACTGATTTTCATGTTCTTTTCTTCCTTAAATACTGTTACTATGGTAGCTACTTTCTCAAGGTGTGCTGTATATCATGTAGTTCCGTCAGAAACTCAAGATAGCATAGTTTAATCACCTTTGTCGTCACTGGACAATTACCACTGTTGGACCCAATGGTCTATAATATGTGGAGAATGCTACATAATTGAAAACTGTGAATGATAGTATTGGTCAGTAGTTCTCAGACTTCTTTGGTCTGTGGATCACTTCGACGGGCAAAAGATCTTGCGGACCACTTACCCCATCCACTCCTATCTTGTCACTGCTAAAACTTTAACGGAGTAACCATCTTTGATTGCTTCAAATAAAGGAGGGGAGTAGGAACAGTTGTTTGGACATTTCGTTGTATCCGCTGAGAATTTAGTTAATTTCAGTGTTATTAACTTAATTTGTTTTGGTCAACATTAATTTCTTTAAGACTCATCAGCTACGCAAATGAATTAATTTAAAATGTTATATTTATCCTTAACACCATAGTAATATGTCACTTGAGTGTTGAAGATAAGGCTTCTGGTCAGTTCTCTATTATGGCCTTGGTGTTGTGCATTTTGGACCAGCCTGCAGACTATCTTTAGGACTCTAGTGGACCACACTTTGATAACCACTGATATAGATGGCAGGTTTAAAATTGTCCTTGTACCTGTATAGATAGTATTTTCTTTGCTACTTACATATTAAGGGGTGACTCAGATAATTTTGCAGTTAATTTTAAAGTTACTTGAGTTCACCAACCAAACACAAGTAACCTGAAAATTTATTACAAAATTATTTGTGTCACCCATTAATATGTAAGTACCTTTTCTTTTATTACATACAAATAATTGGTGGATGAAGGAGGGTTTGTAAACATGAAGGGCACCCAATGTATATGCTGTCACACAAGCTTGAGGGGTTAACGATAAGAAAATTTTTTTCTTAAGAAATTTGCTGCAGAAAGTGGTAAAAAAGTGGTTTGTAACCTTATGATTTTTTTTCATTAATTGCGTGGTGTTTAATATTTGGAATTGTTTTTCATGTACTATTTTGCGGTTGTTTTTGGTTTCATGTGAAATTTTAAGTTTCTTATAATTTGAAATGATCTTCAATTACTATAATCTTGTATAATCATCTGTGATTCGCTGTTTTTCATTAGCAATAAAAGCAAAAGGAGTTGAACTCTCAGGAATATTGTTTTCATTACAGGAGGTACTTTATTTTAATTTCTTTATTTTTGTTATGACCGATGGACATAGTGTGTATTGGTTTTTTGTGGTTTATTGGTTCAAAATTTTATGCCTAGTTTTTATTTTAGATGGGAGCTGTGTTATGCAGTAAATTTAATGTGCCATAATTTTGAATCAGTATTGAAGTTCTGATATTGCATCGTTGAAGATGAATATGTTACTTTTAAAATGGAATGAAAATGTTTTTTAATGGAATTAAGCCTTTTCATGTTTAAATACATTTTTCATCTGAAGTTTTTTTCCTGTTAATATCTTAACTCTAACCAGGCTTTTTTCAGATTTAATATTACCTACCATTTGAAATTTTAATGACAAACTCTCATTGGCATTGTTACAACTGAGCCTTGTGTTTGTTTATAACTAATTTTCAAGCATGGCATCTGATTTGATGCTGTTTTATACACACACACATATATATATACACACACATATATATACACATATATATATATATATATATATATATATATATATATATATATATATATATACACACACACACACATATATATATATATATACACATACACAATAGTGATGCACTGAAGCTCGGCCTCGGTATTTGGCCAAAATCTGCTATTCTGCCTTGGCCTTTGGATGGCCGATTAGCCGTTTTGATAAAATGAAGAATGATAATGACATAATAGAAGAAAGCTGAAAACACTAAATAAAAGCATAATACATTGAGTTGTTGCCAATACAATTCACATATCTCGGATTTAGCCTGACAATTATGTGCTACTCGTTTTTATGGCCTATGACGTATAATATATTAGTGTAATATGACGTATAAACAGTAGCACCATTGTGCCAAAACCAAAATGACAATGTCGACTGAGTTTTTGTTTCATTTTTGAATTTCATAAGTACAGACACTTTTATATAACAGAATATATAATAAACTTAACAAGGCTGCGATTCTTTGTATATATCTTCATATTAACAAAGAATTTAAATAGATTTCTATAGAAAACATTAGTGTTCATTAGTTGGTACTTCAGGTTGGTAGTGTTTTAAAAACGATTTAGGAAATTCCCTGGGAGGAATATTCTTGCGATTGTAACCAACTTTCAGTCAACATTGGGGATGTGTGCAGATTTTTCGTAAACCCAGAACTTATTAGTAGTATCATTTTTAAATTTAATAGGCGAGGCTAAGGCTCCGTCCCACGTACAAGCGACGCAGGCGGTGCGAGCGACTAAGCAGAAAAACAATACAATGTAATGTTATGGCAGTGAGCGAGCGTCTTCGAAGCGATCAACGCACTTGGCTTTCGAAGCGAGCTACCAGAACCGCCATTGTGGCAAATACGTTGTATTTCAGCGTTTTCTTTGTAGTTTTAAGTTGTGTTCTTACACTGTTATGGAAATGAACGATAATTTAATTTCCGAGATCCAAGAGAGTTCCATCTCTTATAATTTAAAAGATAAAAGTTATTTTAATCATTTTTGGCCATTTACAAAGACAGAAAATGAACAAAGCCCGAAGCAGCATTCACCTCTTCACCTGTCCAGTCACCAGGTTCATCTTCAAATGACGAAAAAAACTTGATAAGATGCTCCCTGTAATCTTTAACAGTGTTGAAGTCTTGATGAAAAGTTCCACCTAATTGGTGCCACTCTTGGCAGTTTCCTCTCCATGAAGTTTTTCAGAGCAGTTGTGCGGGCAGTAGAATGAGAGAAAAAGCTAGATATTCCAGATAGTTTAATGAAAAATCGTTTACATTCTTTTATGTATTTTGTAGACTTTGACAAAACCAAATTCAGCCTATGACTGTAGCAGTGAATAAAAGTTGCTATTGAATACTTATTTTTCACCAAGGTCTGAAGACCAGACACGTGACCGGCCATAACAGCTGCTCCATCAAACGTTTGTGCTATAAGTTTCTTTGGACAACCTAAATTATCTATAACTTTGGTGATGTGTTGGAATAATCAATGTGCTGTTCGGTCTGAACTGACATCAGTAAAGTGTAAAAATCGTTCTTGGCAGTTTCCTTCATCATTGACATATCTGAATACCGTTGATAATTGACTTTTATTCGTCACGTCAGTGGTTTCATCAAGCAAAATTGCAACAAAAGATGTTTTAGCGATTTCTGATTTGATTTTATCAGTAATTACGCTAGCTACTGCATCAATAAGGTCATTTTGGATTAAAGGCGACGTCCCTCTGAAAACAGTTCCTGTTTTTAAATGATTAGCCAAAATTGGTTCATAGATAGCTAAAAATTCTAAGTTCTATGTACAAGCCTTTGTTTGTTGAGTTCTCAGACTCATTGTGACCTCTAAACACACGTTCTTCTTTTCCTAGAAATGCTACTGTATCAATCAGTCTTCTTAGAATCTTCTATTTTCTTTCACTTTTTCATTATGCAAATTGTCTGCAATTTTCTTCTGTATATTTGAGGAATGATCAATTCTTTGAGATCCAAATGTTTGTAAAGCAGTGAATGCTCTTATATGACCAAGTGATTTTTGATGTTTATCACAGGCCGCAACTAAATAATTTAAACTATTGAAACCAGTCTTATTCCAAGGGCCCGTTTCAGTGGAAAAAAGCAAACAGCCAACAGTACAGTTTATTTGACTCACTCGATCCACTTAACCATGCATATTTTTGGTAACTACTTACATTAAAGTACCTAGTATATGATCGGTTCTTTTCTTTGTGCTCCATTTTAAGTTCCGGAAGTGCTGGTTGAGGCCTTCCAATCTTCACAATTTGAAGTTGATCCTCATACCTAAGTTGATAAAATGGTGTCTTTTCCAACAGTTCTTTAATTATATCACTCATTTTAATTCACTAAGACCAAGCACTCATTATACAGCACACATAACATCACTCATTTTAATTCAATAAGACACAATAATTACACACAGGCCACAATTAAAATAACTCGTGCAGAATTTGTATTTACCCTTGCGGGAGTAAGCCCCCACACAAGTCTATCTCAACGCTCAGCGAAGACTTTGGAACGTATGACTCACGCCCCCCTCCATCACCTCCTTTCCCTTTGCAGTGGGAACGCGACAGTGGTGCCTCTGGTGAGGGAAGCTTCGCCATCACTCAGCGAAGACACAGTTGAGCGGGTTGCATCAACAGCCCTGGAGCCGTTGTTTGCAAGACTTAATTCTCTTACAATTAGTCAAAGCGAATGAATTCACACACGTTCCTAAATATATTTATTTGTTTGAATTCTCTGGGCTTTGCAGTTGGCCTAACTAGCCTAGAATATATGCCCCTGACACACACACATGCAGTGATGTGCTGAAAAAAAACAAACTGGCTATATTAAAAAAAGTAAGGAAATTTGGATAAGGCTGGCAGGAGGCCTACATGCTAAAGACACCAGATCACTTTAGTATAGTAATACCATTACGCTAGCTTAACAAGTATTTGATTCATAATATATTCCATTTCATATACTGTTGGTAATTGAATGTCTGATAGGGCAAAATGTACTTGAAAGGACAAAATCAATAAATTTTCATATTTTCTAAAAATTTAACAACTGGCTTGCGGGTGCCAGCTTCAGCTCATCACTGTATATATGATGTGTGGTTTAAAGAATTGCTTTCAACGTAATGCTCCATAAATTTGGTTGCTTAATTTTCTGTCCAATATTTTGAGCTAAAATCATCATTTTAGTAAATAATCATAAAAATCTAAATTAAAATTATACTGTCGATTCCGGTTAATTGGGACACATTGGGACTAGAACACTTTGGCTCAATTAAGCGGCTGCCCCAATTATGCGAAGTTTTACATAAAGATTTAAAAAGATATAAAACAAAAGACAAACTACCGTTTACTGAGCAACAAAAATATACTTAAATGAATTCTGGAACAAATGGTACAGATCAGAGACAAATATTTATGCTAAAAACAATTTCAATTTAATGTATGTATCAAACACGTATGTAGTTCCTAACAGTTAATGATGTTGGAGGAATTTATCGAGTGTACCCTGCCATGTTCTCTTGATTGACTGCCACTGTACAAAATCAGCGCAGATATCTAGTGCAGATAAAGGACTGCCTTCATTGCCTTCCTGCATGAAGTAGCGTCGTAATCCAGCAATAAATTTCCTGGCATCCTGGTTAGTCACTCACTTAAGCTCATCACTTTCCTGGTCTTCTGATGTCTCTTTGTGTTTTGCTGCAATTTGTTCAACAATTGCGTCCTCACAATCTTCATTTTCATTGTAACATTGAAGAGTATTGTCGATGCATGCAAACTCTTCGTAGTTTCTGATGTATTGCAGTTCCAAAATGGCTTCATTTTCAATATAAGTCATATCTGGCATCTCCAAGCCTGAATGATTAAAACCACAGTGAGCAAAGCAGTTCTGAATGGGCTTGCTGCTTATTTCTCGCCAACTATTGGCGACAAACTGTAGTGCTTGTAAAAGGTTAACACTTGCACTGACTTCCTTGGCTGTTGAAGATGATGTCAGTAGATTTTCTTCAGTTGCTTCAAGGATGTAATTTACCAACTTTTTGCAATACAACGTCTTCAAATTTTTTATGATTCCCATGTCCATTGGTTGCACCAAGGATGTGGTGTTGGGAGGCAGAAATTCCAGATGGATGTTTTTCAAACAATCTAAATGAGGGTGTGCCACACAGTTGTGAAGAAGCAGCAGAACCTTTCTTGACTTCCGCTGTAGTTCCACGTCCCAACTCATTAACCATTTCTTAAAAATTTCAGAAGTCATCCACACATTCTTGTTACCATAGTACAGAACTGGTAAACTGTCCATTCTAAGCCCCTTAAAGTATCAAGGCTTAGTGCTTTTCCCAATAACTAACAGCTTCCGTTTATCAGTTCCTGACGTGTTTGAACAGCATAACACAGTTATGCGATCCATTGCTTTCTTTGAAGCCAACAGTGTTGCATGTTTGTAGCTCAGGGAAACATTCGGCGTGGCACGATAAAACAGGCCTGTTTCATCTGCATTGTAGATGTCATCTGCACAAAATTTCTGAAGCAAGTTGGGCAGTTTTGTGGATTTCCATTGATCAGCACTTACAGCATCAGCACTGTCCTTCTTGCCATATGCTTTCTTGAATTTAATGTCATGCCTAGATTTCCATTGAGACAACCAACCATCTGTTGCTTTGAAATCCTTGTGACCCAGCTTTTTAGCTAAGTCCTCTGACTTACTTTTCAGCATTGGTCCACTGACACGCACACCTCGTCCAGTTACAATAGAGAACCATTGATTGAGGGCCTCCTCAATGCCTGGATCCTTGCCTTCACACTTCCGTTTTTGGGATGTTCCCTGTTGTCCTTCGCGTAATGCCCATTCCTCTCGCAGTTTATCTTGCTGCTGTATCACATGTGCGATTGTAGATTTCAGCACTCCAGTTATCTCTGCTAGCCGGCGATGACTGGTGTTAGGTGGGTGGCTTTTGGTTTGGTCAAGTAAGGCAATTCTGTTAGATAGTGTCAAATCTCTCCGTGGCATCTTGGCAGGGGTCTGAAATTTCACAAAATCAAAAATCGCTCCACTGTCTGAATACACCTGTTTGTTACTGAGTGAGTCAACCCACACGCCACATACCTGTAGTGATCACAAGCGCGCCATCTAACAGTCACTGCAAGCAGAATCGTTACACTCTGAATACACCTGTTCATTACTGAGTGACTCAGCCCACATACCTGTAGTGATCACAAGCGCGCCATCTAGCAGTCACTGCAAGCAGAATCGTTACACTGAATACACCTGTTCATTACTGAGTGACTCAGCCCACATGCCACATACCTGTAGTGATCACAAGCGCTCCATCTAGCAGTCACTGCAAGCAGAATCACTACACTGTCTGAATATGTATGCCATCTAGCAGTCACTGTCCCGATTATACGGCATGGTGTCCCAAATAAGCGAAGCAAATTCTGGTTATTGGCTCGATTTGTTTTTGTTCTTTAAGATTTGTCCCAAATAAACGGCTGCCCCGATTAACCAGTGGCCCAATTAACCGGAATCTACTGTATTAATTTTTAAAAATTAAGTGGCATTGCTTGCTTAAATGTTTTCAGTTCTATTTTTCTTTAATATCGGTGGTTTTAAAGAGGGTAGTATGTCAAATTTTAATATTTCATGTTGCACTACAGAAAAAATCATTTTCGATATGTATCACTTGCATTTCACATTCTTCTGCCACTATAGGCAAAATGAGCCCAGCCTCAAATTTCAGTCTCATTCTCTTATACTGATTCCTACCAGCTCAGTGTAAACATCCATCTGCAGTTTGTCACATATTTATTCTTGCATGTATGTCCTGGCTGTTGTATACATCTTATTTGGATTAGTAGTCAGTTTAAACCTTTTTCAATCACTTACCGAGTGTGATTCCACGTTGTACACACTTGTACATCAAGTCTGATTCAACGTTCTTTCATTTTTTCTTATGTAACCATTCAGTGGTCGTGCTTCAATATTTAAATGAATACAATCTTTGATGATATTATATGTAAGAAATAGAAGGATCATGATGTTTTTTATGTAGAAGTACGAAATAATCCTAGCCCATACTTCTGTAGATAATTAATTGAAAATGATATACTTGGAGATGGGTTACATCATATGAGTAATGGATTTGAAGAATTTTTAACACATCAATTGCTGGTTAGTTAAAATACTATCGAAGTGAAATTTAGTGACCTGAGTCAACCACCTGTTCTCATCATCTTAATCAGCATTGCAGAATTCTGGAAGATTTAAACGAGGGTTAGAGTAATACTATACATCTGGTCTGAGATACAGAAAAGGTAAAAATTAAGGTGAAGTAAAAAATATTCATGCAGTCTTTAACACGTTCGCGGACAAGCAGTCATGTCTTATAATTATTGATAATTACTTGTAAAGCATTAGCATATATATATATATATACACACATATATATATATACATATGTATATACATATATATATATACATTTATTTATATATATATATATGTGTGTGTATGTGTTTATAAAAGTTTCAAATCTATTGGAGAATATAAATATGCATGTGCGTTTCTAGAATCATACGGCAATCATCGACTGTCCGTGAACATGTTAAGCAAATTTTTTTTTAATTCTTTGGAAATAAAGTCCTAGTTGATCAGTTGTATTTTGAAAAGAAACTTTCAAGTGGAAATGGTTGGCATACAAATCTTCCTTTCACTGGAGCAGTGTTTCCCAAACTGGGTGCCACAGCCGATTTTTAGGAGTGCCACAAAAAAATTTTCGTGATTAAATAAAACGATTTGGTTTTTTTTATAATTAGGGCAATAATTTTTCACCTAATAAATTAGGGTTTCATACCAGAAAATTAATAAGTATACCTCAAGGTTATAACACATGTATGTAGAAGTATATAAAAAATAATGTTTCAAGGCTGGGGAGATGCAAAATTCTGTTTATCTTTGAAAGGACCCCGCACCTACAAAAAGTTGGGATCCACTACTTTGAAGGGTCTTGGTAGAAAACTTCCCAAAGTAGATTTTGTATGTCATGACCTCGGTAGTTATGTATGTTAGTTAAAAATACACATTTCCTCCTGTATATGTAATTCTCTGTTCTTTGTCGAATGTTAATGCTTAGATCATTTTTTTTTTGAGCTCTCATTGTTTGTTGTTCTTTCATCGCTGTTATAAAAATTTACAGGTAGTGCTATATATTTATGGAAACTGAGTGGTTTATTGTTGTACCATTTTAGTCATAATTGTCTTGCGAGGTTGTGGCCTGTAGATTTATGACAAGAATTTTCAGTTTATGGAAATTTTCCATAATGTATAACTAAACACATGTACATTAGTATATACTTAATTTTGCATTTACCTGCTGGAATTCAAATTGTATTTTTACATTGTACCGAAGCCCTTGTCCTCTTTCTATATTCAGAGGAGCAAGTTGGCTGAAAAGTTTTTACTTTTAATATTTATTGAGCCTATTCCTTTAATGTGGAAATGCATTATAAGCACTCATCTAGCACAATTAGCCCAGATCAGTATTTGTGATCACTGTGTGTGTACTACACAAATGGAATACTCATGATGATTATATATTTCTTGGTTCATATTTTCTTAATCCAAGGGGATTGCTTTGTACATTTGCTGGTGTCATTGCAGTTGGTGCTTTACCGACTTTGCCAATTTCGTCCAACCTAACCCAGGTATAGGTCAGCAAGTCTAAAGGTTAGGTCATATGTCCCAGAGGGTAGAAGTATTCAGACAGCGGGTGACTGAAAAGTGAAAGCATAGAACACTATGAGGTGGTGGAGCACCAACTGTGATAATGCCCGTTATCTATTATATAGCCAGAAAAGGTGAGAAAGAGTTAATCTACCAAATGTGCTTGACTTATGCAAAAATATAAATCGTTTTTGTAATAATACTATACATTTGTGAGCTGTTTATAAATGTAAATGAAGGATCATATATATTAACCCATTTCAATATTCTGGATAAATTTCTCTGAACCAATTTTGTAAAGCTGTAATTTGTCTAAAAAAATCTAGTATTGAAATTATCATAAATTCTTGTGTATAACATTCTCATATATAAGTTTATTCAATAACTTCCGTGAAATTTTAAAGTACATTTAATATAAAGAAATTTTTGGAGAGTAAATTTATACTTGGAAGTTAGGTTATTAAAAAAAGAAAATCCATTATAAATCTCTACTGTCAAAGCTCTAAAACTCAGCCTCACAAATGAAATTAAATTCATGAGCACATTAATCAATAAACTGATAACTTGTAAGAATCTATTATTAATCATCAGTCATGGAAGAACTGATTTCATTCCAACTTTGCAATGAATGTTTTTATTTATGTAAATAATTCGTTATCTGAACTGTACAAAGGGTGAAGCTTCTTCAACTGTTCTCTAGATGTAATTTGTTTTGGAATGCATCTCTGTCAATTTCTTTTACCTTCTGTGCTGTGCAGCCAAGGTTAGTAAAAGTGAGAAACAGTTTAGGTTTAAAAATTAACTTCTCCTTTTTGATCAAATCTCTGCCAGCTAAACTCAAAACTGTTCACGATTAATCCAGCCTTTAGAAAATTTATTTATGGAATTGATTAACATTTTAAATGCCCATTGGAGGATAGTTCTCAATTGTACTAGTCACCTTCTAAAGAAACATTGAAATGGAATCATAATGTTCTTTATACATGTTATACACCAGAATTTAGGGTACTTACTTTCTAAAATATTGCCAGGGATTGATTGGAGTGTTGGCATAAGTTTTAAAATCTGTTCTGAGTTATGTTTTAAGTAATGATTCATTTGTATTATAAAATGAAAATTTTCTCAGCTATCCATAGTCTTCCTACTTTACTTTTCTTACATTAAGCCTTTGATTGATGATAAATTTGAAATTTATAGTTAATGCTGTCATATGAGTTCTTTTTAAATATTCTCAAGGCTAAGTGGAACGTAATGATCGAAATGATAACAGTTTACATTTAAAAACATTTTACAAACTTGGGAAATTTTGGAATTGTTTTTATGAATCTGGAATTATTTTTAGCTTAAAGATTTTTCTGATGCAATTCTAAACAAGGATTGTTTATGCCTATATTTGTTACTTTGGTCTAACGTCTCACATATTCCAAGTATTATGATTTGTAAAAAGAATGAAAATATCAACATGAATGTTATTTAGAGCTATTTATTCCATTTATTTTACATAAATTTTGATAGTAATATATAAGTCAGTATGTTGCTTCAAATGCTCAAAATGAATCCCAAACTTGGGAAAAACCTAATTTCTTGAACAATAGCCATATCTTTGTGTGATTTTATATATCCAAGGCAGGAATTTGTAGACATTTGTGTATAAGCCTGAAAAAAAGGAATAATTTTAAATGAGTTTAATTCATGCTCATTTTTAGTTTGAAATTCTCTCACAATCCAGTTTTTGAAACATCTCTGATGTACTTCCTTATCAAAAGGTATACTTTGTGTCTATATGTTTAAAATGAAGTAAATTATCCCAAATATTCTTTGGATGTTCTACTTGATGGATCTCTCATAAAAGTGACAAATCTGAATGTTTTATTCAAATTCTGGTATATATCAAATGAAACAAATAAATATTGAATCTCTGCATTGGAGTATTTCATTAAAGGTAATCACAGAACACAAACCTGCAAAATTTGGATCGGCACACCCTATTCCAGCAGATACTACTCCAATAAGGTCCCAAATGCCATTTTTGTCCTTGTGCACCATTGGTCCACCACTATCACCCTGTTGATGAATTTAATGGCTGAAATAATTTCTCGCTATATCTTTGAGTGTGGATCATGTGTCTCTTTGAATTAACTTAATTATGTTATAAAAAAGTTTGTCTCTGAAAATTATCTTGGCTACATACCTGACAGGAGTCAGTTCCTGGAGCTGCTGCACACATCTGACTGGGGTAAAGGGATCCATATTCTTTCTTGCATTTTTCATTAGAAATAATCTTCACTTCAGCTTCCATCAATACTTCTGGTGAATTTCCCTACAGGTGAAGGAATAAAATTTTATTTGAAGATTTGTTTGTTTAAATTTGCTAATTTATTTTTATAATTACTTGGCTATGTAATTTTATGCATAAAATCCTTGGAATAGTGTTCTTAAATATAAAATTGCTAAACATACCTAATTATTAAATACTCTTTTCAACATATATGGTAGGTGCAGTAGGTATACATGTCATATTAAATTTCGCTTTTTAAGCTCTATTAAAGAATTATCCCGTACCTATCTGCTTAGAAATTAGTCTTTATTTAAATTATTTTAAGAAAAGATATGAAGAAATTGCAAATTTTGTGCCAGTAAATTGATATTATTTTGTCCGTGTGATTATATTCATATAATCTTACCCCAGATTTAAGGGCACCCCATCCAGTAATAGTAGCTGTTTCTCCTGTATAATCGTTATCTTTTGTTGGCAGACAAACTGAGCAGATACGATTAGTGTACCGGATTCTTCTTGCCAGTTTCACTATAGCTATGTCATTGGCTTTTGTCATTGGATCATAGCTGAAATGAGAAATTGATGCATATGAAAAGTGAAAGAAATATAAGATGAAGCAATTGAATTGCTAAATTCAAGTTTACATACTTAGGATGTATTGTAACTGAGGCAACATTGTACTTCCTTCCTTGAGCATCCCTAAACAGCCTGTATGAACCTAAATAAACATCAACTGCATAATCTTCCATTCTGCAGGGAAAAGTTTAAAAATATATTATGAGAAATAAAGATTTAGCATTTCTGTTTATTTTCCGAAAGTTCCAATATTACTACTTTAGTGAAGAATTTTAAATTTGGTGAATTATTACATTTATCATTTTTTATACAGAGTTTATAAATTTAAAATTTAGTGTCAATATTTGTTTGCTCATTATTATATAGAATTTTTATTCTTTTTTACGTTTGAGTTTACAATGTAAATAATTATTTTATATTTTACTTAGAAAAAGTTCACATTACTAACCCATAGAAACAGTGAGCAGCAGAAAGAATATATCTATCGTTTATGATAGACCCACCACACAAAAAGAAGGAGCCATATTGTTCATGTGACCAAATGATTATTTTAGCTTGCCAACACCATTCTCCTGAATCAGCCTTGCTTCCACCAACTATACGGTTGCTGTGTATTCTTCCACATTCTAGAAATGTTTGTAATACATATATATATACAAGGATCTTCAACACTTCTAAGGCAGTGTAACGTTTTGGGAATTCAATAAGATAAAAAATATATATTTCGGTTATAATTCATGGATTTTAATTCTCAATGCTTGGTTAAGAAATGCTACGTTGAAACTCAGGTAGCTCTCTAAAAAGAATCCATGTATCGTAACAGAAAAATATTTTATTGTATCACATTTTTGCAATTTAAATCAATACTTACTGCAATTGTTGTTTGAGCCTTCATCATGAGGTCTTGGCCTAAATGGAGAATATGGGCCCAGAATAAAGCCCAAGTCTGAAGGAAAATATATAGTAGGTCTTTCATAGCCAGTAGTCAAAGAAGATCCTCCATTTGTTGTAGGCAATCCTTGAACCAAAGATGCAATGATTTCTAATAGTATTAAACTACCAGCCACCAAGAACATGATTAAGGGTTGCCTTTTCCCAAAGTTTCAGAAAGCAAAGAATGCTTGTGCTTCATCTCAATAACGACTATATATACTCATCTTTATTTACTCTGGGTATACTGCTTATGTAACTGGAAGCATAAGAAAGGTGATCCAGCTGTGAAAACGTACTCCTGTGAGAAAATTAGTTAAATCAATAGAACCAATTATTCTTATTTGCAGGCTTAAATGAAACAATGATTATTAATTAAGGAAAAATCTGAAGACATAAATAGTTTATTTATAGCTATTAATTTTGAGATTATGAAATTGGTAATTATTTGAATAGAATATAGGGTGCAGTGACATAACTACAATAGTGGAGAGGGCACAGCCATGTCCGTGCCAAATCCTTAAAGGGATCCACGGCCACCTAAGTTATCTTAAAAAATAAATAAAAATAGGTAAATAAATATAAAATGAAAAGTAAACCACTTCACCCGCCAATCCTTGCTCCACTCAAAAGAGATCATTCTAACAGTGTTTCTGCGTTTGATGTATGATAATAATTGTAATACTAATATACATAATATATAGTTTTCCAATTCTGTCTTTCTTTCTTTCTGTGTATAACGTTCTTAGAATCTCAATATCTCAGCACTGGAAGCAGCTAGAGTTATGAAATTTGGTGTGTTCTTAGATGACCACATTAACTAGGGGAAAATGTTATTACTTTTACATAAAGTGTCCTAGGTTCAACTCCAGATATCCTTTCGTTTTGCCATTTAAAAACACGGGAAAAAATGATTTTGATCCTGCAGACAATTTTTCTTTTGCTCATTAAAATGCCTAAATATTAACTTAGAAACTTCAAACAAAAACTAAAAGACGAACAAAATTCTAAGTTATTTTATTGTAGAGGTCTTTTATTGTTGTCCTTTAAAATTTTAAAAATACGTAAAAGTGCGTATTTTTGTGATCTAACACTTAATCTAGCATGAGTTGCTATGCAACCTGTATTGTTTTCTTATTAATTAATCAAGTCACTACAATCTTCCAAATCTTATTTTTCTTGAAAGAAGCAAGTAAGAAGAAGTGTATTCAGTGTTATCAATTAGAATAACCTAATTAAAGCATTTAATGAAAGGTAAAGTGCACAATGTGTCATTTATCATTATGATATTAACATAAATAATATATAAAAACAAGGCACAGGGACAAACATTTGACCATGTGGGACTTTATCTCCATGAGTCGGTCTTTTCACATGGTCAACTCCATGTCGCACTTTCGAGAGCAAAAGTACTTGAAAAAATTAAAATATTTTTGCAACATTCAAACTTGCAAGGCCAGTTCCTTCAAAATGACTGCTTTTTTACACCAGATGTCATTTATTATGAAGTTCTTGAATAAAGCTTTAAAAATAAATTTTAGTGTTTTCAGTATGTTATAATTTTTAATTTTACCCATCATGTGACGGGTTATTATTCTAGTATATAATAATATTAATGAATAATATGAATGATCATTTACCATGAATATTAACGATAGTAAATTATATTGATGTCTGAAATAAATGTTGGTGAAGTGTACGTTATCCTTCCCAAGGTTATTATGAATAATTTTGCAAGTGAATAAAATTCTGGTCCTAATATAAACAATCAATTAAACACTGAGTTATGTTAGTATTTATATCTTAGTAGATTTATTATGCTATTGAGTACAAAAATGTAACATTTCCATGCTATTCTTCAGATAATTCATGAGCGACACATGAGCTGAAGTATGGGGAATAAAATTAAATTTGTCCTCATTACTTAAGCTCCATGCCATTTATATTCTGCTACTTATCTCCCTTTTCTAACAACTGGAAAATTTAGCTTTCCTTAGGAAAAACTGGGCACCTCGCCTGGTGTGTGTATGGTGCATGTACCACACATGGGTGCATTAGTTACAATTTATATATCTTCTTATATTCAATCAGTTTTTGTTCTGGGCTTGTTAATAAAAGAATTGAATTCTTTACTTCCTTTTTTATTAGTTCTTAATCAGTGCTTTAAATGGAAAAAATTACTGCTAACAGCATTTATGAATAACATAAAGAAACATTTATTCAGTTACTCAGTTCAACATAAAAATAAATAGGTAATACAATAATAAAACCTAAAGGTAACATAAAGCAGAAAGCAAGAATATTTTGATACATTAGTTTCTATATCATTTCTATATGAGTTCTTTTCCTTCTTTCATTCCTTTTTGCAATAAACCATCTTGTCTCTCAACATTCTTCCTTCCACAATTTTACATATTTTTGAGGATTGTGGATAGGTGCAATGGCAGTCCATACTAGAGGTCTGATAGGGTTAAAATGTTTGGCCCGACTCGACAGTGGTACAGCCCTGGCCCAGCCCAAACCCGAGTGTTGTCAGCTTTGCTGATACCGGAGCCCGACCCAGGGCCCGATTTTTTCCTATTCTTACCCGCTAGGCCCAAACTCGGCCCTAAAGGCCCTGATGTTCAGGATAAGAATAAGGACATTTTTGACTGCTAAGATGAGAAATACCAGTTTTAACAGCATTGTAGCTAAAAATAAACTTACTTGATTTGCACTAAACAGAACCAACTTCATTCGACCTCACAAAATCACAAACTAACACAAATTATACCAAACTTCACTTGCCCCTCCAGTTTTCTCCTTTGTCATGTAATTGCCACTTTTTAGCTTTTATCTAATGTTTTTTCACTCATTTTAAAACAAAATAATAAAGGGGTCTTCACAAACTGTCCAAAGTATAAAATATATACCATTCAAGCAAGAGAATGCTTAAAAGATTAATCAGAAACAGATTAGTTAGAACTATCGGTCTATAAGTGCAAAGACTAACTGAATGGCTACGCTTTGCTTACAAGAGCACAACAGCACGAGGACTTCCCAAAGACACAAGCAGGGAGGGCCAACTTAGAAGTAACTAACAAGAGAAAGAGAATTTATTCGTTTGCATAAATATGTATAGTTATTATGAAATTAAATATTTTTATTGAATAAATAGTATTTTATTGTTAAGTAACAAACATTATAATGTTATCTAATAAACAAGTTAAATTAATTTTTTTCAGTGGCAAATTGGCCTGAAAAAAACCAGAGTTGTTACGGAAGTCATTGATCATAAATGGTTTATCACAAGCGCGAGCCCTAGCCTGAGACAGTCTCGCATTACCTGGCCCTACGGCTGCGGCCTGGCCCTTGCAGACCTCTTGTCCATACTACAAAATGACATTAAAATTTCACGCATGATAAAAATTGAAATCAATAGTGTAACTACTGCATACCGAACAGTACCAGCCCATTTAAAGCACTGTCCTCTGTATAAAAAAATACTTAAATAGTGGCCTAAGAAAAATTGAAATTTGGCATATGAAAGCTTTGGAATTGCACTCCTTATGTTTCAACTGTGTTATGATTATATGTGCATTATTACTACATCATTTCAATATGAGACCTTAAAATCATTCCATAAATATGTTTAAATTCCTCAATTTTGGATCTAATGCTAACTTTTCCAATGCTTAGTACAGATAAAATAATAGAAAATAATTAAATTAAAGGCTATTTTCCGTTAAACATCATCTGAAATTCAAGGATGTATCATTTCATATATTTTATACATTTTATAAATCAAAATAATGCAAGAACAATAATTTAATGCAGTAATTGTCTAAATGACAGTAAAATACCAATATTTCTGAAATAAAAAAATTCTATAAGCAACTTTTATTATTATTTATTTAACTTATTTATTTTAATTTATTAATCTTGAAAGGCTTAAAATTGAACTTTGACAGTGCAAAATGACCTTTGCTGTCAAAGCACTTAATAGAAAAATAAAAATTCTATGTGCATCATAATTTTGAAGTAATATAAATAAATATAATATGGTGAAAGATTACTCCTGAACCATAAGATCCAATAGTTAGAAATAAATAAGAAAGATGATAGAAAAAAGAAAAAGATAAAATATAAGATGGAGACAAAACGTTAATGAAATTAAAGTTAAACTGGTTGAAAAGGTTTGTGGAGTATTATTCCTCCCCAAGGATCTGTTTTCACCCACATTCATGCAAGCACTCAATCACTCCAACACAACTAAATCCTAAAGACCATGTAACACTAGATCCCTGGTGTGGAATAACTTTTCCCTAAACCTAAGTAATAAATTTCCCTTTCTTTTCGTACTTTCTTTAGTTGCACTGACAAACCTAAAAAATTTATGATATCCAGATACATGGCATGGAATAATTTCCCATTAAACAGAATTGTAGTTTTAGGATTTAGTTGTGTCGGAGTTATTTAGTGTGTGAATAAGTGTGAGTGAGCACAGGTCCCTGGTGAGGAATAGTACTCTCTAAACCTGTTCAACATATTTGTTTATCTATAATTTCATTAATGTTTTTATCTCCACCTTATATCTTTTTCTTTTCCTATCATCTTTCTAAATGTTACTTTAAATATTGGATGATGTGGTTATGGAGTAATTATTTAACATATTACTACCTTCACTACAGTTTCTGCCACTATTCATTATTATAAATAAATATTTTAGCACTACACTAGAGTATAAATTAATTCAAGCCAATTTGAATTGGCTGACACTTTGTGAGGCGATCAATGTCATTATTGATTCTGGATGGAAAAACCATTATTGCAAGTTGATTAATTACCTATTGATGGATACTTGAAGGTGATATATTAGCCATTTGTGACAGCTGTATGTGCAGCCAGGCAGCAGTCATCAAATAAGAGACCCATTGTTTGTACAGCTTTTCTAAAGCACCTGTGTGAACTACCTGTTTACGTTAGGAAACGATGGTAAGTATATAAGTGGATACCTCAACCAAGATGAAGTAGGCTCGTGTTTTGGACAAAGTTGTTGATAGTGATTAAATCACCATGGCAACTCCTGTGCTTGTTGGTCTCATACTTTTAGGTTTCATGAACTGCCTGGTTGAAGCTTTGCCCGCAATGAAAGAAAATTCTGTTTTTAGTTTGAACTTAGAACATCCAGCTATGTATTCCCTATCAGATGCAGACTCTCTTCTAGATGCTTCCAGTTTAATTAGACCAGACTCTCAAGATGAGGTCTTCACAACAGATACATGCAGTAAGTAATGACTTAAATTTGACAACCATTTAGTAGGTAATGGTTTATAAAGAGAAATGTTTTTTCCTTTAGAAATTTATTAATGACTTCTTATGCTTCACTATGCAGAATGTGGAAGAATACATTCCGATCGTATTGTCGGTGGAACTAAAGCTAAATCGGGAGAGTGGTGTTGGCAAGCTAAAATAATGGTTTGGTCGACTGATGACGATGGTTCCTTCTTTTTATGTGGTGGATCTATCATAAATGATGAGTATATTCTGAGTGCTGCTCACTGCTTCTATGGGTAAGTGGTGTAATCAAAGAAAATATCAGTTGTTGAAATGCAAGGATGTCGTTCATTTTGAACTAATGTACTTGTAAGTGGAAGTACTGTAACTAGGATATGGCATTTACTGTAAGCATGGTTCACAAGAGGCACCAGATTCCTGCCAAAGATTTTTAAAATGTATTTTCATTTAAATTAATACTTATTTTCTATTCAAATATCTCATTTATTTAAGATAGAATGAAATTGCCGTTTATCACAATGCAAGAGAATTAATTATCTGCAATTTTTGTAAGGCTCTTATTTAAGCTTTGTAATAGGCCCCGAATCTTTCAGTTACAGATCTTGTAAGAAGTGCTTTTTTCTGCTGGAATACTATTCATGTGTCTTTTCAAATGTTCAGCTATAATGTCCAACTGCGCATAAAGTATTCTGAAATCTGTCACATTACCATGCCTTCATTGAATTCATTGTTCTGTGTTATTGGTGGGACAGAATCATTTACTATATTACAAAGGTTATTGCTAATTTTTGTAATCCACCATCTTTATTCTTAGAAAAAGTCATTGAGATATCATTTTTTTTTGTATGTATTTCCTAAATTCTATTTCAAAGCATAAAAAATGTATTATTGGTAGCAGTTTCATGTTCAAACATGAAAGTAACAAAACAGCTATTTTATTTTAAGCTGGTATAACTTTTATAATGATCTTATAAATATTTTTTGCAGAAGGGAAAACTCAAAAATTGATGTCTACTTGGGTGCATATAAGCTGTTCAGAGATGTTGAAGGGAAAAGGAAGTTTATTGACAATGTTATCATTCACCCTGAGTAAGTCAGTTGAAGGTTTTTGCATTTAAATGGACAAGTTTATTATGCCACTCTTATGCAATAAATTATACTTATACTGATATTTCTATTAATATTCATTTCAGTTACGATCATATAACCAAAGAGAATGATATTGCTTTGGTGAAATTATTGAGGAAAATCAATTATAATGAACGTATCTGCTCTGTGTGCCTGCCTACTAAAGATGAAGATTATACTGGAGAAACAGCTACAATTACTGGTTGGGGTGCCCTTGCATCAGGTGTAAGTTCATAAAAATAAGTCCCATTTGTTAAAATTGGATTACTCTTATTTTCAGTATTAAAAGCAATTAAAAAATTATTTATTAAAGGTGCTAGGGGCATAGCTCCTAGTAATACTGAATTATCCAATAATTAAAAGTTTTACTGATTAAAAATATTTAAAAGAAATATAGCCATGAAGTTGTGATGTTGATTTTGTAAAAATTTTATTGTAGCAACAGCTATTATTTTTAAATAGATCTCTGTGGCATTATAAATAGCTCATAATTATGTCATTAAAATCATTAGTTCATAGAGTTGACCATCATTATATTTCAGAATGACACTCTTATGTATGGTAATATGATGCCAGAAATAGCTTTCTTATAATAAGTCTTAACGATTCATAAATTTTATCAACAAAAAAATAAACTTTTATTTGAATTTATTTTTTTCACGTTATAAATCTAATGCAATATAATATAAATTGTTTTTTTGGATTTTTAATTTCTGAGATGAAATTCTCACCTTAGGGTAACTCACCAGTAGCATTAATGCAAGCTGAGGTACAAATTGTTTCCAATGAAAAATGCAAGCAACAATATGGAATCCTTTACCCTAGTCAGATATGTGCAGCTGCGCCAGGAACTGATACATGCCAGGTTTGTTGTGTAATAAAGTTTAAGAAATGAATTTTGTCCTATAAATTAATTTACAATTTCCTGATCTGATTTAGGAACCTGCAGAAATTAATGCAATTATTTTCAATACATAGGGTGATAGTGGTGGGCCCTTAGTGCACAAAGGCAGTAATGGAATATGGGACCTTATTGGAGTAGTATCTGCTGGAAAAGGTTGCGCCAACCCCAGATATTCAGGTTTGTTCATTACAATTTCCTCAAATTGCACCAATAATGCTCTTCAAGCATACTCGCCTACAAATTTATACTGGATTATAAATTTTCTGGGTTTTCATTTGCAATTTTTTTGGGGAGATAACTTTGATATAAAATCCTATAGGAAAATTGTTTTATAAATAAATTCGTCTGCTGGGATTATTGATCTTCTTATCTTTGTTTGTTTGGATAAATACAGTAAAACCCCGTTATTTCGATCCCGGATAATTCAAAGTATGGTGTAATTCGAAGCTAAGATCAGTCCCCGGCCAACACCATAGGATTTTGCGTACCTTTTGGTACGAATTATTCGAAATACGCCTACAACGAAATTCGAAGTCATGATCTGGTCCGATGACTCACGAAAAGTTCGTTTAATTCGAAATCTTGATCCTGTGTAAGCGGAAGGTTCGAGCGCGTGCCATCATATCACGTTTTTGTTCCTCATTTCTCGCCCACGAAATACATATAGCGCCCCAAACAGGTGACTTACCTTTTACTTATTTAATGGTAGGATGTCCAAACGTCCCATTTTCGCCGGGACAGTCCCGTTTTTTAATCAAAAAATCCATTTTGTACCGTTTTAAGGCCATCGCAAATAAAATTTAGATTATCTGATAGTATAGCTGATATTCTTAGTAGAAATGTAGGATTCTCGGGAACATGGAGGATATCAAACGAACAACAAATGTTAATTACAGTCGCAATTGTCATGTTAGGAAATCTCAGGGTCATTGATAAATCTGAGGTGGCAAACCTGGTCTCCAGGTATATTATCATGCCCGGGTTTCACTTAACTTATTCCCTTCGAGTTTCGACGACGACGACGCTAGTCGGATTCTCTTTCGATTGTGAGCTTTGTCCTAGTCTGGCATGCTCCAGACTGTAAGGGAAGTTTGTATTTGCCTTTTTTGCTCTAGATCGTGATAGTGACAGATCCACCATTAAAAAATCATGCGAAAATTTTGTCCCGTTTTTCTTACAACGACGAGAAACAGGGCCACGACAAGGGTGCTTGGCGTCCGGGTGCAAAATAATTCTGCGGCGCCCCCCTCCCCTAATGTGACCACTAGTCAATCCTAAAAAAAGATTGCCACTGTCCCCTACATAAATGTTAGCAAAGATATCTGCTCTTATTCGTATTATGGACAAACTCTAATTTTAAAATAATTTATCTATAATATAAACAAAGAAGTTTTTTCTTAGAAAAAATATTCTTGAATATACGGTCACGTCAGTAAAATAAGATGGAACAATGATATGAAAAAATATTATAGGTTCAAATATTGAAACGCACTTTAGCAATCCACCATTAGAGTTATTTTCGGCCAACTTTGAAATCACTCCTTACTTAAAGTATAGGAAAATAAACACATCTGATATTCCGAATGTGTGATGTTTCATGCGTATGAGATACGATCTCTTCAGCTTCCAAAAAAATTCTCGTTCACAAAATGTCCTCTTAGTGAAGGATAAAATCTTTCTTTATTCTGGCTTTCAGTCAAGCACACTATTTAGATGAGGAACGACCCTTCTCCAACGAAAACGCAAAGCAAACTGATTTAGGAGCAGTTCTGTACTATTTCCATTAGAATATGAGGCTGGAAGGGGGTCACGAAGGAGAAATGTAAGCTGTTTTTGCAAAGATCCTCCAAAACAATTCAAAATAAGAATTGAGTTATCCATGAACCGATATGAGAGAAACTAACTACTGCAAACCTTCCAATGAAAGGATTAGTGGCGATAGACGAAAGAAATACCGCCACAGCGAAAAGGACCTTGCTAGGTTGGAGAGAGCAATTAGAAGGGCAGCCCTGCCGATTCCAGCCGAGAACCTATTTACGATCGCCTCTAAAGTTCGTGGGAAATGTACGAACGAAATACCGCCACAGACAGGATGGAGAGTGCAATTAGTGCATCGCCCCACCTCCCCTGCTGATTCCGAGCTCCGATTTTCGGTCGCCTCTAATAATACGTCCTTTCCGAGTATAGAACAATGCGAATGCATACTGCCAGAGTTCGGAGGTAAATTTTGGCTGAGAAATTTTCTATCGCTCTGCTATTTCTGCCATTCCCTTCCTGCTTGAAGGGAAAAAGATCCGGGGTGAAGGAGTAAAAATCATCGCACATTCATCGCGTTCCAATAATACATATATAGATACAAATATCTTGATTTGAAGGCGACCCCGACTAGTTGGCGCCCGGGTGCCGTGCACCCCGGTTGGACGCAGCCCTGACGGGAAATGTCCCGTTTTCACCTCGTTGGAATAAGGTCACCCTATTTAATAGCCAACGTGAAATAAAAGTCGTAGATGATTCAAATAAATGAATCAGCTTATCTTGCATCACTGTGGATGCTCACATTCTCAATCGAATAGCGAAATTCTAGAATTATGCTGAAACAGAAGTTGCAATAACCCCTATTATCTCAATCCTCATGCTTTCCCAAACCTGGGCAAGGTTTTTCTCATGAGAAAGTGATATGCTCCAGAAAAGACCGTATAATATTAATTTCTGTTACTGAACCAATCTTAAATAACGTTGTACGGAGTTATACCGAATGTCGTCTCTAAAAAGATCATGCCTTTGTTTTATCCGAGAATAAGTGATGAGCCAAAAACAAAAACCAAGTGGTTTTACCCAGTGATGAGCTGGAAAAAATATTTTTAAAAATAAGGAAATTGATAAGGGTGGCAGAATGTCTACATGCCAGGGGCACCAGATCGCTCCTGATTAGTAATAGCGTTCCGCTAGCTTAAGAAATGTTCGGTTCGTAATAGATTCCATTTAATACACCGTCGGTAATTGACTATCAGATAGGGTACTTTAAAGGAAAAAATCAATAAATTTTCATATTTTCTAAAACCGTGCGAGAAATGTTGGTACTGGGAAAGTCTGGATATTCGCTGGAGCCTTTTTTCACACGTAGTGGCCTTTGTGAATCGCAAACTAATTGTTCACTTCAGCTCTGTTCGAATTCGCCGTGTATACTAACTTGTAAGGCCAATTCATTTGTAGAACGGATAGATAAGATTCTGTATTGCGGTTTTGCTGCCCAAGTAGCTGATAGTAAAAAAGTTCGATTTTTATGAAAGTTCGGTTATTTCGAACCCGGATACTTCGAAGTCGTAATTTTTTGGTCCATTGAACTTCGAAATAACGAAGTTTTACTGCATATGCTTATGCTAACACCAAATGTTGTAATTGTGAACTAATTTCTCTTAGTTTATTTAAATTACTTTGGTTAGAAACTAAAATTTACTTTGTTTTTATTTCCAGGCCTTTATACAAATGTATACAAATTCCTGCCATGGATTTATGAGAACACAAGAGGGAGTGAATACTGTTCAAAGAATTGATCAAACATTTGTTCTTTGCTTGGAATATGGTGCTTATGTTTGAAAAATCCAAAGTTTTGATTTCTACCAGTATGTAAAAGTACATGAAATATATATAGTATTGGCAATTTTTGGTTTCTATAAAGTATGTGATTTCATTTATTATCTGTATAAGGTGGGCAATGCAATGTTTAATATTTCTTTAAAAGATTAGAAAAATTCTTTAATTCGTGTAGTAAAACTGCAAAAGGAAAATATTCAGAATAATATTGAATGGTATTTGGTTTTGCTCAAAATATTTTTGAGGCGTAACAAGCAGCAAAGTAAATACAGTGGGTTCTGCTTATTAGAATTAGTGGATAATTGAATCAGCCGCTTTATTTAATCAAAACCGGAAAACCAAAACCGTTTTGTATCTAACGTTTTAAAAAACCTCCCCTTATTGGAATCACTTATTTCAGTTTATTGAATCGCGCGACAATGAATTAATGCAGGGTTGTATACCTAAAGTTGCTAAATGCTACAGAAAAGCGGATTTTCATCACAACAAGCAGAAATGAAAACCTAAGAGGAAGTTGAGGAAGAGTTCAGTAGATTGAATTCCATAGACGATGACATTGTTTTAGCTCCTATTGCCAGTAGATGACATTGTAGTTGACGTTCGAAATTACAATTCAAGCGTTGATGAAGAAGTGGAGGAAGATTACCATGAAGTATACTGTTTACTGCTTAAGAAGTCAGACGTGTTGTAGCTGTCCTTAGAAAAAAACCTAGAATTGAGAGGAGGACGGGTGGAAAAGTTCGGCCGCTTATTAGTATAATAGTATACATACATACACTGATGGAAGATGACTCGATTCCTCATCTTAAGGAGGTCACAGTTCAAACGATTTTAGATAACTATTTTTAAAATAACACAAAAAGTGAAATTCGTGTTTAAAATTTTATTTGTTATAAGCTTTCATATATTATATATCTCAAAAATTAGCATAACCGTGAAATTTTTATATACGAAAGAGATAACTGTTATTCTAACATTTTCTTAGTTGCAACTAAAATACACAGACTCCGGATTATAGAATCAGCCGTTTAATTGAATAAAATAATGGATTCCCGACTTGATTATAATAAGCGGAACCCACTGTACTTGTAATATAGCTGGTTTGGGTAGCCCCCTGAAAAATCAAAGAAATTGATTATATTGTAATTTTGGTCATATTAAGATTTTCTCTTCCCTTTATCTATAATTCAAAGTATATGAAGTATGTGCTATATTTTTAATTTTTTTTATATCACAATTAAGCTTTGACAGACAAGATACCAATAGAAAAGAGATATTTTAACTTTCCACTATGAATTTTGGAAAATTCTTTAAAAATTATATTTGTGTCTTGGAACAAAAGTAATTCTCATAGCAACATATTAGCATAAAGCTTGACGGACATTTTTATATGAATAATAATGATTGATAAAATATGAATTTTATTTGCTTGTGCAGTTGTGAATGAATGGGATACTTTATTTTACTGAAATGACTTTTATTGAAATTTTAACTTTTTATAAACTATTAGTCATTGGTGTACCCAAATAATATCCATAGAAGGAAGGCATCTGCAATATTTTCAATAATATTTGGTGGTATACGTCGCAACATATGTTGTATCTACTGTTTCATGATTATCTCAGCAACAGAATCAAAAATGCCGCCTCCAGTTTCCTTAGGTCTCTCTGTCAGAGACAGATGGCAGCACAAATCGGAGACAATTCGAAATAGGTCCAAAATGATGAATATTTTCTTATTCTTCGGGAAAGAACTCGTCTTGAAACGATTAATCTACTTGAATACACACATTGTATACATACAGATATATTCGTACAGGTTATTCTGTTTAAGAAACTAATAATAATTAACAGGATGCGTTATTTATCAACGCAAATCGTTCTCATATTTATTTAAAAAATATACATTATATTTTATATGAGAGAGCTCTTAGCAGGAGGATATAAAAATCAGATTATTTCTCTTAAAATATATATCAATCCTTGTGTGCCCATTTCTTATTACGGTTTCATCCACTTGAATAATATACAAATTTATGAAGCTGTCATCAGCTAAAATGAATTATAGGTATCATACACTTTAATTAGACTTATAATTTCATAGTTTTAGAGGACTAAATTAGTTAAGCCTTACAAAGCATCATATAAGTGCTAATGAATCTTAATATTGGAATTTAAGGAAACTTATTAATTAATTAGACAATATATTTTTAATTTACTAAAATCAAAAGTTTCAATTATATTCATTATATGATATAAAATAATGAACAAGAGAATGAGTTTTTATATTTTCCCAAGAGAGTGGAGAAAGGAGACACGTTTACATCTTCAATACTGACACAAAATGGCTTCTTCCGTTTTTAACACAGCTGTTAATTTCTTCAATCTTATTTTAACTACTCAATGTTTCCTGGTGGATATTGGGTGAACTACAGTCTATTTCGTTTGGAATTCGTCGTGTGACGTATACTGCGAGAGTTTCTGAAAGTGTTATTCTGATTGTCAGTGGATTACGTGCTTATGGACCATTGTTTTTTGACCGTCGGAATCCATGAGTACATTAAATAGGTAAGCATTATTTAAACTTAGAATAATTATGCCATTTTAAAGGCACGTTTCTTATCGAGTGCATGGTCATGACAGTTATATCTTCTTTTATAGATGTTAATCTTAATGGTAGCAATTTTATTGCCCTAGAATTGGAAGCTTTTCTTCGGGCATTTTTATTGCTGGAACTATTTGGCATAATGTAGATACTCTTATTGTCAATTATTATTTTTTGAAACTAACTTACATTTTTATTTGTTTGGAGATTAACGATCCTGATATCTCTTCTCGTGCATACTAGTTGTAATCGGGCGTATTTGTAAGTGGTTGAAGGATTATCAATATATTTTTCCATTTCTTTTACAGTCTATGTAGTGATGTTGCACAGATTCAAATTTGGGAATAGTAGTGTCTTAAGTGGTTGCGACAGTTTTATTTTTACTCATTAAGTTAGACGAATTAAAGAAAAAGCATTTGGTAGCCATACGGCTTCCTTTCACTCTGCCAGCGTAGTTCAGTATTAATTTATTATGATTATTTAATATAAGAAATTGGTTTAATTGTCTGATGATGTTCTGAAACAGTTATAAATGTACTATGAAGCCTATCTTTCACATTAATATGTCTATCCTATGTACAATAACAATTTTTATTTAGTCTGTGTGATCAATTTTTATTTAGTCTGTGTGATGAAATGATCATGCAGTTGCAATTCTCACTTTTCTTTTTTTCCTCACGTCGAAGATACTCTTAGAGTATGAATTTTGCTCTTAGTGGTTTCTTATTTTTATATTTAGTAATGATATTTTGTGTAAGCTCTACCTAATACTCTCAATCATGGGATTTTACTAAGCATGCTGTGTTTGTAGCTACTTTTTGTAGAATTTCATTCCATAATTGTTTGGTCTAGAGGAATATCTACCGGTAGATCTGTGGGATTCCTGTACCAGCCAAAAAAGATTGCTGTATTATGATGCCGTTGGTTTACGTAATATACGCTCTTGTGGGAGGATTCTGGCCTGCTAGGTTACCATTTTTATCTTTGGAATCCTAGCCAAGTGAGGGAGACTCCCACGCATGCGTGCTTTGAGTTTGTAACGGAGGAAGGTATAAGATGAAGGAGAGAAGGAATGGGTGATAGGGTGCTCCAGTGAGGAGTCTGCGGGAAGACGCGCCACCTAAGAGCAATGAAACACCTGTTCCGAGTACTATTACTTTGGAATAGGTTCACCATAAGACGGCTGGTTCATTCAGCATTGCTGTGGCTGGAAACAAATTGCCCGCTGATTGTAGGATTTAGATTTGGTTCATTATAAAAGCGCTGCCTGAACGATAATCTGAAACTCTTGGAATCATACAGGCAGTGGTTCTTAAACGGGTTCGGGGCAATGGTGCAGGGTGTGCGTGGATGCTCAACTTATAAGCGTCACTTCCGACACGTTTTCAGTAACCAGAGAGCAACCTGCATTTTTTATCAAATGATGTAATTTGTTAAACATTTTATTGATTTTTTTATAAACAGTATTATAATAAATCTTATTTCAGTACAAGTGTAGATCGTAAACGCTTCAGTAACAACAATTTAACATGTTCACTGTATTAATCCAAGTAAAGTACAATAAACTCCATTAAAATGAAACTAAAGATACTTATGAAGTATGCAGTGGCTCTTATGGTTATCTTTTTTAAATATGCCAGTATTTAAAGCAGGTGCGGACGGATAGCATCCTGCATCCTTGGTGGAAATATTCCTCAGGACAATTAATTTTATCTTGTAAACCCATAATCATAATTTTAAAGTGGGAGTGCGTAAGGATACATTCCGAGCTTCACTGTATGTTTTGGGAGAAAAAGATTGAGAACCAATGCTTTAGGGCAGGGGTGCCCATTACGTCTCCCATGGACGACCGGTCGCCCTTTACGAGAGTCTGTGTCGCCCACGCATCCATAAAGGCATTAAGCCTATATGCCTGAGTAAGGAGTTCCATTTTGTAATATGAACTTAACTAAATCAAAAACCAGAAATACTCTCATTAATGAACATCTCGAAGACTGTTTACTTCTCTCTGTTCTAGTTACATGCCCAATTACCATTCATTAGCTGAAGATATGCAGTATAAACGTTCCCATAATCGCGCAAATCAAGATTAAATTAAATTAATCAGTTGTATAATTTTGTTTGATGTATAATGTATAATAAATGCATTTTGCGGTAAATTTGTAGTCTAATTTATTCTTAAAATACCTTTTTATATATAGAAAAAATAAGTAGCCCGCAAGACTATTACCAGGATGAAAGTAGCCCATGATATGAAAAAGTTTGGGCACCCCTGCTTTAGGGTAATATGTCTGTGTGAACTATTTAGTGGGTGGCGATCGTGATGTTAAGGAAGTTGAATTGTATGACATCATTTCCTTCCCAAAGGCGATTAGAAAATTATATTCCTTCCTTTTGGTTTAAATCAGTGGTTCCTAGGGATTCTGATTTCCGACCTTATTCCATTTCCCGGCACTCGAAACATACTTTCTGAAAAATCCCGGACTTTCTAAAAAATCCCGGGACTCGAGAAATTTAGCGAATTTTCAAAGTAATTCAAACAGAAAATATATTTAAATAGTTTTATTTCTTAAAATTGTAGCCAAAAGAACTGCTAAATAAACACATTTATTTTTGATTTGCAAAGGAGCTTCTCGAAAATATGATAGCGTTGACTGATGCATCGACGAGCCTGTTTCGAATTTTAGTAACAATATTTCCTGCTATAGAAAAAAACTAAAATTTGTCTGGGCAGTGATTACACTGTGCTGACTCTTCGTTTTTTATATTTTTAAGGCGCTTCAACACTTCAGAGTGATCTCTGTCCATTTTAGGCTGAAATGTTTTATTCAAATGATTTTTAAAAACCCATAAAAATCATTATGAAATTGACTGGTAAAATTTTCAAAATGCAAATTCGCTTTAATGTGATTCACACGTATTAATTACACGTGAAGATCGTTGCAAACATGAGGATTTTCCACAAAACTTAAATTATATAAAACGCCAGAATTCATTGAGACGCACACATAAAATATTCACTACCCAGCGAATGATTCGTCGTTAAAGACAGCTAGTAAGTCTGTAACTAATCAAACAAAACATAAGTATTTGTACATGCAAAAAAGAAATATTATCATCATTTTTTCTTAAAACTGTTTGGTGCGGGTGATGACAGCGATAAATGTGTTGAACAAACGCGAATAGGACGCCGTATTGCAGTTTGCATTTGTGTTATTTTTACGGTATTATTTTACAGTTGTGTTGATAATTGGCCAAGTATATTATGAAAACTTAAAATCAACACAATTAGAAAATAATGCCGTACAAAATATATTATACATAATAATATGTTATATATATTTCCGAAAGCTTGCGTCTCATTATGCACGCCCAAACTATAAGACCTAGAACCAGGGCCGTCCCTAGGGCATGGCGAATCGGGGCGACCGCCCCGGGCCCCGCGATTTCAGAGGCCCCGCGCTTCTATATTACCACAAGGATAGTCTAAATTTAATTTGGCGGTTAATGATAACGGGGTCCCACATAGATCGACTTGCCCTGGACCCCGCACCTCTTTTGGGACGGCCTTGCCTAGAAAAATAAAATTTGGCATTGTTTTTACATATTAATTTTGTGAGTGGTCAAGGTATGGTCAACCGGGATAAGTCAGTGCTGCCAATGTAGGGGATTTACATTTTTCCATAAGAAAACACGTAAAAATCGATTGCTTGACGTGCATGCTTTAATACACACACACACATCCTTTTGATTTATCATTATAGTCTGTTCTACCTTGATGACCTTAGTTTTAAAAATATCAGTTAACTCATTCACAGCGTTTTATTCAGTTTAAGCTTAAGTTAAATTTTTCCCCGAAATAAATAATTTACTGATTGTTTTATTCATTTCACTTTCGCGTGAAAATAAAATGGACAATGAAATTATGCCACGAGGTAAAATTTATAAAAGTTATTCTATTTAAACCACAGAAAGCAATATTCTATTTGAAAAGACCATAGGAAATACATTTTCAGCATGTTTAGAGTCATTAAATGGTAAAACTATATTGAATTGAACGTAACTATTTAGGAGATTTTTTTTAGTTCATTGCTCCGCCTTTTAGAAAATGTCGATTGATTTAGAAAATATCACGAAAAGAATGTTCTCTGAGTTATTTCTTTTTCAACTGACGTAATTTTTCATTCTTTTACATCATTATTGCTGGCTTTAATAAAACTATCGGAAATGCCCGTTGAATTTCAACGGATTTAGTGAATCCAAAACTTCGACCACGTAACATGTGAACATCGCAAGAATAAGATAGTACACAGTTTTAACCGTCGAATAAAGCAAAAACGAAAAAATCGGTCCATATTTAGGTATTTTGATGAATGAAGGAAAAAAATCTTTCATCTGAAAAATCGAAATATACTTGTAAACTTATGGGAAAATAATTATTGAATTAAGCAGCCCTCCTCCCATTATTTATCGCCATATAGTCGTTGTTGCCTGCAGGATAAAATTATATACCTATGCGAAGTTTTTTGACGATAGCTTTAAAGGTGTGCAAATCACAATTTGTGGAAAATATACGTCTAATTATTTAAGTTACGTTGTTTTAAAAACAGTTTGCTTTGGAAGACTTTACGCTACATGAAAATATCATTAAAACCGTTTATTAGTAATATATCAATTAAAATCGACAAATGTTCCGTTGCCATGAAAACAAAGCAAAATCACACAAATTGAAATAGGATATTATGTAAAAAATATTTTCCATACAAATGAATTGGATTCTCAACTTTGGCGAGAATGGGAGTTATCATGGTAGCTTATAATTGGTATTGTCATAAAACTGATAAAACCACGTATTTTTCTGTTTCTAAACGCATTTTTACGCTAATGCGACCAGGGTTCCGATTCTGTCTTCAATAAAAATAAACTTTGCGATCTTAGTCTCAAGTTCGTACCATGTTTCTAAATAATTTTAAAATTCAAATGAAAAATAAGCTGCACTCATCCCTATGTTATTCAGATGGACAAAATGAAAAAAGAACATTAAAAAAAATTAGAATGGTCAATCAAATCGGTTTAAAAACCTGACTACACCACTTCACTCTTTATTCCGGTTAAAATGACACATTCCTCTTATTTCTACGTGCTGTAGCTGCTGATTTATAGATTAACATACATACAAACACTTTGCTTTATAGATATTGCTTTATAGTTGTTTAAATTGATGGAATGGATGTTCCGAAGATCCTTATTCGACAGGCATAAGATGAATTGATGGGAAATGATGAAACAGGTTTAAAACTTTGCTTTGACCGGGAATCGAATATATTCCCGTTCTGAAACAGGAGAATTTGTCTGCTACGTTATTTCAGTGGTAGAATATCCGCTCGGCGAGTGGAATACCCGGGTTCGATTCATAGTAGATTTTGTCACCTGTTTCCACATTTCCCATCAATTATATTTGTTTTTTTGTTTCCATGGTTATTATTTGCGGACACACGCACACGAACAGCGAAATTAATATAATGTACAGGGTTTAAGTTGACATTAGAATGACTTCACTCACATGCACACGTGGTAGAATTAATGGCATCATCTTTAATTATATGGAATATTCATTTTAACGTTAACTATACTAGTGTAAGGATATCACAATTTTTACCCACCACTACATGAATCACAACTACTTACTGACTAATTCGGTGTTTTAGTCCTTACTCGATGAAATAGTCGCTAAAACTACTTTTTAGCACGAATTTTTACCAAGGTATTTTACTAGAAGCGTTTTTCTACTGTCATTCTTGATAAGTCCTTTTTAGCGATAGGCCGAAGCACTAAAAAATTACTCAGAACGACTTTTTTTTGTCATCAGAATATTTCATTCAGACTAGAAGTTTCTACACAAACGTTACATGATAACTCTGCCCGTGTTTTTGTCTCTTATAGAAGTTGGTCTTGGAACATTTATATTTGTGAAGGAACGAGAATTCATGAATTAAAATTCGTTAAGAGTGTATAATCTCGCCTAAACTTGTAAGTCGTCTTAGCCATTTAATCATGAAAATATAAATTAATGTAAAAATCAAGTAGAAAATGTTTGAGGCGATTCCGGAATCCGTTTTTGTCTCTGACTAAATAGCCTAAATATAGATAAAAATTAGCAAAAATTATTTGAAGTAATGCAATTCACTGAAGAGGCCAATATTTGGCGGAACTCCACATTAGGGGACAGTATGTAATTTGAACTAAAACATTAAACAAATTGCACACATTGCTGCAAATTCTGTACTATTCACACATTTATGCGTGCAATTTGCGTACTATTTAGCTCAAATTACACCAAATCTATTTTAAATAATATTAGAACCACTTATCTATGTATATAATGTATGCTTATGAACCGGTTATTATTTAATTGGAATGACCTCTCCTGAGTACTATGGATCTCTCAACTACCGAAGCTTATTCAACCATATGCGTAGGTAACTCTAAAAAAAAGATACATGAGAAATAGGAGTATCATTGTTAATCCATAGGCATATTGTTTCATTTATAACAAATTTCAAATTGTTAGAAATTACACCCTTTTATATCAACTCAATTCTTCTTGGCTCTTGTTAGTAGCAATGGGGCTCAAAAAAGAATTTCCGAGCTATGATTTTAAATGGTTTTAGTGAGCCGCATAGCTTTAGTTTTTTTTTGTGTCTCAAAACTTTCACGGTGTCCCACGTATATATAATCATATAAACCCAAAAATTATTAAAAGCTCCATCATAGCAAACTCACCGTATGTTGGTCCTATTTTGAAACTGATATTTTTCCGTTTAAGATACTGATTGCAATTTATGCTCGAGTGTCATAATGTACTGCGTTATATTCGTTGAATAAACCTCTTTAACACGCATACTCGTTTTTCTCCCGGCGATTTTATTTTTGTTTCTTAATTGTATATTTAACATTGACACTGGTGCCAAAGATGCGGTAGAAAGGCTCTAGTAATACATTAAACTGGCAAAACGTTGGGGTTATTGCCAAATTACCGCCTCTCTTACGTAAATGATATGTACTCGGTATTCTCTCAATAGAAATTCTTGCATCACAACCTCTCATTTTGGACGTGGCCGTGTTCATTATTCAAGTCTTACTTTTCGGCCAAAGTGTTTGACGATTATTTGGCCAAGGAAACGGCCAAAATTGTGGCATTCGGAAGTTTGAATGCTCAGGTTTATGAATGTTTTACTTTGTTAAATAGGTAGTTCCCGTTTGAACTGGTTGTATGCAGGATTTTGTTTTTCCCACAAATTTTACTTCGTTTGTCCAAGTTGCTTTGGTATCAACAAACGCAGCGTAACACCCGTAAAAACTAATAAAATATGATTGCAGTACTAGTTTGCATTTTGAATAAATCATCACAATGATATGGTCCATGTGTTGGTTCTCTGTATATTTTTGTGTACCAATATTATGAGTTACAGGTATAGTTTTATCATTCGTTATTACCAGTACAGCATCATAATTACTTTAATACTTTGGAAAGTACGTATTATTTTCTTTTACAATAATGTATGACCTTTGTGTCCATGTTAGTCGATGAATATTTAATTATGAAGAATATTTACATTTTCTTTATTTACAGCTTTAATGTAATTATTCAGTTGGATACGATGGTGAAAGACATGGCATCATTAAGTACTAAAAAGAAATTTTCAATTTCGTCGCATCGAGACATAAATTAATTTCCGGCTTTTATTAGGTTCATTGGATATTTATAAACTCCATTATTTTTTCGCCGTGTGGAAAGTTCTTGGCCCGGCAGCTCCATAGACGCTTTTGAAGCCATCAAATAAATGGTTGGGAAGATCCAGCCATTTAGTTCTTGGGCGAAAAATGTCTAGCACGTAAAAACTTTTATTTGCGTCACTGAAGACCAAAACGCCGCAGTAGAGCCACCATCATTTTTAACGACTGATTAAATTTGCGTTGACATATAATTTAAGCCATGTAGATTATTTTCGAGAAACCCTCGCGTGTACTTCATTTCTCGCAATATCCAAAAATATATGCGTATTTTATCGCGTTTTTATCGCATTGGAATCGTTTCATAAGTCTGGGCGATGTTTCGGTAAGCTTTGTCTCTGATTAAGTTTAAGAACGTAAAACATATCTTGAAAGATGTGAAACAGTAACTTGGTGATTGCGAAACTTTTTATAGGCGCTGTTCTGTCAAAGATTTACTGGATTTATTATTAGTGGCATCCCCACCTTGAAACAGAGTTTGATCTCATCTACATCTACATGATACCCTGCAAATCATCAGATTGGTAGGTGGCAGGGGTTGCAGCTCACCAAAGCCTACATAATAACTTCTTTCGCGGTCATCACTCTCCAGTTATGGTCTCGTATGGTCCTTGGGAAGAAGGAGAATCTTGATATCACTCCGTCCTACAGTCGATCTCTCGTGTTTTATCCTCGTGGTATTTATACATACCTTAGTACGGATTGATTTGTTGGCGTTACACCATGCTAAATTTATTAGAGCAAAAGGCATCGCATTAACGACCTGCCAATATTTCCGAATCTTTGATATATTTACTTGACAAAGTTTTTCGCGGCACGCCTAAAAATTAACTGCTGCACCCAGTTTGGAAGCCACTGTATTAACTAATCAGCTTTTGTAACCGATCAAATATTTACGTAATTCGGATTCAATCAAGCATTTGCGCAAGGTTTCTGAGAATCGAAAGACGTCTGTTTGAGTTTCCTTGGAAATAACTTTGCATGGGTTGAACGTATATAAAAGTTACCCTCAAGGTCTTTAACGTTAAAATTGTCTGGCTATGTATTTCGCCTTTCTTCTGGTGACTGTCGTGTCAAAAATAGGTGTTTTCGTAGGTGGATGATTAACTTGAGTTGAATTCGCTCTACTCATATTTGTCTTGGCTGGAGATGTTAGATAGTGGCACGATGATTGACAAGGATGTAGAAAATGTAGGGGAGCTGGCTCTTTCACGGACCTGACAAAGGCAGGTGTTGATAATTGTTGCATTTTTGCGGTTTGACAGGCGATATTTTTTTTCCTTTTACACTTAATCAGCTTCAACTATGTAAGTGGGACACAACCCGTTATTTCTTACCCTGGAGGTAAATATTGTAACAAGTTTGTAGCGTGGTACGGGTAACTTTATATATTTTTTGGAAAGTGTTTCTCGGGAAGGGTAGCTCGTGTAAAGTAAAATATAATCGTACTTATTACACTTAATACTTAAACCAGTGGTGCGGCAAGAAATTTACTTTGGGGGGTTTCGAATAATTAAAGTCATTTTTTCATAAGGAAATTACCATCTTATATTTTCGATAATTATAGTTTGATAATTTACAGTAGTAATTTATATACATCGATATAAAACTTTTAAAAAATCATAACATTCATTTAATAAATATATTTATGTTCAATTTAAAGTTTTAAATTAATGCGAAATCTCAAATTATTTGCGATATTGGGCTGCCCGCCCCCCTCTTGGCTGCGCCATTGTTTTGAACGGTGTTACGTTCATATTCCTGACTAGTGTAATTGCCCGTCAAATATGACGGGTATTCGTGAATTAAGTATTACGTTAAAATAAAATAAAAATTAATTACACCAACTTTTATGCGCACTAAAACGTAAAAAATTAATATAAATTCCACATACCTGAATTCTTCAGAAAGGAATAAGCCTTAGAACTGTTATGGGTAAGCATCAACATTCCTAAATTATTCCTAAGGAACTATTTTCAAATGTTTCAATATAAGCAGATAACCCGTTTAACATGGAACCTATTAAAGATGCAGTTCAAAATTTAAAGAAATTTGAAATTAACTAAGTATACTATATTTGCTGGATCTGATATTTGTTAATTACTTAGATTTAATAACTTTCACATTATTGTACATTGTATAAATGCTCTTTCTACAGCATTCATTAATGGGAGAGATTAGATACTTTTTCTCTTTACTTTGATCTGTTTTAGGTAGGTATGATATTTACATTAACAAATAAATGTGTCACTCGAATAATAACAACTACCAAAAATATATTGTGATAGAATGCGTTCAGTATTAGCTAAAGCTAACTGACAAAACATATTTTCAAGTGGTCTAATTAAATTTCGCTGTCGGCCATCTTGCGTTCCTTACAGAACAACGTTTTTATATTATAAGATAATAAGATGGCATTGCGAACTATTATTTGTCTTTTCGTTAAAAAAATTCCTATATAAACACGTATTTATTGCAAGGAGGTTATTGATACGCTTCGACGTGATCTTTGTGATAATTGCATCCTCCTCTGACTTTTGTGATGGTTTTTATCTTCGTCTGAAAATTAATGTGGAATTTGCACGCCATTGGATCGGGGTGAAGTGTCGAAATGGCATAAATCGTTATCTCCTTCATTCTCCGTCTGTGGTAGACGTTTGAGAAATTTTCATCGTTCTTAGTCCTGGTTAAGTTATTATCACCCTCATCCCCAATTCCTTAAAATAATGGGTCGCCCGTTTCCTCCTTCGTTCTCCAGTTCTCTTTCACCCGTTTCCTCGTCTGTGTTTATTTGCGTAGTGAGTACTTTTTTGTCCTTGGTAGGTCGGTCTGCGGAATACGTAACTGGTTCCCATCTGGTCTCTGATTCAAAGATCCATTTCTTATTTCTATCTTTGGTACTCAATACGTATGTATTATTGCCCAGAAGTAATTACAGTAAAACTTCCTTAATCCTGTCACCGCTGGTCCGGACTACGGTTAATCGGTACTAGTTCCAGCCTGAGCAGGCCTTCTCAGAGGTTCAGAGAGGCCTGCCACCTTCAGATTTTGATGTCCCTGGCCACAATAAAAATAAATATAAACAAAAACAAAATAAGACAATCATTAGCTACAGAAAAGTTATATGTAATATATATATTCACTTTGTAAAATGTTATTATAACCTTTTTCCATTGAAATGTAATGATTATTGAGATTAATTCTAATTTTTGTGCAATTTCCCAGCTATTAAACCCTCCTCCCTGTGAGGCTCTGGGCCTGAGCCACCTTTGCCAATGTTCCAGAGTGCGAAAACAATTAACAGGTGTGAAAAAATAATTAAAATTAATAAAAAGAAAAAATTATAGTATATAGCAGTGTTTCCCAATCAATGGGTTACGAAGCCCATTCAAGTGGGTCCCGTACTACTATAAATAGTTTTTCAATATCAATAGCATTTAATTTAATGAAATTTTTGCCTTGATGCCTTTGGTAATTACTATAAAATACGCTAACTGTTGTTAAAATGCGCGAAACAGATGATTGCCGAAGACCGAAAGTCCAAAAATCATTTGACAAATCGATGTGTCGCAATACCAAGAAAACTTGGATTCGTGGGTCGCCGTATCAAAAAGGTTGGGAACCCCTGGTCTATAGTGCAGTAGTTATAAGAAAAGTAAGTAACCTTTGTACAGTACACAGTCCATAAAATTCGTTAAGTAGATTTATTATCGATCTTTTACGAAGTTAATATTTCTATATTATTTCGGATAATCCGGACTTTCTGCTAATCCGAGCCCTCCTTCACTAATTAATCCGTGCTAGCGTGGTGTTATTTAACTCGGTGAAAATAGCGGCTACCATCAGTTGGAGAACAATCGTATTATCGGACAAAAGCCCTTGCGATGTGCATTTGTTATTACGTCATTATTTCAATAACCTCACGTATTTTATTTAAGGTGAGGACCGTCTGAAGCGTCTCTTTGCCTTTGAAACGGTATTTAAAAAAAACGAAACGACGTGAAAATAATATAGTATCACGAAAGACTAGATATAGTTCATTACCTAAGAACTTTATTTACGAACTTGTCACGTTTAACAAACCGTTTTCGGTGTCACGTTCCTCAGATTAATGTGTTTTTCAGTGTCTGTGTTTGCAATTACCGCGCGTATCTCAAGCAAGCAGGCAGTTTCGCACGCTTGACCTATCTTGCACACTGCATTTCTGGCGCAACTCACTTGTTTGAGCAGTTTCGCGTGAGGATTTCCTGTTTTTGTCCCCTGGCCTCCCCTTAGTACACTCCCCTTGGACGGAAAACTGCCTGCTTCGTTCAGAGGGAGAGGTGGGGGCGGCGAGAGAGGCTGGTGTCTTGTGATTCTGTGGACTCGGGTGTTCGAGTACGCGTCTTGTATGGTGATGGATGTACGTGGGTTTCCCGGCTGCCGACGGATCGAGCTATATGGATGGGCTATGAAGGTATTGCCTGGTTGCGAAATGAAAACTTTTTGAAATGATCATCGTTTTTGAGTTAATTCCTCTGGTGGCGAATATCCATGTTTTGTTTGTCGGAGGTGTATTCCAAGTCCTCGTTCTGATGATTTATTTTCCAACGTTACGGGCAATAGATTTATAAATGAAAGATCCTTGTGGCTACTCGAGAGCGTTGCAGATGCAGTTCAATGATACGTTGATTCCTTATTTGGCATTTGGAATATAGGCTCGAAATGGTTGACGTAAATATAACCGAAATTTCGACCCGTTACATTTCCTCGGCTTTTGCGAAGTATTTATTTTTCTGTTTTGTATCGCGGGAATTTAATGTAGAATTTCAAAAAGCGCAGAAACTTTTACAGTCCTATTTTTTTCTGCGTATAATTTGCCATCACGATGACTTAGGGTACTGAAATTACTTTGAATTTCGCTCATAATTGATTTTTCTGAAATGGTTGCAATAAACTTTCAATTCATTGTTGTTTAGTTTGATTGGTATATTGCTTACATATTGGCTTTGCTATTTTTTTGCGGTTGTGGGAATCCACTTATTAAACTTAGCCTTTTTCTCATGATAATGTTCATTATTTTTACTTTCTCCATGCTTAGTATAGGGAAGGTATTGTTTTCATGAAAAAGTCGATTTCGAGATCTCAACAGAAATACACGTTTTGAGGTCCCTAGAATACGCTTTGACTATTTTCTCGGTGATGTTTGTGTGTATCTGATAGAAATTTTGTGGGCGCTCTAACTCGAAAACTAATTATCAAATCAACACAAAACTTTATACTTAAGAATGTTAATAGCAAATGAAGATTTGGAAAGGGTTTTGCTGAAACTGATCTACCGGAAGTGGATGTTTATTCTAGTCGTTTTTCCGTTTTTACCTTCTCCATATACGTAGTATAGAGAAAGTATTGTTTTCATGAAAAAAATCGACTTAGAGATTTCAACGGAAATACATGTTTTGAGGTCCCTAGAACACGTTTAGACTATTTTCGGAATGTCTGTGTGTGTGTGTGTGTGCGTGCGTGCTTGTATGTGATTGTGGGCGTTCTAACTCGAAAAGTACTTGCCATATCATTACCAAATTTCATATACGATATAACACTTTGGTATGAGCACGAAGAGCTGATTAGTTTTTGGACAATACTGGTTAACCGGAAGTCGAGGTTTATTCGAAACCCGATTCGGTTTTAGCGAAATATCTGCGTTAAAACACAATTATTGTAGATACAATTCGATGCAAAGGTTACAGAAAATGTAATTTCCTACAACTTTTATTTGAAACAATTTTCCATATCAGTTATTGTTTAGGAATTATAAATAATCGGTTTTTTCGGTTTCCGTCGAATCTCTCTTTGAAAACGTCGTTATTGGTAATCTTCGTGAGGACCAAAGTTGTAGAGAAAATATTTCTTCCAAGTTTTGTTTGAAACAAATTTTCGTAGAACCTTCCATTTAGTAGATAATTAATTTATTCGTAAATTTCCAGTATACAGCGCCACCATGTGAATTCTGTAAACATATTCAAAATATAATTTACGGCAATAAGGACGACTGTATTCTTTTACCATGGGAAACAATAATTTTGCCATATAATGCTATTCATAATAATTTAAATATCTATACCCCAAATATGGAGAAAGTCATGTGTCGGCCAAATCAGATTTTTTCCTAATATCTCCTTTCAAACTCAATTTTAATAAATAATTGTTATTATAAAAGTTGTATATAATGTAATTTTCTACAAGTTTTGTTTGAAACAAATTTTCTTAAACCTATAGTTTAAGAGATATTTTGTTTTTTTATAAACTTATGTTAAATACGTCGCTAAGTGTTACCAATGTTTCCGTTACTTTGAAAATTTTTTCTTATTGAAGCCATGACTTCCATAAATGCACAAGTCCATTTGGGTTAGTTTTGAGAAAATCAATAAAAACTGAATAACTTTTTTAAATGAGCATCTAACACTACAGTTTTTTTCAGTCAAAAAATTTACTCAATTACCTACGCATTCATGTTGTTAAGGGTGACTTATCTCAAGTATCTTGTATAAATTAAATTTCCAAATTTGATGGACTTGTGTTCTTATGGAACTCACTACTCAATAATTTAAAGAGAAAGACAAAACTGTGATCTGGAAGAGAATACTGTTGCTTATTATTGCCTAATGATGCATAAACACAATTAAGAAATGAATCATAAGGATGATTTATTATTTTTGTAATGTTAAAGTACTAAAATAATGCATATTAAAACATTACAATGGAATAATCAAAAATCATACTGTAACATACATAATAATTTGCAAAGGATGCATCTTATTATTATATAACAGTCAAGTATAACTATATTCATGAAACGCTGACCACATGTAAGCTTTCGCTTTCGTACATTTTTCTTCCATTCGCATGGTCGCGATTTATTTAGAGGCATTCGCACGTCATCATCTGACACCTCACTCATTATGTTTAAAACTATTAACAGCTTTGTCACCAAGAGAAAAAGCAAAACACAACTCTCTTAACGTACACGCAAGAGAAAGAACTGAACATCTGATAAGAGCAGCAAGCATGCTACAATGCGGTGGCTGCATGAACTACACTGGACTTGTGCTGTTATACTTCTCAAGTACGCAGCTCTCGTATCCCTTGTCTGATTTCCAAAACAACACAAATGCATGGACTTGTGTTACTTTGAAACTCTTCTCCTTTGTAGCATACAGAAAAAGCTTTAAACTTATGTTGTTTTGTATGTCATTCGATTGAGCTTCGCAAGACGACTACAATGAAACATATAACTCATATAGTGTCAAAAGTGGACTTGTGCAGTTATGGAATTCATGGCTTCAATTGTTGTTAGCGTTGCTTACACAGTCAAGAGTAATTGTAATGTGCATAGAAAAATGTAACAATTTTATTTACCTGTTTTTTAATAAGGACTATTGAATGTTTTTAAATTAATCACGAGTGTATCGCTGATAATTATTTCTGAGGACGCTGGCGTCGAGAGCAATCATATTCATTGCTCTGTATGGAGAAAGTCATGTGTTGGCCACATCAGATTTTTTCTGCTTATAATTTGCAATCGCGATGACCTAGGATACTGAAATTACTTTTAATTTCGCTCATAATAGATTTTTCTGAAATGGTTTCAATAAACTTTCAATTCATCGTTCTTAACTTTGATTGGTATATTGCGTACACATTGGCTTTGCTACTTCTGCGCGGTTCGTGGGAATCCACTTTTAAAAACTTCGCTTTTTTCTTATGTATACTGTTCATTATTTTTGCATTATCTTTTAAAAAATTCTTCAAGAAGGGGCCCATGCATCCATATGTATATATTCACGGTAGAACTAAGATGTATTTACCTATAGCTGGCTGTTTATTCTCGCAGTATCAGTTATAACTGCGGATGTGTTTTTTGAAATAATCTGCCCTAGTTTCGGCGAAGCAGGTGCTATTGTCTTAAGCCATAGATTTCTTTAGTGGATCCGTATCGCCCTATATAACCGCCATCGTTAGCAGAGGTAACTGACGTGTGCTTTCCCGTCGTATTTACTTTACGGCATCATTAAATGTCATATCCCTTGCCCAAAGCTGCCACGCTCGTTTCTGAGTTCAAGTTACCTCCTTTGATGTTGGACGGACATGCGAGAAAATGCAACGGAGTGGGGGATTGAGAGTGCAGTGATTCACCGAGTATCTAGAATATGCTATGTATATCTTGTCATTCGCTGGGTACACGAATGATCTATTGTTCTTAAGAGAAAAATAATAATCTCTTGATAACTTAGACCAGGATTCGGCAACCTTTTCAGCACAGTGGTCAGCATTTGTTATGCGATTGCTTCGGTGGGCTATTTATTGAAAGTTTACTTCGGAATTTATGTAGGGATTCTGTTGTATCATCTAAAAGAAAGTCAGTCTTGAGCAGTTGTTAGCGCTGAAATTTCAGCATATATAGTTTAAGGTCATACTTGTAATTACTTGTAATTAAAAAACATAAAATTGTTTGTTTAAGTTTGAAAAGAGAATGTAAGCTTTCACTGGTTAAATTGAATGTAGAAGGTAGAAAAAAATATAATTGGAAGTTTTTCGTTAAAGCTTCGCGGAATAAGTCAAATTTCTTCCGGAAGGGGATCGACCCCATATGCGCTATTCTAATTAGCGTCAGAATTATTACTATGCGATGATTTATTTTTGCATAGTCGTATTGTATTTGTTTCATACAACAAAGATTTTTCGCAACTCTTAGTAAATGGCCTACCGAAGCATTCGCATCTAAATTGCTGACCACTGTGCTGACAAGGTTGCCGAATCCTGGCCTAAGTTATCAAGAGATTGTTATTTTTCTCTTAAAAACAATAGATCATCCGTCTACCCAGGGAATGACTATATATATATATATATATATATATATATATATATATATATATATATTTTTTTTTTTTTTGGGCAACTAGGTGTTGAAGGAAACCCAGTGAACACTTACCGGAAGTAGAGCCGCTGGGGTGTTGGAGAGTTGTGTCTCTCTTGTGCTGACGAAGGGATCATCCCGAAAGCTCTAACCTCTACAAATGTGTCTCTCCAACACCCCAGCGGCTCTACTTCCGGTAAGTGTTCACTGGGTTTCCTTCAACACCTAGTTGCCCAAAATATCCTTACCTTTCCTCTTCCTTAGTATTTATATATATATATATATATATATATCTATCATCATCATCAGCCTTTTTCAGTCCACTGACGGATGAAGGCCTCCTCCAGACTCTTCCAGTTTTCCCTGTCAACTGCCTCCCTCCTCCAAGTTTGCCCCAAGAACTTAACAAGCTCTCTGTCCCACCTGTCTTTCGGTCTTCTTTTTGGTCTTTTGATGTTTCTTGGGATCCATTCGATGACACTGGACGTCCAACGCTGGTCATTTCTTCTAGCAATGTGGCCCGCCCACTGCCATTTTAGCACTTCACTCTTCTAATCACGTCACAGACTCCCGTCTTCTTTCTTACCCAGTCGTTCCTCTTGCGGTCTCTTCGGGTGATCCCTAACATGCATCTCTCCATGCCCCTCTGTGTTGTTTGCAGGTGCTGTATCATTCTGGCATTCATGGTCTGTTTCACAACCATATGTCAGAACAGGCAGAACACATCGGTCATACAGTCTCCTTTTCAAGAAGACTGGAATATTTGATTTAAAGATGTTCGCATTCTTGCCAAAAAGCACTCCATGCCATCTTCACTCTCCGGTTGATTTCTCCAAGAAGCGAACCATTAGTAGTGATGAGTTGACCTAAGTAAACATAGCTGGTTACTTCTCCGAGTTCTGCTCCGTTGATATATATCTTCTCAGAATTTGTGAAGGAGTTGTACATAACCTTTGTTTTATTAAGATTCACCTTAAGTCCAGCTTCTGGGCTTGCTTGCTCAAGCTCTTCAGTTCTTCTAAGGAGCTCTTCTGGGCTCCCTGCGAACAGTATGATATCATCTGCAAAGCGCAGGTGACTCAGATGTTCTCCATTTTCACTTATGCCTTTTTCCTCCCAGTCTAGCGTTTTGAATACTTCCTCTAGAGCTGCTGTAAATAACTTAGGGGACATAGTATCTCCTTGTCTCACTCCCTTTCGGACTTAAAGGCACTCGTCTCTTCATGCAGCTGGACAGATGTCGCATTTTCGTAGATATTCTTGATCAAGGTTATGTACGTTTCTTCTACTCCTTGTTTCTTTAGTGCACGTAACACCTACGAAGTTCGGACAGAGTCGAATGCTTTCTCGTAGTCGATAAAGCACATACATAGAGGTAATTCATACTCGTTAGTCCGACTGATTACCTCTCTCACGACTTGGATGTGGTCCATCGTGCTATACCCACTGCAAAATCCCGCTTGCTGTCTGGGTTGGGCAGAATCAAGATGGTTTTGAAGGCGCATAGTGAGTATTTTGGTGAATATTTTATAGACTGTTGGGAGTAGGTTGATCGGTCTGTAGTTATTCAAGTCTTCTTTGGAACCTTTCTTGTGCAGAAGGATAATAAATGCGTGGTTCCATGTTTCTGGTATCTTTTTCTTCCTCAGCCAGGAATTAAAAATCTTAGCGAGAACTGTTTCCGTATGATTACCCATTGCTTTGAATACTTCTGCTGTGATACCATCCATTCCAGATGCGTTTCCATTCTTCATACTTCTGATTGCGTGTCTCAACTCTTCCGGAAGGATATCTGGGACCTCTTCGGTGGGCATGTTTCCATCATCATTTACTTCATCATTTCCTAGAGGATCCTCATACAGCTTGGTGTAAAATTCTTATACCCTTTTCAGGATTAGTTTCCTACTATGGGTTATGGAGCCGTCTTCTAGCATCAAGGCCACCAGCTGTCTCTTTCCGATCGAGAGATGTTGCTTCATTTTCTTGTAACCTCTATTGTTTTCTATGGCTTTCTCGATTAGCTCATAATTATATTTTTTCACATCTTCCTTGATGCACTTCCTTATAGTTTTGTTTAGTTCTGCAAAATGGATCATTTCTTTAGGATCATTAGTAATTAACATTTTCCTTCTTTTTTCCATCAGCAGTCTTGTTTTTTCAGTCAACTTTTTCTCTGGCTTTGTTTTAACTGTTCCTCCTATTTCTTCAGCAGTTTCCTTGAGTATCTCTATAAATTGGGATTCAACTTCTTGGTCTTCCAGTGCACTGAATCGATTTTTCAGTTGGAGCTGAAATTCTTTTCGTTCTTTTAGCACCTGCGTGTTGATAATAGACTTAGGCTTCTTCTTTATAAGCTTCTGTCTTTCTAACTTTGAGTTGAATTTTATTCTGCATCTTACCAAGCGATGTTCGCTTCCAGTTTTAAACTGGTTGAGGACGGAACAGTCTTCAGCCAATTGCTTCTTATTGACTAGTATGTAGTCAATTTCGTTTTTGGTACCATTGGGTCCTTTCCGGGTCCATTTTCTATTGGGATTCTTTTTGAAGAAAGTGTTCATTATATATAGACTAGTACATTCAGCAAAGTCTACAAGTCGGTCCCCTCGTTCATTTCTGTCTCCATAGCCCCATTTTCCAATTGCGCTGTCGTCTTCCTTTTATCCTCCTACCTTGTCATTGAAATCACCCATGACAACTTTTAGATGGCAGTTTCCTTTGTCGTGCAGTTCTCCAACTTCTTGGTAGAAATCTTCCACTTCCTCATCCGAGTACGACGACGTTGGCGCATAAACATATATATATATATATATACACACATATATACACATACAGGGCCGTGCCCAGACATTTTGCCGCCTGAGGCGAGATAATGGTATGGCGCCCCTGGCCTCGCTGGCCTTATGAATTTATTTTGATAGGTTTTCATTTTTGTCATATTTTGGCACCCCCCTTCGAGAGGCGCCTGAGGCGGTTGCCTCGCCGACTCACCCATCGGCACGGCCCTATATATATATAGATAGTACATGTCTCTCCGCCGATGAAGAAGGGCGTCAGCCCGAAAGGTCCATATTTGTGTTGTTTTTGTGTTTTTCGTGTCCTCAGCACCCCCAGCGGTTCTCCTATCTAGGTAAGTGTCCACTGGGCTTCCTCCAACACCTTGTTGCTACCTTTATTATTACCTTTCCTTTTCTTTAAGCTTATATATATATATATATATATATATATATATATATATATATATATATATATATATATATATATATATATATATATATATATATATATATATATATATATATATATATATATATATATATATATATATATATATATATATATATATATATATATATATATATATATATATATATATATATATATATATATATATATATATATATATATATATATATATATATATATATATATATATATATATATATATATATATATATATATATATATATATATATATATATATATATATATATATATATATATATATATATATATATATATATATATATATATATATATATATATAGAGAGAGAGAGAGAGAGAGAGAGCATATTCTGGATACTCGGTGAATCACTGCACTCTAATCCTCCGCTCCGTTGCATTTGTTCGCGTATCCGTCCAACATCAAAGGAGGTAACTTGAACTCGGAAGCAAAAGTGGCAGCTTTGGGTAAGGGATTTGACATTTAATGATGCTGTAAAGTAAATACGAAGGGAAAAGCACACACTTCAGTTACCTCGGTTAACGACGTCGGTTCCGTGTCTATCAAAGAATTATTCTCTCCTAGACATTAGTCGTTGATGCTAGAATTTGCTAGTATTCCATCTAATATTCTTTGAATCAGTTGCCTAAAATTTTTAAAAATGAAATGATTTTATAGATAATTCGGTCTACGTGGCATAAATGGTACGAAAACGCCAAATAATTATGTACTTAAAATTCTGGAGTTAATACCGTAGCGGCACTCCTTGTTCTAAAAATCAACGTTTGGCGGTGCGCCTCCTAGAATACGAACTCGGGGTTGAAATTACTATTCGATGTTTTGAAACATTTTTTATGGAGAGGGGAGTTATGCATAATTTCGGGTATAAGTCAAAAGGTAATATCCATCGATCGTTTTTTGGGACTAAACAACTGTGTTGGCGAAAGTGTCGAGGAAAAAACTGTCTCAGTCGTCTTTTTCAAAGCATAGAGAGACATTATAAGTGACTCAGTCAGCGGTTAATTTTTATTTCGGTTTTGAAAAGTTCACTAGATCTTATCGGAATCTTACCATATAAAACGCTTATTCTGTCACCCTGAGTGTAATGTTTTATTTTAACGTGTTTTAACAAATTTTCCGACTAGGTAGGATATTGAATTTGGCAGGAATGCTCCAATGACGCATTAAAAGTCGATAACGAAAATAAAGACCCGGGTTCGACTCCAGAATCTAATTTATATAGATATAACACGGAAAAGGCGATTTTTTGTCGGTCAAGCTTTCATTATTTTGCAAATTAAAATTCGTAAGAATTGTCTGCCGATTTTTTGTTTAATTATATTTAAATTAGGATATTGAAATTCATGTCGCATCATTTTTTTAGGGCACTTATTGTAGTTGATGTATAAATCCAAGGATATGTGAAAGAACTGTTGTCGTGGATTGTTCACTAGCAATTCGGGGATATAGTACTGGCTTTTCCTATACATTTTCTTAGGAACTTGATGTTTTCACTAGAGATTAGAAAATGTACCATAAAGTGTTATCAATCCTTTTGTTATTTATTGTTCCTATGTCTGGCCCGATTTTCCCGCCGACAGTAATTAAACGTTTGCTTTACAAATTTTAAAGTTTTCATTATATTTACTTACACGGTAAGTAATTATTCAGAAGTGTTCAGAGAAACTAATGTATTTTGTTTCTTTTTTTTTGAAAATTCTAAGTTTTCAAGTGATTTCATTATGAACGGAATTTATGTTTTTTCTATCAGGCTCTATTTAAATTTGAAATGATATTAGATGAAACTTTTCTGTTGGTCTAACGCAGTGTTTCTCAACCGTGTGTGTCGCGACACACTAGTGTGTCGTGGACGAGGTCCAGGTGTGTCGCGAAAATTTAGAAAAAAATGCTCAAATTTCACATTAATTTTTTAAAAATTTTTATTCGGCAGATTTTTATTTCTTTTTGTTTATTTCGTTAAATAATGAATTTTATTTATACATATATAGATTTCGTTGTACATACTCTGAAATGACCTCGGTCATATTTGTACTAATTTGATGCTAACAAACAAACATTGTCTTATATTTTTTGTTATATTTATGATGTTTTATTGTTAAATAATGAATTTTAAGTATTTTTGTTGTTTTAACCAAAAAAATTGACTTTTTATATCATGGTGTGTCGCGAGAGCTGGATCATTTAAAAAGTGTGTCGCCAAAGCAAAAAGGTTGAAAAACACTGGTCTAACGTTTTCAAGTGTGGTTAGATATATAGTAAATGTATCAATTTTGTAGAAGTCTCGACCACCGCGAGAGAAGGGAAACCCAACCTTCAGTGTTTTGGTGTAGTAGCAGAGCTAATTGTTTAAAGTTTTTATAAATCTTAAATTAACAGCCCACCAGCGTGCTCAAGTTTTTATTTAATTCTAAGAATTTTTCTTTGGTTTTTAGAAACACTTGCAATTGGCTCACTCATTCCCGAGTTCTTAACATTATCAATTTTGCCATGACAGAGTTAAGGGAAAGAGATGAGTAAATTTTTGCTAAGGATCTTTATTAGACACAAATCCGTCTTGCGTTAACTATAATTGAAGAACCATAAGTTGATTTACTGCTCGACTCTTGGAATATATCGAATCCTTTTTATATAACTTGGTATGGTTTGATACTCTATAAAAGAATTAATGGAATATTTAGTTACATTATTGTATTTCGATTCTAAAAGGTTTTTCAGAGAAATATTAGAAAATATTAACTTACCGAGGCATGTGTCTGTTTAAAAGAAGTTTAAACTGATTATAATCGTTTCGAATTAAGGTTACTTTGAAGGTCAATTGAGAAGCTTAACTCAAAATTCTAACCATGGAAATTTTAAAAAAATGTGGAGACTGCGAATCCTAATTTAACTTGTCAGCCCGCAAAGTGGAAGACCTGGGTTCATTTCCCGGTCAAGGTAGCGTTTTTCTCCTGTCAACTTGCGGATAATCTTCTCTCGCTTTTAATGTCATTATCATTAATACTGTACACTACGAATTTCATTCGTTTCGCAATCAGAGAATCTCAAAGAAAAAGAACTTTTGAGTATCTTATAAAACTATTGCTATACTGTAAACGTCCTTTGGCACAGCGTAGCGCAAGATATTGAGGATGGCAAGGTAAAACGAGTCTTTCGTCACCGGGTAAATCTATCAGTGCCCGTTGTTATCGAATATTTAAGTGCATTAGTGCGACGCGTATTCTTTTTTTGTTAGCTAAATTGCGTAAAACCTTTTCGTCGTCATAGCTCGGGATGTCCGCAATCGCTTCCAAATAACTTTAAACAAAAACTGTTGCAACGCCCATTGCTCCAACTTTCTGGTATTCGTAGGCTTCTAAACCGCACAATAACATCTACGCTTACGTTCATACGTATCTACTAGCAGTTTGACCCATAGTAACAATAATGATGCTTTTATGGTTGGGGAGAGTTTTGCGATAGCTGAATGTAATAATGTAATTTAATAATGTTATAATGTCACTCGGCCCTTTATGCTTATTTTTTGTCAATGTAAGCCCAATTATTATTGTTTAAGACATTTAACTCTGAGATTGGATGAGATTTTATGCAAATACACGGAGGTTTTGGGGTAGATCGACATTTTTAAAAAAGCGAAAAGAATAAACTATGTTCCATTGTTGCGCGATATGGTTCATTTCAACAATGCTCGTTTATTAGATGATATAATACACAAATACGTAATTTCATCCGAATCTATTTAGCCGTTTAACCCCTAGAGGTACTCAGAGACGACACGGAATCGCATATTCCATTTATCCGGACACGGTGTCGCCTAAAACATGCGTATTCATAAAAAAAACGTCCAATTCGAACTATTTCCCTACCACGTAACATATTATATACACGGCACCCAAAGTAAAAACGCTATCTCTCCTCCGGGAGGGAGCGTGACGCCTATCCGCCTCGGCGGCACGTATAGGGAAGGGGGATAGGGAGGGAGGCGGAGGGATGGCGGGAGGGAGGGGAGGCGGAAGGGAGACGGGAAGGAGGGGAGGCGGAAGGCTCGCCCACGAGTTAGCCATCAGAGCGAGCGAACGCACCACGGAGGCAGCCGCCTCTCCACCGCGGCTGTAATACCCGCTGGTGCCGGGATAGAATAGTGCCTTGCTTGCGGAGGTTGGGATTTGGCGGCCGCAGTCCAGCTGATCACCTGGCACCTACCCAGCCCCGCGGACCGCCCTCTCCCATCCTCCTCCCCCCCTTCCTCCCTCGCCCACCTCTTCCACTGGGAGCGGTGGGCGGCTCTTCTTGGGTGTGGCGGGCGGTGCCGGAGTCGGGGTGCAAGATCATCCCGACCCTCGGCCCCGGCGGAGACGAGTCCTTCGATGAAGCGTGTCTTTCCGTCGAGGGGCGCGTGGCTCGAGTCCTAGAATGCGGGAGGCGCCAGCCATGGCGGCGACGTCTCTCCCGTTCGATTATCCGGCATGCAGAGGAGAGAGACGTCGAAGCGGACGGATGTGAATGGGGATAGGTATGTGTCGCGGTGTCATTTGCCGGGCCTCGATAGGTGCGTCGGCCGCGTGGTGCATCTCGAAAAGGATCACGGGTTGGAGTGTGGGTGGGGGAGGAGGAGGATGGAGGAGGCGTGTGCGGGACCCAATCTCTTTCTTTTATGCTCGGCTGCTCGTGTTGCCAAACTCGTCTGGTTGGGTGTGTGTGTGTGTGAGTGCGTGCACGTGTTTTTCTGCGTGTGGATATATAGAGGTTTCTCGGAAAGGATCGTTTGAGGGCTGTGTCGGTGGTTTTTTTAAAGGTAAGGAGGTGAGTTCGTAGAGTGGTGTGGGTGTCAGTTCGGTCGCGGTGCCAGTGGTTGGAGTGCGGAGAAAAGGAGTTGGTCTCAGGGAGGAACGCCCACATATGCTGGACCATCGGCTTAAAGATAACGTCTCCGTTTGTCGGTGTGGGTAAATCGGAGTAATGTTTGAGGCGCCGTTATAGTTAAGTTCTTTGGGTTTGAGGGGGAGGGGGGGGGGGTTCTCAACCTGGTGCTCGCGAGCACCGCTGTGCTCATGGGTGATGTTCTTCCGAGATGCCCAAAATCGTGCTTTACAGCTTCAGGTATTTGATTTTTTAATTAATATACCTTATAAATGTGTTGAAACTTTAGTAATAACTTTGGAATTCATTTTATTTTTTAGTATTCCTAACTTTTAATAATGCATAATTCTGCTCGCTCGATGATCTACGATATGGGTTTGCAACCTATTCTATGTGGCGAGCACCAAGTTAAATTCTAGAACACCCAGCGAGCACCTCTACACTTTAGTTCATCATAAATGAAATCAAATCAACCTCAAAATGATTAAAAATTACCTTTCTTACATTTAGAAAGAAAGCAGGCTAACAAATCAAATTAATTTTAGTAGGAAAGATAATTTTTAGCATCTTAGTAGTGCACGAAAATACATCTAAACAGAATCGCGGTGCTCGCGAGCACCGGGTTGCAGACCTCTGCTCTACAAGTTGAGTCAAAGTGAAAAGGTTGGTGGACTTCTGGGTTTAGAGTAAGGTCGGATTAAGGAACTTGAGTGCCCCGGGGCACAGTTTTTCGTAGGCTACCCCCTCACAGTGTCTGGGTTCTCCGTGAGGCCCCTCTAATCACTGGGGCCTGTCGCAACTGATCCCCGGTTAATCAGGTTTGATTTCGAGGATCGTTTTTTTGACCCTATGTCGGTTTATACGGGAGTGTTATCCTGCCAGTTCTCTTGCATCTTGTCCGCCTCTGCCTCGTTCACTTCTTCCCATCTCTCCCTCCTCCACTCTCCCCTCTCTCCCTCTCCCCTCTCTCCCTCACTCCCTCCCCCCTCCTCCTCCCCCTCCCTCCCCCCTCCTCCCCTTCCTCCCCCTCTCTCTCCCTTCTCACCTCTCCGCCCACCTCCCCCCCTCTCCCTCCCCCCTCTCTCTCACCCTCTCTCTCCCTCCCCTCTCTCTCTCCCTCCCCTCTCTCTCTCCCTCCCCCTCTCTCTCTCCCTCCCCCTCTCTCTCTCCCCCCCCTCTCTCTCCCCCTCCCCCCTCTCTCTCCCCATCCCCCCTCTCTCCCTCCCCCTCTCTCCCCCTCCCCCCTCTCTCTCCCCATCCCCCCTCTCTCCCTCCCCCTCTCTCTCCCCCTCCCCCCTCTCTCTCCCCATCCCCCCTCTCTCCCTCACTCCTCTCCCTCACTCCTCTCCATCCCTCCTCTCACCCTCCCCTCTCACTGCATACCCCTCCCCCCATATCCTATCTCCCCTCCCCTTAACGCCACCACTCGCACCCTGACCCGCCCGCCTCTCCTTCTTCCCTCACTCTCTTGCTAACGAGTCTGGGAAATGGCAATTTATTTTTAGTTACCCCGGTTCTCCCACATCCTCCCCCTTCTCAAAGTGGGCTGAGGTAGAGAAAGAGGAGGATGTAGGCAGGAGGAGGAATACGCCGGAGGTTAGCGCGAATTGAGGTCTCGGATGGGTCGGGTGTTATTTTTTTTATATATGTACGTATTGTATCGAAAATAGTGCTCTTTTTAACGCCTGCCGGGGGTGTAATAGGAAAGGAAAAGGGAGTCGATCTTGTTTACCCGAGGATGTATTGATGCGGGGATATTTTTGGATTTCGGCGATGCACGCGTGTTACGGAGATTTTGTTACGTTCGCGTTGTCGTTGGAAATAACCCCGCTTCTTTCGCGGTTTTTACGATTTTTTTACATTAGGATTTGGTCGATTTCCTACACGTGTTATTTACTCGTTCCTGGTGTATGGGTGGTAGGTTTCGTAGTGTTCTGTAAAGGTTTGTGGGTGATTTGTTCCCGGTGGAGGGGTTTGCATTTGAATTAGTTTGAAACGACCGCGTTTATGGAGCCATCCTGATCGAAGGAAACCTTATCTGACAGTTATTAGACATTGGTGCTGGCTTTTTAAACTGTGGCCTTTAAATAAATAAATAAATAAATATATATATATATAATGTGTATATATATAAAATGTGTGTGTAGATATACACACACATCATTGCCCTTGCAAGGCCTTTCTTATTTTTCTCGTAAGCAACGCATTCTTTTAATATGTCTAATATTCCTTTTCCTAACGATTATTATCTTTCCTACCATTCTCCCTTGTAATACGCCTTTTAACAAACCGTTAGTATCACAATTTTCCCTTCCCGTTTCTTGTTTCTATCCCCCATTACTGTAATTAATCTCATCTCTTCTCGTACCGCATTCGAAGCACATTTGCGGGGGACATTTTAAATTAGTACTCTCAATCCTTGTCAAAATTATTTTTATTATTATTTATTACTTATTTTATATTAATAAACCATGGAACACGATAGAATAGTATGGCACATTTGCAATGATAGTGGTCTATTGGGGAAAATCTCCTGCAGTACGACAACCCTCTCGGCTTCCTCTTTTGCTACCCCTAAAGATTATCCAATTGGGGGGGGGGGGGGGGGGCGACTTCCCCCCTCCCCTCTTTGGATCCACTACTGCGTCCTGTTTATATCTTTATGGTGCACTAATAAACTGTCTCTGCGAGGAGATTAAATTAATGCAACTGGCGATGTATATTTCAACGGTGCTGTGAAAGAGGTTGTAAATTGCTTTTCGAGCCGATGAACGTTGCACACGTTGGCATTTCTATGAACATTTTTCATCCAATAAGCAAATTTTTACATGTATATATATTTCGTCTTCCTTCCAAAACTCGTGCATTTGCTCCGACTTTAAATGCGTTTCCCATTTAGCAAATGATTGGAGTGAAGGGCTACGGTACGTTTTATTAGATTTATAAGTGCCTTACATATCCCGCAGTTTTATCATTTTACGATATTTTCCTCCTTTTTTTCTGATAAATCGGATCTCTAGAAAGGGCGGTTAGTAGTTTACTTCATATTTTGTTCGATAGGACGATTATTTTCGTTTCGCGTAGATTCGTATTAATTTTACTCGACTTTATTCTTAGTTCCGTTAGTCTTTCACCACAGTTTAAATGACGTGCGTGAGTCTCATGACGTCGCCTTGGGTGGAATATATACGCTTTGAAAAGGAAAGACATTGAGTTTGAAGGTAAAAGGAAGCGCGTAGGAGGGACGATGCCAAGATCAAATAAGTCAGCGGGCAATAAATGTAAATAAATGAAACGGAACCACAGTTTTTTTTATTCTCGCCCAGTATTCATAGGCGCAGACAGTATTTTTTGTTCTTCAATCGTTGGTCGTTTTTTTTTAAATTTTATTGCTATTGGATGCGTGCTCCGTATTTTTTCGCGCCGGTAGCATTCGAATGAGTTATGTATTTGTTTCGTGTACCGCGCTTTTGCCTTATTTCGTAATTAAATAATAAGTATACCTTCCGATTTTACTTTGTCGAATACGATTTATGTAGAGAAAGTATTGTGGTCCTTAAAAAAATTTGAATGAGAGATTTTGTTGACATGTAAGTTTTGGATGGCCATTGTTCCGACAATGCGTTTTTTGCTCCGTAGTCTATCTTCTGTGCACTGCTATGGGGATAAACTGTGGATCAGAATCTGAAGTAGTCTCGTGTTATCCTATTATATTATCCGGGATATATGATTTATCGATAAGAACCATATCGTCCAACACATGAGTTCATTTCTTGTCGATTTTCACAAAATCTCTATTCACTCAAAAATTGCTGCATGGATTTTTAAAGATTAATAACATAAAAGTGCTACATAAGTTTAATGCCTCAAAAATCATTATGCAGTACGAAGTCAAAAAACCGCGAACCTTGGGACTTAACAATTTGCCGGTTGGTTTTTTCCCTGTTATTGGACATTTTGTGTGTACAGCCCAGTCATGAATTATCAAATATGTTCATAGGAAATTGGAAAACAAACCGAAATAGTATATAATGTTGTTTCATTTACTTGCAATTTCCGTTGTGTTATGTGATTGGGCTTTTCTGAGATGTTTTTCTTATATTTTGCAGAGTCAACGTCTGTTCAATTTTTAAAATATCCTGTTTTCGGACAGTCGGTCTTTGGACTTTGTTCTGTATATAAAACAAACCGAAATACTATATAATGTTGTTTCATTTACGTGCAATTTCTGTTGTGTTATGTGATTGGGCTTTTCTGAGATGTTTTTCGTATATTTTGCAGAGTCAACGTCTGTTCAATTTTTAAAATATCCTGTTTTCGGACAGTCGGTTTTTGGACTTTGTTCTGTATAGTTTCCAGTTACATTGCAACATTGCGCTTAACCATCTTCTACCGCAAAGATTTTCCTACTAACAGCAGCAGCATTATTTATAAGAGTCAAACTGCGCGTAAATACATATAAATGTAAGCATTGACTTTGTTACTAAAACACTACGGATATGATAAAGTTCTTGCATTGTACATTGCAAAGTTTTCTTCTGTTACGTTGAGCTAAAGATGTTTGAAATCTGAGGAGCGTGAGTTTTAAAAATTAATGTTTTATTGGAGTACCCTTTGTTGCGCAGTTTATTTGTTTTTCCTGCTCCCTCTGTTAATTCAAAAAATTTGAATGCCCAGCAGAAAAAGCCTGTCATAACGTGACTTTATAAAATGATCAAATAATCTCGTAATGTCGGTTTTCTCTTTATATCCGAATGCTATATTTTATGTAATAAAATTTACGATGTCGTAAAACGCTTTCATTATATACCTTACCCATTACAACGGACTTTTATTTTATTTCGGGGAATCTATCGTCATAGAGATTTATGTGTTATGCTTTGCCCTTTTGTATTTATTTGAAATTTAATAAAACTGGCTGAAACGCCCGTTAAAACTGGCTGAAAAAATCCTTTTAAATAAAAAAATGTTTTTAATGAATCGGTAACAGTGTAATCACACTGTAAATATTTTCAATTACTAACTACCTAATAAATTGGCTATTTATTTCAATTTTTTATATAACGAAATTGTTAATAAGTGTAATCAGTCAATTCCAATGCCATTAGGATTACGTTATTTCGCTAGAACATCTTCTAATGGTGATTTCCATGACGGCTAACGGTTTTTTCCTTCAAAAACGGTTAAATTTTGACATTAAAAACGAATTTGTGGACATGCTCGACGCACATTCGAAAATGGACAGTAGGTGAAAATCTTTCCTTTAGATGTCCTTTGGTTGAAATCCCGAGTTTGTACGATGAATATAAATAATTTTAAAATGTTAAAGAAAAAAAGGCTTGCACGTTGCGTTTCAGTTCGTCCTATGTTATTTAAACGGAGAGAAGAAACGCTCATGGATTAGAACTCGGGTCTTTTTCGGGATTTTTTTTGTCATTGAATTTTAATGGGTGGAGTATTCCAGCCAAATCTCAATCTTCTAAATGTGCAGGATTTTTGTTAAAACGTAAAATAAGCGTCACACACAAAGTGACAGAAAGATTAAGCCTTTTATATTTGTACGATGTCGCGCATTAATTTAGTGTGTTGATATCAGTCGTGTATCTTTTGTCTGCAATTCCTTACTGTATATATACATTTAAAAGTTGTTTATTTTCGGGCCATGCTTAAAAATCGAAATTTTCGCTAGGTAACGAATAAATTAGTTATCTGTATCCAGAATCTCATGCGCCTCGAAATAGTACAAACTCTCGATTTGAGATAGTAATTTCTTTGTTCGGGTAGGAAGCTACCTTCAGTTATGAATTTATTATTAATTGTCGTCAAGGAAATACGTCCGGTGGAAGGCGAATGTGTTAAATTGTGTTAATTTTTAAGTTTACTCTATACTGCCCAATTTATCTGTTTTCGACTTAAAAGACGATATTCATTTTGTGGTTTTAAAAATAGTTCCATCTTTTGTTATTTACATTATTATTTATCATCCTTAAGGAATTGTCGTGGACGAGATGGGAAGCTGAATCATAAATGTTTAGTAACTATAGATATGGTTAAACAATATTAACTATGAGACTCCTAGGTTAATTTAGGTTAACATTGGGCACAAGAGGATTAATATTTTCACGCGAATGAAAAACCAATAGTTGTTATCATTTATATGTACATATGTACTCTTGCTCTCTTTATCTCATCTCCTATTTACATAATCTGGCACTTGCCATTTATGGGTTAGTCACCGTAAATGAACTCCCAGCCCACTTGTACGCTGCACTAAGAAACGTATTTTAATTTCATCTCGAAACACAAATTTCGATAGTATGGAATCTACTAATTATATCGACAAGTTTTTTGGTAAATTTGGAAACGGTAGGAAAAAATTCCTTTCCAAATTTCCCAAAATTCCAGCTTAATGCTTATAGCGTAGGGATCGAATGATCCATAGAATTCCATGTTTATATATTGGCAGTAACCAACCATCTAGTTGTTGTTTGACGCGATAATTTTACACGATTGCGCGAGGAACATTTTTTTAATCGCTTCAATTTGGTTCGTAGGGGCAGAGGCGTGCCTAGGCGATACGGCGCATATGGCAACATTTTCCGAAACACCTTGGTTATGAAGGATATAATTTTTCCTGCGTTTTAATAAAGAATAATGGCGTTTTTATTACATATAAATTAACGTTTGGGCATTCAATTAATACTTATTTATGGGAAAATGAATTTTTGGCACTTTTTTCGGGAACGTTTGGCGACTTTTGCAAGCGGCGCCTACGGCAAATGCCACCTTCGCCATATCGTAGTTACGGCACTGCGTAGGGGACACGCGTGTCCGGCCGACCTCTCAAGATGGTCGTTGTCCTCGGCTGAAAATGTCGCGTCGGGTTGTGCAGCTGTGTCCACGGCCACGTCATATGTGGTGGCGCGTGACAGAGAGGGAGATAGAGAGGGGCGAGAGAGAGGGAGATGGAGGGAGAGAGTCAGAGAAGTAAGCGAGCGGCAGCACCATTTCCAGGGGTGAGAAGTGTTTAGGGTCGCGGTGAGAAAAACCGGAGCGCTTCGAGTCGAAATAGCGCCTTCCGTCAGTAGAGAAGGAGCAGGTTTATTCCAAAAGGAAGGACCGTGGGATTCTCTTTAAAGTAATGAATCTTGGAAGTTTTTATATTATTTTCTCTTTTAACGAGGTTAAGTTAAAAGTAAACGTGTGTGTACGGTTTTTTTTAAACCTGTTATTGTGTAACGGTCGCAATGTCATCGTCGTAGGACGAGCTTCGGTGAAGTTTCCGTGGGTTTAGTGTTTCTCAATGCATGTTCGTCGGAATTGACGGTTTGGTTTTGTTTTGCTCGTGAGCAATGAATGTTTTTAAGCGTCCTCGCGGCAGATTTTTTTTAGTTTAGTGAACGTTATTGCCATTTTCGTCTTCGTCGTGGATGTACTTGTGTGGATTATTCGATATGAAGGAATTGGCCGAGAAAACTTGGTTATGCGTTGTTTTGGTGGTTCGTGAACGTCATCATCTTTGTGCAGAAGTGTTTTTGTCGTCTCGTTTCGATTCGCTCTTGTTATTGGAGCGAGGAAGCGTACTTAATGGTTTACAAAGTGATTAACAGAGTGGGTTTAAAAAGGATTTTAAAACTTGTTATTGCTCGCTAAAATGTAGACCTACCTATTATTTTGTCATTTACTCGGAATTTTTGTACTTTGACGTGGTGAATGCACTTTTCTAGAACCTCCGATATTTTTATTTTTCCGGCGCTCTTCTGGATGTATGGCAAGGTGGATGAATTAAAATGTAATGCACAAATTTTGGGAAATTAATCAGTGGCCGCAAATTAAGATAGGAAACGCGCAGAACTAAATTTATTTCAGCGTTGCTTGTGTAGATTTACATCGATGGTCAGGCGTTGTTCTTGAATAATGATAAAACGAAATCCATGGAAAAGGTACAGTTTGGTAAACGTATGCCGCGGTCGCTATTTATTCTTTGTATATATATATAGAACGTTATCTTCTTCCCTCAGTCGTCGGAAGTCCACATGTACCTCCACGATCCTTGTCAATTTGTGTTATTTTTGCGGGTTTGTACTATTTTTCAATAAGCGAATCCCGGTCAAATATTAATCCTATTTTTCACATTTTAATGACTATTCGTCTCTGCAAAACTTTTATTTCAAAATTGCTTTGAGTGGTCGGTTGTGTCAGTGACATGCGGAAAGGGCTTCGAAATTGAAAATGAAGACACGAATCGCCTTGGTTATGTTGTCAGCGATATCGAATCGATCGGCGATTTAAAAAGTCGATTTCCTCGAGCGTTTTACCCATCTTATGTACGACTTAAATGAAGTGTCGTGGCAGGGAAAATATTCGACCCGGTGAGTTTGACTAATGTGCGAGTTTTAGGCGCCCGTGGGTCCGAAATAGCGGTTTTTGCAATTCCGTATTTCTGTAGTCTGTCGTGTGTGCGCGACTACGGTAGCTCAACGGTTTAACCCCTCTGAGCCACGGATTATTTTTGGAGAAAAATTTTATTTTTGCGTTCCGTAATCTTTTATGACAGAAGGGCTTTTAAATCGATGAACCTAAAAAAGATAAACGTTTTTACCTTCGCGATACAGACAAACCGAAGGTGGTTTCATCTCGAAACCTTTTTGTCTCACAATCAGTCACCAAAAACATTAATGATTGGTTTGTTGTGAAATCATCTTTGATCAAATGGTTAACAGAACCTGAAGAAATCTCGTCTTTTTGTCGGAATATAAATTGTATCGATGTGAAAAATATCGTTTAATAATGGAGGGTAGTTTATTCTTGTCGGTTTTTACAAAATGCCCATTTATTTTTTAAAAAATGGTTGCATCTTTTGATTAAAACCCATTTACTTACAGTTTTAATTTCGTCAAAAGTGCTACATAAGCTACACGTCTCAAAAATACTATATAGCGTCCAATGACGTTATAACGTTTGGAGTTTTTACGCCCATCTACCGCCAAGCTATCCCCACTCTTGACACCAGCAGCGTTGTTGCTAGGAGACAAACCGCGAGAAAGTGTTTGCGTATTAACGTAAGCAGCGAAAATATTCCATGGACTAAAAGCGTACGGGTCTAAGTAAGTTTGTATAATATATGTTTCACGATTTTTTGTTTGCTTTCGAGAGTCCCATTTCGGTACGGTTGGCGATAAAAACTATACTTAAAGAGGTAGTTGTGACTTGTGTGGATATTTTGGGTTGAATCATCTAAATTATCATTAGTCTACCGTCTTGAATTTTGCAAAATATGTATTCTCATATGTCAATCTCCTCACTCGAGAAGTTGGAAAACATCTCAAGTAGTAAATGTAAAAGTAAATTAAACCCCTAGAGGTATGTATTGGCAAATTAATCAAATGCATTTTTCATGTATATGATTTGGTGTATAATTAATCAGTATTGCTTAATCGTTCAATATATCTCTTGCTATAGTAAACATTTTTGTATATCAAAGAAAAAATATGAATTATGAGCCCTATGGTTAAATAATGATGATGAATGGTCTTTTTTGATCGGCTTACTGACGATGGAATCGTTGATTCCGACATACGTATGTGGTTTTTGGCAGGTGAGCGAAACAAGGGTCCCTGGCGTTGGAGTAATTCCCCCTAAACTTTAACACTAAATAAGTGTGAGTACTTTCCTTTTTAAAATATCTTTTATGGTTAATTAAGAGGTTTCTCCATTCTTCATCATTTTTGTGTATTGTGTAACGCTACGATTAAACACGCATTTTATACGCAAATAATTCTTTTCTAAGCTATTGTTCGTAGAAAATACATTTTTTTTCATTTTAGTTTACGAGAATAAATACTTTTTGCCGGGAGTTATCTTTTTTTTTACTCTTGAAATTCATTTGTCACGTTTTCGTATTAGCAAGTGTAGTATTGTCCTTGGGAACAAAATTATTATATAGGCGACCTATTTTTCGTGTAGTAAAACGACGTTTTAGCTGTAACACCCGTAGCAATTCAAGCTTCAACTGTTGTTCCTGGAATTCTCTTGCGATTATCAGTCTTTATTAACCGTGTTTTCGGAACCACGGAAGATATTTGTGTAGGCTTTGTGTTACACTTAACCACGGATTTCGTTGGCTGTCTATTTTCAACCACTTGGCGGGCTACCAGCCGCCTGTGAGTGACGTATGGGGACCAGCATCAAAATTTCCGATCGCGAAACAGAAGTGCCGTTGGTGTTATTTTTACGAATTAGAGAATATCTTTTACCGCTTATTAATCGAGCTGTTTTTTCTCTCGATTCTTCGACGCGAGAGTAATTCTTTTTTTTTTACGGTACTCCCTCATTTTCAAAGAGGGACCATTTGAAGCTTGGTTTGTAGTACCGTCAGATTGCTTTATAGCGTGTGGCTGCGGACCGGGAAATATTACACAAAAAGTACCTTATAATAAAAATAATTACTTATTTAGCATAACTCTTAATTACGTTGCCAACTTTCTTTAAAAATATTCGTTCTTTCGCTAAACGAAAATTTTTATCGCCGTTTCATTTGAAAGACTAGATCTAAACTAAAAAGGGTTCAACGCATTCTATACAAGATTGCATTTAAATTAAATGAAAATTTTCTGCAGATAAGGATGCAAATGCACTGCCTTTTACGAGCAATGAAAGCGTCTATTAGGGGTCCTACAATGCAGCGACGCGTCTTTGAAAGGGGAACGAAACGTCGACCGCGGACGGTTTCTTGAAAATCGAAGGAAAACAAATGGTTTCTTGAAACATTAGAGGGGAAAACCCTGTGTATCTCCACCTTTTGCCTCAACCTATCTCAACAATGGTCAGTAGTTATCAACAGTCAGTAATTAGATGCTCAATATTATTTTTTGGCAGAAAAATAAAAATGACAAAAAATGTTTCGTGAGAGCCATTAAGTATTGAAAACAAGGTAACGCCGAACTGTAATGCGTTGAAGTAGTTCCACACACACATATATATACATACATACATATATATATATATATATCAGGGTTGGCCAAACCGCGGCTTGCGAGGCACATGCGGCTCTTTTAACTTAGAATATGACTCTTTTAAATTTCTATTCTGAGGCATGTCAACGTTTTTAACTACGTGCATACCACAGTGTGACTTGAGACGTGCTGGAAATACCTTAAGGACATGCATTATATCATAATTGCTTTGAATAGAGATTACGTATTACTATTTGTATATTAACGAGCGCAAAATGTGTGTCATGCGGCTCTGAAACTTCTGAAGATTATCGTATGCTGCGCCTCCTGGAGTAAATCAGTTATATACGACGGGGATAAATAAATTGTATAGAAATCCGAAAAGTACATTATTGTGAAGTACGTTATGCAGTATATCTATTTGATATCCAGTTGATTTATTGCCACGTAAGTTTTATTCCGTTGGATTTGACTACATTTTTTTCCTTAGAGGGAAAAGCCGCAATAAAATGCCTTCTTTTGAGATAAGAGAGTTCAATTTTCGATTGTCTTTGTTCCTATGCTTTTGCACGAATACTACTTTGATTTGAACTTTTGATTTTTGCGGATTTCATAAGTTATTACTCTTAATTGTGGAATGATGTCTTTTTACGTATAGTTTAGGTTGTAAATTTGCCTCCAGTTTACGGTTGTACGAGTCGTAGTTGCGATTTTGATTGTCTGTATTTGCGAGTTGCGGTTTTTCCGGAGTTATTTATATTTTTAACAGGTAACATATTTATTTTTGTCTTCAGTAAATATAAGTGATATATCAGAAATAACCCTCTTATTTATTTATGGAAGGGGCGACATCTGTCTCAATCTCGTCTGGACTAGGTCTTTATTTATGTGTCTAATAATAACCTTAATTATGAAAACTAAGATTGATGGCTGGTGCGAAAGTCTGTACCGGATTGCTGAAAATTATTTTTGCGAAGATTTTAGTATTTTTTGCAATTAAATTTCCCAGCTGACTTGAAAAAAGAATACTACCGAAATTGCGTAATTTATGAGGTTCAATCTAGTTCGGGCTGAAAAAATTCTACGTAGCCTTGTTATTTCATTTTGTAGTTTCCAGTAGCGCCTTAAAAATTAATTGCGCGTGGTTAAAGTAAAATTTCTGGAAATGTTTAATTGATCCATTCATGTGTAAATAGATAAGTTGGTGAGAATTTTAAGGCAGACTATTTCTGGGGATTTTTAAAGGTAGCTGCTTTTGATTGTATGCGAAAAATTATAATTACAAATAAACTAAATAAATTTCATTTTCCACTGCTACTAAAATTCTTAACTAGTCAATTTATTGCGTCACATTTACAATTAAAATATTCACGTTTATGCTGAATTCACTTTTGTACGAAATGAATATCTTAGTTATAAAATACTGATACTGTCCATAGAGTACGTTTTTGTAAGTTAAATGTGATATTCTTATACTGTTCTCATTCGCGTAAGACATTTTCTGGGCGATATCGAATGAGACCAATATTAATTTTTTGGTTGTACTTGTTATTCGATGTTTATAATGAATCCCCAACAATTTTAATGCAAATATTTAGTAGCTTTGTTTATTTTTGTTTTTGATCTTAATTTAAAGATCTTAATAATAAATATGAGATTTATCACTTTTCTACGTAATTTGGAAAATTTATTCTTGTATTTTCGTTTTATTCGGGTTGGAACATTATGCATTCTCGAATATTTTTTTCGAACCGCTCAAAACCTCCATAGCGAGACATTTGACGTTATCAGTCAGTTTTCAGTTTGATATGATTTTTTTATAGAATTCTGAAAGAAAGCTGGTTTTTAACGGCAACATATACACTTCGACCGATTAAAATTGTTATCCTAGGATTGTTGTAAATAAATCGTTTATTGTCGTGATAATTACTAGTGCCAATTAATTGCCTTAACATCGCAACCAGCCCCCTCCTCCTCCCTTAGGTATTCCCCAAACCTCCAAACCCGTAGTCTCTTAACCCCCCTCTCACCCTTCTACACCCCATTTCCCCTAAAACCTCACACCCTTTCCTTCCCTTACACCCTTCTTTCTTCCCTCATCTTTTTTTCCCTCTCGTCCTTCCAGCCCTACTTTCCTCTCCACACCTCCCTACCCGACTCGCCCCTCCCACTCCTTACCCCTATCTGCCTCAGAACCGGTGAACGGACTATATGTTTTGTACGTCAACTGAGGGGGTCGGTGGTGAGAGGTGCCGTAGCTCGCTTTGCCCATCACGCATCCAATGGAAGCGGTGGTCGCCGTGGGTTGTTGGATTGAGTCATCGCTTGCGTTTAGCACACGAGGAGCAGAGGAGTGTATATGCCGGCGTGGATTGGAGGGAGAGAGGGCAGGAGGAGGAAAAAAGGAAAGAGGTGGTGGTTGGTGGAGAGAGAGAGAGAGAGGCGTGGGAGGGAGTGGAGGATGCAAAAGAAGAAATAGTCCTAGAGATGCCTAAATAGCTTGGAGCGCTCGAGGCTTGCCGCTTAAGGCGAAGTAAAATTTGAGATAAAGGTCGAAAAGAAAAAAGAGGGTTGCCCTATAGATATTTTTCAAAAAGGCGGAGGAATTTGACGCGCGTGGGACGTCGTTATAATTCCATCACCCTGCTTATTATCTTTTGTCTCCATGCACGCCACTCCTTCTACCCCTCGTTTTCTCCTTTCTGCCTCTTTCCCCATCTGCACGTCTTTCCCCACCTACAAACTCTTCCCTCTGCCACCTCCCAAAGGTACCCACTCCCAATCTGCTTCCCCTCTTCCATCCTGCTTCCACCTCCCAATCTGCTTCCCCCTTCCAATCTGATTCACCCTCCCAACCTCTTTCCCCCTACCAACCTGATTCCCGCCTCCCAGCCTGATTCCCCCCCCCCATACTGATTCCCCCCTCCCAACCTGTTTCCCCCTCCCAACCTGATTCCTCGCTCACTACCTGATTCCCCGCTCACAAAATCTGATTTCCCGCTCACAAAATCTGATTCCCCGCCCACAAAACCTGATTCCCCGCTCAAAAAACCTGATTCCCCGCCCGCAAACCCTGATTCCCCGCCCGCAAAACCTGATTCCCTGCTCACCAAAAGCTGATTCCCCTCTCACAAAACGTGATTCTCCGCTCACAAAACTTGATTCCCCTCTCATAAAACCTGATTCTCCGCTCACGAAACCTTATTTCCCTTCTCCCAACCACTTTTCCCATCCCTACAACTTTTCCCCTCCCTGCCATTTTTCCACTCCCTACCATTTTTCCACTCCCAACCACTTTTCCCCTCCCAACCACTTTTCCCATCCCACCCACTTTTCCCATCCCAACTACTTTTCCCCTCCCAACCACTTTTCCCCTCCCAACCACTTCCCCCCTCCCAACCACTTCCCCCCTCCCAACCACTTCCCCCCTCCCAACCATTTTCCCCTCCCAACCACTTCCTCTCCCAACCATTTTCCCCTCCCAACCATTTTCCCCTCCCAACCACTTTTCCCCTCCCAAAAACTTTTCCCCTCCCACCCACTTTTTCCCTCCCAACCACTTTTTCCCTCCACGACTTCCCCTCCCAACCACTCTTACCCTCCCAACCACTCTTCCCCTCTTAACCACTCTTCCCCTCTTAACCACTTTTCCCCTCTTAACCACTCTTCTCCTCTTAACCACATTTCCTCTCTTAACCACTTTTCTCCTCTTAATCACTTTTTCCCTCTTAATCACTTTTCCTTCTTAATCACTTTTCCTTCTTAATCACTTTTCCCCTCTTAATCGCTTTTCCCCTCTTAATCACTTTTCCCCTCTTAATCACTTTTCCCCTCTATCACTTTTACCCTCTTAATCACTTTCACCCTCTTAATCACTTTTACCCTCCTAACCAATTCCCTCCTAACCAATTCCCCCCCAACCACTTTTCCTCTCAACCTTTTTTCTTCCTCTCAACCTCTTTCTACCCTCTACCTCCACCTAAACATCTCCCCTCCCAGCATATTTCCCTCTCCCAAAGGCATTCCCCATTCCCAACCCCTCTTTTCCCCCACCTAACCTCTTCCCAACTCCCTTAATCTTTCTCCCCCCCCAAACCTCATACCCCCTCCCAACGTCTTTTCATATTCCCCTAACTTCTTTTCCACTCTGAATCTCTTTTCACCCTCTCGAGCTCTCCCCCCTCCGCAACGTCTTCTCTTCCACTCCCAAACTTTCCGTCTCCCCTCCCATGTCTTATCTCCAAACCTCTCCCTCCTTCCCAAACTTTCCACTTCCCAGCACCTCTCCCCCGCCACCCATTCCCTCTCAACCCTTCTTCCCCCATCCCCTTCATCCCCCATCTCAACTCCCCTTTCCATATCCCCTCCATCCCCCATCTCAACTCCCCTTTCCATATCCCCTCCATCCCCCATCTCAACTCCCCTTTCCATATCCCCCCATCTCAACTCCCCTTTCCATATCCCCCCATCCCCCATATCAAGTCCCCTTTCCACATCCCCTCCATTCCTCATCTCAACTCCCCTTCCCCCATCCCACTCCTTCCCCATCTCAACTCTTTCCCTTCTCTATCCATCCCCCTCTCTACCCCTTCCCTCTCTACCCCTTCCCTCTCTACATCTTCCCCCTATCTACACCTTCCCCCTCTCTACCCCTTCCCCCTGTATACATCTTCCCCCTCTCTACTTTCCCCTTCCCCATCTTCCAACCCTTTCCCCTCTTTTAACTATTTCCCCTCATTCAACCCTTTCCGTTCTTTCAACACTTCCCCCCCTTTTCTACCTTTTCCCCCGTTTTTCAATGATTTCCCCTCATTACACCCTTTCCCCCTCTCAACCCCTCTCCCGCCAAGCCAATTTCTCCCTTCTAAATCACTTTCCCCCTCCCAACGTCTTTTACCTTCCCTCATTTTTAACTCCCCCCCACACGAATTATACCTACATCCAGGGCCACCGAGAGGGTGGGGATACCGGGGCAAAATCTCCGGGGCCCGGGCCTCTGAGGGGCCCGGTATTAGGATCTGTCATAAGGTTTTCCTATATGCGGGTGCAACCAATACCGACGGGCGGCGTTTTCTTCATTTTCCATTTCTCAGATTTGGATTTGGGTTTTCCCAACTCTACCCACTGCTTTTTTATCACCCCTTAGCACCCCGAAACTCCTCCCCACTACTCTTATTTTTTCCCCTCCGGGAAATTCCGTCTTTGTGGCCGGGATCCGGACCCAGAAGCACTCGGAGTGTCGTCCTACGGTCAGTTCTAAAGAACAATACTGTTTACTCCCAATTGTTTAGAGATGAGAAACTAAATTTTATTCGTTGAATCGTACAATTACGAAATAGCTACCATTCAATAACAAACTTAATGTTACGCTATTATAATATACAACTAAATTTATACGTAGATATTATGAAGGAAAAAAGTTACGGTGTTGGTAAAAAAATCAGGAATCTAGAAAAATGCCTGGAACGCAAAAACAGAACGATGATGATGGGAAACTCTCCTTATATTATGTTATACGTATGGCCCCTAGAAATGTAAATTTTATGAGAATTCATTAGTTAAAGTACTATAGGGGCATCTGGCGATCGGTATTCATTCATACTAAGATCTACTCTCACGTAATTCGTACTTTTGGACTCTGTTGCAGCGCAAGATGTGCAGCTACTTAAAAATGTCACGGGGGACCTCACAATGCATAGTGTAGGAAATTCTGATTCAAATGTAGTCTTCTGTTATGACAAGTACCGATTTTTTTACGCGTTGCTTTTTTGGTAATAAAATACATTTTAGATGTTAATTTGGAAAACCAAATTTAAAAACCATGACATGTAATTTCGCAAAAAATTTAGTGATGAAAAACCTACACTTATTGACGGCAATTAAATTTGGTCGAATATTTGATTTTTACAAATTCGCTGTTTATCGAAATTAATCGAATCATACCAAGTCTAATTATGATGTGATGCATACGAGTATATATAGTACCAACATATATTTTACATGTGATTTTGATAAAAAAATTTAATTGGATGGAATTTGACAAATTCTGTAGAGAAGGGGGGAGTCGGCCGTACTGGGCCTGCCGAGGGGTCACGTTCCCTTTTTGAACTTAAAACAGAGAAAAGGGGCCCGTCAATGGTATTTGCCCCCCCAGGGTCAGCACTGGCTCTCGGCCGCCCTGGCTACATCCTATCTCCTCTCTTCTATTTCCTCACTCTCTTTCGCCTTACCTATTTTCTTCTCTCAGTTTTTACGTTGACACAAATGGAAATGCGACTGTATTATGAAGAATTTAATGCCCATCTGTTAATAAATGATTGGAAAATTTGGTCCTTCTTCTCTTATACAATTATTGTCGTAAGGTTTTTTAAGGAATAATTCTATTCCATTTGCATAGGGGCAGCTTGGGGGTACACATATTTCTTTCATAAGGATATGTTTTGTGCTATCAAAGAATAGTGTTTCGCGAGTACTTTGCAATGATCAATTGTGGGGATTCGAATGCTACCCTCTAGGTCTAATTTTGGTATCATTTCAGTTGGACATGCTCCGAGGTTCAGAGAAATTTCTTACAAAATCTAGTCAAATCATGGTGAGGAGAACGTATATGAAATAAAATCATTTTATTTTTTGTAGTATACTTTTGAGATTGTTTTCATAATTGCTACAAAAGTTGTGGTTACTGAAAAAATGCTCGAACTCCCAGGAGAAATATCAGTGCTTAAAGAATTAAACGCTATTTTTAGCTGTTTTAGAATTGCGGAACAATTGGGTGTTTCGTGGGAACTGTACTTTTATTATTAATCTACCTGTAGCTTTCCCGCCAGTTGTTTTGTGTTAGCTTGTCTTGAAAGGGTTAAAATTTTCTTGTTTTTAGCGTTTATATTTCATTTTATCTGTTTATTTTAATTCAGATGACTTTTTAACTTAATTTAAACAAGCAGATTTTCATTTTACGAGAATCTTCATGGAAATCATACCTTTTAAGCCACTTATCCACATAACATCTTGTTAAATAAATATACAAATAAGTGCATTTGTCAGAAAAATAAGCAGTTTTATATTTTAAAATTGCTAGCCTTTTTCGCTTTCCGTTCTATCGCAACTCGCAACCGTTTTGTTGTATTTAATTGCGCTTTACCATTCTTGAAATAATTTCAGTGACCTGAAATTATTCGTGTTTAATCACGGTAAATTGTATCTATATCTTTTTCGTAGATTGTCATGAACTAACTGGCTTTCACTGTGGATGTTGCCATTTTTAGCACTGCCCTCATTGGGTAGTCCTTGGGTGCAGTAGTATTCTCCGTAGTTGATTTTACGCAGATTTATCCAGTTATCGTTATAATTCGCATAATTTCCAGATGTCCCCTATTTACCAATTTTTAATCATGTAAACAATGATAATAATAATCAACTAAATGTTGACACATTCCTGTCAAGCCCTAGGAAATAACAACTTTCAGGAAAGCTCAAAGTATGTCTAATGCTCTCTTTCTTCCAAAAACTAGAGTTTGTGTCGTACTTCCTCAATTATTTAAATGAAAAACGTTTACTCGAACGTGTAATGTAAATATCCTGTATTACTTGACTATATTAGAGCGCCCGTAATTCTTTCCATTAGTTGTCATCAATCCATTAATATTATCCGTTGATTTCACTTCAGCCCGATCAATGCCTTTTATGTCCACCTGTGATTTATTTCCTTTATTCAATAATCGTTTAATCCTTCGGAGTCGTTCGTGTAATTTCGAATCGCTCCTTATTCCTTATGGTTCATTATTAGCTTCTATTGTTCCATGTATTATCTCTGTTTTTTATGTCTGCATCTCTTTGTTCTTTTTAAAATCAATTTTCCTTACATCGCACGCCGATTTCCGCTTTCCATCGGGTTGGTTTGATATTTCGCGTCGCCTCTAATTCCTTGCGGATTAATTAATTATTGTCTATTGTTCTAAGGATTACCTTCCCATTTTTGTACCTGAAACTCCTAGTTCTCTTTTTAATCAATTTCAATACCATTGCATGGCGTTTTCTAATTACGATTTCTTCTCAACTGAGATTTTTTCCGAATCGTTTTCTTTTATTGCCTCTAATTGCGTTCTGCAGTAGTCGTAGCCCGACCTGAGCTTTCTTTCTCTCCCTCTTGCTACAGGAGAGGTGGAGACAGTACCGAATAGCATACATACAATAAGGGGTCAAAGGAAAGGATATGTTGTGCAAGATGTGGCAGCGTTGCTGTTCAGTGATTTGTCGTAGCCCTTTGCGGTAGCTCTCCTATTCCTATTTTTTTTCTTGGTCGTCAGAGCTCATGTTGTACTTCGTCTGCTAAAATATGTTCCTGCACCTACGCCTTTTCTTTCTTCGCCTTTTTCTGATCTCTCGAATCTCAAATTTCCTTGTTTCTCTGTCAATTTTCTGTTTATGCATTCATACCGTTCTCATTTTCCACCCCAAAAACTTCCTTTTATAATTTTTAATCGAGGCGACGGTAGCTCTCTGAATTGCTCAGCTTGCTAAACATAGTTGGTCGAAACTTTCCTTCCTTCCCCACTTTCCGAATTCCCTTCGATTTTCCGCATTCTTACGCGTGTTAAAAGTGTTGATATTATCGGAAAACTGGCGCTTGTATATTTGTCTCAAAAGCCGATTTCTTGGACTAGGAAAAATAAATGTTTTAACACGGAAACGTTTTTCCTTGAGAAGGGTTAGGGTTACCTTTTTCCCTAAATGATTTTTTTTTGCTGTAACTCGGGTATTTTTCTTATTTAAGTCTACAGTAAAAATGAATTATATTGCTATTTCCACCTAAAATGTTGCCCAAGACCGAATCCTTAAGATTTCTTACGGATTAGAGAGACCACAGATGAAGAGATGAATTTTAAGGAAACTTGGAGAGGAATGGTGTGTGCGAGAGAGAGAGAGAGGGCGAGAGAGAGAGGAATAAGTTGAGAACTTAACAGGAAGAAGCAGGCTCTAGGAAACGAGCTGGAAGGTTCTTTGGCGGAGAACACATGTTGAGGAATGGAACCGACTTGCAACACAAAGTCAAGTAAAATGACGGTGAATGGGTAGGCGTTGTGAGGGAGGGGGAAAATGGGAGAAAGGGGTGAGAGGACTGGGGATGCTAACATTGTGGAGGAGAAAAAGGAATGCGCGGAGTCGAAGGATGAAAAAAAAACACACACTAGTCTTGTCTCTCACGACTCCAGAAGTCTTGGCGTTAAATCCGCTGGAGAGGCTTTTAAGTTTAGAAATACGCGGGGACGATGTTTTTCACGATAAATCTTTCCATCGTTACACTTAAAAAAGACGATTCATATCGCGTTGCCGTTTCTCGAATCTGTGATATTTGAAAAATACGTATTTAGTTTTGTATAGCTTGTTCGGAATATAAGGGTTAAGTTGGTCGTTGAGATGTATGGTATCTCGGAAAAAAGCCAGCTGGAAACCATGTTGAACTAGTGCGAAACCTTTACCAAGTGTCTCCGGCTGAGACCGTTGCCATATTTTTCGCATTCCTGCTTCCTTCATCATTTAGCGTCCTTGTAGGAGTTTGTGGTCATTTTCAATTTCCTTGCACTTACATTCCTCAGCCGTCCTGCATCGTTGACATTTATTTCGAAATCTTTGTATTTTGTCGCTCGTTGGCAGTTGTTCTGAACGTTTGGAATTTGTCTTATATTTGGGAGTAGCTGTATTTTTTCAGTCTCAGTTTTTCCTTCTGTATAATAAAACATTTATGGTGTTTTTTCATTATGTTATTCTTTTGTAGTATTTCGCTTTTCGGTAATGGTTGTGGTCAGATCCGCATTAAAGTCTTTGTAGACCCTGGGCACTCTCATTATCGTAGACCTCCATGACAGATATATAGATCAATATTTCCATGTGTATATATACTTCAACATTAGTAGATGTATTATTATTATGATAAGATGGTTTTATAAAGTAATTCAATTAAAGCAAATTATTAAGTTTGATTTAGCAGTTTTATTTTCTCATTTTTGACTCATACTCATAATATGATTTTTGGGGCCTAAAACTTTTTCGTAGACCCTGGGCACTGTGCCCATTGTTTTGGAAGATTTTCGTTACAAATATTGATAGAACTTAGTATATAAAGGAAATTATGTACACTATATCTGTCATCTTGTAGCTCTAGATTATTTCCACATTACAATTTTCGTAATGCCTAGAGATGAAAATGGAAGCAGCCTTGTTTTGAAACGGTTTTAATTCCTTAAAGTACAGACCACATGTTTTTGTGCAATTGCGCCCAGAGGCATTTCTTATATAAATTCTAGAAGAATAACAACACCTCTGAATGTTAGATTTATATTTAAATTATTATCGATAAGGCTCATTATTTTTAGATGCCAGGAGAACGATTTTTCTCCTAATAAAACAGATGTGTAAAAAGTAAAAGCACTTAGTGCAGTTCTTATTTATCATTGTAAATTTTCATGAGTTTTCATCTGCAGATAATTCTTTTTATTTGTTCTATGTGTTATCCGGATTGGTGTAGCCCTTGTTATAACGATGTTGATTCGTCACCCATTCCCTGTCTCTAATTGAAGGTCTTTTCTATTTATTAGCATTTAAACTTCTATAACTCGTACTTCAAAGGTAGACAAAAAAAATCCTGAATTATGGAACTTAATTTTTGAGTATATTGAAGCCGAGGGGAAGAAGTCGTAAGAGTTGTAAACAAATTCGTGCTTTGGAAAAATAGTAGTTTCGAAAATCGATTCGTAAACGGTCGACTTATTTGAGCACCACTGCATATCGTCCCTCAAAGTTAATCCGTTAGGTCTTTTGAAGTTCCATCTGCCAAGTCACGTGATACGTAGTATTTTTGTTTTTCTCGGAAATTTTCCGACTTTTATAAATGCGTTTTGTTTTTCTTGAAATTATGGACGTCAAATTGCAATGCCTTGATGAAGTAATTGTATTGTTGGCTTCGTTTTTCTCTACACTCGGTAATTTCCTCTGCTGTGCGACCTTTCTGCGTCCTCCAGCTTTTTAAGGATGCGTCGCATGGTTTTAGTACTCATTGTTCGCATCTCATTTTCAAGTTCGCATGAGTGGGTTTACGCTAATAGAGAAAGAAGTTTCCTTATGACACGTTATTGAAGTGTGTATTTTTGTCACTTCATTTCTCCGTTTGTGTTAATCTCTTCGATAAACAAGCCGCCTGTGACGGTTCGCTGGTCTGAGTATACGTGTGATCATCTCCCGTCTCGTTAAATATTACGCTGGTGCTAATCCAAAAGTCGTGCGCGTCAAACAGGCACACAAATGTCGAATAAAATTTACCGTTGGGATATATTTTACCTGGTCTAAATGCGCCCAAATTTTATCCGTTATATTTCTCGCCGAGTCGTCAGGTTGCAATTTTAGATGTGCGTAGCGAGGAAATGTATGCCTATTTATGCGTGGCTTATGGAGGTAATTAAATATGTATATTTAATGTTATGCATAAAATACAAATGTGCACACCACATGCTCCTTATTGCTCTATGATAGCTACTGCGTGACTCTAAATACGGAAACGCTGAAAGAATAATACTTTGAAAAAACTCGCTACTTACATTACTTTTATTTAATCTGGCTTACCTCTCAATTTGACATTCGTAACGTTTTCGACTTCACTTTTAATGATATTGTAATATTATTTGCGATAGTATAATTGCTTTTTAAACTCTGCCATTGTAGTTTACAAATGTATGGATCTCTGATTCTTAGAAAAAATGTTTAAACATTTTACTATAAAGGTTTTCGAATAAAATATTTCTTTCTATACTCACGTTTTTGGAAGTCTGACCAGTTTGAGAAGAAATGGCCACCCTATATTTACCGTTACAAATCTATTCACGTAGTTAATTCTATGGGTTAGAGATATTTTTGGTCGTATTTAGTATCAAGGATATAAAACAATAGGCAAAAACGACGTATTTGAATCGTATTACCCAATTATTGCTGCCAATTTACTGGAAGAAATTTTTTGCTTCAATTTGTAAAACTTACGTCCAATTTATATCGCGCTTAATGTTTCCGTTTATCCTTATTACTTATACATTTTCACACTAGGGAATTTTTGTCTTAATACAGTAAACTCTCGATTTGCTGGATGTATAGGTACCCGAGTCTATTCCGGTTAATCGATATGCCTATTTAGACGTAGTGCTCAGATTAAGAAACTAAGCAAATATTCAGCTAATAAAGAAAATTCCGTAAGAAGAAGAAGTTAACAGTCAGGTCAGGTCAAGTAATACTGTACTACGTATTATTATTAGGTGGCGGACAATACCATACACTTGTGCATATGTATGTACGTACGTAACTCAGTATAAAAAAACTTCCAAGTTCAAAAAATTCTAGTCGATAGAAATTCTAGTTGTTCGATATCCGGATAATCGGAAGTTTACTGTATTTTTATTGGCCTTCGGCTATTACATATTTCTTTTTTCGGTTTTATAATGTCTTCTCCATTGCGTACCTTTAAAATTTCTTTCTCTTTTTACCTCTGTATGTATTTATACTATTCGGTATATTTTATCGAAATTTCAATCTTTAGTTATTTGCCATGTCTCCACGATTTGTCCGAAATTTTCGTGGTTCACATCGTAAATTTCCGATTATCTTCTTTTATATTATTTATTTCAATTAGAGTCGTCAAAAATCTTTGAATCTTTAATGCATTAATTTTTCCTACGCTTCTTGGCACAACAAACGTTTTCTTCTATATTTTTCCTCATATTTTTGTTAATTTTGACGATTGGCTATGATTGATATGCTTACTATTCGTTTGCCAGTATAATTCGAAGCAGTTTGTTGATTGAGTCTTCAGTTTCCTTAGTGCATGTTGAGAGTCGCATTTTAGTCACCGTGTACTTTATTTTTATTACCGTGCGCTGATAGATGCCTCCTTTACTGCTGCAGATCTTTAATTTTGTACTCCTTATAGTCAACTCAGTCTTTATTGACATAGGATGTATAAGGAGGTCCGTTTAAATGGTGATATCTGTGTCAAAGAGAAGTAAACTCATATTATGAAAACGCGGTAACCTTTTATAGATTTAACTCAGATCGTGGCTATTCATTTTAATCGATCGCCTTATTTCGTGATTGGGGATAAAGAGTTTCGTCAGCACTTTAGTTTTCTACGTGTTAAAGTCCTTATATCTTAAAATTTTCGAACTTCAGATTTTCATTTAGGGATTCGACCTGGTTTCTGTTGTCAAGCAGTCAGAGTTGTACTCGTCAATTTTCTTGAATAATCCATATACATGAGTCCATTAGTATCATTTATCGTTAAACAGTTTTTCAGAATACTTTTTTTGGGTTAATTAATTTTGTTCGTCTTGATTAGCCCGTTTCTCCCTTAATCAGCAATCCCTCTCATTAATTATTTGAATCTATTGCAGAATCCGACCTCGATTTCTTTTCATTTTCTGCCCTTCCTAGACAAATATGTATAGAACAAACTGTTGTAATGGGCCATTTTGCCTTCTGAATTGTCATGGTTATTCAAGAGTTTGTGATGTGAGAGGAATGATGCTTTAAGACAGGTCAGCAAACCACTGACCACGAGAGCGCTTCATGCGATTTGTTGCAAAATTGATCGGTAAAATTAAACATAGACAATTTCGTACTTTTCAGCAAAATTATGGTCTCAGAATATTTTCTGATAAAGTTTTAACGCTAGCAAATTATTTAGACTGGATTTTCGTTACTGTGGGACCACATAATCTTTAGGTAACGTACGATGTAAACTCTCATCCGGCCCGCCAAAGCTCTCGTGAATTATAAAAAAACTGCAAACGTGGCTCGCCATGCAGAAAAGGTTGCCAACCCCTTGTTTAAAATAACAGCAAACATACCTGTTGATGAAAACGGGAAGAATTTTTACTAGGCGTTAAAATGTTGTTTTTTCATCATTCCGACCATTGAATGACACATTATTGGTAAAAAGGGTAGCTTACTTGTTACATCGTTTAAATGTATAAGTATGCATGATAGTAGAGTTAATTTTTTTGTTTTGACAGTTTTTACATGAAAAATCAGGTTGGTTATCCTAGAGATAGATGTATCGTACATTACATATATTGTTCTTATAACTAGGGAAACGTAGTTGGAATTTGTGCAAGAAATTTTTTAACTTAACAAGAGGGCATGCGCAATCAGTAATGCACGAACACACTAATTTCTAATGCATTGGATTTATTTTGTTTTTGTATTAGGTTTGTTTTTTTTACCTAGGTGTTTTATTTGAAAAAAAAACGTTGGTAATTTGTGTCCGATTTTGTTTGAATTCACCTTAAAAATTTTCGTTTCAAGCAATTGTGAAACGACATTACGCTTAGTCTGTGTTATTTTTGATGTTTTTTTAAATGATATTTTGTTCACACAGATGGAATCTCCCTGATTGACTATTATAGAAGGATAGAAAATGTCTGGCGACACCCCGTTAAATTCAACAATGACGATAGATAAACATGGCTGACCGCTCCAATTTCTTCATCATGCAGCTGTTTCACGAGATGAAGCAGAGATTTCCAGCCATTCCTGACAGAGTCGTCAGTGAGTGTATTAGACAGGTAATAGTTACAGGGGAAAAAGTTGGAATGTTAATTAACAGACGAAATGTTTTCATTTACTTCTTCCTCTCTCAATCTCTTTCTCTATCTCTCCTCTTACGTTAGGCGCTAATGACAATACTGTCGTCGCGCCCATAAACATCACACCAACCTTCTTCTCTGTGTTTCTTCAGTCGTGTGTTTTTGTTTACTGCATTAGGTTCTTTCGAGAGTTTCCACTGGTTTTGTTATTTTAATCAACTGCTATTAGGTATATTTCTTTAGTCGATCGAAATTCGTCTATGTCTGGTAAATGGAATTTATGTTTTAATCCACCTTTAGGCTCTTCATCTTTGATGTCTTTACGGTACTTTAAACTTCGATTGTTATTTTCTGAAGATTGTAACTGCTTACGCCAAATGGCGTTAAAAGTGATGCAACGTGAGTTCACATAAGATCATTTTTCACCTTGGGAGTATGTCAGGGCGAAGGCTTCAATCTCATCATTTCATTTCTTGATTACCCGGTAGACTTTTGGAAGCACGTTCTTTGACATAACTACGAACATCCTTTAATATTTAAGTATTAGAAAATAACTTTCGGTAATGTTTATTGGGCGATTGTATTGAAGTTTTTGATGGGTTTGTTTAACGATGTGCGGATTTTACGGAAACGAAGGCGCGTCGACATTTTTAAGTAATCAAATTCGCCAGATTAATATTATGTTTCTTATATTATTTTTCCGTAAAAAAATACGAAAACCTAATTTTAAAAATTAAGCTTATGAACTTTAGGTCCGTGTCTTAATTTTCTTGTCTCTCTAGAATAATATAAACTCTACATATACTTCATTTCATTACCGAGTTAAAAAGTATTATTTATTATCCAATTATCGGGTCATCGCTAGAGACAGTGGAGATTAGGGCTGTGTTTCTCAACCATCGGGTTGTGTAAAACTTCTCTATAGGTAGGTTAAAACAAAACAAGGATATTTGTATTGCAAAGCTATTTACCGAACTCTATCTGAAATGTTAGGTGATAAAATATAGAAATCACGTTTTATAGAACATTTTGGTAGTAAGTAATGTAAATCAAGAGCAAATTAATTCAAACCCAGCTCGTGGTAAGCCAGCAGAAATGAGACAGCTGTATGATGCATTCGCAATGTTATCATTTGTCTGTTTAGGAGCATAAGAACGTTTTACACATTTTAATTCTTATGATCAGAAGTAATTAATGAGGTGGACGGTACTTTATATATATTTATTAATTTTTTACCTTTTTAAATTCCCCATACAGTATTGTATGAATGGAGACTATCTTTTTTGAGGAATGTAATATAAATACCGAGGAGGATTCTTGTAGAACGAAAAAATACTTAGAAATAAGTAACAGCGAATAATCCATCGATCTGAAGTTTATATTTTTAATTACCCGGCAAAGTTACTCATTGGTTACAACTCAGCTCGTAACGCTTTTGTGTCACTTTTGGATCTTTCATAGTGAACTGTTTCTATTCTTAGTCGTTCCACTTGCTTCTTTCTTTAACAATCAAGTTACTCTTACTCTGTTGAAGGAATTTTCTCTCGCATTAATATTTTGTTACTCTTTGTCGTATGTTCTCCTCTATCATGTCTCGTATGTCCTAGGCAGCTATTTTATTTTAAATTTAAGGGAGAAATGGGGATCAATTTTGATAAGCCAAGATTAAGTGTGTTCGTGTTTTGTCGTTGTTAGTTGCTATTGAAATAAGTTATATTTTCAACGCCGTTTTAATTAGAAATCGGATAAGTCTGGGAAGATTATTATTGGTGTATCTTGTATTATTAGATTATAAAATTACTGCATATGTTGCCGCGTTTAATGATACCTAGAAAATTTTCACGTCATACAAGGTGTCTAGAAAGTTCCAGGACTGGGCGAATAACAAAAAAAAGAGCATTGCGAATAATGTATTTTTATCCCCTTCAAAACATGTGCGTCAGTAGGTCTATTCTTCGTGAAACTTCTGTACAATTTTTGAAAATTCATTTCAAACGCGTTCTTTGATATGGTCATATGAGGAAAACTAGTCCTGGAACTCTTTCGACACACCTTGTGCATTGACGAATTTTCCCACATACTTTCTGTTACAATTAAGTGTTACAAACTCTATATCGTTTTCTCCCTCACAGAACTTCAATGACAAGCAAATATGTGAGGCAGTGCTGACGGTGAAGAACCGTAACTATAGCCACAGACTGTTTCCTTCGCCTCACATGTCTAAAATGTTACCGGCCTCGCTAAACGAGGGAGTTTCTACTGTTGGTGCCATCGAAGCATCCGCGACCGAAAGTGAAACCGAATCTTCGAGGTGTGACGATGACACGTGCAACACTAGCGGTTCATCTGCCACGTCCGAGACGGAGGACAGCGAAGCGCGCAAAGTCGTCCGGAAAGTTAGAGATGTCGGGCGAGGTTCGATGGCAACGGCCTCGGCTCCGGCTCCTCAGAGGGCTACGGCTTCGTCGTCCACCACCGTCGAGGAAACGGACACTCACTGGAATAGGGCGAGGGAAAATTCTTGCGAAACGTATCAAGTCCCTCCCCCGAATTTCGGACCCCAGTTGTCGCAGGAAGGTTGCGGACGTGGGATCGGAGGTGGTTGTTGCTGTCGGCACGCAGAAGATATGGACTTCTTGAGACAGTTTGAAGATGGTGGAGGAAGGATAGTGAACGCGGGGGATAGGGTTCCCATTCGTCACATCGGTACGGGTGCTTCCGTTTTGCCTCAGTCTGATAACGACACGGTGATCGACGGTTTGGGTGATAGTGAATTTTTACGTGACAACTTCGGTGGTGTGGCGAAAGGCACCCCGGTGGCCAAGTATCCCCCGCGCGGTGGTGCCACACCGTCCATAAGTGTTAGTGTTCCTGGAGTACTTCCCCCTCCCTCCCACATGCCAAACCTCTCGGACCTCTCGACGCAAACCTCTAATCTAAATCTTTCGGCGCCCGGTTTTGATCCCGATTTTGAATGTTTCAACCAGATACCCGAGGAAAGAACGTCTCGGGAGATGGGTGACGCGGGTTTCGAACCTTCCAGGAACCGGATGCCCCATACGGAACCCCTCTCTTCCAATTACAAGTCCCCTTACACGTCCGACCCGAACATGGATTATGGGGAAAACGCTTTTGTGGACGAAGATTTTCAGTTTAATGTTAATTGTAGCCTGAGAACTACCGGGGTTAGTTCTCATTTCCTAGACGGCGAAGACGAGACGCGGAGGTACGACATAGGTGGTAAAGGACAAACTTCGACTTCGAGCACAGTGAAGGTTAGCACATCTTCACCAGTCTCATCGCCGAAGAATCGGAAAAATAATAACCCGCCGGGTCTTCAGCCTTCCCCCGTCTTCGCCGGCCAAAGTCGCTTTCAGGGTATGAAGGATCCCCCGCCGTCCATGGGGAGACCGATTACCCCAACCAGCTATCCGAATGCTTCAGCATCTTCTACGTCGTCTCAGCTCCTGGAGACGCCGCTGTCGTATACGACGGTGAACCTGAGAGTTAGACAGCCATCTTCGGATCCTCTCCCTCCCATCGACATCCGTTCGTCCGTGGGCGATTCGGGCCTCACTTACACGTCTGCGTCTTCCTACTACCCGCAGCAGTCTTTCCAATCCGAGCTACAAATTCGAATCGGAGGGAGTGCGGGGATTTCGAGTGGTTCCGGTTACGGTCCGATAATATCTTCCTGGAAATCTCAACCGCCTCAGCCTCAACCCCCGCCCCCTGCGCCGAGTGGGAAAAATCTCTCCCCAAATCCACCGTCACCCGCGTCCCAAATGCGTCCTCCGAACCAGGGCGGTAAGCTCCAAGTTCCCACGAACCGAAGTGGCGAGAAGCAACACAATTCGCCCCTGCCCACGAGGAGAGATCAACCCGAGAGGCCGCGCTCTCTGTACCGACCTCTGTCGCCCGGGATAGGAAGCAAAACTCCGCAGGCCTCTGGTTCACTGCCCGACGTCTCGAAGGCACGTTCTTTCGGTGTCGAGCACGATAGGAATTCGGGAGTTAGTGCGAGACAGGCGGGTGTACAACATCAGCCGGATCCGAGGGTTCGACCTAACGTTTCGGTACCTTCTTCACCCGCGTCTGGATTGCCTCCACCAGGACCCTCGTCGAGCGGCCACTCTCCAAAGGATAGGAACCGTGCCCCTGGGACTACTGCCCCTTCGCCCTCATCCATTGATCATCCCCGGTCAACGTGCCCGGATGTGTCTCGTTGCAAAGGTAAGGTTAAGTAACTGTTGTTAATTTTTTGTTTGTTTGACAACGTAACTGTGGTACGGGAACATCTCGCTAGTCTGGACTAATTGGGGGAGCCTGGATTAACCGAAAGTCCTGACTTTGCGAAATTTATAGACAAGAATGCATTAATGATAAACCTATAAAATCCAAACTGCGTACTTTATGTTAACTTCGTAATAATAAGTATACCGTATTTGCCCTACCTCAAGTGACCACCCTTGACAGAAGTTAATTTGACGAAAAATATTTATTTAGAAACAAATAAATTAAACTAGATTTTTGGAGTTGTTTTTTTTTAATTTTAAAAATTGTCGTAGCAATGTGCAGTCCATAGATGTGATGTAGTCACGATCACAGTTAGTGCTTTTTACGTATTTCTTTGTTCGCGGATATAATTCGAGCCCAAATGTTTCATTAAAAAAACAAAAAAACCGTCTTATAATCGGGTAAATATGGTACATTGACGGGTTTTGACGACTGTAATTTACAAACGCTACTACATTGCGTACTTTTCTTATATCTACTGCACCGTAGACTCAAATTAATTCCATTTATAAATTTTTAAACACCTTTTTGCCTATTTTTAAATTTTTCGTCCCAAACATTTTATTCCGAGCCACTAGCGAATATTGACATTTGTGTCTCATGCTAAACCTAGTCAGGGTTAACCGAGTCCGTAACCGCGGAGTCCAGATTAGCGAGGTTTTACTGTGTTTACTATTATTGCTCTAATACGAACCGACGCTTTCTTGCTAAATTATGATGTGAAAAAGTCTAACCTCGGCTAAAATTCAGATCGAAGGATTAAAAATGCGGTTAATCCCGAGGTTTCAAATTTCTATTAATGTCTATATATGGTTACAAAATAACTAAATTTAATTTGTTGCATATTAGTGTCAAATTTAATATTTGCAGTTTTCATGTTTAATTTGAGTAAATTTTGCTTGTTTAAATTATTTACATTCAAAATATGCCTCAATTTTACCTTTTTCTTGGAATTGAAAGAAAATTTCATTTAATCGACTTACGCTCGAGGCCAGTTTGTTTTCGTACAAATGTGGAAATTGCGTAATTTTCAGGCTATAATTCTATTGCTGATTGGATGCGGCGTTAATAGTGTCACATATTTTATATAATTATGGTACATAAATACCGCTAGTTTTTTTATGATGCTCGGTCACCAATCATCCGAAGTGCTAGTGCCAGTAGTTATACGGTTTATTTGATTAATTAGGGGTTTATTAGATGTATTCTTAACAAAAATTTCAGAAGCCTAAATAAATTTATTCGTGTAAAAATTACATCCGAAACGAGATAAGAAATAATAAAAAGAATCGAGTGTTTAAATACCCATGTTCGATTTTATGAAAACTCCTTCATTTCCGTAATTATTATAAAAAATGTTGTTCAGCCAGCGATCAGTTAACTTAAACGTTGTCGGCTCTGCACTTCTTTACCGCGAGACAATGATTTTTACTCGACCTGAATTTTATCCAAACCGGTTTGAAGTAATTAGTCATTTCATGATAACGCGATACGCATTCTGAAGGCCGTAGTAATTACTTGATCGGTAATAATAACAATCGGCCGGGTTACTAATTCACTCGTCAAGTTTTTTTTTCTGCACGCGAATTGCGTTGTGTTTGTTCATCTATTTCGTTGGCGTGTCTCATCAAAGTTCAGCGACGGAAATGTTAGATAAACGTATTCGATTAAATATCCGAGCAGCTCCACCGTTGAGCAATTCGTCGACGTTTTCATCCACGACAGATTTATATCGCAACAAGATTTTCCACGTTGCCTAGAAGTATTTATAGTATGCTCCCGCTATACGTCGGAGATGCGTCCTTAAAAACTGCCAAGTATAACTAAACGAAGTAAAGCGAAACCAATCTTCCAATAGACTTAATTGTAAAAGGAAGGGATACGTTGCTGGCTTACATTCTTCGACACATTTGTAGCATTTGCACCCAAAGCGCTACTTAAGGCATACTTTGTTAAAAATGAGCTAAGAAAATGAAATAAAATTAATAGATATAATAACACTCATTTTGGACGATTCTCAGGTTGAAAGTATAGCATAACATTGCGAATACGTACAGCAGGGGTTCCCAACGTGGTTCCCGCGGGTACCATGGCGCCCTCCGAGCAGGGGCGGCCCAAGGAATTTTGGCGCCCCGGGCAGCATAGCACTCCAGCGCCCCCCTCCGTAAATTTTTGTCGAGATATTTATAGAATAAAGGTTAATTTATTCATCGCTCTGTAAGACTTATTGATAATGAATAAATAAAAGGAATTTCATCGTGATTCACGATATAAATTGTTGTATAATATTTAATCACTTGCAAGTAATGCATAGATAGATGATCGGGATGGCACCCCCAACAATTAGGCGTCCCGGGCAGTCGCCCGGCTCGCCCGTACCTCGGGGCGGACCTGCCTCCGAGGTTCGCCGCGGCGCACGCCGAGGTTTGTTCTGCTGTCCTCATTAACACTTTGAGCTCTTGTGACCAACAGTGCTGAGGCTCCACAGTATGCTGGCAAAGTACCGATGTAATAAGACTTCATGACTCTGTCTAATAGAATTTACATAAAGTGTTTTTAAAGATTTATCTCGCAGTTTTTTTTCGCCAGAGCAAGGATACTGGTGCCCGCCGCTTTCGAATGCGCCCTTGCCCACATAATGGCTGGGAACCCCTAACGTACAGAATCATTGACTCATGTAGTGTGATAAAATGAAATTAAATAACATAAATAACAATATATGCGAAATTGAAAACACGGCTAAAAGGATATTTAATTTTAGTAATATTTAATTGATTGCGTTTATAAATGCGCGTTTGTCTCTTCATAAACGACCTGTATGCGAAGCGACACAACTGATAACGAACTTCATAAACAGCATAAATGCGAATCGACGTATGAAGAGGCGACGGTAATTACTACATCGACTCCGTTTACTATAGCGGAGGCATTTAATCTGCCATAAGCGAACTGCGAAACGTTAAAACTTCGAAAAATTCTAGGTAGCTTTGAGCGAATATTGTAATCAAACCGTCCATCCATGTCGTTTTTTTTAATAGGCTCGTACGAAACGTAGGATTGTTTATTTCCTGGAAATCATGTGACAGAAATGTGAGCTTATGTTTACCGTCTGTTGCAACGCGGTGATCGCTAGGATCGCCTAAGTAAAACTTCTTCTCCGTTTATAAAGTCTTATACGTGACGAGGATTTTATATTTATCGCGCCTCCTCTCTCTTTCTCTCCGCCACTTACAAATGGCGCGCCTCTTCTTTAACGCATCGCGCGGTTTTTTCTCTCTTTCCCTCTCCCTCTTTCTCTCCCCCTCCCGCGGCCCCCTCCCTACGGAGTCTTCGAAAGTTTTCGCCCCGTCTTGTCACGCGCTCCTCTTCCTTTCCCTTTCTAAATGAACTTGTTAAGATACTCTTAAACGGGATCTTCACGGATGGTCGCTTTCGTTGATGGGGTTACTGCACCCTATTCCTACTTCCATTCCTTTACCCATTTTTTTTAGTGGGAGAGACTAGTATGACTGAAGCCAATATCCCTTTAAGTCCCACTTAGGCGAAAGATAGTTAAAATATGTTGCGGGGCAGAGGGGGGGAGGGAGGGAAGGTGCTTAGAGGAAGGGGTGGGATATTGAGGGAGGCGAGAGGTAGAAACTCTCCTGTAAAGACTCCATAAACTGGCGTGGCGGTGGTAGAGAAGAGGGAGGGTTGGGGAGGGAGTGGCAGGGGGCAGAGGGGGAGGGGCGCTCGAGTGTGTGGGGAGGTGAGAGAAAAAGAGAGAGAAAGACTCGAGGAGTGGTTCGGGAGAGTTTCGGGGCGAGAAGGGGTCAAGGGGGGGGGGGGGGGGGGGCAGAGAGTCTCGAAATAACGCCCCCTTCCTCGCCATCCTCCCCTCCATCTTCCTCCCTAAGAGAGGGCTGATTTAAAGAGGGGTGGGATTTGTATTGGGAGTGTGCCAAATCGGTGGGTGGCGTACGAGGGCAAGGCGGCTCAGGGAGAACGGAAGTGCCGGGAGGGTAGGAAAAGAGCGAGAGAGGAGGAGGAGGAGGAGGAGGTCCGTTGGGAGTGGAGAGGGAGTGAGGGAGCCGGGGGAAGATGTGGAAGGTAGAATCGTGGCACCAGTGGTTTTGCGCAGAGATAAAAAAAAACGAAATGGCCTAAGTTCGCGTGTAGATTCGGTGATCGGTTTTGTTAGCCGAGTTTTTTTTTTCACCGTTTTCAATAGGTTTGGAGTGTAATTTTCCGGAGTTGAAAATCGACGGGATGTTGTAGCGCTCGTATAATATTTGTTATCCTGTAATGTAAAAAATGCCACAATTTCAATTTTGCGTCTCATCATTACGTGCGATTTTTGGGATTTATCGAGTAGGCTGAGTTTTTTAGCTTTCGAGGTTTTATTTAAGATGCGAAAGGTTGGTTTTCGCATCTTCAACCGAAATTATTGACATTTTCTAAATTTTGTATAGTGTTAAAATAGAGTATTCCGTTTCTTAACGTTGGGAAATCTACCAGATGCGCGGACGAAAAATGTATTATTTAACCCATATGCTCTTGTTCTTAGTCAAACGCTAAGCGAGCCTTTATCGCACAGGTTTAGCGCAATATAGCATCGCAAACGCGTAAAAATCCAGCAATTTATGACCTTCACAAGAGCTGCAAGTGTTATGCGAAAATCCCCGCGTAGACCATCAACCGGTATTCCGTTTCCGCGATTGCGCGAAAAAGAATAACTCTTATTTTTTTCTTTTTTCCGATGATGTTTCTATTAATGTGCAAAAACGGCGGATATACGTGGGCGAGAAGAAGAGGGGGGAAGGGAGAGTATTCCATACCCATCTGAGTCCAACCGCCTCTTTGAGACGTAATATTCGGGTTGTTAGGTAGTCGGGAGGACCCGCCGAACCGGCACATTTGCGTGCCAAAATGAATCATTCCATCTCTGACGCAAACACCTCGACCCTCCCCCTTTTTAGATCATAATGGAGGTTAAAATATTTGGCTCACTTTCTCGGGATCCGGCAGAAAAATAATAAAAATAAAATTCCGTCATTTTTAGCTCCGCTGGGTGTTTCTTTTTTTTTTTTTACGCGTATGCTTCTGGGTCCGTACGGCGGGGGTAGAGGACTTTTTAACGGATCCGGAGGTCGGCAACTCTGCAAATCCTCATCTCATTGTCCGTGACCGTACACGTGCCTCAATTATTTAACGCCCCTCTCGGTCACTTTCTCTTGCGTGAAAGCTACTATTAAGTGCTTCCGTCCGACTCTGGCGGGTACCCTGTCCCCTCGGAGCCGTGGAGGATTTTATGGTGCTCGGAAGAGGGAAATTATCGTCCTCTCATTACGTCCGTGACCGTGCGTTTGTCGTGGAGACGGGACGTGCTCTCTGTCCGTTTTCTTACCGCTGGATTTTCTTTACTGCTTCCTTAACCGCGTTTCTCATGGTAGTGGATCGAGTAGTTGTGTGCGTAAGGGCGGAGGAGGAACTGGAATTAGGCATTTCCTCACGTTTTTCGTGACCGTAAACGTTTCGCGAAGCTGTTACAATCTCTTGGTCTATTCAGGACTTCGTTTAGTGCTTCCTACAAACGCCCACGTCGTTTCAACCGGAGTGGTTGTGATCGACTAGGGGCGTACGTAGGAGCGGAGTTTGACGTAGACGGGGATTTAGCATTTCCTCTCATTTTTCGTGGCCATTCGCGTGTAGCGTATCCGAAACGTGTCTTTGGTCAATTTTGGTCTTTTCTTTACTACGTTGGTGGTCCACGTCGTTGATGGAGTATGTGCATATGTAGGAGGGGAGTTAGCGTGGCTGATGAGTTAGAACTAAAGAGTTTCCCCTGTTTTTCTTGACAGCACACGTTTCGCGAAGCCGCGACGTACTCTTAGTCCCCTTCTGGATTTTCTTTAGTGTTTCCTCTCGGGGCTGGTGGCACGCGTAGCTTCCCAGGGAGTTTGATCGATGGAGAGGAGCTGACTTTGCGTATTAGAGAAACGAGAATAAATTATTTCCTCCCGTCTTTAGTAATTGTACGCGTGTGCCTCGAAGTCGAAACGTGTTCTTGGTCCGCTCTGGACTTTTTTTCAATGCTTAAATCCTGCGTTGGTGGACTTTCGCGGTCTCTCGCGACTATGAGTGAAGTAAGCAGGGGCGGCCCGAAGTATTTTGGTGCCCCGGGCGAGAAACAGCTCCGTTCCCCCTTCGGTAAAATTTTAAAAGATGCTTTAAAAGGTCATTCTCTCCGTGAAGTACTTGATAATGGAAAGTAAAAGGAATTTCATTTTGATTCCCGCCTGTTCCGTGTGTTATAAATTAGTATAAAATTTTGTTCATTTGTTAGTAATGTATAGCTAGTAGATCGGGTTATCGCCCCCAATACTTTGCTGCCCAGGGCAGCCGTCTGGCCTTGCCAGTAGGTTAATATTAAGTAACTGCAAAAGTGGATTCATAAATTTGTCAGGTGGGGGGGGGGGGGGGACCGTCGTCTCATTCGTCCTTCAAACCTCTTAAATCCGCCACTGATGAAGACTATTTATTCCGAATATAGTCTAGATCTTTATTTTATCACAGAATCGTACAATTATGTTTAGGATTAAGAATGCAAGCAACGGAGGGCGATCTAAACGTCGGAGGAAATGTTCACTCCTTTGCCCCAATTTTTCCGCCGCCGAGGAACGGAGTTTACGAGCGGAGAAGGGAGAATGTTGCATTTTCTTCACACATTGTTCGTGGCCATAACACGTTTCGTGATGCTGGGACGTGCTCTCGGCCCATTTTTCCAATGCTTCCTTCACACGTACGTGGGCTTGGTGTAGGTGCATTAGCTGGTTCCGTCTTTAAACCGGTTAATAGGGTTTTTACTGAGGTTAAACAAGCTCGTGACTCTTGCAGCCCGCCTACGATTCGTGAATAATTTCCAGAGGTAATTTTATCGCAAGATTTACGCCTTTTGCTGCATCGAGCTTAACGTATGTCTCATTGACGTAGAAGATTTCATTCTTGATAGGGAAGCATTTTTTCGATCGGTGGGATAATGTAGATGGAATGGGGTCGCAGTTTACCGCTTATATTTAATTTTCAAATTGAGACTGCTTTCTAATTCTGTATATTTTTTGGGCCTCTAAGTATGTGAACGAAGAAAGATAATTAGCGCCGAATTACTAAACATTTGCTTAAAGGACGAATTTAAAAGATATAGAAGAAACTCTTTTGTGTGAAACTTCTTAGGTCGTTCTACTTTATATATATATATATATATATATATATATATATATTCTTTTTCACAGGTGCATATTTGACATTAATATACCGCGTGCCTATTATTGATTTGTAAGTTGTCAGACACGGAATAAAGGATAAAACTTCTTTTAGGTATGCAGTTCAGAAAATGATGTAAACTGTGACGTTTTCTTCAATCTCTCCAAATGAAAAATAGTTAACGTCATGATAGTTCGTATGACGTCTGAGGTCTTTCCACTCGAGGAATAATTGGTCGAAAGTTGCGGTATACCGTACCTGATAAGGCTATTTATGACGCCGTAGAATCTTGAAATGTTACGTGAGCACTTTTGCTATGATCACATTTTGTTAAAATCTAACCTTTCAGAGGTGTTCCTGTCGTCTCTGTTAAATGTTAACGTTTTTACATTTCATTTTCGTTGCATTTCATCTCTGGTTCAGTAAACAATCAGCTTTTTTCCCTTCATTCGTACTTCATTTTATCAAAGTTAAAGTTTTCAAAAAGTTGTACATCGGTTTAAAATTTTATACTTGAGTTCGTTTGATTAGAGATTTTGCTCCATGATGTGGATGGATTAATGTTTCTATGTAAATACCGGTCCCAAGCCATTAATTATCGGTTTATGCGACTCTCAAGTTCATACTAATTACCTTTATATTGTTTAATTTAATATTAGACTGTATTGCTATATTGATGGCAAAGAATTTTGGTTTCAGAGAAATGTTTTAAATCTAAATTACAGTAGGTAAATTTATAGTAAGTGTTCATTTCCGCAAATGTACTGGCACATTTATTGTTCAGCTCCTAGAAGATCTAACAAAATTTCGTAAACTTTAGTCAAGGAATTATCATTTTAAAATAATTTCTCTTTTGTGTTATTGCCAATTTAGAATATTCATGGCACGGGGAACTCGGGTGGGAATTGAACGATTGTGTAAGCTAGGTCAACCTCACAGGTACGAAGTAGCCTTCCTCAGTGCTATATCATTTATTGAAACGACGTTAGGTGATTTATCGGTGATGATTGATGGATGATATGATTTATTCTAACTTGCCATTGATATTAGAGTTAATTAGGTCACTGTTGCCGTTAGATGAATTTATTCAATCATACCAATTTTCGCCATGGTTGATAGATCGTGGATACTGACATCCACCATGAAGTTTGGTTTCACGGAAGTAACATTTTGGGGAAACATTTGTTCGGTTAGTTACACGTTTTTTCTTAAATAGTAAAATTTCGGCGAGGAAAGTGTTATGTGATGATATCATCAAAGGACGCGTTTTAAAAAATATTCACCCCCTCCTTTTTGTTTTTCCAAATTCCTTAAATCCCTAGCTTCCGCGTTGGTTTTAAGTACGAACAGGTAGTTTTTTTTTATTGTTTAGGATTGGAAGCACGTTCTTCGCTACTTTAATGCGTTTTGCCGGAGGAAAGGGTTACGGCCGAAGCGAAACGAGGAACGTTTCCGGTACTTGGCGGAGAATATAAAATCCACCAACGAGTGTCAATATCTTTTGTATAATTTGTAAGCAGGAAGCGCCCTATTTCTCACGCGCCTCGTTAAATTCGTTTTGTCGTGTTGTAGTCTTTTCGAAAGCGGTCATATTTTGAGATAAAGAGGTATTTCTTCGCGTCAAATTGCGGAAGTGCAAGTGGAAGTGACGGTCTTTTGAATATCTGCGATATTTTGACTGCTTGTTTCAGCAGTACGTTTGATGGCCCTAAACGACAAATTTTCATATTTAAAAAATCCATTTTCCCTATTAGTCTCAAAATGAAGAGCGTTAAGGATTCTGTGGATATTTCTTTAAACGCTAATGAGTGCGGTTAAAATTAATCGATAAACAAATTTAAACCGATAAATTAGGGATTTTTTCGTGTTCCATGTGCAATAGAACGTGGATACTTCGAACAAATATAACGCGAATTTTCCACTTACATAGTACCTCTGGTTGGCGGGGGGCGCAGTACATCAGGGTCTGCAGATAATCGATTAATCGAAGTAATTAATTAATTAATTTTGAGCACTTTCCTCACCTGACGATGCTAGTTATTTCGCGAAACCGGTCGTGAAATAAAAAAAATAGTAGAAGTTAACATAGTTATTCTTTTCCTCTGGAAAAATATTTCGATAACTTGAACTTTTTCTCTCTTTCATGGGAGTTATAGAGTTTCCGCTGTTGTTTAAATAAAAATTTCCAAATGCTGAAGATGCCGCTTACTGCGTTTTCATTTAGTTATATATAATAGATAATAATAAACGACACTTGGACTTAAACTAGATTAAGTTTTAGAATTCCGTGTTTTATTACAGAAAGCGGCTGATAACGTTAACCGATGAAAATAACGATCGGCAGTTACCGTGCATTACAAACCAGAGTACTTAAAACGTAGGAGAATGCACAAAATCCGGGATATCGAAGCTGCAATTTTAACTTCCTTTTAACGTATATAAATTTGTATGAGAAATTCGAGTTGTAAACGCCTCAGTTTTCCCGGTTCAACTGCATTTCGAGTTTGATTGGAGAAAGGGCGAGATGCTAAATGTTTAATTCTTACTGTTCATATAAACTTGGATCGGCCATACTTTATAGACCTGAACTTTTATTAAGGTTGATAGTATTGACGGAACGATTGCGTTTTATATGAAAAATTCACGGTGAATATGGTCACACGGAATCGGGATTTGCAAAAAAATTTAAACATTCAACTTAATAATTTAGCTATTATTTTGTGTTTTTTTCCCCCTCTGGTTTTCTTTTTCCTCTTAATTTCTACGTAATGTGAGCAACGAAAAAATCTATCGTGATAAAACATGCGATTCGGTCAATCGGGATATTTAAGTATTTGCGAATTCCGACCGCAGCGAGTATGTGACTATGCGTCATTGACGCGTTTAAGGCCAGCCGCCACACTTAGTAATCTTTTTTTAGTGCTTCTTATCTCCTCCTCAACTTCCAGCTGCGTGTTCAAAACAACCAACAGCCGCCAAAGATAAGAGGCACATTTATGCGTTAAGACGAAACAATCAGCAATGACAACGTGAGTTCTTCTCGCTTCCCGTTCCATTTAATCTCTTTGTTTCATAGTGTTTTCTTTTGAAAAGGGTAATATTTCATTTCGGTAATGTGGTCGTAAATTGATCTCGATCGTTTTATTTCATCGCTCTTAAATTAAGGATTAAAGGCAAAAAGATGCGATTAAATCAGGGCATATATGCTCGAAATTTTCAATTAGCGTCCTGCGAAACAACTGTGTATTGAGAGTTAACGGTCCGAGGTATATTGGGTATACAAACGCGTTAGGAAATAACTGATATAAAAGGCGTTTTTTTTACATACACGGGAAGAACTTATGGTCATGAGCGATCCCTAAAAAAATTTGGTTGCTTGAACTTTAACGTTGTTGAAGTAGTTCAGCGGACACGGAAGTGTGGCGTACGAACTGACGGGCAAAACGATTGCGTTGGGTAAAATGCGGTACTTATTCGGGTATCTCCAATAGCCAAAACAGTTTTTTTAAAAAACTATTTTGGATTTCAGGCTGCTGTAGTATTATTCGGTAGCAGATACTAAAAGAGCGATTATGAAGGTAACGGATGGCGTTTCGAGTAAGTTATAGTTGAATGTGACCTGTGAAGAATGTGGTATCGGAGAACGGAAATTTGCCGGTGGAATTTCTTTGTACAGGAAAGGAAGTGGTGGTGGCTGATGGTGAACGGAAAAGAGATTTCGTGTCATCTTCGGTAAATAATATTTTTTTTTCACGGTTCGTACGATAGAATAAGCTTTATGTCCAGTCTTTTTAGAATAGTATTTACTCGAGAATTATCGATATCGTTTGATGGCCGAAAACGAATTCAAGAATAAGCACTTAAATACAAAAAATTGAAAAAGTAGTAGTTATCATAGGTATCTCCAATAGCCATAACAAGGTTATGAAAAACCTGATGCCCGTTTCGGCCGCAATGCAGCCGTCTTCAGTGGCGATTCACCGGAAATATCTAATTTTTAGAATCTTAAGTATTTTTTTAATTTTTAAAAATAGATGCTAAAAGTTAGAATCTATTTTTGGTGAATCACCACTGAAGACGGCTGCATTGTAGCCGAAACGTGCATCTGGTTTTTTCATAACCTTATTGTGCCTGTTTGAGGTAACTAAGATAAGCAGTTATTTTCTCAGTTTCTGATAATTGAGTGCTATTCTTGAATTAGAATAAAGCGTTTTGCGATCTTTTCGCCGTAAGTTTTATCGCTTCAGTAAAAATTGTCGGAGGTTCTAGATTGGTGTGCAGTTGCATGGAACCGAGCGCAGAAGTATTCTGTCACTTAGCCCAATGAATTTACTTGGATTCGAACTGAAGCCATAACGTAAATGCCACAAAATATCGTAATTGATAACAGATATTTTTTGTGTTCGGAGAATTTTATAAAAAAACCCCAGGAGTCGGTGATGATATGTAAATTTATATGGAAGGAATAAATTACTAATGAAAGGTTTATCGACAACAGGTGTTTGATGATAATCGGTCCGAAAATTGAAGATTTTGATTCAATAGTCGAAATGTTAAACGAGAAACGTAATGAAAGGTTTTAACTATTCGTCGATGAAGGCTTCTTTATTTCGGTGATATAATTTTCGACGAATTTTATCGCGTTACCCTATCGCAGTGGTTCCCAAACTGAATTCTGTAGCACGTTTTAGTTCTGCAGCTGATCCTTAGGAGTGCCGCGAGCAACGTTGTTAAAAAAAATCGACGATTTTTAATAATAATTTCTAACGTAACAACACCAGTTCCGACTTCTCTTAATCGGCTCATTCTCGGCCATCAGGGTACTTTATTTTTTGAAGTATGTATTACCGATATCAATGAGTTTAAATTGAAGAATATTCTTCTTCTTCACTTCGTGGTTTTGGCTAGCCTGTTCCGGCACCCATCTCTTCCTCGTCTGCCTGTGTCTTCTCTTCCTTGGTGATCGTATGTTTTTACTATCCGGGGTGTTCTTTCTCCTGTCATCCTTTCCAGCTGGTCGCACCATCTTCTTTTATATTCTTTAATTTTCTCATTTAGGTTATATATCTTTAGTTTATTTCTAATATCGTCATTCTTCTCCCTGTCTAATCTAGTGCATCCTTTAACACTCTTTAGAAATTTTATTTCCGACGCTTGGATCTTATTTTTATCTTTCGTAGTTCGCTCGCATATGTTAGGGTTGGGACAGTTATTATTTTAAAAAATTTCAGACGTGTCTCCTTTCTGGTTTTATTTGTTAAAGTCCTTTGTATTGTTCCGCAGATATTACGGAATTTTGACAAATTTTCTTCTATGTATTTATCCATGTCATAGGGCACATCCCTTCCCAAATACTTGAAATGATTTACTTGTTCTAAGATGTGACTGTTAATATCTATTTTAGTATTTTAGTTCTTACAGGATATTTTCCTCGAATTGCCATAGTTTTTGTTTTGTTGGTAGCTATCGTTAAGTGATAGAGTTTACATAGCTCGTTTAGTTGGAATATCGATCTCTGTAATTTTTCTTCTCTTTCTTGGATCACCACCTTATCGTCTGCGTATAAAATTGCATTCAGAGAATTTAAGAATATGACGTATAATTTCCTGGGTATCCCGACCTGTGGACGAATGTGAAATCTTTTCTCGTTTGGGGATGGTGCCGCTAAATTGCTTATATTTGAAGGAGTTTAGCGTATAAAAGTTATTGAGAACCGCTGCTTTATCGAAATCGATTAGATTTACCCCATAAAGAGTCATTTTTAGGCTTATATCTTTTATTTTTTCCACACTACGTTTCCTATCTTTGGTACTAATTAAGTAGAAAAAAATTCATTCGCCATTTCGGATATTCATTTCTTACCTCTCCAGGTGGCAGTGAGGGATTTAAGGAGGGTCGCACTAGGTGCGCTCCCTGAAAAAGGCGATCGCGAAAAATGTTTTTGTGTATAGTCTCGGCAATATTAAATATCGCATTTTAAAACGACGAAGATAAATTCATTTATTTTCGCACTGCGATACTTTATTTATTAATGCGATCGTTAAGAGGGGTCAAATAATGTGGTGGTCTTTACGTGAGGTTTCACCATATATTTAGATTTCTGGGCCCCCAGGTGGTTGATGCCAGGGGCCTCAGGATGCTCATATCCACCACTGCCAGATAGGATTTCTTTTGGATGTAACGTCACGATTCAATTCTCGACGAATTTCCGTCGGATGAGGGAGTTTTCGTACTCTTGGCGGAGGGTCGTTCGTAGCGGGAAAGTCACATCGAAACCAAAGATCGAACCTCATTTCGAACCGATCATGGCGGTACGTGGTTTGTCGTCTTATACAAGTTCATTGTTTATCATCCCTGACCTATACCTCGGCCAGTCTCAATTCAACTTCTCTCTCGAACGTAAGGCCCTCTTGACAGGAGGGTTTCTATTTCGGTGCGTGGAAGGAACGGAGAAAGAGCAAGAGCCTTATAAAACGCAGAGGTAGACGGAAGGAAGGGGGAGGGAGTTTAGCGAAGAGGTTTTCGGACGGTGAGGTAAGGGGTTCGAGGCGTGGTCTGGGTTTAAGAGGCAAAGAGGATTGCTAATGGAGCAATCGTATTGGATAAGGGTATCGGGATCCGTGTTTTCGGGGGGGGAGGGTGGGAAGGGGGCGTGGGAGGTCTAGTCAGGGGTGACAAAGGAGGGAGAGAGAGGGAGTGGTGTGGAGGCGAGTCGGAAGTGTCGGGAGGGATGTATTTGCGTGTCGGAGGTCCCACTCTTTCGCGCGGAAGGAATCGAGCAAGGAGTTTTCGATGGTTGAGGAGGGGGGGAGGAGTTGAGGAGGGGAGGGTAGAGTTGAGTTGAGGGTGTGGGGGAGGGAGGGAGTGGGGTTGAAATGGGCTCGTAGCGTGTGTTTGTGGCGACGGAGAGTGTGAGGGGCCGGGGAAGTGGCTGTGAGAGAGGAGGAAAGCGGTAGAGCAGCCGATGATGCTCCCTAACTTTCTCCCCCATTTCTCCCCCTCTCTTATTTTCTCTCCTTCCTTTTCTCTCTCTCTCTCTCCACCGCCACCGCCCGGAAATAGACGTCCTTCTTGTTTCCCCTTTCCTTTTCCCCTCTTCCTACCTTCCCACTCCCCTCTCTTCTTTCTCTCCTTCCCCCTCTTCCTCTCGCTCTCTTCGCACCATTTTCTTTCCTTTCCTTCTTTTCCGTCGACTTCTCTCTTTCTTTCTCATATCGCTCTTCTTTATCCCTCCCTCCCTCTTTCTCACCTCCCCTCTTTCTCACCTCCCCTCTTTCTCACCTCCCACTTCCCTCCTCATCCACTTCAATCCCATCTATCACAATCTCCTCCTTCCGACTCCCACGCATCTGGCCCACGCGCCTCGCCCACACCCGTACCGCCTCTTACTACGCCCACGCAACCCACCTTAGCCACTCGAACCGGCGTTCTCTCTCTCTCTTTTTCTCCTCCCGTCTCCTCGCCCTGCCAAAATCCCGTTTCACATCTTGCTTTTATCTCTTTCTCTCTCCCGCCCCGCCCGTCTCCGGCCCTCTCCCTGCGAAAAAAAACTTTTTCACCTCATCACTCGCGAATTTCCTTTCGTTCCTTATATTTTTCATTTGTTTCTGTCGGGTTGAATTGACCACGGCTCGTTAGCCGTTCTTAAAAGTCGGATGAATTGGGGTTTGTTCAACATTTTTGGTGGGCTTTTTTTTTGGAGGGGGGGGTCTGAATAGGAAATTGTTTCGGGAGGTGCGTCAGAAAGGGGGAGAAAAAAAGATAAAATGGGGGAAGTGTTTGGCTTTACTCTCTCAAAATCCCCACCCTCTTGCGAAAATCCCCCTCCGATTTCCAGGATCTTACCTCCCCACGCGAAAAGATGCACCGAAGGGCAAGATGCAGCTTCTTTTCGGAACCCCCCCCCCTCCCCCATCTCCTCCCTCTCCCCACGCCCTTTTGGAGTTTGTTTGGAAAATAAAAGCTCGGGACGACGTGGGAAGTTGGTGGCACCGAGCTCTCCACCCCATACTCTCGAGCCCTTTAGCACGTTCTTCTCACCCCTCAACCCCTTACCCCCTCCTCCGACGTCTCCCCCGCTTACGTTTCGACGCAGATAATCCCGAGGGAGTATTTCCCACGTATTTAGCTGCGTCATTGCTCCGTGCGCTCCGTGGAAAAGCGGTATCCGCGGGAAGAGTGTGAGATTCTTTGTACTTATCCGATGTCGAGGAGCAGGGTGACGTCGATGGAAGGCGTATGGTTGGAGCCCATGCGTCGGATGACCCCGTCTTCGGGAGTAGTCTTTCCGACAGGTAGATGAAAAAAATCTTTACGTTCCCTCCACCTCCCCCCTCCCCCTCTCTTACTCCGTCGTTCGTTCCAATTCACCCTCCTCTGTCTACTTCCAATGTTCTCCCCTCCCTACTTCCCCAATAAAACAGCCTTCGAGGCCATTGATGAAGGCGTTACACAAGTCCTTAACGGTTACTTACCCGTGGGAATACTAATGTCTTCGTAGAATTGTATGCATCTACCCCTCCGCCCCACCTGATCTCTTTATCGAGCTTTTTAACTCTTTCAGACCTGAATTATATCTTGCAACTGCAGCCAACTTGTCTTTTTTCGCAAGTAGTTAGCTGAACAACCATTAAATTGCCGCAGAAACAATGGAATTATTTTGAAGATACGCACATATAATGCGTTGAAATGATATTTGATACAATTTTTTCATAGAAAAATGGAATCGGTATCGTGTGGATAATTGTGCACACGGCATCTGAGGGAGTTTAAAAAAGTGCCGTTCAAACTTTTTTCCTCGTATCCGTTGGATAATTCTATCATCTCCTTGGTATCTTATCTAATACAATCAGTTTTGTCGGTACTCCTTTAGGGATGGTCTGGTACCACTTTTGGTACCGGTACCACAATTTGGATGGCCGTGTTTAGAACTTAATCGTTGTAATAATCGCAGAAAAATAACTCCGTAACCTCCACCCAAATGTTTCGCTAAAAAAACGAGATCCTTTTTGCCGTGACTATAACGAGTGAATTCCACCGATCGGAGTCTGGTTTCATCGATTTGTGTATCGTTTATAACTTGGCCGCGTTGGTCGTTATTGTTTTCCTCCCATGTGTGCCGCAGGTGGAAGCTTCATTGCCTCGCCGCGACCTCTTGCATTTGCGAGGTTCCGCGGCTACTGTGTCTACATCTCTGGTATCCCACTTCTTTTCTCTCCCACCCTTTCTCCCTCTCTCCCTTTCTCTCTCTCTCTCCCCCCTCTCTCCCTTTCTCTCTCTCTCTCCCCCCTCTCTCCCTTTCTCTCTCTCTCCCTCTCTCTCTCCCTCTCTCTCTCCCTCTCTCTCCCCCTCTCTCCCTCTCTCTCTCCCTCTCTCTCTCTCCCCCTCTCTCTCCCCCTCTCTCCCCCTCTCTCTCTCTCCCTTTCTCTCTCTCCCTTTCTCTCTCTCCCTTTCTCTCTCTCCCTTTCTCTCTCTCCCTTTCTCTCTCTCTCCCCTCTCTCCCTCCCCCCTCTCTCCCTTCCCCCTCTCTCCCTTCCCCCTCTCTCCCTTCCCCCTCTCTCCCTTCCCCCTCTCTCCCTTTCTCTCTCTCCCTTTCTCCATCTCTCCCTTTCTCCATCTCTTCCTTTCTCCCTCTCTTTCTCCCTCTATTCCTTTCTCCCTCTCTTCCTTTCTCCCTCTCTCCCTCTTCCTTTCTCCCCCTCTCCCTTTCTCCCTCACCCTTTCTCCCTCTCTCGCCTACCTCCTCAACATTTCCTCCTCTCAAAGGCTCTCATTCGTCCACTGTTTCCCTCCCCCTTTTCTGTATCTTCTTCCCCTCCATCCCGTCCCTATTTTTCCTTTTCCCTTCTCTCTCCCCCCCTCTCTCTCTCTCTCCCCCTCTCTCTCTCTCTCTCCCCCTCTCTCTCTCTCTCTCCCCCCCTCTCTCTCTCTCTCCCCCTCTCTCTCTCTCTCTCTCCCCCTCTCTCTCTCTCCCCCTCTCTCTCTCTCCCCCTCTCTCTCTCTCTCTCCCCCTCTCTCTCTCTCTCTCCCCCTCTCTCTCTCTCTCTCTCCCCCTCTCTCTCTCTCTCTCCCCCCCCCTCTCCCTCCCTACCGCCATCTCTTTACCATCCGAGTCTCCCAACTTCCATTTGAATTGGCTTGACCGACTCCTCATTTGCGCGGCAAATGATGTGGGTGTGCGAGGCCTAAAGATTGTTGGTTTTTGTTAGGCCTATAGGTTGCTCAACTATAAGTTAAAACGGATTTTTAACTCGGCCTTCTTTTTATTATTAGGTTTAAAGATTTTAATGTTCCATTTTTAACGGGAAGCGGATCCATTTTTTTCTTCGCTGGGGTTATTTCGAGCGATCTTATTTTGGGTAATGATTTGTTATTACTACGTTGGAGAATTATTTCCTACTTTCGTTTTCTGTACAAAGCGAAGAATAGCACGGATGATATTGTGTGTATTAATAGCCGCTATGAAGTTTTATTTTGGTAGACCATCCTCCTCTGGTTGGAATTGAAAGGGGAGGCTTATTTTAGATTTCTTTGTATTACGTTTGCGAGCATTGGTTGTTTTTAGTGTGGTAGTTCCTTGTTTAGGATGCTCGCAGCGATCTACTTATGAACTCCTAAGTTTTGGCGTTTACATGTTCATATTTTATGTTTGTAGAGTACGGCGTATTATTTTCGATAGTTTTGTCCTCACTTATTGTAACTTGACCTTTAACTGATAAGGTGAAATTATGATCACGTCGTAATTGAGATGCGATCTTTCAGACCACTATTCTTTGTTATTATTATTTATGCATTAACTATATCTTAAATTAGATATTATGTGTTTTACAAACATTAGGGTTAAGAGGTGGTTAGCTTAAAAGCACTTAATATTCACTTTTTTTTGTAAAATATAATCTAACGAAAATTTTACTCTATAACTTAGGTGGTGTCTCTTTGGTCGCGCCTCAGTAGTTATAGGTTAAAAGTATGTTTAGGGCTCAAGGTATTTCGGCGCCCTAGGAAAAAGATCTAAATCAGGTGTGGGCAAGCATTTTACGAGGCATTAGCAGTTCAGAGCTGGTTTGCACGATCATATGCAGGATTTTATTTCAATTATCTTATTAAAAAACTGTTATAAACAATATTCCTGACACATTCCGCATGATTATGTATATTTTCCATGTGTACCTAAGGAATTTGTGTAGCCCTTTATTGCTTACAAGTTTCAACTGTTTGTCGAAACAGGAGATAGTAATTAGTGCAAGATATAATTTAGTCCTGAAAGGGTTAAAAGATTCTAGGTCTTCTACGGGCCGCATTAAGTTGAGGGTATACGAAGGAACCGATTAGTGAAAATCAGTTATATTTTAGCATCGTAAATTAATTAGAGAAGGTTTTCAGGCCATAATTTTGACCAACAAATATGAAATTATCCTTATTACATTCCACGGTTCGCCTTTTTAACGACATTGCGGGCCGCATAAAATGCTCTCGGGGAGCTGGTGTGTCCCGCGGGTCTTTGTTTTCCCATCCCTGACCTAAATGGTGCCCTCCAAAAGAAAGTACAATAAACAGAAAATATTATATTTAGATTCTTATCGTAACAACGAATTAATTTATAATATTTTGTGCATTATCAAATAAGAAAAAATATATAACAAATCAAAGGGGTCGCTACTAACCATATGGCGCCTTAGGCAATTTCATAGCTTGTCCTCTGTATCTTATTTTCTGACCGTGATAGTTTTCTGCGGGTAATCATTTCATTGCGTGCACTTTGTTAAAGCAGGTGTTTGTCATAGTATTATGAGCGCTAGTGATAAATTTCCTTTCAATGGCTAACCTGCTTCATGAGTCTCTTCACTTTTATTTCTCGGACGTAAAATTTATTTTCATCAAAATAGCCCCGGTCGTATTTGATTCCTCTTTCTTTAACGCATCGTTTTGAGCGTTAAGCGTTCCAATTTTACGTTGTGGATCTGTTCCACGCCCGATTCTCGAACGAAGAGGATGGTTAGAGCACAGGAGAAAGCCTTTAATCTGTTGACACGCTTTACTATTCGAGACTAACCTATTTCATTGGTTACAAGTTATATTTTAAGTCGTTAAACTTCTGTAAAACTTATGTTTTCCGAATTGATAAATTATAGTCGATGTAAATGGTGATTTGAGATAAAAATGGTTAAATATTTGAACAGTTTTGCGTGTTAGTATACCATTTTCGATCAATACGCTTTCTAGAAGCACTTAGAGAAATAGCAAAGATTTGAAAAAAGTTCTGGGAATCGGGAACCGCTAAACATTTTTATGCTATAAGGCGCATTTGTTGAGAGTATATTTTGTCATTTTGCTTTTGGCATTCCGTGTAATTCATTATCTTAAGGCTGGAAACAAAATCCAGAATAAGCACCTAAGTAAAAAAATGACAAATGAAATACTTGTCTTAGGTATCTCTTATAGCCATAACAAGGTTGTAAAAAAATCAGGTTCGAATTTAATCTACAATGCAGCCGTCTTCATCGGAAATTATATCCATTAATTAATTGTTTTCACTGTTACAAAGCGTGTCTTTGAGGCCGGTTTTCCGAAAATAATGCTTAATGGTCTAGGTCAGGGGTCGGGATTATATGCGTGTTTTCGTGACTGATAAAGGTTAGGGCTAGGTAGCCGCAGGTTGCCGACCCCTTGTCTAGGTGAAGTTTTCCATGGAAACGATAAATCTCTAATGGTTCGATTCTCGAATTTCTGAATCCCCATTTACATTTCTGGAACCTTTTTTGCGCAAGTGGAGCAAAATATTTATCATGGCGCAGTTTTCACGTAGGTTGGTGTATTTTATTTTCAGCACAGTTCGAAGGAGCTGAAATTTAAGTTCATGAAGTAAACTCGATTCGATTCACACCGCTGCAGCTAGTTTTAATCTCACCATGATAAAAACAAAATCCCGCCTTTTCCAAGAAGTCCATTTTTACGCGAAATAAATGTTATTACTGTACGTATGCATAATTAGTGGAATTTTATAAGGACATGAAATGTATGTTAAATATTACGATAAATTTGTTGTTAATGCCATCCCTTTTGCCGAATTTTTGTAAATGCATCCGTAATATCCACATATCTCTTCTACCTGTTTTCAAATTGATCATAGACTTCATGATATTTACCGTTTTAATAATGTTCTCGATTCATACCCGTGAGATGAATTTAAATTCAAGGAGAAATAAGGACAGTTTGTACTTGGTAAAATTTCCACTTTATTGGGAATGCAGGTGACTGGTTTCAACTATGACATAGACATAATGAGGATGTTACAGTGGAAACCGGTCGCCTGTATTCCAAAGGAAACGGGACTTTTAGCAAGAACACTCTGTCCTTATTTCTCCTTGAATGTGGAGTTCCACCATGTGAAGGTTTTTTTGGTTGAATATAAAGTCTTTAGAAAGGAGGAGTAAACGTACCACTTGGTAGTAGGTAAAGACACGAAAAACAAGAAACTGTTTACCGAACCCATTAACGCCCAACTTTGTGAAATGGCAATGTTTTAATGTTTTTTCTTATTGTTAATAATTTATTTTGTGTTACTTTGGACATTAAAATATTGTTTTCAATATTTAATAAGTTCATCCCTTAGTGTAGAGTAAAGATAAATTAGTAACTTCATTTTATTTTAATCATTAAAAAATGTTGATATTTTGCAACACCGGCCGTTAGTGGGTTAATCACCCGACTTAAGTGTAAAATGTACTCGATTTTTCGTGCGAATTCATTCTTTATGGGAACGAAATTTCGTCCGATTGTTGTGGATCTCCTTGCAATGAATTAACGTTAAAATATAAATACCTTTCCACAAATCGTGTCATTTTGCGACAGAATGACGCGCTCCTAGGTCTCGGTAAATTTTTAAGGCATAAATGGTTTACAGATGTTGGGGGAGGGGGTAAATCTTTTCCTAGTTAGACACGTGTGAACTGATCGACCTATCAAAAGAATTATAGGAATGTTCTCCCCTGTAGGTGGCGAGATAAGTCTCTCTTTACTACTCGGTGTTGACGTTATTCCTAGTAGGTCGCTTAGCTTCCGGTTTACGTGTTTATCATGGGCCGTAAAATTGTAGAGAAAGATCGATGGATTGGACCCGGAAAACAGCAGTCTACCAAAGACATCAAAGCTTCCTGCAAAAAAAAAAGTTTGAAACGACCTTGTCGTGCTGTATGCCGTGTAGTTAGGCGGAACACCTTGAATTTTTGATGAATCTCCTGTGGGAAAAAATTCACAATCCGTCGATTTAAATCCATGTCTACGTATTGTCCCGCAATTCACCGAATTGGAGGATGGCAGGGGGTACAATGCACCAAAAACTACCTGAACGTTAATCTATCGCAGATTGGACTTTTCGTGTTTTGATCTCGCGAAGAACGAGCCTCGATAACGCTCCGTCCTACAATAGATCTAACGTTCGTTTCAACCAATGAACGTTGGTGCTTCCATTATTGATAATTCAACCGTGATAGACAGCGTATAGATTGACATTTATGATATTCAAAATGTCAATTTCTCGTAGCCGGGACATTTTTTTTCTGTTTGAACTTTCCTATCGATTTCGAAAAATCCGCAGTGGCACTTACTTTGTGCCTTCTCGAATATTTTTGAAATTATTTATAGGTTTGACTGTGAGATTAATGATAGAATGTGACTAATATCTCCATTCATCAATGGTATATTTGTAGAATCGATTGTATTTTATGACTCCTTCGTTAGGTTGCATTATTAAATTACGCTCTTTCATCTACCTCAACATAAAAGGGCTGATTTTGCTGTTTGCATTCGGTTAAATTTGTAGCATGAATTTGAAAGCATGAATAAGAATATAGAAGTTTCCGTATAAACTAATTCATATTCAACGCCAAATAAAAATAGAGCAGGGTCGTTCAACCTTTTCGCTTAGGGGGCATCATTTCAAATTCTTCATAATTCTCGGTCCGTTGAGGAAATTTTAGAAAGGTGTCAGAATTGTCCAATTATTTTTTAGTACTGCATCGTTTAAAGCGTTAAGAACGATTATAAATCATCGTTTGACCGCAATAGGCACTATAATTGTCGTTATTTTTATATTTTACGCACAATTAAACAATTTTATTTAATTAGGATATAATTAATACTTGAAATTTGGTATTAGAATAGTGATTTAACACTTAGGCGCGTGACCCCACTAGATATTTGATGGACCATTAGACCGCAAACAACATTATTTAATTTGTTGTTATTTTTGTTGAAAAATATGTAAAAAATTTCTCTTTCATATGTCATTTTTGTATCTTTTCCATTATTGCAAATCGTTAAGTAAATGGAACGAACAACATGGCAACAGAAAAATATAACATGTGGTCATATAGGCCCTCACGCGTATTACGAAACGAGTGGACTGGATAAAAACCTATGGTATGTCCGACCATCCTGAGATAGAGGAATAAAACGTCCTTCTCGTCTTAACAAGGCGGTATTTATGACATCACCTCGAGAACTCTTTTCGTTTTTTATACGTCAGGTAGAGTGGGGAGCCCTTTGAACCCGTTTCCTTAACGACATTATGTTCCGCGAATATCGTCCTCGAGGTGAAATCCCACTTTCACTCCATAGCGATATCCCTTTCGGTTTCGTATGTGCGGGAGAATGTCTTAATGGAAAATCCCGAAGAGGTGGGAAAGAGAGTATAAGGCTAGCGACCAGTGTCCGTCCAATGGAAGTTCTTTCTGTAGGCTAACGCGACTTCTTTGTGGCCAGACGGGACGAAGAACCCGCTTTGCATGCCGAATGTCCCGTTGGGCACGGGGGATTTACGTCGTTCGTCACGTCACGTCGTGCGTCTCTCGTGTTGCGAATCGCGTCGAAGAAAGGGGAAGTGATTTGGTGGAAGGGGATTGATTTAACAGAATGCCGACGTTTCGTAGAGGGGGCCACACGACGACCGGGGGCTATATGGAATTCGTAAAATAAGTGCCCGAGAAACCATATTGAAAAAGTGTACTAAGTGTATAGATTTTTTGTTTAGAAATCAGTTTTTTAAATTGGTTTGTTATGCAGACAGATGTATATAGAAAGTAGTTAGGTCAATTATTGCCGTTTAAGATCAGTTAATAAGTGCTACTTCTGGCGTCTACAATAGTCTTGAAAAAGTTGTGAAAAATCGTGCGCGCGTTTTGGTTACCATACAACCGTCATCAGTGGTATCCACCGATATCGGGTTATAGAGAATTTTGATTTTAACGAAGAGACTTTCTAGTTCATTTTCTGTCGAACCGAGCAATAGGGTTCATTCTGGTGTTTAAAAATTTTTTTATGGTATTGTGGATCTGCGTGTGTGCGACTGCCTCATATTAACGCGTACCGGTTGAGGTATCGCAATTTAAATTAAATGACATTGTTTTACAAAACTGTAATCTGCTATTTCGGAATTGGGAAAACCCTTGTGGGACATCTCGTTTCAGGCTTTTATTCGGGCTCAAGTTTCTAGGGGAACGTTTTTCCTTCTTACCACTCCTGGGGGATAGTATTCTTTCCAGAACAAAACTCTCGAAGGAATACGCATGCTTGCATTCAGATAAAGAAATTTTGGCTTGTTTCCGCGCGTTGTTTTAAACCCTATTTGATAACATGGGTGGAACGCGTTGAAAATCGCAACAGTGGGTCGCGCGTCAATTCGTCGCGCGTCAATTCGTCGCAAGACAACTCGTCGCGCGTCAATTCGTCGCAGTACAAACTCGTCGCACGTCAATTCGTCGCAGGACGAACTCGTCGCGCATTGCCCCATAAGGAAAACCCGTAATATCGGTGTAGGGGTTTTTAAGTTTGCTTTTTAAAATTATTTCCTGTCAAGTTTCGAACTCGTGATTTAAATTATAGTAAAGATTTAGCGTAGGTTATCAGTTATTATCGAAAAAAGTTGAATCAAAGACAGTGTTCAATCATGGACAACGTTGCCTATTCACGAGTTTCATGCTTACAAAACATAAAAGTAAACATTTCAGAAAGGCGTAATTACACAAGAAATGAAGCCGGATTTGGCGAAAGTGTTACGATAGGAAATCAAATTATCGTTATATTTGAATGCAATAAACTTGGAAGCGGATTGTTTACAAACAAATTTGATTAATTGTTAAGAAAATCTAAGTGAAAAAGTATTCTTTATCGGTGGTTTTCAGTTTTTCGTGGAATAAAATGTTTTTGTGTATTCTACGTACGCCCTAGAATTGACAGCGAAACTAGATTAACAAAATGCGTTGAAATCTACGGGCACTTACACTTCTTTAAACATAAAACGTCGTATCTCGGCTTCTATTAATCGAATAGGGACAGTTATTTTTATTACGCCTCCTGAGACATTGATTATAACAACTGTAGAAATCAAACGCCTTTGAAAAATTAATAACTTTAGTCATAAAACGTTCCATTATCAACGTCTTTATTTATTTTTAAACATAAAATCTCATATCTCGGCTTCTATTAATCCCATAGGAACATTTTTTTATTGTATCTCATGATAGATTGCTTATAACAACGGCAGAAATCAAAAACATATATTGTTACTCAAACCCCTTTGAAAAATGAGTAACTTTTCTCATTCACCGAAATTATTGCTTGGGACATGAAAAAGTCAGTCTGCGGAAAACTGTTTCCCTAATTGAGTTTGAGTGATACATTAAGAGAAGAAAATGTGCATTTTTTACATCGAGGCTGCCTATAGCCATCCAACATATTTTGTGGTACCCGCTTTATAATTCAACTAATAAAAGCTGAACCTTATTAATTTTAATTTTTTCGCTAGAAAAATAATGTCAAGTTATAATAATAAATAAGTATTCGCAATTTGATGCATACTTTTGATAATATTATAATGATACTAGCGGAAGTGCCCGTTGAATTCCAACTTCGACCGTGTAACATGTAAACATCGCAAGAATAAGATAGTGCACAGTTCTAACCGTCGAATAAAGCTAAAATGAAGGAAATCGGTCCATATTTAGATATTTTGATGATTGAAGGATGAAAATCTTGCACCGTGAAAAATCTAAAATTACGTGTAAACTTATGGGAAAATGATTATTGAGTCAAGCACCCCATGCCCCCAAATTGCTTTATCGTCATATAGCCTATGTTACCCGCAGGCGTAAATTATAGAGCTATGCGAAGTGTGATGATGATATCTTCAAAGGTGTGTAAATCACAGTTTGTGGATAATCTACGTCTAATTATTTACGTTACTGATGCTTATGGAGAACTCTATGCCACACGGAAGTATCATTAAAACTATTTATTATTAATACTAACACTGCAGGTATTTTTAAAATTTTGAATTTTTACAATTTCGCATTTTTCCAATCGCTTTTGTCCAAAATCATATAACCGTTACAAATTTCAAGCTCAGCTGAAAGTGCCTTATAATTTTTATCGTCGTATGGGACAATATTATCATTAGAAACCTTTTATTAGTACTATTTCAAGAAATCAACATATATTTGGTTGGATTTTAAACAAAGCAAAATTAAAAAAACGAAATTACCTACGTTAAATCTTTCCCCTTTTTTAATGCATTGGATTCAAATCGGTTGACAATGCGGGCTGTCATGGTAGCTTATAATTGGTATTCTCTAAAACTAATAAAATCGCGTATTTTTCTGATTCTAAATGTATTTTTACGCCAAATCGATCAGGATTCGGATTCTGAACTATTTGTCTCAAGTTCGAACTATGTTTCTAAGTAATATTAAAATTCAAATGAAAAATAAGCTGCACTGATCCTCATGTTATTCAAATGGAGAAAATGAAAAAAGAAAATATTAAAAAAAAATTAGAATGTTCAATCAAATCTGTCTAAAACCCAACTACCCCACTTAAGTCTTTATTCCGGCTAAAATGATACCTTCTTCTTGCTTGTGTGTGCTGTAATTGCTGATTTATAGAAATACATACATACAAACACTTTTCTTTATAGATATCTATAGACTATAGATAGACTAGAGATAGGTAGATAGGTGTATATTACTATTTAACCACTAGCAAAATTGCACGGCGTTGCTCTGTTTAATATGACATTTGGCACTTTCCATTGTTAAAAACCTAAAATAAATACCTTTTTTCATGATTAAATACTACGTTTTACCCGGAATCGGCTTTGATGCGATTTATATCTTTTAAAAATATAAAGTTCATTCTTTCAGATTAATATGTTTTTATCCCGAGTTCGTATATTCATTTTAAGATATATAAATATGCAAAAGAATAAAATTTTGCCCGTCAAGCAATCGACCTTTACTTGTTATCTTATGGAAAAATGTCAATCCCCTTTAATGGCAGCACTGACTAATCCCGAATGACCAAACCTTTACCATTCACCAACTTAAGATGTAAGTAAGAACCGTACCAAATTTGGTTGTCTAGTTTCTAGTACTTATAGTTTTGGCGTGCATAATGATTATGAAAAACTGTTAATCTGAATGATTTAATGATGTAAAACTTAAAGATTGGTAAGACACGAACTCCCAGGTAAGAAGCCATGTTACTGGTAATAAATATAAGGATATGTGAAAGAGTAAATCCCTATAAATAATCTTTTCGAAAAGGATGGATGATAGGGGGAGGATTGAAAATGGTGGATAGTTTGCTTCCACTTTTTAAAATGAGAGTTTCATTGGCTGACTTCCATTTGGCAGGAAAAAGACTATTTAACAGAAACATGTTATAGATAATTGTACCTCCGATGTATTTCTTAAAAAGACTGAACTACGTAATTCCATCAGAGCCGGACGATTTTTGATATCCAGAGATGCAAGTAGGTATCTGAACTCAGAGATAGACGTGGAAAACATGAGATAGGGAATCCCAGGAAATTTATGTAGTAGAAGGAAGGGAATCAGAAAGAGAGGTAGGCAGAGAGACATTGGAAGAAAATTAATCATTGAAAGTATACGAGCGATCATTACCTTGACTAACGATGTTCTGATATTTCACAAGAATGGGTATCCGAGATGTTCGCCGATGGTTTACAATGGAGCAGAAACGTTAACAACATGATTTCACTTCACATAGTTTTTAAAATCTCGTCTTAATAGAAATTGCAGTCTCTCCTTATATTATTAAAGTTTGCTTTGGTGTGTTGGTTCGGATTGCTCTTATATAGAGCCCAACGCGCATGTTTGTTTTTCATACAAAGCATTGCTTCCCCTGACGACCACGGAGGCCTTTTCTTTGTTATTTTCTTAGAACGGACACAATCAGCCAGTGGTGCCCAACCTTTTCTACATGGCGGGCCACGTCGGTGGTTGCGAATCCTTCGGCGGGCCGCATTGGAAGTTGGAAATTCTTCTGCGGGCCGGATTAGAGTTTAAATCGGAAGTTATCTATATATTCGGATGTGGTATACAGGCAAAAATCGTGTCAAAATAATTTTTTTATGGTTAAAATTTAAATATTGAAAGTTTATTATCAAAATTTTCATAAAAATATACAAATATGTCCGATAAAATATTCGGATTAGTTTTTCGTCATGGCTTCGCGGGCCGCACAAAAATCCTTCGCGGGCCGTAGGTTGGGCACCACTGCAATAGGCAATGACTGCTTCATTAGCATCGCAGAACAGGGGTTCCCAAACTATTTGCAGGCACGGAACCCTTATATTAAAATATTTTTTCTCGCGGAACCCTAACTAAGAAGTGGTAAGCCAAATCGCAATATAATTTATTTTATAATCACTATAATTGTTATTTACATAATTTATGTATCTTGCAGTATACAGTTTACAAGTGAAGTTCATGTTTCCTGCTGTAAATAAAAGAATGCAGAACGTGTCGGGTCTCTTCCTCAGTCTATCGCGGAGCCCCAGTTACCTTCTGCGGAACCCTTGGGTTTCCTCGGAACAGTTTGAAGACCTATGGCGTAGAATGTGTCGACATTTTCTTCCAGGGATACATGATGGAGCGCGTCCACGTCAGGAGGGAAAAGGAACTGTTAATGACCTTCTAGTTGGCCTTCCTCCACGCCCTAACCACGCAGGCGGGGGGGATACACTCCGAGGCTGAAAGGGTAGAAAGTGGAACTTCCAATGACATATGGTCAGAATCGAAAATGTTCCTTCCCACTGAAACACAAACCACCTCAACGAAAAGAAAAGATCTAAAATAGCCTCCTTACGGGTAACACTAATTTTTATTGAAGACAGAAACCGAATCTTGACCGAGTTTGCGAAAAAATGCTTTTAGAACAAGGGTCTCAAACTCGCGGCCCGCATGTGGCCCGCTTGTTCATTTTATGCGGCCTTCTCACTGATCTTATTCTAATTATATAATTTGGCCCGGCTCAGTGACGAAGAATTTTTTTAATTTAGAAATATTTTTAGTCTTCTTGAAGTGTAATTTTTTCGTTTTTGGCCCGCGTACGATTTGCGTTAGAGATCTATGGTTTAGAATCACAAAAAGACGTGATTTTATCAGTTTTATTACAACACCAAATATAAATTAACATGACAACTCCCATTGTCGCCGAAATTGAATCCAATGCATTTAAATGAGAAAACATTTAACGTTGGTAATATCATCTTTCAATTTCTGTGTGCGATTTTGCTTTCTTTACATGGCAACCAAATAATTGTTGACGTCTATTATATGTAGAAACTTCTTTCACAAGATATAGCAGGAGGATGAAAATTATGAGGCACTTCTCGATGTGCTAAAAACATGATATTTGGCACGATTATAGGTTTTTGGTCACAACCGAAGGAAATAATCCAAAATCGTTGAAATTCCAATGCTGAGGGTCTATTTTGGCCCCATTATTGCCCCATAAGAAACTCGCGTACATCAGTGTAGATGTGTTTACATTTGCTTTTGAAAATTATTTCTCGTCAACATTCGAACTCGGTACTTCAACTATCGGAAGGTATAGTGTACTAGTCTTAATAATAAATGGTTTCAACGATATTTTCGTGTGGTATAGAGTTCTCCATAAGCATCAGTAACGTAAATAATTAGACGTAGATTATCCACAAACTGTGATTTACACACCTTTGAAGATATCATCATCACACTTCGCATAGCTCTATAATTTACGCCTGCGGGTAACATAGGCTATATGACGATAAAGCAATTTGGGGGCATGGGGTGCTTGACTCAATAATCATTTTCCCGTAAGTTTACACGTAATTTTAGATTTTTCACGGTGCAAGATTTTCATCCTTCAATCATCGAAATATCTAAATATGGACCGATTTCCTTCATTTTAGCTTTATTCGACGGTTAGAACTGTGCACTATCTTATTCTTGCGATGTTTACATGTTACACGGTCGAAGTTGGAATTCAACGGGCACTTCCGCTAGTATCATTATAATATTATCAAAAGTATGCATCAAATTGCGAATACTTATTATTATAACTTGGCATTATTTTTCTAGCGAAAAAATTAAAATTAATAAGGTTCAGCTTTTATTAGTTGAATTATAAAGCGGGTATCACAAAATATGTTGGATGGCTATAGGCAGCCTCGATGTAAAAAAAAGTTAAGAAGACACAACGTGAAAATGTCGCTTCGGTCAATTTCTCGGCCGGTGTTGACCGCGCTTTTGTTTATACATACCCATATCATGAGAACTACAAACGGCATTGGTTTGGTCTTTTTTCCAAAAGTAAATTTAAACATTTCTGCACGTTTTCTTCGCTTAATATATCACTCTAATTCAATTAGGGAAAGAGTTTCCGCAGACTGACTTTTTCATGTCCCAAGCAAAAAATTCGGTGAATGAGAATAGTTATATACGTCTATAGTGGAACGTTTTATGAGTAAAGTTATTAATTTTTCAAAGGCGTTTGATTGATAATATGAGTTTTTGATTTCTACAGTTGTTATAATCAATGTCTCAAGAGGCATAATAAAAATAATTGTCCCTATTGGATTAATAGAAGCCGAGATACGACGTTTTATGTTTAAAGAAGTGTAAGTGCCCGTCGAATTTCAACGGATTTTGTTAATCTAGTTTCGCTGCCTATTCTAGGGCGTATGTAGAATATACAAAAACATTTTATTCTACGAAAAACTGAGAACCACCTATAAAGAATACTTTTTCACTTAGATTTTCTTAACAATTAATCAAATTTGTTTGTAAACAATCCGCTTCCAAGTTTATTGCATTCAAATATAACGATAATTTGATTTCCTATCGTAACACTTTCGCCAAATCCGGCTTCATTTCTTGTGTAATTACGCCTTTCTGAAATGTTTACTTTTATGTTTTGTAAGCACGAAACTCGTGAATGGGCAACGTTGTCCATGATTGAACACTGGCTTTGATTCAACTTTTTTCGATAATAACTGATAATTTATGCTAAATCTTTACGATAATTTAAATCACGAGTTCGAAACTTGACGGGAAATAATTTTAAAAAGCAAACAAAAACCCCTACCCCGATATTACGGGCTTTCCTTATGGGGCAATGCGCGACGAGTTCGTCCTGCGACGAATTGACGTGCGACGAGTTTGTACTGCGGCGAATTGACGCACGACGAATTGACTGCGACGAGTTGACGGTATACCGGAATCCAGACACTGTGGCGACCCTTCCAACCCCCTCCCCTCGCTAGATCTGCCTCTACCAATGACTCTTTACTTTGAATATACAGGGTGTCTGCAAAATAATGTCAGAAAATTACATTTTATTTTATAACGTTATTTTTTGTGCACTCTGATCACACTACAGCAGATCCCTTCGTCCTTTGGTCTGATGAACCTTACGTTACATGTCTATTCGGAGTGATTTGTAAAGGAAGTGAATTTAAGAGGAAGTCCGATGGGGACGTGAGGGTATCCAACAGGGGATGGGGACGATCGCTCCCACCTACTCTCGGCACTTTAGCTAATGTTTTCTGTTTAGCTTTAGACAAGGAAAGTTTACGTGCAGTTGCTTGAAAATAATGCATTATTTTAACAGCTTGATTTAAATGCTTAGATATTAATGCATTGAGTTTATAAGCTTGATCTTAGTTGCCATTAAGTAATTCTTCTTATTTTTCCATTCGTTCCAGTTCTGAGAATGGCAGAATTCTGTTCTTGCTTAAAAAATCTTTGCATCAAGAATTACGCTCCAGAAAATTAAATTCTAGATTTAATAATTGATAATTCCTAGCTCATTTAATTAATTTTGATTAATCGTTTTGTTTTCTGTCTCGAAAATAAATTTAAATTTAAGATGTAATAAAGAACGGTAATAAATATATATTGTGTTTAAAATTAAACCATTGACTTCGTTTGTCGAGCGGTGGTTGTACCATCTTCTATGGCTTTAAAATCGGATGATAGCGTAGCATCCTTTGTCAATGTTAGACTGAGGATCTCCGTCTAGGGTTTTCCCGCCCATATTTAGAATTCCCATTGTATATGACGTTTTTACTGCCCAAAAAATGTTTTTGTTTGGGAGTCTGACATAACGGTCAGACTTGAGTCGGATGCAGAGAAATTGAATGATTTACCAGTTAGTACATACTTAAGCCGATAGTTATGAAAGTGATTATTTAAAGCAGTTAAAAAGTAATCGTGACAGTGCACCGGAATGTGGTGAAATGGTCTGTCAACAAGGAAATGTGTAATTCGCTAGAGAATTTCGAGTTCGTCTTTTGTCTGAAAGAAAATTCAAGAATGCTAAATACTTCACTTACTGGAGTGTTTCGATGTTTGTAATGCGAAAACAGCTTATTATAAACTACCGTTATAAAAAACGATATGTCTTTAAAACATGGGAAATTTCAACGCTGAATTCTCTATAGTTGTGCTAGTTGCAAAATTAAAGTTTTAACCCATTTTTCTTGTTTAAATCGGAATTATATACTAAAACGTGGGCATTAAAATCCGAGATAGTTGGGCTAATTTGGGTACGCATTCTTATTTTATATCACCATTTCGTTTGGGATTCCTTGTCAAATATTTCATATCGTGATTATACTATTTAACTCCATGTCAAAGGTGTCTACAGCGATGGCGTCCCAGGCGTTCTCCTTCACGAAAGTTAGCGCAGTTCATTTTGCCCGTGTGTATAATTGTCAGTTAACTAAGCAATTAAAATGTGTAATCTAGCTTCAGTTTGACAATTTTTGGGTTATATTCCATATTTTCACGTTCTTGTTTTCTTCAAGCCTTAACCTCTTCAGCTCTTAACATAACCGTACGTTATTTAATGATTGTGTTTATTTTTTTAAACGGGTGGAATCAATTGCCAGTTAGCAACGAAATGTTAACTTTTTGTACCGTTGCGTAGTGGGTATCCCATAGAATGCACTCTGGGCATCGTACGATGTACTATGTTACTGGGCATCTGAGGTCAAATGACCAGTATTTCTGAATACGGTCGCACATCTGGTCTCGTCAATCGTAAGAGGAAGGTATACGGAAGATCGCTCAACCGCCTGAATAACTGGAAGTTGAAGATGATACAATTGTATAATTTATAATGTTTTAATTTCCCTTTTGTGCGTAGGGTTTAATGATTCCATGAGAGGCGGAAGTCGCTAAGGTCGCTTAAAATAAAAAGGGAAATTAAGAAATCAACATCACTGAATATGTTACATTGTCGTAATGTTTTTTTTTTCAACTCGTTTTATGGCAATGGCGACATCCATAGTCTTAGTTATGTTTGTAATACCCGAATTGCATAGAATTCCCGTCGATTATAAACATATGAAAGGAAAACGTTATTAGAATGATACAATTGAAATTCAACTATGTATAGTTCAACATAGTTGAATATGAGTACATTCCACAAAGTGGAGCCTGATCTTATTAATTAGTTACTAGAATGGTTTCCCGTTTTCATGATAGTCTGGTGTTTAGTGACAAAATGATGTCGCAACGTACATAATGCGTTTTTTAAAGGCACTCCTTGAAATCCAACGTTGGCTCTTCGATATTGTAATTTCTTTACGGATTAGTTCGTATCCGAGGTAAAGGAAGAAAATTATAACGAGTTTTAAAAATTGTGTTTCCAGATAAAAACTATCGAAAATAATCGTGTAAATACTAGTTGAATTTTCTGAGAACACGTAAACACGACGTGATTACAAAAGATTGCATTAGGTACGAATTTATCTAAGCATTCCAACGTAATTGAATTTAAAGGAAATTTCTCAGAATGTTTTAACAATAATATAATTATGTTATTTCGAGTTTGCGATACATTTTATTCTTCCCTGATTGTCTTATTGTCTTATATTTTTTTGTGTAATTTGGTACTGTGCAATACTTAACAAAACCTCATGATGAGTTTGATGCTTGAAGGCTTGGTTGCGTAATTCTAATCATTCATCGCAGGTGCATTTAATTTAGGTAAATATTAATAATGGCAGAAGAAAGAAATCGTTAAATTTGAAAGAAAATTTCGGTTCCTCTACGCCAAGCGAAATGAGGGCGCTAATAAATCCTCCCGACCGAGATCTTTCTGCTAATGAAGGAAAGACATCGGACGCGAAGAAAGTGTCAAAAATTACCTTGCTCTCACCTAAAATCGGCAACCGGGTTAAGGACAGAATTAAAAAAGAAATTACAAGGTTTATGATCCAGCAGTGGCGCGAGGAACTAGAAAAAATAATTTATACGATGATTTAACCTGTAGAGGCTTGCGAAAACCAAATCGACCCACTAATCACAATCTTCTGTGGAATAGTGTACAACGCTGACGGTATTGTCGAGATTATGGCCAATCGCAAGGCTGTGATCTCGAAATTACCAACTTAACATTCGCATTGAAGAGCTGAGGTATTGGATTGAAATCGACTCCTTCGAGTTTGACAACTCCGGATGATATTATGTCCTCGCGTTTATAAATTAAAAGGAATGTTTCCAACCGTGTCTGTCTATCTGCCGTCTCAACTATCACCGCCTAAATGTAACTATTGATTTAAGTACTTATCAAGATCTTTAATTTTCGATCCTGATTTTTTTCCTACAAGTATAGTTTCTAGAAATGTGGAAAACTCCTGTTTTTTTAACAACCACTTGCCACTTGAACTGACAAGGTGCTTTCGAGCATCGGAACAGTAACCACCACGGAAGAAGCATTTGCTTTCTTGATATTGGAGCAGAGAGTGAGCGCGCAGTGGAGCAAAACTCGTGGATAGCTTATAATGCAGTTCAAATTGCTCATTCTGTTGCAGAGTGAAAATTTTTTCGAAAATTTGTTCTTTTGAACTTAATTCGTCTAATCGTCAATTATGAGTTTAGTGTTGAAACAATATCATATTTTTTAAATCTATATGAATTGGTATTAGAAGTCTTCAAGTATACAAAAATCTTTTTTCAAAATATATTGTCGTGCCTGCGTATCACGTACGGTAGTAAATCTTCAGCAGATATCTTTTCAGTTATAACTTTGTATGCGTTTTCATTATTATTCTACTAGCGTAATGCCCGTTGAAATATCAACGGGAGAATTATAGATAGATAGATAGATTATTATTATTTTCATTTAAAATAATTAATATCACACTTTTACATATGAAATATTTTGTCATATACAACATTTCTGTTGTTGACGGGCTATCTTTAGTTAAACTTAAAATATTTGCCTCTCTTTCCCTCCCTCTCCCCCTGCCTCCCTCTCACACCCTCTCTCCTCCCCCTCTCTCCACTCTAATTCCCTCTCTCCCCTTCCCTCTCGCTCCCCCCTCTACCTCTCCCCTCTCTCGTATTAGCATTCAAAGCACGTTTATACCCATAATGATTGAATTAACAATATGATATAGAGGTCTAACAATGGAATTGGTAGGCAAGGCAACATCCCGTTAAAATGGCAATATTTCCTCAAACTGTGTGAATACATTGAGAAATTTCGAACTATAGGCGGAAAAGGATGAACAGAATAAGAAACTTTATAATGTTTTATTAAAAATGGTTCATATCCGAAGATTGTACACCAAATCTTTCTAATTTTAATCTAAAAAAGAATAAAAGCCTGCACGTCGTAAAGCCGATTTTCCGTGTTAACTTATTGGAAATGAAAATTATCCCCTGGAGTCGAACCCAGGTCTTTGATCTCGAGTTTGATACGTTAAAACGTTTTGTTATTATGTCATAATGCTATGCTGAAAATTTTTAATCAAATTCGGTTCAGTCACTTGCTAGATATTAAGCTTCAAAAAGCATTACATGGCAAAGTGACACTGTCTTTTATATTAGTTTTATGATAAAATCTCGCTAGTCCTAACTGGAGCAGAGGATGGTCAGGATTCGGCGAAAGTCTGGAATATAAAGAAAAAATGCATTACACGTGTAATTGAAGTATGATACATCTATAAAATCAAAAACGGTATTTAGGCTTATCAACAAAAAATATACTTGACGGATTTTGAGGGCTACGTACAAAGGTCACACAGCTTACATTTCTTATAACTTTTGCACTGTAGACTACACTTTTCTTTTTATAAATTTTTTAACTTTATTTTTCACGCAAAACACGTTTTATTCTGAGCCGCTCTGGAATGATGGCAAAGGTGGCTCAGGCCTGACTTGGTCCTGATTAACAGGATTCCGGACCAGGTGGGATTAGCGTGGTTTTACCTTAATGCGATCGCTCCTCCGACTTCCCATCATCCTCACTCGACTGGAAGTGTAAACGCGAAAACGGGCGTGACACGTTGGCTGCCAGTAATCTAGTCGTCTACGGCCACGCCAGGAAGCCCGTGTCCTGTTTACTAGATATGGGCTCCATTTATTTCACTCGAACTCAAAAAGAAAACCGTGGTTTGCTGTTTTGATATCTGGTTTTGGAAACCCCCAGCCTTTCATTTAGACCGCCGAATTCGGGCGGTCAGTGGGGTAAACTGACGATTTGTTTTCATTCCGTTTTTTGAATCGAGTCTGAATAGCTTCCGGTCGGATTTCGGTATTACTGCGGAGGAGCACTGCAGAAAAAGGGATTGTGTGTGAGGGAGGTCGCGTATCTTCGAATTTTCTATTTGTCGATATGTTTTCGCGAGGGCAAACATGCCCAAAAAATCGTCGGAGAAAGTCGTATTGAATTCATGGGGGCCTACCAAAAAAAATGAAAGCTCGTGGAATGTTTTTTACGAAAAATATTACCAATTATTTTATGGCTTGAAACTTTGGGAAAGCATCTTCATTTGAGTTTGACGGAAGTATGGAGAAAGTGAAGAAGGTAAATAATCTGCGGCCTGCATACACACGCACACTCTTTTGATTCCTATTAATTCTACACCTTTTTATCATATTGCGTATGTGTATTTCTATTTTGTATATGTATGTATGCGGTTTGCGATAAAAAGTAGTAATCAAGTACAGTAAAACGTCACTGATTCGGACTAATAGAGGGAAGGTAGTGATAAGTCCCTACTATAGAACATAGTTATGTATTTTCAAGTCGTAGTTCACAAAACAAGCAAATTTATTTATTATAGTATTTATTATAGTAAATGTGTTGCTTTACTGCTAAAACAATATTGAATACAAGGAATTTAAATAAAACACTAGAATACGATTTTAAACACTAAACTTTAAATTAATGTTACGAGGGAAATGATGGAAATTTAACTAACTTATATGCGTAATACTGATCACAAATGTGAAGATTGAGAAGGAGAAAAATTCTTAACTTGACCGGGACACGAACCCGTGTTTCCCACTTGCCGGGTTGGTGCTTTAATCAACTAAGCTACCAAGGCAGAATAATTCTCCATTATCGAATTGGGGTATTTACGGTGAAGAAAGGACTAACTTCGTAGTAAACCTGACCACACTAGATGTCCTTACTGAGGCACAGCAGAAAAACCCCTCCTTTATCCCAGAAATTGAGAAGATGTTAAATAACAAGAGTGAAATGATGGAAATGTAACTTATATGCATGTGTGCATAATACTGAGCACAAATGTGAAAATTGAGAAGGAGAAAAATTCTTAACTTGATCGGTCAAGTTCAGAATTTTTCTCCTTCTCAATTTTAATTAGGGTATCAAACGTTAATAACTACAAATTTAATTATATGTAGACGGCCCCTCCCCAATCTTATTGTCTTTTTTGAAGAAATGGGAAGTTTCTATAAAGGTCCTTTTCTAATGCCATTTCATAATAACGTCGTACTTTTCTCTTAGAGCTTAAAATATTTTTCGAATTCCTCGTCAGAATGTGCAAATTGAATAAGAGTATCGAGACAGTTTTTCCCTTAGTGTAATATAACTTTTTCTTCTTTACTTTCTTCTTCTTCACTTTCCGCTTCACATACAGAAGGCAGTCCGAATTATAGAGGGTCCGAATTAGTGAGGTTTTACTTTACCAAAATGGTAAATTCGGTATCTTCAATGGTAGTAAAAAATCTGATGTGGTCCTTAACATAACCTTAGGTTATTTAATGATTGTATGTTTATTTTTTAAACGGGTGGCATCAATTGCCAGTTAACAACGAAATGTTAACTTTTTGTACCGTTGCGTAGTGGTATCCCATTGAATGCACTCTGGGCATCTGAGGTCAAACGAACAGTATTTCAGAATACGGTCGCACATCTGGTCTCGTCAATCGTAAGAGGAAGGTATACGGAAGATCGCTCAACCGCCTGAGTAACAGGAAGTTGAAGATGATACAATTGTATAATTTATAATGTTTTAATTTCCCTTTTATGCGTAGGGTTTAATGATTCCATGAGAGGCGGAAGTCGTTAACGTCACTTAAAACAAAAATCTGATGTGGCCAACACGACTTTCTCCATATTTGGGGTATAGATATTTGAATTATTATGAATAGCATTATAAGACAAAATTATTATTTCGTATTGTAAAAGAATACAGTCGGCCTTATTGCCGTAAATTATGTATATTTTGAATATGATTACGGAATTCACCGCTACATGGTGGTGGCGCTGTATACTGGAAATTAAGAAAAAGCAAAATATCTCCGAAATGGATGGTTCTACGAAAATTTGTTTCAAACAAAACTTGGAGGAAATATTATTCTCTACAACATTGGTCGTCACGAATATGACCAATTACGACGTTTTTAAGGAGATATTTGACGGAAACCGAAAAAACCGATTATTTATAAATAATTCCTAAACAATAACTGCTATGGAAAATTGTTTCAAGTAGAAGTCGTAGGAAATTACATTCTCTCTAACCTTTGCATAGAATTGTATATACAATAATGATGTTTTAACGGAGAAAGATCGCAAAAACCGAATCGGGTGTCGAATAAACCTCGACTTCCGGTTATCCGATATTGTCCAAAAACTAATCAGTTCTTTGCGCTCATGCTAAAGTGTTATATATGAAATTTGGTAACGATATGGCAAGTACTTTTCGAGTTAGAGCGCCCACAATCACATACACGCACGCATACACACACAGACATCATTCCGAAAATAGTCCAAACGTGTTCTAGGGACCTCAAAACGTGTATTTCCGTAGATATCTCGAAGTCGATATTTTCGTGATCACAATACTTTCCCTATACTACGTATGGAGAAAGTAAAAAGAAAGGTTGGATTTATGTGCGTTGATGTTCCCTAATGCAAACTCTATAATTATTTTCTTGGACTGTACGAGTGAGATATCCATCGTACGAGAAATTTTAAAATAAAAGGAAAGCATTTCATGTACTTTCTCGATACCATTTTTACCCTACTTCTTGAGACCTGTATCCTTAAAAAAATTCCTACATTTGGCGCCTCGGATTACGCTCTTCGACCAGTGGCAAGAGGGACCCTGAAATGGGTTATTCGTCGTCAGTGGCTCATCCTAGGGTTGGATTTTCCCCTTTCCCCTTTCGTCAGACGAATTTTTTCGTATCAATCTAATAATATATTGACGCTTCTGACATAGGATATAGGAGGATACAAATTAAGAGGCATTTCCAGATGAACTAGAAACTTGAAATTTGGTATGTAGTAGCAATGCCGACGAGAAAAATCGAAAATTACAAAAATGTTTAGTTTTTGGTCCAAAATTTAAACAAATAATTAATTGCTTAGGTATTTCTAAATGTGCTACATTACTGAAATGTTTTCTAACGGTAGAATTCGCTAAATAACCAAAACGGAAGAATAATAGAAATTTAAATATATGTATTTATTTATTTGACCGTTAAAAATTCATAAAAGTTAAACAAAGACAAATATTAATGCAGTTTCGTTCGAACTAGGGAGCTGAAAAATTTCAGAAAGTTAGAGCTTGGTGCACTAGCAGCAATTAACATTGAAAATTACGGTGAAGTTTATTACTGTGGCCGTTAAAAATTCATAAATTTTTTAAAAAATTACTGGAGACTTCGAATTAGGGACGATTGTAAGTTTTCATTCACAACCAAGGGGGAAAATCCGACATCGTTAAAATTCTCATTTTTAGGGGATGAGTTTACCCCATTATTTAAATTAGGTTGAAACACTTGCAGAATGCAAGAACCGTCTACTTTAATATTTACGCACGCTTTATTACCATAACAATTGATCATAATATAAGTCGCAGAATGGTCTTGGATATCCTCCAAAAAGATTTTTCGATGTGTTTATGATTGCCGACGCGAAATGATTTGAAAGTTATCGTTGCCAGGTTTTGATGCCTTTGATAGCTTGGAAAAAATATATTACGCGTTCCTCTTTCCATGGGATAACAATGGAGAAACGTTGAGTTCACGGTTAACACCTGCCGTTAACTCTATGATAAAATTAATGGCGGCGCATTTCTTCGTCTGTGCTACCTGCGGACGAGTGACTCGCGTTCCGTGAGGCGATCAAGAGAAGTAAAGAGAGGCAAAGGTTATCACCTGGCATGCACCGTGCGATCGCGCGCTGTCTGTTTCCAATGATATACCGCAGTCTGTCTTGAATAATGATGCCTAGAAAAATAAAAGGCAAGAAGGTTTTTATTTATATTGCGCAAAATTCATTGTTTGCCATCTCCGCTATAATACATTGACGCTTCTGACGTATGATATAGGAGTCGAATGTGGTAGCTAGAAACTTGAAATTTGGCAGGGTTATAGGTTTTTTTAAATCACAACCGAAGGAAAAAATCCAAAATTGTTAAAATTTCAATTTTCAGGGGCTATTTTTGCCCCATAAGAAAATCACACAAATCGTTGTCGAGTTTTTTATATTTGCTTTTTGATATCATTCTCCCTCATGATTCGAACTCTGGACTTGAACTACCGTAGAGATTAGAAATTGTAGTTTATTATTTTTTTAAGGCTAAATTCAAATCCATGTAGATTTGGCGTAAAGTTTTAGGTTTTATCGGAAAAAGTGGAATTTTTATGGGTCTCAACAATCGACTGCCATGGGAACGAGCTCAGTGCTTTAATATGGGTATGATTTTAATGGTAATCAGAGGGATTTATTATAATTCCATTATTAGTAAACTACGACCATTGCAAAAATCCGATATTGTTACAATTCCAATTTTTGGGACTGTTCTGTCCCATAGGAGGGTAAAAATTGTATAGCTCTTCTAGATGAGATAGAGACTTTAAATTTCGCAGGATCATAGGATTTTGGTCACAACCGGTGGAAGAAATCCAAAGTTTTAAAAATTCAAATTTTTAGGGGCTGTTTTACCCCATTGCTGTCCCATACTAGGATAAAAATTATGAGTTACTTTCAGATGTGCTAGAGACTTTAAATTAGGCACGACTACAGATTTTCGGTCACAACTGATGGAAAAAATCCGAAATTGTAAAATTTCAAATTGTTAGGAGCGAATTTGCCCCATTATTGCTCCATACGAAAATGAAAATTATAATTAACTTCTTGATAAGCTAGAGACCTAAAATTTGGCACGGTTATAGATTTTCGGTCACAACCGAAGGAAAAAATCCGAAATGGTAAAAATTCCATTTGTTAGGGGCTATTTTGCCCCATTATTGACTTAGAAGAGGATTGAAATTATAAGGTACATCCAGGTGAGTTAGAGACATGTACTTTGGCATGACTATAGATTTTTGGCCATGACCGATGGAAGAAATCTTATATTATAAAAATTCCAACTTTTATGGGCTGTTTTGCCCCATTATTGTCCCATTCTAGGATAAGAATTATCCCAAATGAGCTACATACTTGAAATTTAGCACGTTTATAGGAGTTCAGTCATAACAATAGGGAAAAATCCAACATCGTTAAATTCTAATTCTTAGGTGTTGTTTTTTCATTGTAATTGAAAGTAGGCACTAGTATGCACACATACATAAATACAATATACACATAATCACATATATATGAAGCGCTGCGGAAGGGAAGTGGACAAGCGGTAACAGTAAAAATTAAAATATAAATTTTGAACTAATAAATCTATCTAATTAACTTTCTTTCCATCTTATACGTATTATGACCTCTACATTGTGGCGATATAAAGAGAAGGTAAATTCAATAAATATTTTTTGGTGAAATATGCGAATTATTATATGAGTATGCATGATTTAATACGCGCATTTCAGGCCGATTTCCTGGCTTATGTAGTTCTCGGCAGGAGAGCCTCACATATGCGTAAATATATTTCTAAAGATATTTTTTGTTTCATTCGTTCTTCAAAAGCTTAAATATGATATTCGCTCCAGGACGGGATTCCAATAGACCTGGATTTCCCAAGCGTTTTTGGCTGCGTTCCCCTTAGAACTCAATCAATTATAAAATAATAGGACAAGCGCAAAATAGAGTTGTCTAAAAACGAACGAGTTTACATATAATAAATAACACTTATTGAGATGAACGTGGCTGTTTCCATGGCATTAAGAATCAATCATCGACTCGATTGAAGGAAACCTCAACCGCGAGTCAGGCTCGACATGCAATTTCTGACGATTTTTGTCTTAATTAAATTCGGAGGCGAAAATCCAGATTCGCACACGCACGTTGTGAGAAAAGGAATCAACATTTTGATTGCTCTTTTAGCCACTTCCCCATCCTCTCTCCTCAGTCTTAAACTCTGCGAAATAGTGAGGAGGCATCGTTTTATGGATCCAAGTGTGTGTGTCCAGTTTTTTTTTCAGTCCAGGGCTACTTGTTTTGAATGATGTAGTCCGTGGCCTATTAGAGCTTTGGTTTGGTCCACCCATAGTGTTGCTGCTCGTCCTCGTGGGTGGTTGCCATCCACCATCCCTTCAACCATTAACCTTTCCATGGGGTCTGCCCTTCTGGCTATATGCCCGAAAAACTTACAAAACATTTGACTAACTTTTGTTAGCAGTCTCGTGCGGACATCCAATTCGTTTAGTATCGAGTCGTTGGTTCGATGTGCAGTCCACGATATGCGTAGCGTTTTTCTATAGCACCACGTTTCGAACGCTTCGATTCTGCGTTGGTCAGCTTGTTTAATGGTCCACGTTTCGGCTGCGTATGTGACTATTGGAAAAATTAAGCTATATACTAGTTTTACTTTCGTAGTTTTTGTTATTTTTCGATTTCTCCATATCCTGTTGAGTTTTACCATTGCCGTCCTCTCTGTCGCAATGCGTTTCCTGATTTCAGTTTTGCATTCGCCTTTGTTGGTCACAATGTATCCCAGATATTCGAACCTGTCTACCACTTCGAAGCTAGCCACGTTTTGTACATGTGAATGGTTGTTGTTTGCACGGTTTACGGTCAGTACTTTAGTTTTTAATCGATTTCTTTCCAATCCGTGTAATGTATTTTCATCATTTAGTCTTCATTATAGTTTCTAGTTCATCTTGAGTGGATGCTATCGTTAAAGTGTGTCATCTGCATACCGCCCACTGCAATTCCGCCTTTCCAGTCATTTACAAATTTTTGCATTATATACTCACCGTATATGTTAAACAGAATCCGTAAAAGTATGCATTCTTGTCCTACACCGGCCAAGGTGCTGGAATTTTGTGACTGAACTTTGCCTACTCGAACCGTAGCTGTCTTATTTTCGTATAATTGTTGAATGAGATGTATTAAGTGTAGGGGCGTTCCCCTGTCTTCTAATATACTCCATAGCTTTCCCCATTTAACTTTGTCGTAGGATTTTATATAATCCTCAAAGCACATATACATTAGGACGTTGTATTCGCTAGTTTTTTCGATGATCTGCCGAGCATTCAATATCAGTTCTCGTGTGCCTTTTTCTTGTATAAATCCTGTTTGTTCGTTTGATATTTGTGGTAGCAAGAAAGCTTCGATAATTTTTCCCAGAAAGCAATCAAAGATACCTTCTAGAATTTAATTTTCAAGTCATCGTCGGTAGAAATATCCACGAGGCTTTCTTGTTCTTTTCCTGTTAGATGTGGACTCGAAAAATCCACATCAAATTCATTACGCACCCAGTTATTATAATAGTCCGTTTATGGAAAATATTCTCGTAATTGCTCCGTGAATTCTTCCAAATGTTCCTTTATATATCTGACAAATCCAAACTGGGGAATAGAAATTTGTACGTATTTCAGATTCGCTAGATTCGTTTTACCTGACTTTATGACTTAATCAGTAACACGTCTTGTCTCTTGGTCAACGGAAGCAAACAAAATACTTAAGCCACCGCCCTCAGTGATAATGCTGCAGTTTACTGTTACGTATGCATTCAATGTTTTTAGAGACAAATATGCTGTATTGTTTATATGCGCACATATTGAAGAAATTTATTATTGTAAAATATTCTATAACAGCATCAAAGTAAAAAAAAGCTGATTTGGAGTGTCCAGTGTAATAATATCAGCCGTTACGTAAATTTTCTCAAGTACCCCCCTAGCGCCTTTAAAAGTACCCCCAGGGGTACGCGTACCCCACCTTGGGAAACCCTGCAATAGACGATTGAGATAAGTCCCATTTCCCCAAAAATGGTTGGGAGTCAGATGTTAATTTCGGCTACGAATAATCCGCCCTCGGTGGCGATCCTCCGATTGTTTCACGCCAAAAGAACGCGTTTTCCAGCAGCTCCTCTCAGCGTGCATTTAATCTGGCATTTTCCATCTTTCGAGCGGATTTTAATTCTTAACATTTTATTCGCGTATATATCTTAAAGCGAATTAACGAGATCTTTGACGTCTCGTCCTCTCCCTCTCCTCGTATTCTCCGGAAACATTTTCGAGCACGTCAAAAAAAAATGCGGGGAGGGGAGGGGGGGAGGGGGGGGGGAGCGTGTAGGGATCGGAGGCGGAATAGCTCTTTTGGCCCACGAGTTTTCCATTCGCTCTTTCAGGTCAGCTGCAGCGCAACTCTAGTTGGCTCGATCCTGCTTTTCTTTGGAATGGCTCTTGATGTTTGCCGTTGGCTCTTCGCGGTCGGGGGGAGAAAGAGAGAGAGAGAGAGGGATGGGGTTTTGGTGGGAGGGAGGGAGGTAAGGGAGGATGAGCGGGGTGGGAGGAGTACGTAAGATGGTAAAGGGAGAGAGAGAAAGAAAGAAAGAGAGGTCGCGCGCTCACGCACACGCACGCACGCACTCGCAGTATGGGCGTTTTAAATTTGGGATTAAAATGCTTTGGAGGGTATCCAAGTCGCGAGAGAGGAGGTTTGGGGGTGGGGGGGAGAGGGAGTGGCAAATAGGGTGCAAGGAGGGGACAGTGGGGAGGAGTGCGTGGGGCCTCCTCCATCGTCAGGTGACTCTCCGCCTTATTTTCATTCTGATGCAAGGAGACTGCGAAGGCTGTAATCGTGAGAAATGAACGCGCCGTGTTTTTTTTTCTCTCTCTGTCTCTCCGGAGGTGTAATTTTATGCGCTTTATAAATTCATTAATGGAAACTTGAAGGGACTCAAATATTCGCGATTTGTATGACATAAAGGAGTGTGTTTTTAAAATGAGATATAAACGTACGATTTCGTCGGATGATGAAGTATCGACGAGAATTTCTTACGAGAATATTTGGTATTAAGCGAGTTATAATGTTCCCAGTAAAATTTTAATTATAACGCATTTGCTCGATTGTAAGTTTCAGATTAGAAAGTGCTTTCTACTCATCCCCGCCGAATGTATCGCGCTAATGACATACAAATATGTCAAATATGACCTTCTTTAAAATGACGCAGTTTTCAATGTTATCCATAGATTGGATCGGTTTCGATTCTACATTTTTTGTTATAACGTTTACCCAATTTTATATTGATAATTGCGTTATTAATATTTGTCTCCGCTAAGATGCGTTCACAGGGTGTCATTCTTTCTTCATATCCACTCCCTAATCATATTCCCTTTTTCTACTCCAAGAAACCCATTTTAAGGGTTTTAATTTTGCATTATTATATTATTATTACATTATGATATTTATGAATCAACTTTGTTTACGATAGGATGTTCATTTAATAGCTACTGTTTATCCGCAAAAGTTGTTAATTAAATTTAGTGTCGTATAAATCGAGCTCATCTCCGTTCTTATTTAAAAAGGAAAGGCGAAAAACTGGATTTTTTCGGAAAGAAAAATAATCAAATTTCTTAGAGAAGTCGACATTGGAAAAAAGCAACTATCCCTAGAAGGTAAAAAAAATCGCATGAATCAGGGAAACGCGATAAAAGCCGTTTATAAGTCGAATAAGAAAATAAACGGGTTCGTAATAAAAAAATCGGAGGAACTGCGTCAACGAGTATTTTGTATTAAAACAACCCTCTTCAAGCACAACGAATATTTCGTTATAGCGTACATTCGATACAGCGTTTCACCTTATGACGAAATTTCACCGCATTCTAAAATGGGAGCACTGCAAGTTTTTAAGCTCTTGGAATAGAAGCCCAAAAGTCATCCTCTTCACGTGTCCCAATATGGTACGACGCCGAGAACAATAATGTATCTTTTCAAGTCCTATTTTTATTTAAAGTAGGATTTCTTAAAAGAGATCTCGCTGCCCCGTATTTGCGTGTTTCGAGGAGAGCTCGCGAATCAGCGCTCCGTCCTTCGGAAGGGAAGTAAATCCGTTGGCCCCCTTGGTGATTCTCGTTAAGAGTAGGCTAATGCCGGCACCGGGTTTCTCTCCTCACTTGCTTATGTGATTTAGACTGAGAAGCCTACTAGCGCTGGTCGTTGTTTGAAGTCACAGGGTTCCAATTCAATTCTTTTTATTTTGTTTTATTTTTTGAACGAAGCTTCTTCATCTCCTGGGAGGTTGCAGTCTCTGCCGTATATATATTTAGATGAAAAACCTCTTCTCTCTCGGAAATGGGAAAAACGTGGAAGTAAACGAGGCAAGAATAGATGCCCGAGTTAATGGGGAATTGGTAAACGAGCGGGGAAAAGATTAAACGGCATCGTCATGGCGGAGAAAAAGACGCACGAGGGAATGTTGAAATATATAGACGGAAAATATTGCGTTAGGTGGATGTGGTGGGAATGGAGAGAGAGAGGTTAGGCCAGGTTTTCGAATGGGGTAGGGTAGGGAGGAATGAAAGAGATGGGGGGGGGGAGAGGGGGCGTAAGGGAGAGAGACGAAGAGGAGGAAGTGGAACGGTATTACTGGGCCATTTGATGAGAAATACGATTCGCCGGGACGTGAATGAAACAGCGAGGAGAGGAAGGGATTAACCGCGAAATGGTCCGTGCGGAAATGCTCGCGACGTGTGGTAGAATGTTCTGATTACGAGCACGAGCGTCCGCAAAAGTGTGGGGAGGGGGGGTGGGGTGGGGTGGGGAAGCGAAAGGGAGGAGGAGTTCTCCCCACCCCCCACCCCTACGGTCTGGAATTCTTGGGGAAAATGTAATAAAATATATATCGTGCACGATACGTAGTACGTACGTAAGAAGGATGAATAAAATAAGATGTGTAAATATTGACGATTGTTATCGCAGTTTAGCTGTGTGTGGGCGTTGGACCGTGTGCAGTGGTGGCACACGTATCTCGGAAAAATTCTAACATCCTCTAAAAGTTTCTTTCGACGTCCATGATTACTAGTCCAATGCAGGCAAAGCGTTTCAATAGAAAATGTGAGCTCGATTAGTAGTTTAACTCTTCTAATACGACAGGGTCTCTAGTGACCCCAGAGAAAATTTGTCTTTTTGTATAATTGAAACCCGAAAAAAACGGACTTTTCTTGTGAAAAGTGAGACAGGAAAATTCAATTTTTTCTGCGGTTTTCAATAAAACCAAAGGAAAACTTAGGCTAATGTCGATGAAGACCATGTGGTATTAAGAAGGTTAACCCTTAAATAGGTGCGTGAGGTCTATATGACTCCACTAGATATTCAATATTAGACCAGAAACAATTTTAATTTAATTTTTGTTCAATAATATGTAAATATTTTGGGCTGATACGTCATTTTAGTATATTTTCCATCAATATAATTCATTAAATATATAGAAAAAACATAGTTATTAACTGAAAAAATGTAACTTGGGGTCATATAGACCAGACGCCCACTTGTATGTAGGCGCTTACGTAAGAATTAATTATACACCACGTGATCGACGTCGAATTCATCCCAATTATTTTTTCAAAAAATCCCTCCGTGTTAACGTCTAAATGATAACATTTTTCCGCCACGTAAGCCTATTTTCTAGTGATTGATTTCCTCCTCTGGGGACGCTGTAGAAATTCTTTTTCAGGATCCGTGCTAGTAAAAGTCGAAGGACTCATTTTCATTGCTACTTTGTTTCCCATTTCAATGATACGTGTATAACAGGTGCGGGTGTTTTGGTGTCCTTCCATTAAAAAAAAGGGTTTAGCGTGCATTTGGGAGCTCTCTTTCGACGGAACTGCTGAGTTTCGCCTCAGTTAATGGTACTTGGAAGGCTGTCCTATTTCCACGGGGATGTTTAAATATCATACTGCGAAAGATAGGTCTATTTTCACCTCTCGAGTAGGCTGCCATTTAAACGCTGTACCCAGAAAATACTTTATTGCGGAATATCAAGGTCATTAAGGCATTCGCGTCTTGTGGGTTCGTGGGGGTTGGGAGAGGGGGAGGGTAAATCTCGTCGTGTCAAAAGAATTGGCAATTTGTACTTGACTCGTTGCTTTATTGAATCGTGTGTACGCTCTCGGGAATGTTATTTAACCTTGAAAGGCGGTAACGAATCTTTTTCTTTTCTCGCGCACTATGAAGTATATTGCGATCCTGAAAAAAAATAATTCAGGATTTTGATGAATATAGTTCTCCGCAGTTCGAAATGTTTTTTAAAAAATTTAATTCCCTCTGTCTGCAGGAGGATTCCGCACCTCTTTAACGTGGCGAGCACCAAGTTAAATTATGAATACCAAGCGAGTCCCACTATACTTTTGTAAAAGTGGGAATTAACTTAAATAAAACCAAATCAATATGAAAGAGATTTTTGAAATGTCATTTCGTAGGTTTAAAAAGGAAGCACGCGTACAAATCAAATTAATGGCTTACTAAGAAAGATGATTTTTACCATCTTAGAAGCGCACGGGTAAGACTGCGACAGAGCACCGCGGTGCTTGCCAGCTCCAGTTGTAGGCCCCTAGCGTACAGTCTGTTGTATGTGTGCGGCTAAAGTATTTTACAGAAGCTGGCGAAATCTCGCGTTTATGTAGGATATCACCCTGAAATAGGAACCTTGTTTTACAATTACATTATTACCATGCAAGTCGCCAATATCGTTTGAAAGATGTCGCTGCACCAAACTTGAACTTTACCTTAAGTCCTGTATTATTGCGTCTGTGGAGAATAAATGATCTGTAATATTTCTCGGTTCTATCGGCTATTTCGAAGTATTTTCTGGTAGTCTCTCATCTACCCCTAGACTCGCTAGCTTGAATGGGTACAGCTATGCCGCGAACGTCCTCGACGGAATAATTCGGAGTAATTAAACTTTTCGACTAGTATTTCATTCTTCTACTCTTTCTTGTCTGCAATTACATGTTTCAGTATTGTTTTTGAATTGAATAATGTCTTTCAACAATAGAGGACAGTTTATTCTTGTCGATTTTCATAAAATATCTCATTTACTCAATAGCTTAATTGATTTTGATCGAAATTCCAGATGTAAATGTCGATGCCATAAAACGTAACGCACAAGCTATATTTCTAAAAAAAGCCTTATATAGTCGAGTGTCATTGTGAAGTAATCAGTTTTACGCCGAGCTACCGCCAAACTCTCTTCGATAACAGCAGCATCATTGTTGCGACGAGAAATACTGCGATGAAATATTTTTCTCGCGCAAATCAGTACGAATACGGTTATGAGAAAGTTCGTGGAATAAGTATGTGTGTCGCACCGATTTTTTCCTTCTTGGCGCCGATAAATTTTCCGAAAAAATAAAATAAACAGCGCCGTCGGTCGGATGTCAATTGTTTGTCGAAAGCATGGCCGATGAAATCGTGTTGGACGAGTTTAGGTGTTTACTCAATAAGGAACACAATTTTTTCGTTGGTGTTGCCATCCTGCTTTTTTCTAGGACTCTTGGCCTCCGTAGAATTCGCAAAATGTCCCGGACGCGCGCGTCGGACTTTACTATTAGAAGGACGCTGACTCTCCTCTTTCAAGGTTACGTCTAATGTGTGCCGCCATGTGCGCCAAAATATAACTGCTTCAGTCGGAATCTCTTATCCGTGTAACCTTCGCGTGTTTCTTTTTCGGCCGGAGAATCGCGTCTTTGTCGTTTTTTTAACCGTTTATCTTCATTATTTGCACGAGTTTGTCACGTGTATTCCTGTCGCTGTGCGCCTTAAAAATTTTGTTTGCGAACTTTCTGCTTCCTCTTCCTCTTAAGGTTTTATGGGATTCTTCTGCCGTCTGGCCTCGCGGGCCATGTTGTTTTATCTCTACGGTTGGTAATTAAACGGGGAACTGTTTCACTTTCAATATTGTAACTGTTTAGAAAATTTTCATGGTATTGCTGAGAAATTGTCATGATTTGTCTTATGGCTCAGGAGTATCGACCCATTTTGCATTGTCAGAAAATAAATAATGATTTTATGAGGTCTTCTACAAACTGGCATCACTATATATACAGCCAGCGTCCGCTTAACTTATAGGTTACGTTCTTGGAAACCCGTACGTTAATCGGATTTACGTTAAGCGGACGGTCATTTTTCATAGAAACTAGTGTTATCATATGGAGATGCGTTCCCGTAATGTAAAAGATGAAAATCCCATATTTTTTCACTCAATATCAAGTTGGAATATTGCACCATTTCATTTATAAATTAACTAATACAAAATTTAAACATGCATACAGTACATCAACACAAATAAAGATCATAAAATTTTAAAATAATAATTTAAAGAAGACCTGACAGGCACAGTATTCTCCTTCTTCGATAATTTTCGTAAGGCCCCAAGGAAATTCATTTCCTGCATCTGCACTCGCAGCTTCACCTGTCACTTTGATGCTATGTAGGCTAGCACGGATCTTAAATCTCCGGAACCACCCCCAGCTTGCATTAAATGCTTCGTTATCACTTGCGCTAGAACTTCCTCCCGTACTATTTTTTAAATCGTTGCGTAGTCTCCTTGCTTTTTCCGGAAGCCATGTTTATAATGCTTATTTTCTCCTCAAAGTTAATGATACACCTTTTTTTTATGTTTTGCACTCATGTTTCCATTCCTTAAGAGCAATAACGTCTTTCGTGAGTCTGTGCCTTTCAGACGACGTGCTGCATCAACTGTAAAACGAAATGAGTTAGTGGACGCTTTATTGAAGCTAGCTGGGTTCTGTTTATAAACATTTCTAGAGGCAAGCCTTTTCCAAGTTGTTTATACGAGGGAGGCAGATCCACTGACCACGAGGGTCAAGGGTCGGGCTGCGCTCCGCCTAAGTTCTCTCAACCCCGGCTGTTTACCCCTATGCGCGAGAATCGAGATACGTATCGGCGGACAGTACGTACGTAGGTGCGGATATATGCTGTCAATATGTAATGTACGTATCAGTGGATGTACGTTAAGCGGACGTAAGTTAAGCGGACGTATACGCGGGTGAGGTTAATATAAAAGTTGTTAAAATCTTCGGAGATTATGGATTTTTGGTTTGCGTACTTTATTGGAAGCTGTAATGTTCATCGGTTACTAGCGAAATAATTGTCGAAAATCTACAAATCTTGAAATGTTTCGTGCAACATGTGCTGAAATTGTTGAAAAATCCAAAAGGAGCATAATGTTTGTGGGCGCTTAGCAAATTTTATTTCCGTTCATAATTTTCTGTAAGTTTTCTACTTTCAACGTGGAAATCAGCCGTTCAATGAGGATCGAAACGATAATTTCGTATCGTTATTAATACCTCAGTTTCTTTCGCGCGTTTTATTTTCTCAAGCTTGGTACGTCTACTCGTTTTATTGCACGATAAGAATTCGAGGTCGACATTCTCTTTCTTGCTCTCGAGTATAAAGCGCTGAATTCGACTCAGGTGCTGGAACATCGTTGTGGATCCCCTGCCTAGCCTAGTTTTGTTTCTACCCCGCGGATTCCTAATTGGTTAATCAACTTGTCAGCTACTCACGACATCAATGTTTCGCTCGTGTGGGTTTTTCGTGCGGTGTTTTTCAATTTTGTGGAAATAAACCTGACGCAATAATCGGTAAGATATATACCCGTTGTGGGGGCGTATCGCTGCCAACTGTCGAGTTTAATTCTCTCGACTAGTTGCATCACGTGCCTTCACGACGGAATTACTCTTATTTATCCGCGGTCGGATAGTGCTTCAATTCATCGTTGCCTTTGGTATTTTTAACCGCCGTCGAATTTACTTTCTTACGTACAAATCATATGAAGTATTTTATTAATCTTGGCGTTTTGATGTTATCGTGGTGATACCACGTGCAAGCGGCGAGCAAAAATGAATGAAATACTTCGGAAGCTTTGTTCGCGTAGGTGGCAGATTTGCAGTTTATGAATGTAATTTAGTGCAAAAACCTGGCCTCTTGCCTACTTCCAAGCAGTCTCGATTAAACTACTCTTGAAGTAGCGCTATGAATGCCGAGGGCGCGATATTCTGCCAGCCATCTTAATAAACGCTTTCGAATAGTAAGGATGTAAACGAATCTAGTTTTGAACACCGCCGACTATTTAATCCGTGGTTGCTAACAACAACACGGTTATATAAAGAACATTAAAAATTGTATTTTCCGAAGGAAAAATATATCTGGGTTAAAATCTGAAGTGTCTGCAGTTTATTTCTTCCATCGAAGACATACTACGTGTTTATAAAGTGCGTATGCCTCCAAAATTTTACATATTTACAGCAGAAAGTGTATCTTTTTATTGATATGCGAGTCGTATTATACGACAAATTTTATACAGTGCAAGTATGATTTTTTCATGAGCCAACTTATTATCGAAAGTTTCGTAAGATAATGAATTTCTTGTTGCCTTCTCGTCAACTTTCGACTTTCCTATTCAGATTTTGATATTTTTCATTCATAGCGGTTAATGGAGACCTAGAATAACCCAAGGCAATTTTTTTAGCCAACTTCAGCCGAAGTGGCAGTTGGCGGTATAATGGGTACACATGCAAAAGGTCGTCTCTTAATATTTGCCCACGTATTAGTGAGTGGCTTGGATAAAAACGAGTTTCGACAGAGAAGAGTACACTGGTAATGAGAATTTGCGCATGGTTTCGTATGAATAACGACGCAGAAATTTATTCTTTCGTTCCTCTTATTTTTGTGTACATACTCGAATTACTTCGCGTCATAAGATTTGCCGTGGCGTCTATATTAATGTAATAGAAATAGCCTTGTGTATCCTGACGCTAATTTTTAGCATAGCTATGACTCTGAATAATTTGCTTTATTCGTCGTTACCATGACTTTGGTCGTTGAATAACTTGATAATCATGGTTAATTTATGAAAATTGAGAATCTCCATCGCGTTAGCATGGAAGACAGCTGACTGTCTGTGTCGAATAAGTCTGTAAATAGCTTGACATTATTACGAAGAGTAGGAAATCGGAAAATTGACCATGACATTTTTTCCATTTTATTCTACTCTAGGAATGCTAAGCATTTTGGGAAAGTTGTTTGTGTGTGTTCGGATTCCTGAAAGGAAAGGAGTTTCTTAAACTATTTTTTTCACCGATACATATCATCGACCAAAACAATGCTCAAGAATGATTTTCTCTCACGATCCCATTTGGAACCGAGTTAATTAAATTTTGGCAATGCGTTCTGCACCGGCAAAGAATCTTCAGATTTTATAATTACTTAATTATATGTCGTCTGGACATGGACGTGTATTTTTCATATTTGCAGACCTACGCGTGTAGGAGCTTTTTGTGTCGGAATCTGCGTCTATATTAAACCTCTCCATAGCTCAGGAAAATTGTTAATTTGTGACTCGCTCAAATTTGGCAGTTTGTTTTCTCTTGTAAATGGAACATTCAAGTCAGATTCATTTCCTTTATTTATTTTTTTGAGCCGCTTAGAAAAAGTTTTTTGAAACAGATATGCAGGGAATACCTAAGGTCTTGCTAATAAATAATTGAAAACTGTGATATAGCTTAGGAAAACTTTCATTTTCTGTTCTTCTCATAATATTCAGTAATTGTTTCACCATTATAAAAGTAGTTCGGTGAATATAGTAAATTTTCAAGCTCAAATTCGTATTGTCTTACAATCACGCGTCCAAATAATGTTTTCTTGATAAAATTATTCACATCCAGCCATTTAAAACGCAATAAGTTGATATTGACTGAACTCAATAAAATTAGGACGTAAATTAGTTTTTTTCTTCATACCTTTGTTTTTGTAAGTATAAATTCTTGAGCGCCTGCCTGCGTGCGTGAAAATATGCTACTAAAGTTTGCCTCATTCATTTAATCACTTCTATCACGCAATATCAGCTAAGATATGCCCAGGATATTATGCATACCAAAACTACTGCAACTGCATTGTTTCATTTAGAAATTGTGGAAGATATTTATGTGTACAAGATAAGCACTTTAGCCCAAGTAAAACAGGTCGATAAAAAAATTGGTGAATATACAAAACTAGGGAGACAGGTTGTTTCGAGTATGTTAGGCTCTGTGGAACGCGGTAGATGTGTTCCTAGAAATGCACGCGTAATGGGAAGCCGAAATACAGGATGTTGAGGTTAAATGTGAAACATTGTAATCGTTTCGGAGAAAATCCAAAATCTATTTTTCTTAGCCGTTACGTAGGCGCGCGCACACAAACGGGCGTCTGGGTTCTATATTACCTCATGTTATGTTATTGTTTTGTCGTCACGATATTGTTTATTTATTAATGAATTGTACTAATCGAAAATATACTCAGATGACGCACCTATGAGAGAAAAATTTTTTATAGAACAAAAATAAAAACAAAAGTAAATAAAATTGTTTATGTTCTAATGATCCATCAAATATCTTGTGAGGCAATATGTACGCCAAAGCGCCTACTAAAGTGCTAAAATAACGAAAAATACTGAAATAAGAAGATAGTTACAATATTAAAATTTTTAATTTAAAAATATCCGGTGACGCTATGCATGACGATTTTAAGAGGAAGCTGTGGTTGATCCGAAGAAGCCCCGTCAATATCCGACAACTTCCGAGCACGAATGCTGGAAGTCATTGGGAACAGAGACGTCAAACTCTATGGAGAATCAGGACTATATTGATGCTAAATTAGTTATTGAATAGCCGCATCAGCATTAAACGCTTTTGAGGACTGAAGAAGAATTTATTTGACATCCACAAGTGAAAAGTTTTTAAGAGTAGGAATATTAAAGCTGTACTTTATTATTGATTAGTAGTTGGTGAAAAACTCGCTTTTTTTTAAAGGAAAAAGTGTTTATAAAATATATGTTAATTTTGAACATACAAAGTGTAACACGAAGGCTGCGTGGATCTCTTCTTTGACATGCATCGGCTATAAAGAGTTCTCAATCGTGTCCCGCTTTCAATTCAATCGTATATGGAGGAATGTCACCCGCGCCACACATGTAAATTCCACTTATTTCATAAATGTCTTGTTTGAGAATTTGTGTTCTAGGAGTCCACTTTATAGGTCGGTCTGGTGTTAAATGGAAAATTTTATATAAGTTTTTATATTATCTCTTTTAAGTATAATCTGTTGATGTTGATATTTTGTACTGGTCACATTCTTCTTATTTTTGTTAAAAATTCTGCAAAAATCGAAAGTATTTTCTTCTCAAAAATGTCGGCAGTCAAAAACTAAGTATTATAAATATTACTACATTTAATCAGTATAATATTTAAACGCCTAGTCGAGAAATTTATTGTTTTAATTCAGCTTCTTCTGACAAATCTCGCGAATGAAAATAATAATTGTTATATTTTATTATATCTACAATTATTCTTTGGTATTACCTATTCTGTCTGTAATAAATTTCCGTTTGTTCAGAAGCGGTTTTTAAACCTTTCTCCAAAGTTTTATTTCGGCAATGAACATAATAGGTATTTTTGTCAAGTCTCGTTTTATCTTTACCATCCCGCGTAAAGAAACGTCTTCCAAGAATCAGGCATATTAATTGTTTTCAGTAATGTTAATAGCGATTATCTGTATTTTTACGGTAGTTATTCAGAATGCGTGTTAGTTTTTCATATAGGGAAGCGAGATAAAAATCTAAAATTGCATCGATTGCAATTAAAAATCGATATTTTCCCCGCCCAAGCCTTAAATGTCCCCAATAAATTAACTAATCCAGAATAAGCTTTAGCATTTTGTATTCTGATTGTTTAATATTGGTTCGATTTTAATACGCACGATTTGAGATTAAATGGACGTGATATCGTTGCCAATGGAAATGTTTATTATCCCGCCGTCCGAAAGATGTGTATAGTTTTTAATCCTAGGCATTTACCCCTTCGTTTTTAGCGTTTAATTTTGTTTTGTAATCAATTCGGTAAAGAATGATCAAGATCACTTTGTCTAAAATTAAATTGACCTAATGTGTCTCTCCAGTAATCATAAAAATGTTAGGAATTTCTTATACAAAGCAGCCGTCGTTGATAGAGTTTCGCCGAAAGTAGATTCCACATAATGTCGAAGCATTACCACTGACGATGGATGCTATGTAGCCGAAAAGAGATTCTGATTTTCCTAAGGCTATTGTAGAGAAATATTGTGTAACTTTGGTTATTTTAATTATTAACGCGGGCCGTCTATAAAAACATAGACTTAACTTATTGTGAACCGGTTTTAGACAATGTTACCTCCACTTAGAATCCTAATGTATTGTTTTTACTTCTGTCGTAATCTATAGCCTACCTCTTTAAACCTCATAACGTCAGTACAATCTTTGATTTATATCCCGAGTATGAGGTTGATTCGCTTTAAATACTCTATTTTTCTCTCTTAGTGAGATGCTTTTTGTTTTGATGGAAGTTTCGTCGACGAGTCGGCCAATGTACCGTTATCACGCTATCGTCTTCTCTTTTATCATTTCGAGATGTAATTTTTTCTTATCGCCAAGTCAGTTATTTCCAATCTTAAAAATCATAGGAGCGATTAGTAAAAATAAAATAAGTAGAAACAAATGTGACAGATATCGTGCCATATGAAAACACAATAGCAGCGTGAGAAATCAAGTATTCCTCGGTGTAAACCAATGTATCAGATTTGGCTCTTGATTTTTTTAACCGTGAATTTTTTATTTTTTGTCGCGTAATTCTATTTTGCTAAATTATTTTATAATTTTGGTTCCTGGAATTTATGTTCTGAAGATTTCTTCTTTATCATGCACGAGGGATATAAAGAAAATATTGTAATCGTAAAAAAAATTCGAATAGGAGGTTTTGTTGAATCTGTGCGTTTTAGGTGTCCCACTGTCCGAAAAATAAGTTTTTTTTTGTAATTCCGTCTGCCTGTAGTCCATCGTTCTATACGCTAAGCAGAAGCCGAGGAAATCTCCTATTTATATAAGGCAAAGTGGTGTCCAAACTTAGGAGCCGTCTACTGTCTTCATCCGGCCATGAGTTAAACAATTAAGGACACAATATAACATAAAATGAAAATGGAAAATTATGAAAACAATATATTTTGCCTTTATCCCTCTATTCCTATATAATAGATATGTACATTTAAAGCAAATCATGTAATAATGACCCACAACTAAACCCTTTATTTTCCTTAAATTATTCTTTAACTCTGTTTCGGACCGGATGTGTCCCTCGAAGAGGGCGAAGGGTGGCTGTGTGGCCCTTGATGAGTGCAGAAATGGATTGTGGCCCTCAAACCGACAAGTTTGGACAGCACCGATATAGTTAATCACCTGGAATAGAAACGTTGTTCAAAAGAACAATGTCGCCTAACAATGGAGGGTAGTTGATTCCTGTCGATTTTCACAAAATGTTCATTTACTCAAAATTGGCTGCGTGGATTTTTATCGAAATACGTTCACTTATAGATATTAACGTCCTGCAAAATTCCACATGATCAGTATGCCTAAAAAAAGATGTATCGTCCAGTTGACATATGTTATTCCGTTTTACGACCGTTTACCGCCAGCTGCATTGGAGCTACGAGACTTTTCCGCGCGTAAGTACGTATTAACGTGAACAGTGACATAATTTTGTGGATTAGAAACGTGCGGAAGCGAGAAAAATTGCGCAGGGCATTTTGCACCGTTTTTTATTTTTCCTGCGGTTTTATTTTTTGTCGCAAAATTATGCATAGCTAAGCTATTCAGTAATTTAGACCAGTGGTGGGCAACCTTTTCTGCAAGGTGGGCCGCATTGGTGGCAGTGAATACTTCGGCGAGCCGCATTGTAAATTGCCAATGGATTGATCATAGCTAAATCGGACGTTACCAGAGATTCTTAGGCACCATATGCGTGGAAATCAAGGTAGAATCAGATTTTTAGGGTTAACATTTCAATATTAAAAATCGGTACAACATACATTGTACAAACTTTCTCATATACGTACTAATGCGTCGTTTAGTTATCTTTAGAAAATGAAAATCGTATGAGCCTGTTTTTAGAAAATCCAATTTTTGTTAAAGTTGCCCAAGAAGAAACTAGCCTTATATTCATTCGTTGGGAAAAATGAAATACGTAGAATTATTGAAGACGTATACTCAAGTAAGTGTACGAAATTTGATCAAAATCGTTGGAGCCGTTTCTGCGAAAATGGAATTATTGTTAAAGTTGCCTAGGATAAACTAGCCTTATATTCATTTTTTGAGAAATATGAACTATACAGTATTATTGAGGATGTAAACTTAAGTAACTGTACGAAATTTGATCAAAATCGTTAGAGCCGTTTCTGAGAAAATGGAATTATTGTTAAAGTTGCCTAGAATAAACTAGCCTTATATTCATTTTTTGAGAAATATTAACTATACAGTATTATTGAAGACGTAAACTCAAGTGACTGTGCGAAATTTGATCAAAATCGTTATAGCCGTTTTCGAGAAAATAGGATTGTTGTTAAAAATGCATAGAATAAACTACTCTTAATTATTGATCAATGTCAACCATTTCTATGTATACTCTGCTCAGTATGATAAAATGCCTAAGTACGAGATTTCATTCATTTTCGTTTTACCGTCTAGGCTCCAGCGCCAGTAACAGACAGACAGACGGCATTGCGAAAACCACTTTTTCGGATTCAGCGACACCTAAAACGTATATTTCCGTAAAAATCTCGAGGTCGAATTTTTTCGCGAAAACAATACTTTCTCGATACTTCGTATGAGAAAGTAAAAATGATGATGAAGTCTAATATTAGAAACACCTTTGGGAAAAGATCAAAAACAGCATTTTAAAAAACTTCATTGAATCGAAAAATATTTACTAAGATTTTTCAATTTAACGTTAGATATTTTATCAGATTTTGCTACATGGAAATAATATTTGGTAGTTAATTAAAATAAATGAAAAAGTTTTGAAAACTATAAAACTCTCTCTCACTAGTGCGTTTTGAACCTGCTATTTTGTCACTCCTTTTAGACTTACACCAATCGCCGCGTTTCACAAGTTGTGGTCGAGTTATCTCCTTCGGCCTTAAAATCGAATGGCGAACTGTGATCTTCCGGGGTATACTTATTTTTTTTTCCAAATTCTGCAATCACCGCTAATCCAATGTCCCTTTTACGAAGTAAGAATGAGGAAAAATCCCTATAGGTTTTTTCCCGCCTGTTTAGAATTTCTTTGGTAAGGAGTTTCGACTGTGAAAAAAAATATTTTGTTTGTCAGTTTGGCATTATGACTCCTGAGAAAGACTAGCGTCGGATGGAGAGAGTACTTCAGCCAGAACTTCTGAAAGTGATACTTTTATTGTTGAAAGCAATTATCATGAATATGCGACAGGACCAGAAAATACTGGGATGAATAGTTAACAAAAAACTTTGTGGTTCATCTTCACTTACCAGTGTGTTAGAGGTTGTTAATGCTCAAATAATTTAGTAGAAAAGCTGGTAATTAATCGTGTAATTTATTTAACAAAATAGAATAATTCATTGTTGAATACCGTATAGCAGGCACGTGCAACCTACATTTTATGCGGCCTGCGTAGCTTTGGTGAAGATATGGTCTGTTATATTTATTACAGATAATTTTGTACATTTTAAGTCCGATTGTTGTCATAACACGGGCATGTCAAACTCGAAGAAGCATCTGGGAGGGGAGGGGAGGGGAAAGGGAAAGGTGTATCGATCGTTAACTGAAATAAAGGGGAGTGTCTCGCGAGTTCTTCATTTTATTTATTGCATTGAAGTGATTGATGTTATAGAAGGGAAGCATTAGGATTACAATCGTTTAATGAAGGCCAGAATTGGCAAGTTAGACTTGATCTAGATCAGTGGTCTTCAACCTTTTTTGAGTCACCGCCCACTTTGAAATAAGTTCACCGCCCCCCCAGTGGCGTAGTGAGGATTTCTGGTGCCCGGGCCAAAGAAGAATTTTGCACCCCCAGTAGCAAAGCGATTTACAGAGGTATGGTAACCCTAATACTAGTGGGATTGACGTTAGATGAAATTACCGAATATGGTCTCAGTGGTAATAACAGTGTTTAAAAATTTATCATTTTATATATTTGATAAAATTAAAGTTAAACGTTTCGCTGCTTCTGCGAGAGACTCCGACCGCCCTCATGGGCCTTTCGATTTTACCGCAGCATGGATACATTGTCGCTAGTATAGTATGATATGATACTATAGTTAACGACAAACGAACTGTAATAGTTGTACATAAAATAGTTGTACAGAATATGTGTATGTATCAGTAAGCTTTTTATAGAATTTTATTTTTCAGTGTAAAAATTAGAATAGCATTTGGTGAGTTCTTTAACGCCCACCAAAAATCCAAAAACGCCCACTGGTGGGCGCTATCGCCCACCTTGAAGACCACTGATCTAGATGATCGGTCACTTGTTTTGTTATTAAAAACATTGATCTAGAAACCGCATACTATTGTATATCAATAACTAAAAAAAATATTTTGTCTTTTTCACAAAATTGAAGATTTATAAAAATATCGAACAATTTTTGAGAGAAAAATTAACATTAGGGCCGCAGTAAGAGAGAGAAAGGGACGCCAGTTTGACATGCTTGGCAAAACACATTGCCTGGCGAAGTTTTACGCTAAAAATGGTTAAAACTTTAGTTTCAGTTTTAAAGTTGCATATTTGTGGAGATAAAAAGATCAATTTTAACCCAATTTTGTCATATAAATCGAAGGGCTTGGACATTAAAAGAGTTTTGGCTTAGCCAACCCAATTAATCCGTAAGTCAAAGGCTTTCTTTTCTGTCATCTCGTAAGCATATTTTATCTATATCTATAGTTCACCCTGCAAGCCACCGCAATGGTGTGTGGCAGGGGGTGCAATAGCACCAAGGTAAAGCGCATAATAATGTATAGTATCACTCTACGTCGGCTGATTTCTTTTCGTAACTTCTGTTCTGCTCAGCTATCGTTCTAGGGAAAAACGAGCCTTTATACCTCTCCGTCCTACAGGCTATCTCTCTTATTTTACGAGGATGGTCCATTCTACCAATATAAGTTGGCGCTCTTATTATTTCTTCGACATCGCTGGAGAATATATGCGTTCTAAATCTTTCAAGAAGTTTTAACCTAGAGCGTGATCGGCGCCAAGTTAGTGATTCCCATCCTAAGTCCTGTATCAAGGCTGTAACACTTTTGTTTCTATCGTAACAATTTTTGACGAATCTAGCGGCTTTTCGCTGCACTCTTTCTAACTCTGAGATTGATCCTTTCAAGTACGGATCCCATATGCTCGACGCGTACTCTAATAGCGGTCTTACTAGCGAGAAGTAACATGTCTCTTTGACTTTTTCCTCACTTTTACCTACTATGCGTTTGATGAATCCTAGTTTCTGTTTAGCCTTCCCGCATATATTTCGTATGTGGATATCCCACGAGAGGTTGCTTGTTCAAGTAACGCCTAAGTATTTGACGGAATCGGCTAGTTTTAGCTGGACGCCTTCAATAGTGTAATTCGTCCTGTCAATGTTTTTGTTTCCCCAGAATCTCATAAAGGAACACTTTCCTAGGTTCAATTCTAACTGCCACTCTTTACACCACTCGATAATTGCATTTAAGTCGTCAGAAAGTAATAATTGATCCTTAGGACTGTTAATCTCTCTGTAAACTACTGTATCATCCGCGAATAACTTGATTTTACTTTTAATAACCTTATCTAAGTCGTTTATATATAAAAGGAATAGTAGGGGGCCGATTACACTTCCCTGTGGAACGCCTGAGGCTACGCTGACTGAATCTGATTTAAATCCATCTATAACTACTATTTGTTCACGCTCATTAAGAAAGTCCCTGATCCACTCGATTATCTTTCGATTTATTCCACAGTCATTTAATTTCTTTTGATTAATCTATTATTCCTTTTCTCATCCCATCTCCGCCTCTTCTCAAGCACCCTACCTTTTGTGGCTTCTCTCAGCAGACCGCCTCTTAAACTTCACCATCCCATTTCTTCTGTCAATCCCTTACCATCTTGATTAAGGTCCTGTTGTCTCTTACTCTATTTAATACTTCATATGTTTATTTCACAATTCCCCAAATTTTTTACAGCTTGCGCCAAACTTAACCTCTAACTACTGAGGTGAAATTAAGATCAATCCCAGACCCTTATTGTATTTTGGTATTATTTAATCGATAGTTATATCCACTATTGGATTTCCTGCGTTTGATAACCTTTACAGAAGATTGAGGTAATTAAGAAAAATAAACAACATTCACTTTATTTCTTAGTAAAATGTAAGATTGCATTTTGATTAATGGAAAGTAAAGTATCGGAGTAATTAAACGATATAAATTGACAATAATCCCCTGAAAGTGAATCTGTTGTTGCAAGCTTTCCAACAAAAATTTTTCCCCGAAGTCGTTTCAATGACACCAGTCCTGCTGATAGATGAATTAATATTGACGTCTGAATTTTTAATTCGTCGTCATTTACTATTGGACGACTAATTTAACGCCATATAGGTATTTGAAACGTTATCCAGTATATACTTCGCCAACCGCAGGGGCTGCGTTCCTGTCCTATAATGCAATTAGCGAGGGCCGGGACTTATGGGAAATTGGAGGTTAGGGGGAGTAATTCCTGAGAGACACTCAAAAACCTATAATGTATACTTCAAGGTTAAAAACAAGTATCCTATATTTCAAAAATTGTTCACACAATTAAAATACAAAATAAAATACGTTGAAATAAAAAATAAGTTCTGTGCGTTAATAAAACGATATGAATTGTATATTAGTAGAGCTGTCCCTGCCTTAATCTTCAAAGAATACTGCTGAAAACTATAAAATTCCTTGGGCCTATACAGCACGACTAACTCGTGCTAAAAATGCTATTTCTTATGTTTCTCCTTCTGGTAAAGTTACTTAAGACTGTATACCGTGGTTGGAGGAACCGGGTACAATTCTTCTACCGCGGATACTGAAAACCGTGCTTAACTAGGGACTACTGTACTTCGCGGTAACGTTATCTCGTCTTCTCTAACTCTATTGGATCTCTCACCAACATTATAACAAGTGTGGCACTGTTTTCACCAACTGTTGTCTTAAACCTTGGGTGGGGAAACTCCGGCCCGCGGGCCTCATGCGGCCCCCGAGAGCGTTTTGTGTGGCCCGCGAAGCAGTGATGAAAAAGAGATCCGTAAAATTGAACACATAAAATCATATTTTTTAATCCAAATAAATAAATAATAAAGCATTTAATACTGAAATGTTAATCCTAAATACTCTAATTTAGAATTGATTTCCACTTATGTGATACCTTATAATCTCTCAGTAACTTCAATGTAAACTAATCAGGCCCGCCAAAGCATTGGCAACTTCCAATGCGGCCCGCCATGTGGAAAAGGTTCCTCACCCTTGTCTTAAAGAATAGCAGACGCGATGTGTTGTTGGTTGCCTACACATGTGGCAGCATGTACTTTTTAACGATTTCTTCCGATGATTCCCCAGCAGTTGATCTTGGATCCACTAAAATTTTACCATGTCTAGATCTCATATAGATCAAATTATCCTGGAAATTTGGTTTCTCCAGGAGGCAGATTCCTGTGATATTACTTGTACAGGCAGATGGACAGACAAATGGACGAAGCGAATACATAAGCACTAAAAAATTGGCGCGTGTCCTTCAAATTGGCGGGTTCGATCGGAACTCGTGTCAGACCGAAAGGCCACTTTCGCCCATCCAGACGGAAGGGGGACTTTCCCACCCACTCGCCTCACTTCCTTCCTCGCCCTCTCCGTGCCAGTGACACGTGGGCGGTGCGAGAGGGTTGACTCCTCCTCTACCCCTTGTGACACGCGTGCTTTTCGCCAGCTACCCCTCCCCTTACCCTCTCACTCCCTTTTGGAGCGGAGTTTTGGCAAGGCAACACACGGGTGTGCCGCTGGGGCGAGAGGGTGGGTACATTTTCCCTTCCTCGCGTGACTCCGAGCACTGCGGATCTGGCGGAGGATGAGGGGCGGGCATGAGTCGCTCCAAACTACCTCCCGCGTACCTCATCTCTCTCTATCTCCCTCCCCATCCATTCCCGTGGCACCCCCCCCTTCAGCCTACCTCCCCCAACCTTCTTCCTTCCTCCATCCTTCCTCCCCGTCCCTCCTCCTGCCTTCCTCCCCTTCCTGCTTTCCGTCCCCTCCTTCAGCCTCTATCTCCTCCCTTCTTCAGCTTCCGTCCCCCTACCTCCTTCAGCCTCCCTCCCCTTCCTTCAGCCTACTCCCTCCTCCCCTTCTTCAACCTCCACCCCTTCCTTTAGTCTTCTTCTCCCTCTCCCGAGGGATTCCTGACCTCGAGCGGGGGCGGGTGTGGAGGAGGCGGGCCAGGTGAACGCGAGGGAACAAATTAGCCTCGTCCCTTAGCTGGATTGCGTGGTTGCGGGCGGCGCTTAATAACGCTGACCTCCTAAATTCGCCTCTTCTTAATTCCGCCTCTTCTTCTTAATTCCGCCTCTTCTTTCTTCCCGCCATTGTCCCCAGGGTCGTTTTACCCAATTTACGTGCTCTAGGCCACAGAAATAATGTGGCCACCTTAATGTATTTGTTAATAAATACAATAGCTACAATAATTTGTATTTCTTGTCGTATTTAGTGAATTATTAAGAAAAATGCAATCGTAAATAAGACATTTTTAAAGGTAGGACGTATGTTATAATAAACGATAATCAAACAAAGGCAAAATTATTGCAACAAGGCGTTAATAATTATAACTGTACCTAGTTAGAGAGTAACTTTTACAGATTTTCTGCCGAAAAATTGTTTTTATATCATTGCAGCCTAGTTTTTAAAATTCTTTGCTTTACAGTAATTTTGGTGGTAGCGAAGTAGCGAAAATCGTTCTCCACTCTTAACACTGCTCGCGGGCATCCTCAAAACAAACAAAAAATAGAATTCATGTTAAGGAACGTTGCGGGCATTTAGCACGTTTCAATTAATTTTGTCATACTCTACAATAAGTAATAAATTACAATTTTTTCAAAGGGTTATTAAATAATACCGTGCAAAATATTACTTGAAACGTCTTTTTTTGCCAGTTTGGCCCCATTTTGGTCCTTGAAGTGTCTGTTATATTTGAAATGGGACCCGCCGGGCCCATGTCGGAAGCGGGCCTTAGGCTGTGGCCTTGTTGGCCTAGGCGGAAATTCGGCCCTGCCTGTCCCTCTCCGGAGTCTATTTCGGGTATTGTTTTCTCCCTGCCTCGTGATGGACTTATCAATTCAAACAGTCGTGTACGGATATCGTTTACTATGCCGTGCCTTTTACACGTGATGTCTCGTGTGTTTTTTTTCTCTTTTGTTTGGTCGAGATTTTAGTTTGGTTGGAGTCAAGGCTGTCGGAATGAGGATGTATAATACGGTGGATATTTGAAGTGGAGAGCTTGTTGATTATATGATTGACACTTTGGTTCGTGTTAAAATGCGTTGCTGAGATTTTTTTATTCGCTTACCACTTAACCCTTCAGTAGGCGCGTGGGGTCTATGTGGCCCCACTAGATTCGATTGTCCAATTATAGCGGAAGTTGGGGTAATATGAGCATTGTTAATGTATTTTATGTGAAACAATTCTTATGGCCTATGTAAATTTATTGCTTCCACATAAAAATATTCACTACTACGTTTTGTACCTTTTCTTACATTTGTACGCAATTTTGCCAATGTATGTAAATGTGCCAATAAAAAATGTGCAGGAAACCACATGTGCTCATATTCCCCACGTCTCGGGGTAATATGGGCACGCATGTTGAGAATATGAGCAGTTCATACCTAATTAATTATCAAGTTAAAAAACCGTGCATTTTTTATTAGCGTACATTTATTCAAATAATCACATTAAAAGGTACAAAAGTTAAACATTATAACGATACTTCCTGTGTAAGTTATGTCGTTGGCCTAACTGGTTTATATCTGCAATGATAAATTGAAAAATAAAAATGAAAATGCTTTATATTAATGAGCTCTAAAAGCATAAATGAGCTTTAAGAATTATAAAGTTATAAAAAGATGAAAAATACGTAAATGTAACGTAAAATGCTTGTAATCGTATTACTCCGAATAAAGGTGCTCATATTACCCCTAGTGTTATGCCTTGAAAGAAAGAATTGCTACATTGTAGACGTTTTAGTGACCTCGCCCTTTCAGCATTGTTTCATTAGCTATCGAACCATGTTTCAAATACACGCCTTGTCAGTTTCTATTTCTTCACGAAAACATAATGGTATCTATCTCAAATATGAACTTAAACAACTAATGACACAATTATCTCAACGAATATAAGAAACTCTTCCCTTTAAAAGCGACTGGGAATACAATACACAGCAGCACGTTACAGCGGAGCTCCTTCGGACGCCATGACACTCTGAACTACTCGTAACAACACTTAAAATGTAAAAAAAAATTCTGTGTTGGCAATATCAAGACGGAACAGAAAACGTGCTCATATTCCCCAAGTGCCCATATTACTCCGAGTTCCCCTATATTGAGAAACGTCAGTGAGGAGTCGAGCAGAGGTGTGAATATAGGATGGAACGATTAGATTGAAAGTCAGACTTAGGAAAGTAGGAGTGTTTTCTCAAAGAAAAATAACTTAATACCAGGAGAAACTGCGATTTGTTCAATTTCCCGCGGAATGTTAGAATTTCCGAGATCCGAGCGAAAAGTAGAGAGGCAGGTGAGCTGGTATAGCCTAACGAGAAAGGGGAGGGAAAATTGGATCAAGGCCGAGAAAAAGAGGCTGCGACATGATTAAGATGTTAGAATTACCCTCGTTGGAGCAAGAGGTGGTGGCACGTTTTTTAAGCAGCGCGAGTGCTTCCCATAAATTTTCGCCCTGAAAATAAAGACGTTTATCTATAAATTGTGAAAACCTGCTATGCCTTATCAACCTTGAAAACTCTTAAAATTAAGGGTTTTCCTCGCGTATCGCGTCAAACTTTTTAATTTTCTAAAAAAAGAAAGCGATGACTGTGATAGAAAGAAGAACCTTAAAAACTCCGAAAAATTAAAATCCGAGTAATTTATCGGGCCTCCGAAACCGAGCCTTCACATGAGAGTCTTGTAAAGGGGAAAATTCGAATTAACGCTGTCGGAGAATAAGTTACAAAAATAACATAATTAGCCCTCTATTATCCAACGTTAACTTAAATTAACACACGAGTTTGATGCTACATGGTGAATTTTATTGTACCAGATCAACAGTTACTATTTATGTTTCAGCTTACCATGCCAACCACGACAATTCATTAAGGATGATGATGATAGTTTCTATATCTGGAGACGATTATTTTTTTAATACCGAAAAATGAATTTCGTGTTTTTAAAATCGGAAACCAAATGATTTGGACAGTATGGTGTTAAAGTTAAATAAATGGGTCAGACGCATTTCCAGAAGAGGAGACAAACGTCGATAATCCTAGATAACCCCAATAACCATGACACAGTTGTTACCCTGCCATTTTATGGCCGTTGGAGTTATCTTGATTATCAGTCGCAATACAGCCATAAGGCGAGCCTTATAATTCATTATTTGAGACATGCGTTGGACAAATAAAATTCTAAAAGACGGTTGACGATCGCAGTTGATGAGTCGGAACGTGATTGGGCGAATGCCGTGAATGGTTTAATTTAATGGTTAATGAGCGAACTACGGAAATGGCATGCGCCGTAATTGCACGAATAACGGGCATTATTTTTATCCTCGGTAAATGAAGCTTATTGTTTATTTAGCCAACTTAATTCTAATTATTCGTGGTACTAGTGCATTTTTGTAGAATTTGCCATAACGAATTATACTGCAGTTGAACAAATTACTGGATATTCATTGAAAGTTTTTGATATTAAGCACTTCCAGCTCTCAGTGGAAAATTTTCACAGACCACTGATTAACTATTGATTGAGAATTATGGAGCTCTCTTTATAGCTAAAATCACCTATATTGATGCAATATGCCTCACAGATTTCCATGAAAGGGCTAGGAAAACAAGATGTGCATTTCATCTACAAATAAGCCGTCTTCGTCGATTGTAGATTTTAATACCATCATTTAATTAACACTGCTCTAGGTTGATCATTAGCTGAAATGCGCGTCTGGTTTTCCTAACCTTTCAATGGCTATTGGAGAGATATCGTTTGAACGTGTTAGTTTTGTTTGATAGTTGAACTATTTAGTCCAGAATTTGATATGAAGCATTTTTTAATTTAATAAGCTGTGTTTTGCGCAATAAATGCTATCTCAAGTAACTTTAACATATTTATGATGAACTTCAATGAATGTTCAAATTCTGAATTATATCTTTTGCCCTTTCGAAATCAGTCACACCCCGATGTAAACATTCAAACCTTTTTATCATCATAAATACCTGATATCTCATTTCTGGATATTTTATCCTTATTATCTCCAGAATAATTGTCTTATTAAATTATTTCTCAAGCTTGAATTCTTAATCTCGTGTTATTCGACGCATCTCTAATACGACAACTCCTTGTCGAGTCTTAAGCTTTTCTGAAAATTTAATTCCGTCTATTTATATCGATAACGTTTTAATTTGGTGGCGTTTTGAATGGAATGGTCCTGTTTTTCACTACTTATTCCAATTTATTAGTGAATGGTATTAATCTGTGTCGTACCGGACCCCCCGGGATCCCCCGCGTGGGGGTCACGACCACAGGGGGCCTAATATCAATGAATGGGAATCATGAGCGAGGAAAGGGTGTATATATAATAACATTTCTTGGTACGCCACTGGTGTTACTGTGTAGTTTAGGGCTGTCCAGCTGGCGGCCCGTGGGCCACATCCGGCCCGCGGCATGATTTTATCCAGCCCGATGTAGGGGCGAGCCAGGCGGCCGCCCGGGGCGCCAAAGCTCTAGGGTCGCTTACCCGTCGGTTCGTTTGTATCTATAGAATACTGGTAAGCTGCCTAAACCCTACCAGTCATAAAACATGTTTCCCTCCATGCCTCTTTCCCCTTCCGAAGTTTTTACCACCATGTATGTACAGTCGCGAGCATAAGTAATCTAAGTCCGACTTTGCGATGGTGTCTGTTGACTCGACTATTCCATAGCAGTAGTCCAGTTGGCTGCGTGGGAAGGGGTGCGAGGGTCAGGTCATGTTATAAGGAGGGAGGGAAGCGGTGTAAGGCCAGGTTAAGCTATATCTACACGCATATTTCACTAGGATGGGGGGAAGGTTGCTGATGAACGTCCTTATCCTATGCGACGTCATTCAGTGGAATGGGGGAAAGCAGGGAGGAAGCTGATTTCATCAAAACATCTAAGTTTTTTTCTAAGATTTGGAGGGACGAGTTATTTTTGCTTTAATCACAACAAGAAGAGTTTCTAGCCAAGAATTAGAAGGGTGGAACTCAGTATCTCACATGCGTATTATACATAACTGTTTGTCGAGAATGGGACGAAATCTTCATTTAAACACGTAATTTTAATCCAAGAAAATATCGCAACTACGAGAGAATCACCTATTTAAACATTTTCTTTTTTCATTCCTTTCCCTCCCTCTTCCCCCTCCATATTGCTTCTTTGAACTTCTCCAGGTAAACACGTGAGAGATACCTACATCCCTCGCACTCCCGCTAACAAGGGACCTATATTTCTCTTGTAAATGCCCTCAGACCGACTAAGTAAGGGGGGCATGGGCGATACAATAATGATGCGCGTTGGGGGCGCATGATTTCCGGCCTATCTCCGATCTCCGGTCGGACAAAATTCCTCCTATCCTCCTCCCCGTTTACACGTCAAAACGGCTAATCAATATCGGCGAACGTCAAAACGGCGAAAACAGAATGTCCGAGAGTAGAAAAGGACATTATTTTATTAATAATACGTACATACATATTAAAAGTGGGGAAATTAGATTTAAAAGATTTGGCGATGTTTAACCTGAAAATTACAGTTATAAGCGAGACTTTTCGAAAATGAAAGCAACGAGTTTACTGGAATTAATGAATTTTATATTATTCTACGAATCATACCCGACGTCTATATATGTATCCTACCCTGCAATTCACCAGATTGGTGGTGGCAGGTGGTGCATTGCATGAATTTTTAACTAAGAGAGCTATTAGTTTTAACTTAATAGAGAATATGCTTGCCTTTCCTTAATAAGATTTTCAAATTCGATAGAACTGAACTGCTGGGTTAGGATTTGTCATTTTCCACTGGTAAAAGAATAAATAGGTATTATACAATATAAAAAATGTTTCTTTTTTAAACCTTTACCAGTTTCAAAATATTTTATATGATCTCGTTCATACGGATCTCATACATCTGACATTTCCTATTGGCTTAGCTCTTACTTCGAATAATGGGGTTGTTTTATTTCCACATTTAAGAACAATTTATTTTGTATGGAATTTCTTTTTTCAATTGCCGTTTTATTTTTTACTGTGTTGCTACTTCTCCGACATTGAGGAGGTGCAATTTTCGGTTGCTACAACCCACCTTGAATCTGACTTCCATCATGACCGATTTCGAGCGAAGTTTTATTAATTCGTTTAAATAAGATTTTCTTCGTGCACTTCAACGTGATTGTTTCTTTTATTTGAGTCAGTGCCTGTGGAGGAAAATCCAAAAATAGAAGGAATAAAAGAGATGTGCATGTCCGATACTGACTTCCCTCTTCAAATTAGACAGTTAGTAGCTCTTGCTTATGTTCCCGAAGCTGACGATATAAATTCTTTTGAGATTATTTCAGACTATGTATTACGTTGATAATGAGCAGTTCAGTGGCGTACCTGAAAATCTGGGGGGGGGAGGGGGGGGCGTGGCAAATAATATGGGGCCACCCTATGGATATCTTAGACAGGACGGTTTGAACGATTGGGGGGGGGGGGGGGGGGCTAAATCTCGGGGTCCCCCCGAATTGCGGGGGCTATCAGTACTCCACTGGAGCAGTTTCTTCAGCCAATCGTTAATTATTTCCAAGATACGTGGTTTGGAAGGATGAATCGCAGAAATAGGCGTCGTCGGCCACTTTTTCCTATAACCTTGTGGAATTGCCACGAGGCTGTTAAATTAGGTTTTCCCAGGACTAATATTTCAGTCGAAGGTTGGCACCGTGGTTTCGCCCAATTAATTGGGTCTAGCCATCCAACAATTTGGAAATTTATAGATGATTTAAAAAGAGAGCAAAATCTTGATGAAGTGAAAATTGAATACTATATTGCTGGTCAGAAACCCTTAAAAGCTGAAAAATTTACCGAAATACATTTTAACGAATCGAAGATATTGTTAAAGAGTATGAAAATCGAGATAGGTTGGATTTATTGAGCGGTATCGCTCTTAATTTTCAACTTCAGACTTAATATCACCAGAGAATTTACGTTAAACTTCTTGGCCTTTTTAATACCTCTTATTATTGCCATTTTTTTATTTTAATAAAAATTGTGGCATGCCACAAATAATCCGTGTCCTCGGGTCTCTTTTGTTATCATATAACCATAACTTCAGGGATGCAGATATAGATGTCGAGTATGATTCGTAGAACAATGTAAAATTCATTAATTCCAGTAAACTCATTGCTTTACTACGTATTATAACTAAAATAGTGTCCTTTTCTACTTTCGGCCATTTTGTTTGCGCCGTTTTGACGATCGCTGTTGTTTTACGTTTTTTGTTTTCACCGTTTTGCCGTACGCTATTTTGACTTTCGCCGTTTTGACGTGATACTCTCCTCCCCTAACCCCAGTCAGGCCCGCCATTCTGTGGCTTTCAGCACATTTGGCCCGCCAGACCAAAACAGTTGGACAGCCCTATGATAGCCCTAGTTGCTTTAAGTGATTTTGGTCGTTGGTCGTTAAGCTTGATTTGGAACTGAATATCACATACTTGTTATTTAACTTAGATCACGTATCATTTACAGTCAAACCTCAGGCGAACTTTGGAGGCAAATAAATTACATTGATCTCTAATATATGCACGAAGTTATCCCTTCGCCAGTATTTTGTCACACCAAAGTCTAATTTTGTTGGTTGCCTAGGAAGAGTAACGTGACGGACGTAATGATTATGTAGTCTTATACATTTTCATAAATGCGAAAGGAACATTTGAAAAGTTGTGAAAAGTTAAGTTGTATTATTATTGTTGTTTATTGTACGAGGTGGTAGATAATAGTATTAGAAACGTTGGAATGAAATGGAAGGGAATTTAAATTCAAAACAAAGCGCGCTTACGTGTACGTACGTGAAGAATTATCACTCCTAGGATTTAGCTAAAAATTTTAATTTCGCAAAAAATATCAAAAAGTTCCATATTTATTTCAGTTGGAGTATCTCCTTACTCTGCCTAAAAACCACAGTTTTCGGTTTTAAGCGACTCCAGGCGTATTTTATTTTTTTACTTAAATAATTTTTATTTGATAGGGATGTAATTGATCTAAGAGCAATCTAACTTACCATGAGATTGTATCATTGCGGCAGTTACGGGTTTTAAACTCCATTTTTAATGCGTGTACAAAAATTAGTCAGACGAAGTATTCTACTAAGTTTCTGAATCAGTTTTCAGACGTTTCGGCCAAATTTCCTGAAATAAAATCCGTCGAATATCATTATATCACTGTGCATAGGATACATACAGTGGCGTATTGAAGGTAGCAAAGCGATTTACGGGGGGGGGGGGGGGTGTAAATCGCACCCCGACCCGACGGGTGCAAACTTGATACTGCATACATATAAGGATACAGTTAAATACGTCATGGACATCAAGGGAAGATAAGTTCGTCTTATCGCGGAGTCTTGGTGAGGCTGGTGGGATAGGAATTATAGAGATTCTTTAACTTTACGACCAGAGGAAAATATTTGCTGGTTATATAAAACTAGCGTAGTAGAAAAAATATCATGGATGGGAAAAAATATTTGGACGATAAATTTTCCTCGAATTAAGAAAATTTGTTATGAACATTGTCTCTGTCGAGGTTTGTCTAAACTCCTACACCCAGTGCCGTAACTAGTGCGGGGCAGGCGGGGCATCTCCCCCGGGCGAAACTAAGCAGGGGGTGCGACAAATCCAAATATTAAAAATATAAACTAGAGAAAATAATTTCTTGAAGGGGGAGAGGGCGCATTTTTAGTAGTTCACCCCGGGCGCTAAAATATCTACTTGCTTGCGCCTAAATGTCCAATTCTTTACGACTGGGTTATATCGAAGCGTTAAAAAAAAAAGAATGATCGAGCTCGTCTTATCCTTGAAATCAAATTGATTACAGTAAGACCCTGATTTAGCGCCTCCTATATAGTGCCACCCTCGCATACCGCACATGAATCGTTGTGAACAGAGCTTACATCTCATGACTGCATAAAGCGTTCATATACCTCGATTTACGGCCACCCCGATTTAGCGCAATTATGTGAAAACGTTAGCGCTAAATCAGGGTCTCACCGTACCTTGTTTCTCCAATAACCATTAAATGGCTCGGAAACTACTACCGGTGGATTAATACTGATCCGAAGTACTTGCCTAGTTTTGCAAACCTTTTTGTGGTTATCGCAGAAACAGTTTTTTCTCTATCGCGGCAGTTGAAAAAATGTCTCCCATAGGTGGCTTTCGCGGCATTTTTCCCGAAAAAAAAATCGGCAAGGTCCATTACGATGCTGCTCAGTCAGTGGCGGATTTGAGCATTCTGGGACCCCAGACGCTACATTCTATATAATATTATAGTAAACGTCGTTCCACTTATGACGCCATAGTGACGTAACCCACACGCACACTTATCAGACAAAACGTTTTGTCGAAAGGTAAAACATTTTGTTGGGCTTCAACGCACACTGGTCATACAAAAATGTCTTTACACAAAATGTTCTGTCGTTGAACAAAACTTTCTGTGGAAAGGTAAAACATTTTTGTTGGGCTCCAACGCATACTGATAAGACAAAACGTCTTTGCAAAACACGTTTTAAGACAAGACATTTTGTATACATTGAAATCATTCTTGTTCTGCGCAGTCTCGGCCTGGACTAGTTGCGAGAATGTCGTCCGATGACGAAGTTTGTGCTCTCATTTTGTGGCAGTGGATTCAACTCGCTTCCATGGAAGAGAGTGAAAGACGCTTATGGATCCACCCGATTAATCAAAAGAGGACCGAGAAGAATACCCTTAAGGAATTTATAAATGAACTAAAAGGAGATGAAAATAAATTCCGAAATTTTACGAGATTAAGTTTGAGTTCCTTTTAGTATGTTTTAAATATAATTGAAGATGGAATCAGGAAAAGGGATTTTCCAGAAAATCTTTTTGGTGATGTTCTTTCACAGTATAATTAAAAATAGGAGGCCTTTCTTCTATTAAAACAAGTAATTTTTCAGCATCCACATCCATGTTAACAGAAGCACACACAACTTTCCCTCCACCCTACTCCTATTACTTCTTAATAAAGACTGAACTCACGCAGAATGTTTCACCTCAAAACAAAGTGCAGTGTTTCTGCTTTCGACACGATAAATCGTCAACAAAGATGTATTGATGTGCATACTTATCAGACAAAAACATCTTTCGACAAAACGTTTTGTTTACAGATGTCTCAAGCAAAACACTTTTGTCGGTCTCCAACGCACACTGATAAGACAAATGTCTTTCGAGAAAACATTTTTGTCTCGAGATGTTTAGAGGTATTTTAAGTTGTTTTTTCGTGTTTTTGTGTCCTGTTCGATTAGTGTGCGTTGTGTCTTATTCATAGCATTGCGAAAACAGTTTTCGACGAGTTTATACAAAAGCGTTTTGTCAAAAGACGTTTTTGTCTGATAAGTGTGCGTTCGGATTTATATAAAAGGCCAGGTTTGTAACGCTTCAGCAGTGCAGAAATGGGACTATTTGTGCGCTTCCAGATATATCGGCTTTGAAATATACCTGGAAAGAGAAGACTAAGGTCAGTTTTTGAAGCACAATAGACACTCGCGGCGAGCGTTTCGAACCTTCTCTCGGATCGAAGGCAACCCTCTCAGCAGCAGGTATGATTTCAGGTCAAAGAAGACTGCCTCAATTTTATTTCAGAATAATCAAGATATGTATTTTTTGATGAATTATTCGTATTCTCTGGGAAAAAAATACAAAATAGATTTTTATTTGCGTTCCTGCGGTATTTTTTAAGAAAACCGAGTTCCAGCTATAACAGATGAGCTTGAAATTTGGCACAGTTATATGTTCAACTTATGATTTGATTATTTGTCTTAAAATACTTTATCTTTTTGTCTTTATTAGTGAAATGGAGGATAACAAAGAAAAAGAAAGGGAATACATGAAATTATATCGCGAAAGAATTAACTTGATTGTTTTATTTTTAGATGAATATCACTAATACAGGGGTCCCTAGTCTGTGTGTGTGTGTGTGTGTGTGTATATATATATATATATAGTGAAACCTCACCTAACGAATACCACTTTATTTGACCCCTCTTATTAAGTAAATTATCGCAAAGTAAAAACATTTTCTTCGTCGTTTTTAAAATGAGATATTCAGTATCGCTGAGATTATATGTATATAAAACAATTTTCGGGGCCCCTGACGCGCGCCAAGTGCGACCCCCTTCATATCCGCTACTGCGTTCAGTCGAGTCCTTCATCACATAAATTTTACGTTTACGTTGAAAAGGTACCCGAAGCTCCGTCTTTCATAGATATAAATTTTAAGTTTATTACTTCTTTCGCGGAAGCATCCCGCTTCCTTAACGCCGTAATCGCTGGAATTCGAGGTCGTCCTTTCTATTCGCAAATCGCCTTATATTTTGGTTCAATCCTCGCAAAGGGGAATGCCGGTCGGGATTTTGAAGGTCATTATCGATTTGCTTGTCCTGCCTCCCTCGTTCGACTCCGTCGCCGCCAACCAAGCGCTCCCTCCCTCTATCTCCCTCCATTTTCCCCTCCATCTCCCTCCCTTTCCTCCTCCTCCTCCCTTCCGCCCGAAGAAACCCTCCAACCTCTCTCATCCACCCACCGAGACCCACCATTGTGCTAATATGTGCCGTGAAAGTGGACATATGATTTCCTCGAATCGTTCTTCCCACGCTTCGTTTATTTACGACTGTCGCTTTGGTCGTGGGAGATAAAAAAAACGCCATGGTCCTATCTCTTCGGAGGTTGGATTGAGGGGCGTGATCGGACACCCGCCTTCGTCCGTACTGTGGATCGTCGGGAACGAAACACGGCAGCCGGAAGAGGCAGTCGTTGTGAAATAATGCGTGAGGTCCCCCTCTCTAGTGCATGTGTGATTGCGTCGCCTCCGATCGGGATGCCGTTTTCAATGTGTGCATGTGTATGTGTGTGCGCGTACGTTTTTCACGCGTGGGAGGACGAAGGATTGGTTATGGGGACGGGAAAATAAAAGGTTATAACTAGTGTACGCATGAATTTTGCGGGATTGCGTGGACGGGAACAGCTGTCGAGAGAAAGTGAGGAGAAAACAGTCGTAACCCGTTGCCTCATAGGTCGCTTTAGTGTGGCGTGCGACGTTTTTTGCGATTGTTGAATCACGGATTTTTATTTAGGATTGCAATGCTAACAAAGTGGTATTTTTTTGAAATGGAAATGAGGACCACCCGTGAGTTTTGCCGCGAGGTTGCTGTAAACAGATTTTTGAATATGTCGTGTTTTGTTTTTTGGCGTCTTAGGAAATGTCATTTTGTGCAGAAAGTTAATGTTATTTTGAAGCTTTACGTTCATTTTCTACGAAAGGAGAGAAATTCGTATCTTATGCTTGGTTACAACTTTGACCAATGAATTTTAATACAGTTGTTTTAAAAGATTTAAAGAGCTCCTTTATAAGTACAACAAAATAAACAAATATATAATTACATATTTTGATCAGAAATCAGGTGAGGCATCTGGGGGTATAAGATCTGCTTTCATAGCCATAATTATGGCTGTAGGAAATACTGGAATTGGGAAAATTTTTAAAAATTGTAAATCGTAATTTATATGAACAAAAATTAATGAATAAAACTCGTTAAAAACGTTCGTATTTAATTTTTTAAAATGTATTTTATTTTATAATTTTCCCAAAACCAACTTTCTTTTGGCATGCTATTATATAAAGAAAATATATTTTTTCACACACATGCTCATTTTATATAAAAATTAATTTAGTTAATGCTATCATGCAATAATAAAGTTGCTTCAAAATTGGAAAATTTTGCAGGCTGTATTTTAGATAAAAAAATGATAATATTGGATGACTACGGAGAGAGAATCTTTTGCAAATTTTATTTGTTTTTTATTGAAAAGTGGTTGTAGGAGTGGTGTATTTGTTTATGATAGCATTTAAAATGTGTACTCATAGAGATTAAGTTTTTCATTAGTTTCATTTGAAATGAGCCTATGTCGAAGATCAGTTATTATTTTTGGAAAAGTAAAATAAGGGAATTATTTCAATACTGAACTGAATTGAAGATTTTTTAAAATTCGTAGCCAAGTACAATAAAGAAGAATGAATGTGTAAAAACATAAAAGATTGTTAAAGCAGCTTAATAACTTTGACTATTAAAAAAATTACATTAAAAAATGAAAAACGTCACCTCTGAAATTTTATTCTTATAGTCATATGATAATGGTTTAATAACAGATATTGTTATAAATAATTTATTGCAAAATATATACCATCAAGTGTTGAAGCATGGCATTCGGATAATTGCTAATTAAACAAATGAAAGTTTTTGTGGAAAAATGGAGTGGGTTATATTTACTTTACGTGTTATATTTTTTATTGGTGCATTTAACGCACATGCATAATATACATTCAGCTTAAAAGGTTTTACCAAAAACTTTCAAAATGCATTTATTGTGAAAAGTTGATAAAAATTAATTATTCAGAATGAATTTTTCATTGAATGACCGATTATTTTCTCAGTTCATTCCTCAGGATACTTTCATGCCTAGAAATTTTGATATTTTGTATATTAACCTTTGCACTGAAGTTCTCTTTATGAAAATCGCATTTTTTAAATAATTTATACAAATTCTCTAGAGAGGTGTTTCTGTATTATTTATTTGCTTTGTGGTGAAACGTAATTGAGACCAGGAATACTTATAAATTTTCGATGAAAAATTTTGTGTATCATGTTTATCTTCATTGCAGCTAATTCTAATCTCTTTTTCTTTTTTCAACAGCTCTCCTCATGCATCAGATAGAGCGGAAAAACCTTCTGGAAAGGGAGCTGAATCGTGAGCGTGAGAAACTTAAAACTATGCAGGAGGAAGCGCGGATGATGGAAAAGGATTTGCGGCAGAGGCAGATGCGACAGCGTAGTCACGCAACTTTGCCTATTGTGAGTATGACTGATGAGTGTTCATTTTTTAAATTTTTTTTAATTTAAATTTTATAAATGTTCCAAAGAGCTATCTAGCTCATAAATAGGAACTGTATACATTTAAAAATACAATACATTGATTACACCAACAAAATCAAAATTATGTAACATAAGAATTTACCAAAATAATAGTAATAAATAATATACATAGTAAAAAAAATACATAGATTTATAATAAAGACAAAAGTTAAAAAAGACAATACAAACTACAAATCGTTAAACATGACATTAAAGGTTCCCTTTATGTCAACTTAGCTTGGCTTATGTTTATTTATCTGGTACCACAAGAATTTTTTTAGTCTTTTCTTAAAAATTATTAAAGGTTCGGTTCCTCTGATATGTGCAGGGATATTATTATATACCTGAATAGATTGATGCAATATTGATTTCATGCCATTTTTAGTAAATGTTGTTGGAAACTCGTCAGTACAAAAGTGTTCAGTAAAAATTATATGATTTTTTTTTAGATTTCTTTCGTTTTGCCCTTAACACCATACCTCTCATAGTTCTATATCAAACAATTTCCCTAAAAGTTCTTTATACAATTAACCAAAAAAATACAACTGTCAAAATACCCAAAATAAGAAATGCTGCATTCAAAACATTGTTTTTTTGCCAATTTGCTGAGCTTGATTATTCTAAACTATGCAGTAAAGTTGGGATAATTTTTTTGCCATTTTCAAAATGCATCATGAAGTAGCAAGACAATTTTAGAGCTTTCAAGCTTGTTGAAATAAAAGAATGAAACATGTTTGTTTCTATAAGTTTGAATATTCCAAGTTGTCTTGTTATATTTCTTTTTTCAATGGCATGGAATACGTGGGCTAACAGGGATTGTATTGGACACACTCCTCAAAGTAAATAACATATTTAATCGATTGTAAGCCGACGTTGATTGTAAGCCGACCTCCACTTTTCACAAGGACACGCGAGGAAAATTCCATGTTAGGTGTACAAATCTCCTGGTTTTCTGGGATTTGTTGTGAAAAGAATACCAGAAAGTATGAAAACCCCAGTTTTTTCAATTTATAACTAAATAAAAAAGGTATCAACTAAATTACGACAACACAAATTACGTTATATTCAAGCATTCAATCCAATTTTTACTTAAATGTAATTTGTCTCGGTAATGTCCCAGATTTTTAATCTCGCAAAAAAATATCCTGGTTTCTCTTTTTGTCTTCTCCATCATTTCACATTCAACTCATCAATTCTGTGCAGCTAGATTTGATGTTTCTTCCGCATATGCTATCACTTTTCTCTTAAAGTCCGCAGAATAATGCATTCGTCCCATTATGGGATTATTAAAAAAAACTGAAAAACTCGCCAAAGTAAATGACAAAAATTTATGCTTGCAAAGGCATGAGGAAATGATGGTTGGCGATTCCTAGGATTCCTAGGATTATGTGCATGCACATACTAGAGATGTCTCGGGAGTGAATTTATTTATTTAAATTTTTAAGACCCGATTCTAAGCCAAGTGGCAACTTTTAAGGATGTATAAAGGTCAAAAAGGTTGGCTTACAATCAATTAAATACAATAATTTTGTTGCTTATTAAAGAAAGAGGTTTGAAGATATTGAAGAAATAATTGAAGAGTTTCTTTCATTGGAATGAACTCTGTCCTATTCTAATGTCCTGTGCGGATTCAAAACTAATAGCCATGGCTGGTCAAGAGGTATCATTATTATGATAAAATCTACACGACAGCCATTATCATAAGGCTGGCCTCCAGATAGGTGAATGGCTATTGCGAGGTTGATAAGATTGAAACACAATGATAAAATATCTTTATTTGATTAATTTTTCAATGAATGAGAAATTATTTAATATATTACAGAGATTAATCATATTTTTTTACAGACAGGAGCCTTACAACTTATTAAGCTCAGGAAATTTTCCCCAGTCCCATTTAGGTGTGGTCCTGGTAGTTATATCTATTTTTTTTCTTTTTTGGTACAAAATTTGATAAAAATTTATCAAAAGTTGCAAGTAAATGTATACCACTGTAATAATCAAGTATTGGTTTGAAATGCTTTAATATAATACAATAAAAGTCCTCTATCTAACTTGTTTGGAACCTGAGTAAGGTTGGCTAATAGTTGAAGACAGGTAGTAGTTGTAACATCCAAGAAAAGCCCTAAAATGCAGCATTTGTTTAATAATACTCCATGTTTACATGAAATAAGTGCTTTAAATCCACATCAGGTGTTGATAGGAGGTAAGGCTGGCAAAGTTATTATTAACTTTTATTAGAGTAAAGGCAGTGGGAAATTTTATATTGATGTTAGTGTTTTGGGTACATCTAGGGTTCCTAAACTCTGAATTAAAGATCTTTTTATGCACACAGATGCAAATGTACACATGCACCTGCTGGCATATACACATACTGTAAAAGACCTACAAGCTGTCAACATAAAAAACATTTTCTATGATCAATTCATTATTTTTTAATGAATTTTCTAAGTTATTCTGTCAGTGGCAATTCTATAAAGGAGCACAAACTTGAGGTTGTGCATAGGGACCTAGATTGACTAAATCTCCCACTGGTAGTAAATAAATGATAATGTTTGAGCATAGAGGCACACTTTTTTAATGGGCATACAGAAATAAATGTTAACTCTAAGTTACCTATGGCTTGCTTATGCTACCTTGATGTCTCAAGCCCGGGTATCTTAGCATTCTTCTTCCTTCTCATTTTCATAAAAAAGCTTTCGGTGTTGTATCTTTTTTCTGACAAATTTTTTTGCATGAATGCTGCAGTTGAACATGTTATCAAGTCTTCAAGCCAGAGTAGTGGAAGGATGTTTGAAAAAGAACTTATCCTGAGAAATGTGGTTGATGGAATGCTCTGCAGTTTTACGTAGAGTATTTGAAGAAAAGTAAAAGTATTCATATGATTGATGTAATGCTGTCTGGTTTGTCTGACAGTCTAGCATTGGTGTTTCACCATTTGAATGGGGAGGACGCTCTTGCTTGGCTTGCCCTACAATTTTTAAGATTGGATGTTGAGCAGTTTGGCCACTTTGTATGCAAAATGAAGCCAGTGTTATTCTGTGTGCCATGTAACGTAATATATGTTATAATGTGAGAGGCATTCATTGGTTTAATGTTACCTCATTAAATTATAACCTAGCTTCCTCTGCTGCATGATCTATATCTGGCTATCCATGTCCATTAAGGAAGTAAATTCTTAGTCCTGTTACAAGAGGAAATGTGGAGTTAACCTCTGGCAACAAAAGTTTTATAGGCTTTCAAGCATACAGTTTCCCTGTTATTTCAGTTGCAGTACAATGTCTTATTTGACAAAATTTTATGCATTGCAAAATGAATGAATGATAACTTGGTGGAACAACAATCAAATATCTGCTCTAAAAATATTGTTGCAGTAATGTCGTCACCTCATTAATGGTTCGCATGTAAAATCCTATGTGAAAATAATGTAACTGTAATACATCAGACAGATTGAGCAGCCATAGAATCTGTCCCCTGAGTTGTTTAACAGGACAAAAAGTGATTAAATCCATTTTAATATCATAACTGATTTTGGTATGGGAGAATATTCACTTAGCCCTCTCATGCCATATAAATATCCCTCATCCTTCATGTGTTGTTTATTTACTACAAATTATCTTTTATGTGAAAATAGAAACACTTCAAAAGGACTGTTTTCATAAACTGCAGCTATTTGAATGTGTGTTCAATTTTTTTAAATTATGGGCTTTATTGTAATCAATGTCCAGAATAATCAATCCTTGTAGTAACTTCCTAATTTGAGTAAGTGGCTCTATTCACATTGTGTAGTAGTTTGCATGGTCAGTCTTTTTGAAAAAGTGATTTTTCTCATTTAGAAAAGTAGATAGTTTGCTTCTTTTCATAGCTTGCCCTTTACCATTCTGCCATCTGCTGTTTTTTTCAACCCCATAGTAGTAGTAGTAGTAGTTTCATTACATTTTGGCACTTCATGTGAATTGGTTTTACTGCTCATTTTAGTATAAAATACATCAGGTTATTCACAACGCAGATGATGTCATTATACGTAATTTATTTTATCGATAATTTTATGATTAAATTCCCCATAAAAATGAAAGAAATGGAAATATCTTCTGTGCAACTTATGCAAATCTGTCACAGATGCAACTATGGTGAATGCCTGCAGTCCCTTAACATTTCCTATTAGTGAAATTTCCAAGTAATTTTTGAATATTAGAAAAATCCAATGATATTATTTGGGTTCATTTATTATTCCCATTTATGGTTGTTTGAAAAAATTTTCCCACCAACAGCATAGATTTTTCAATGTTAGATCACAAACTGTGGAAATAATTGAAAGCATTCACGTTATTTAATAACCATTAAATAACAAATATTATAGGACTTCATTCATGTCATGCTGGTGTGATTCTTATTTCTACAAAATTTATTATATTTTTATTTCAGTGTTATTTTTTGTGTGTGCTTTTGCATTGTTTATAGAAGTCATGAAATCTTTCAGGAAGTGGCGTAAGAGTTTTTATTTCTGTAATTGCTACATTTTAATTTATCTCCTGCCTCGTACTTGACTATTTAACCTTTGCAACTCCACAAGGCTAATTTTTTGGATCTGCCTGCTTGAATGACAAATCTACATGGTCAATTTGAACCCAATGAATTGCTTCATACCCATCGAACATGACAGAATGAAAGCTGAAGTTAAACAAAAACTAGTATAAGAACAAAATGTCATGTGTGATATGAAGTCTGAATTGAAAATCTGGGATAATTGACCAACCAAGTGGAATGTTTGAGTTAAGTGGACAGACTTCAACAGGATGTAAAAGTTAAAGTAAATCGAAGTATGAAGTTAATATACAAGATGACTGTTTTTATGATGTTTTTGCAATTTGCCCTTTATTAGTTCAGGTTTCAACAGTTAAATTGTTGCAAAGGCGGTTTAGATGAATTTTTATGTGTAAGCATGATTTATTCTTTGCAATGGAGATGATTGGTGTTTCATGATTTGAAAGAAAGAGTATTTGTTTTTATTGGATTTGTTAAATGTTCCAGTTATGCAGTTCAGAATGTGGGAATTTTATCACTTTTTCTGAATGCATATTTTGATATTTTAAATGGAAAATTCTATGTTGAATGCTATTTTTTCAGTTTTACTGTTGTGGAATGAACAAACATTACCAAGAAAGCCTGGCATGATCTGGAATTGAATCTTAATCCAGGGTTTTCTTGCCTATTTCTGTTTATTCCACAATGCAAACATATGCATGATGTGAAAACCATAGATATTTTGAAATTACTATTCTATGCATACATAAGGCTGGGTTAATAAGAAAGTGTTGGTATTGAGCTGGATAGGCATGTCACAGAAGTTGCTGATAGCTTAAAGGTAAAGCATTTGATTGCCAAGCCAAGGTTATGGCATTATTTCCCAACCTAACCAAACTTTAAATTTTTTAATTTCAATTTTGTTCACAGACATTTCATCCAAAATTTATTACATCCAATTATTTTTTATCCAAAATATTTTTGCCCAAAGACAATTTGTCCAAGGATATTTCATCCAAAAGACATTTTATCGAAAGTTTTTCATCCAAAAGAAATCCAATTTTTACCATTTTTTTAAAAAATCCACTCAAGTTTCATTCTGGTAACCCTAGGGTCAGCAGGAAGGTGGGAGAGGAAAATTTTCAGCGGATATAGTCATTATGGATGTCTATCCACTGGGAACTTCATATAGATTAAAAATATAAATGGTTAACAACCTAAGGATTATTGGGAGGATAGGGGGGAGGAAGTGCAGGCTTAAAGAAATTTTCCTCAAAAATGTATAATGTTGATGTCTATCAGCTGGGAAATTCGTTATAGATGAAACAAATGGAAGAAAACTGACCTAAGGATAAGGCTGGTTGAATTTAAACTAATTTGAAAATTTTATTTTTAATATTTGTTCCGACCCTATCCTTTGATAAAGATTCTTCCATATTTTAAATCTATATATTCTGCCCAGCTGATAGATACCATATTGCTTATGTTTGATCAGGATTTCTTCCAGCCCCCCCCTTTCTCCCCCCCCCCTTTCTCCCCCCCCCCTTTCTCCCCCCCCCCTTTCTCCCCCCCCCCCTTTCTCCCCCCTACCCTCCAATAATACTTAGGTTGTTAATCATTTATATTTTTAATCTATATGAAGTTCCCAGTAGATTGATATCTATATTGCCAATATTTGATGAGAATTTCTTTCTGCCCCCCCCCCTCCCCTAAACCTTCCTCCTCGACTCCCCATTACCCTCTAGCTATTATTCCTCCATATTTTTTAAACTAGATGAAACACAGTCAATAGGAATCCATTTTTTTTGCCTATGTTTAATGAGGATTTCTTAAACCCCCCCTCCTCTTTCACCCCTCCTACTTTATGTCACTATTCCTGCACACTTTTAATCTCTATGATGTTTTTGGTCGATAGGTACCAATTGTATATATTTGTTAAGAAGTTTCCTCAACCCCCTCTCACCTTTCCGCTGATCTTAGGGTCACCAATATGAAAGATAAGGAGATTTTTTAAAACCCTAAAAATTGGACAAAATGCCTTAAGGCAAAATAATAATTAGACAAAATGTGTATTGAACGAAATGTCCTTGCACAAATTTTCTTTGTGCTAAGGAAATTGGACAAAAATATTGGATGAAATGTCTTTGGACCAAATGTCCTGGAAATCAATTTTGTCTCAGAAAGACATGGAAAAATTTCTTCATACTTTTGTAGAGGAAAGAGTTAATTTGTCACATTAAGAATATGTGATAACCTTTATTAATTTTGCAATTGTCTATGTCAAATCAAGAATTACTTAGTAACTGCTGTTCTTTAGTTTGTAATGTTTTGCATTAGTTATTTGCATTTTCTCATTGTAATTGCCCTGATTATACTGTGTTCATTCTGAAATGATTTTTGTCTTTTACATGTTTGACATAAACCATTCAAGATTTAATTCATTTTAATTATTTTGTAATGGTTTTCTGTCAAATACTGGATAACTGAGTAATATAATTATACGTTGATTTGAAATTGTTGAATTTACATTAAGGAAAGTGCTTCGAAATTTCAGATCCAAAGGGTGAACACTTTACGGCAAGAAATACAAATACTTCAGGAGGAGTGTAAGAAGATGACCAATGAAGTGGACCTCCATTCAGATATTCAAGGTAAGTAATAGAATGCATCAATTAGTACAATTACTCCATTATAATAAATATGAATATAGTGATGAAATTTACAGTGCTGCTTTGTATATAAAATTACTGTATTTTGTGGCTTAATATTTACACGTTTATAAGATGTCTGAGATTTTAAAACATATTTTTCAGAAAATTCAACAAATGCATTAGTATGTATTGTTATTTAAAGGAACAGAATCAGCAATCCAACACGCTTTTGTTGCCAAAGTCCAACTTGAACTCTGACATAAACCAGGTTAGGGGAAAACTTTCTTGAATCACATAAGAAGGGACTGAAGAAAAAGTTCCCCTTACTAATTTTACTTGGTTGTCAGAGTTCAAGTTAGACTTGGCCTGTTGTAAAATAGTCAATTAAATTAGTTAACTGGTCTTAAGAGTTCCATGTGACTCAAGTTCACATCAAACAACAAATTTTGTATTAATTACAAAACATACCCTATAGCAGTATTGCACAATGAGTACAGGGAAACAGGCATTGCAGACCAAACACCCAATGCTTAATATTCAAGTGAGACATTTTTGTTACACATAGAATTGCTAAGTCAATTTTAGGAAAAGAATCAATTCCAATGGCATAATTATGACATTTGAGGTGATTCTTTTCTAAATATTATCTTCACCATTGTGTATACTTATTATTATTCCTAAGTCAATGCCAAAATATTTTTAGAAAACTTAAGATGCATATCTACTTTACAACATGTCTGCCTTCTTACTTTATCTTTATTATGATTGTTGTGTAAATGAAATGTAGTAATTTTAAAAATTAATGTTGGCATTGCAGTAAAAGCTCTTTCCTTTCCTTATTTCCTACTAAGGGAATTCTGCCTAATATCAGTCCAATGCAGGTCATTTTTTTATGACCTTTTTTATTTCATAAAAGGTTCATCTTTATAGGCAGGAATATACTGGTACCAAACATCATCGAATCAAATAAAATAAAATTTCTGTAAATTGTAAGAGGTTGCTTAAGAAAAATTCATAATTCCTGAAATGTAGGGAAAATAATTTGAAGTATTAGACTATAACCCATAAAACAGTAGTATCAAAATATTTTTCCAGAGAGCCGTGAGTGATACTCGTTTAGATTAAAAATTTTGATAGTTGTATATTAAGTGTTAAGTTTACTTGACTTGATACAATAAATATTTTAGTTCTTCTCCACATGTGTTAGATTTTTAAAATATTTTATTAACTGTTGTACACAATACAATGCCCAGCCTAGGTTTATTTCCTATTCTGCTGTACTCGTATGTAGTGTAGTAATAATTTTACCTGTCATACAGCACTTACAAAAATGCCACATATGCCATATTCTTTTATTAGCATTTGGCCAATCTTTATGTGTATTAGAGATGCCTGAAAAATTATTGCTTTTATTTTTAAGCTTTTATTAAGTTGTTTTTAGTCATAAGATGGGATCAGTAATTCCCGAATGACTTAGGTCTTCAGTTGTACAAATATCTGTTAAATTCTGTTAGCATTTCTTTAGATTGGCAAGAGATCAGAGCACAAGAGTAAATTTGTACCAGTGAAATTTGTTAAGGGTTTTCATCAGAGATATAAATTGTTTTTTCCTTGTACATATGAAATTATTATTTGAACTAGTTTCATGTATTTATATCTAAAAAAACTGAGAAGCTACATTTTCTTTCTATGGTCTTCAAAATACACAAATATTATCAAGTGGAATTTTTCCATCTCTGAGATTTCCTTAATGTAATTTATAATTCTTTTCTTTGAGCAGTGGTCAACAACTGAATTAACAATTATAGTCGGTTTTTAAAATTCTGTATGCAGCTCAATAAGAAGAGTAATAGTGCAAGTGAATAAGATAAATAAAATAAATAAATAAAAAATACCAATTCCTTATGAATCACTCGTGGACTTTCATAAAATGCCACACTTGTTCATAAAGCGCATTTGTTACATATTTCACACGTGATATTTAGAAAATATTATGTATCCTTTTTCGTTGTATAGTGCAGTCATTGATACTGCTATCTTCTGTCTATATCCTGAGGGTATGACATGTAGTCAAGTTATGCCAATCGAATACAGCAAATTGTGAAAATGTATTTTCTAATAAGTAATTGCACACGTAAGACATTTCTGTTGAGAATGAACATTTCATTTATGGAGCTTTACCTCAGAGATGCAGTTTTATAGTTATCCATGTAAATGTCCTTAAAGAGCTTCAGGTTGTAGATCACAGAACTAGTGTGTTGCTTTAATTGTTTACTCATTTTGTAAAGGGCATTTAGATATGAAATTAATCTTTAAAAAATCTGTTATTGTAATGTTCCAAAACCTCAAAGACTTATTTAATTAGTGTAATCAATTTTTATTAGAAATTTTTATAGTTTTAATAGCTGGATATGTAGATGATGATCAGTCACTGGAAAATGTTCCACTACCGAGGTTGGAATATTTTCATGTATTGTTTAATTTGGTCATTAATTATTCAATCTAAAGTTTGGTAATCCCTCTCTTCGAAAATTTCAGTGCCCCTTGGTGAGACCGATGAAGAGTTTTATAAGAACATATATACAGGCCAATGTGGCTGGGTCCTTTTACCACCACTCAATGCTCAATCTCATGCATCCCAAAGTAAGTAAACTGGGTGTTGTCTCATTTTTAATAGGCTCTTGTCATTTGAAATTTAGTTAATCTAATTGTATTGGTCTTTTAAAAATTAGAAAAATGTCATGTGATTGATAACTAACTCTTTATTAACCACTTTCCAGCTTATTCTTTTTAAATAATTGAACCAAAAACATCAATTTTTAATCCTACTTCTTAACCTATCTCCTCCCTGTATTTCAATATGGGGTCAGCTGGCTCATGGCCGTTTGGTATGCTGTAATAAATATTTCATAAAACGAAAAAAAGATAGAGTGGTAGATAGGTGTGTCTATTAGTGTGAGACTGACTTTAGTATGTCCTTTTTACCATCATTAATGATTGGTGAGGTCAGGGCCACCAAGAGCCAGCACAGGCTCTGAGTCAACCACATTGCCGGCCTCCCCTTATATTTTCATAAGTACTGAAGTTGGTGCTAGTCTTCCAGCACGGGCCTGGGGCTGTGACCCCTTCTGCTCTTCCCTCTCGGCAGCCCTGGGTTCAGTGAGAGAAGTATAACAACGAAATTAAAAGTGTGTGGTACCCCTTGTTGGCTCTTTCATCTCCTATGACCTCTGTCCGTTTAAAGAAAAGGCTTGTCAGGGAAACTATATTAGCAGTCTTTATTAATCAAAAATAAGACATTCACAAATAGGCTCAGCTATGAAATTTCAGTATCAATACATTGCACAGGTCTTTTCCCAATAGTTTTTGTGTTGCTTGGTAGCTTCTGTCCTGCATATGTGCCTGAGAGAACATTTCTTGTCATTCAACTGAATTTTGAAATTACTCTATACCTGCCCGTTAATGTTGGTCCATGTGTGTTGCACAAATTGTTAATTATATCACAAACTTTATTTATATTGCTTGAACTAATACCAAAATGCTTTGACAAAACATTTCACTTATTTATTAATCTGCTTTTTCTAACATAATTAATTGGAACTTAACAGTTATAGAATGAAGATGTAAATAAAAATAAGGCACTGAGTATGACCAATGCTAAGTCTTTGTACTTCTCTTATACCATTACTTTCTGAACAGATGATGATTAAACCCAATCGTTGCAGTGGTCTCAGGTTTTACTCATTTTTTTTACCATGAGATAATAGTACTATACTTTCTTTGGCCATCATTTTCAGGACCAGAAAATCTTCGCCATCATGCAAGAGAATCGAGGGGGAGACACCGAGACAATCCAGTTCCTCCAGGAATGGAGGTCCCAGGAGATATGGGAGGGAGGATGTCGGGGGATGCTGGTGAAGGCATTGGGTTGGGGCCTGGGGCAGGTGGGGAAGGCCCCAACTGGACATGCTCCGTGTGTACATTCCGCAACCACCCAGCCTTGAATAAGTGCGAGCAATGCGAGATGCCTCGCAACCTGATAGGTATGGCCACAGGTGGTTCATTAGTGTCTAAATCTCCGTGTTTTTGCCACCCTAACAAGGATATACCCATTAGGCCCACTTGTCACCTACCTCCTGACTTGTTGCCTTTAAATATTACACCACCTCGATCATCCCAGCAAGTAGTTGGTTCCCCTACAAATTTGGATGCCTCACCATGTTAAGCTGACATTTTTTACCAAGCTTCCAAACTGACCTACTGCTGTGTTATCGTCACTATTGATCCTGAAGTAAAAAGAATACTCTAAAATATCCTGAATGTGTGCAAGTGGATGTCAGTGTGATCATAGGTTTTAAAGAACCCCAAAGTTGAATAATTGTATGATTGTTGGTAAACAAAAGTTTTGAAGCTCTTGACCTAAATTTATGGATTTGATTGTATATGATCCATTAGTTTATATCTGGATTGAGTTTATGGCATGTGTAATCCATTTGCTGTCTAAATTTACAAACTTTTAAAATTTTTCTTGCTTACTTAGCTTATTGACGGGAGTTGTTCATGAGCATTGTGCTTTTAATTCTAATTCTGCTTTGCCAAAATGATTTGTCATTCTATTAATCAGGAATCATTGAATGTGAAAATTTTTCATCTTTCTTTATTTCATTACATCAAGGCAGTTAAATTGAACCAAATTCTTATTTCTTTTGATTTGAAATATTGGAGAAATTTTTTATTTAACAGTAGTGTTGTGGAAATTCATTAAATGTTTATAGTTCCTATGTGAATTCAAGCATTCAATGTTTACTCAGTTAGCACTTTCACGTCAATGAGGTCCACCAGTGGAACAAGTTCCTAGTTGACATTGTGACCCTCTGATGAGCTGTGACCCTTTTTTACACTTATGTTGTCTGTGAATAGGAAGATCAGATTCCATGGGATGAAAACCAGGACAAAATCTCTTTCAAGGATGAAAAACCAGGACAATACTAAACAGTAAAACCTCACATAGCGCAAATTCACAAGACATGATTTCGCTAAGAAGCTGTATACATTTCCTTACCAAACCTCAGAAGATGCAGTGGTTTGCCTCAATAAGATGCGGTTTGACAAGTCGATGCCAAATTCAAATTAAAATATTTTAAAGATGAAATACTGACAAATTCATTCATGGAATTATTTTACCTTATAAAAATGTTGTCTCAAGAGTCATATGTGTGCTTCTCGTATTGTGCTGATACGGCAGAGCTCCGCAACTGCTGTTCAAGAACCTAACTCCCTATTTCCTATGAATTTAATGCTTCATATAATGCGATTTCAAGAAACGCAACTACCGCACTGTGTGAGGTTTTACCATATATTTTAGTCTTTTCATCATTTATGTAAACATATTTAGTTTACCTTTGTTATATTTTTAGTCAAAAGCTAGAAAATGATTTTACAAATTGAATTTTAGTGTCACATTTAGCACAAAAATATTTCAAGAACAAGCCCTTAAAAAAGTACTTGTCTCAGGTATCTCCAATAGCCACAACAAGGTTCTTGCATTTTTTTTCAACCATAAGACAAGTTCAGTAATTCTCTGTTGAACAAAAATACTGTCATGCAATGAAGACTGATCAAATAGTATGTATGTTATAAAAAAAGAGATATTATTTCCCAAAAGATTTTTTCAGTAATCCAGGACATCTGGTCTCACTATCTACAGTAAGTCCCCGACTTACACGGGTCCGAGTTACACGGATCCGTAGATACATGACGTAACTTATCAGGGCGCTTGATCGTTATTTAAACTGCCACTCAATAGATGGCGTTACTAGTACAGTAATCCCTCAGTATATGAGCAATCGGTTTACGGGTTTTTGATTATACGAGATGCACAAATTAATACCTGTTTTTCAATTTACGAGCCAATTTTTGCTTATACGATCTCCTTTGTCTCGCAAACCGATCGTTTTCCCAGCACCTATTCTCAGCTTTCGTCAGTTCCCGAATCTTCTTGAATGCACAGAACGTCACGGCATCCCAAATTGAATGATGTAACTATTGTTTACAAAATTTATAAGATGGGATGTATTGGGAAATTAATTTTCGTTTTACGAGTTTTTGCCTTATGAGCAGTTTTTGAGGAACAAATTAAGCTCGTAAACCGAGGGATTACTGTACGTTGACGCACAGCTGACAACGTCGCTTTTGCCATTTAGATTTGTTATCCCGTGGCTGCAAGTTTTCTTACAATTACGTTTTTATATATATACTGTACTGAATATATTTTTATTTTCTTAACATTTTGCTTTTATAAGCACTACGTTTTTAGCTTTAACTATCCATTGAAACAAATGTATATGTCAAAAAATATATCGTTTTTAAGCATTGTTGAACAGTTTTCAACTTACACGGCAACCTTCAGAACGAATTAACAGTGTAAGTTGGGGACTTACTGTACTAGCTATTAGAAGCTCTTTTTTTAATGAGTGGCCAAAGGGAAAACAGTACTTAAGCTGAAAAAGACTAATTCAAACAGTGATAACTTGCAAAGAAGAAAAGTAATTTTATTAATTAGAGCAGGGGTGCTTAACCCTTTAACTGTCATGTGCCACTTTTCTTATAGTGTTGAGATGCCACTTAATTTTTACTTGCTCTAGGTGTATATGTAATAATGATAATTTCTACATTTTACTTGCAAACAAATCTGATATAGCAATTTAAACCATAATGAAATTTTATGTTTATCATTTACAATCTTGGATGTGGTTTAATTGTGGAAAAATGAAATGTTTATATAAATTGTGTGAAGCACAATGCGCCACCTTTGAGATGTGTAAGTGCCATAAATGGTGAATGTGCCTAGGTTGAGCACCCCTGGCCTAGAGACTAGACTTAAGAAATGCCTTATGTTGTGAAAGTGCTAAATATTTCATGGTGGTATTACTTAGTAGGTAATCATTTCTCCCATTTCAATGAAATCAAAAATAAATATTCCTGTTTATATGCCAATATTTAATCTTGAAATACTGAAAAAAAAACTAACCCAGTATGTGTAATTTGGTCCAACTGAATGAAATTGGGCTGGTTGTGAACAATTTTAGTCAAAGATATTGTGTTTGTACTTTTTTGTATGAAATATTTTATTACTAATCATGTATGCATTTTGGTTTTAATGTAACACTATAGCATGTGGTACAGTTGTTAAAAGTTAAATCAATTCCATGCATGACCAGTTCTCCAAAAGTGCTATTCCATGAACAGAATGTTATATATATTTTTAAGTGAACTGGTATTTTAGAAAGTTATACTTAATAGGCACTCCGTTATAACTTTTCATTGGCCTGAAAATTAATTTTATATTTCATTTTAGTTTTGTTGGAAAAGTGAAATTTGTTTAGTCAAAGCAGGGATCTAAAACACATCAGTGTGCAGGACACATGATGGCTCTCCTCCAAACCTGTGGGCAATATTGTCTGCGGACTGTATTCCTTACTTTCCATATTCTTTGGGCATTCACTCTTCCCTTCTAAAGGGGAGAAAATTACCCAAATCCTAAACCCATTCATTATTCAAATAGTAGATTTGGCGTTGATGGTTAAGTAAATGATATCATTTTAAGTTAAGTAACAAGAGCGACCCATCATTGGGTCACTGGTTTTCCTTCCTTAGTAGCATAGCGAACCACTGGTGGGATGCCATTACTTAACTGTTTTCCATTATGTATAAATCAGTAGACATGCCAAGAGAGAAGGAAACTTGGCGACCCTATGTTTGGTTGATCTGCTCTACAGAAATGAATCAGTTATCATCCATTGTAGTTAATCATTAGTGAATTCTAAAGATTCCCAACCTGAGTGCTGCTGCACCCTGGGTTGCTGCAAAAAATGTTGTTAAATAAATAAATGGGCAATTTGGAATTACAGGAGATCCTTGAATATCAGGGGGTTTATGTTCTAAGAAAATACAGTTAAGCCAAAACCACAATATTCAAAACTATAATCTTACCTGAATAATGGGAGGGTTAGGATCCTGTGTTTAGAGAAAATTTAAAGAAAGATAGATGGCAACACAAAATAAACATCACAATTGAAACAAATATGCAAAATAAACAATAGCATAATATAAAAATAATTATGGTATAACAAAAGTAAATATAGTTGAACCTCCATAATCCGGCATTCTGTAATCCGGCAACTCCCCTAATCCGGCATAGTCTCAGAGTTCTCCTTGTTTCCTGTGAACCGCAATGTTTAGAACCATCGATTACCAAGTTCAATGCATTATTTATTAACCTTACAATGGATTAAAGCAGGGGTCGGCAACCTACAGCCCGCGGGTCTCATGCGGCCCGCGAAGCCATGTTGAAGAAGTAAGCAGTATAATTTAATGCAGTCAATTCCATATTTTGTCAGTGATATTATGGTCTCAAAATCTTTTCTAGTGGGGTTTTAATGCTATTAAAGTAATTTGAATTGATTTTCACTAATATGAGACCGCAAAATCTTTATGTAACTTATGTTTGAAATGCCCAGTCGGCCCACTGAAGCTCTTGTAACTTCCATTGCGGCCATCTGAAGCATACATATATATATATATATGTTTTATTTATTGAACCCCTCAGATATAAAAAAATATTCCTCGAACAGGTTGCATATCACTTAATCTCCCGTGAGTGGTTGGCTATCGTGCAACCACCTTTTACAGTGGAAATCACATATCTGTGTAATCACCATACTTAAAAATTTCTTGTCCAATTCTCACTTATTTTTCACTAACTTTATTTTGATGAGCAGCTTTAACAGTGGCATTTTTCAATTGTTTGTGATATCAATGCGTAAATAAACTGAAGAAACTGAGATTATGCTGAAACTCTCAAAATCGTAATTCGGACACCAATATGCTCGCCAAATGCTGATTTTCTCAGTTATCTTCCACAATATCCATTTTATGCGAGCTTCCAAAAATTTGAAAACACATGATATGTATCATTTTACCATAAAATAAAATGTACAGTGTAGCTTAACTTTTTTGTTTATTACCTTATGATTGTAACTTATGTTTAAGTAACATTCTGTGCATCTAATTTAATATTTACTATATTACAACGTGTAATATCATGAAAAGATGGGCTAGGTTTAACTTTAGGATTAGATACTTTCCGTAATCTTGCAAATTCTCTAATCCGACTTCAGTCAGGTCCCAAGGTTGCCGGATTAGGGAGGTTCAACTGTACCACAAAATTATGGTAATGCAATGAGGAAAGTCAGCGAGATGCTTTTGCAGCATTGGTTAGGAACAGACTGTTTCAGCTTGTAATAGGATGCCTGACATACATTGTCATTCGTTATGATTATATACAAGTCATGCAAAAGATGGAAGTTCAGGTTGTGTTTGCCACATAAAGTTCATCATAAACTGTCGGAGATCTGATACAGTACAAGATCAGGCATTGACAAACGGTCAACAATTGAATTGGGTTTATCTAGTCAGGAAGGTAGCAGAGCAACAAGAAACCTGAGAATTGCATCTCATCTCATGTAGCTACATACCGTATCTGTACAAATACAAGCCGATGTTTTTGTCAAAATCTATCATGAATCACCCCTCTGCTTAAATGCAAGTCTGAGGAAATTTTGCGTTATGGTTAAATCTCGTAGACATCCATAGATGGCAGCACATCCCTCATTGCCATCGAGTTCAAATGATAGTACTATATTTTTTGTAAAGTAAATATTTGACCTACAGTGAATATTAATGAATAAATAATAAAGGCTAGAATATTGAATTTAGCACTACCTGTGCTTTGTTACTGTTTAAGGACGGGTTTTCACATTATTTGAATGGTCACATTATTTGCATGTTTTGACTGCACAGACAATGACGCAAAATGCGATGACGGCTTTGAATGCTCAACTGTTTGAATTTCGGTAAAACTTTACATGAAACGTGTACAATTATAAATATGCAATTTCTTAAGGCAATGTAAATGCTAATTTCATTGGAAATACACTTGGATGAAAAATTATCTTGGGGAGATCGCTATTACTATATTTGACCTTTTGTGAAAATGAAGATGAATGAAATTATTGTCACTGAATGTGGAACATTATTCAACACTGCAAAATTATTAATTGGAGTAATATTTCAAAATGTCAACAACTAAACAATTTCTCACTCATTTCTTCGATATCGAATAATGCATTCTAAGCCGTGCATGAATGCCCGGCACACTTCAGCATAAAATCTACGAAATTTAGGTTTTTGCCAAAAAATTGTGGAAATTTTTGGGGGTCAGCTTAAATCCGGGGTCGGCTTCTATTCGGGCAGATACGGTATGTACAGGCAACTCCCAAGATTCGACAGGGGTGCATTCCTGAACACGTGGTCGAATCTCGAATTGTCGAATGTCGAACGCCGTTTTTCCATAGACTTGCATGTTATAATTGGGAGATACGTTCTCACATATCGGCTCGTGCAAGTCGTTTGTTACAAACGACTCACTCGAGCCGGACCGGGCCATCTGCAGCACATCCCTGCATACATCTATCTATACATACAACTATATATCGCAGCGAAATTAATATAAAAGTTATTAAAAAGCACAAAATAACTTGCAGCCTCGCCAGTTAATTTAAAGTTATGCAAACCTGCCCTTCTCTTAAATCTGTCAAACCAGCCATCAAATTATGTGAATTTATCATGTTCTAGAGTTTTCTCCTTCTGTTTCACATAAGTTCTAATAGTTGAACGATACTTTTATTTGATTCACTTGCATTATCACTATTACATTTCCTTTTAGATATCATGTCAAGTGATAAATTTATAAATCAATAAAATAAATAAATTTAAATAAAAGATTAACAGAAAAAAGAGTGAAATCAGCACAAATTCAAACAATTAGAGCAGAAATAACTATGCCTACAATGAAACTAAACCTCGCATGGTTGGTCGGGATGAAAATTACTTCGTGTAAAGTAGTTCCCAATTCGATCGGCTTGGTCGAAATCTCGAATTTGTCGAATTTCGAACTGTCGAATCTCGGGAGTTGCCTGTTTTAGTGTCTCATGACACAGTTTTGAAATCACTATTCTATCACATATATCCAGTGAAAGGCTAAAACTACCTCCCGTGATAACAAAATTGGTATACCATTAGGTTGGTTGCAAAATGTCAAAACTGCAAAAGCTAAACTCATTATATTCAAGGGTCTCTTGTATTGGTACTTAATTAGGGTGATAATCTTTCCTCTAATCACTCAACAGTCTTAATATATACCTTATGATCAAAACCAGGGGCTCTCATACTACAGGCCTAGGCTATTATCTTGCCCACAGAGTAGTTTCATTTGACCCAACATTTCTTTAAAATATGCATATTTATATCTGTAACTGTCAAGGGCATGACTATAAACTATTATTTCTATCTAAATTATAACTTAAAAGACTATGGGTGTATTTTTCTTTGCTATTTCAAAAATAGGTGAGTGGCGCATAACAGATTTTTAAAAATCTCAATGCTGACCCGTTGTGACTTTCATGCAGCCTTTTCATTCATTTGAGATGCTGTATATGGCTTCCTCTGTGATATATAAAGCCTTATGTGGGCCTTTAACCAGGCCAGCTTGATGGGGTATGCAGTGTATGCTGTGCATAGGTGCCCCAAAAAGCTGTGACTTCATTAAAAATGTTAGCAATTGAAAATCGCTAAGAGAGGTCACAGCTCTTGTTAAGAGATGCTATAATGTGCAAGTATGTTCCATCTTTATAATAAGGTATATTAATTTATTATAGCTTTTACTTTTCAATTAAAAGGTTTGTTACACTGTTTAAGTGCAAAATTTAGCGGTACATTCAGGAAATGATATCTCATAGCATTTTTTTGCATGCAGGTTCATGCTGGCTCTGCCTTTTCAGCAAAAGTTTTGATGACCCCTGGTCCAAATAAACTTCAATTTGATGGGAAAAACGAGAAACTTAAGCATTGCAATCAAGTGATTATTCAATATAACCAAAAGATAGGTACTACTCCTGTAAATAGAATAATAGAAGATTGCTTGTGGTGTTTTTTTTTCATCCCATAACAGTTTTGTATAGAATTTGAAGGGAATTGATAGCTAATATGTCCATGGAAACAATGTCTTCAGCTGGGCAAAGAAATTTCTTTTCCTAGACCAAGTTGTATGTTGGTGTTATATAATTTATCTTTAAACTAGTTACCTGCCCATCAAAAATGATGGGTTGGCATTACTAGAGTATTGAATTAAAACCTCCCATTCTTCCTCACTTTCTCTGCCTCTATCTCATTTTTTCCTCTATCCCTGTCATAGTCCATTTCTCTCTTCCTCCCTCCCTCTCTCTCTCTTTTATAGCGATAAAATATGTCCCTGGATATGTTTTTAATATTTTCTGGTGCATATACCAGGATAGACAGACAGAAGGACACTTGAGAATTATTATGCAAGGATAATTTGTGAGCGTTACCAGAAAATTCTAGAGAAACTTGAAATTTTATTTGGGTCTATGTTCTACCTATCTAGCGGATTTAAATTTTTATAGCAGGAAATTTCCTCATTTGGGAGATATCCTTTTTTTTAAGGAAGAAAAGTATTTATTTGATAATAATTCCATTTTTTTATGGTCCAGAGAAAAGCTGTTGAAATTACACATGATTTTTGAGATTGCAACATATATTTTATACAAATGTTTCTGGTTGGAATTATATTGTTTGCAAAGGTGATTGTCACATTTTTATTTATAATTTTCCATGGATATCAGAGGTGCTTTGATTGTTAGTAAGTTTGTGAACTTTCAAAAGTATGCTTAAAGTTAAAAGGTATTTGTATAATTTGTTAGGAAAGTGATATATTTATATTTTATAAAATTATATTTTTCAGGTGTGAATGATGGTTGATATTCATGTTAATGGCAAGTTTTTGGATCAATACCAGTTATTCTATTGATGGACTATGATCACATTATATTATTTGTAACATGATATATTTTGATAATATTTTTTCGACCACTTAATAATTGTATTTAACTAATCTTTATCTTATTAAATTATCTTAAAAATTAGGGCTCAAAAACTGAGTCCTTTATATAAAATTGCAAAGGAAAACCATTATAAACTAGCTGAGCATAAGTTATGTTTAAAGTTCCATTTAAATGCTTATTTTATAAATTTATGTTGAAGAATATTGATTTGAAAATACTAGGAGCTTACAATATGAATGATTCCAATGAATTATGTTTATTCACTCTATTTTTTATGTTGGTGTAAGATTGATAAATGCATTTCAGATCTTGTTTTTCTTATTTATACTATAGCTGATATAATGCAACTATCAGTCACTGATTGCTTCCTTAGAACTGCTAGGTTTCATGAAGTTTCTGAATCATAATTAAACTATTTTTTATGGAGAAATAAAAACTAGTTCCTCTTTGATGTGCTTAATGTAATATATTCCATTGAAATGTTATTTCTTTGGAAAGAAAGATATTATACATGCTTTCCTAAGGCACAAGGAGGACAAGTCACAGATTTGTTGAGTAGAATGATATTTCATATGATAGTGCTATTTCCTGAAGTTACAACATTGAGATTTGATATTTATCTAAATACAGTTTTTTTCTGCAATTATTTATTTTGAATTTTTGTTAAAATTGAGATGTCCATGATATTATTTTCTGGTATAAGTAAATTATATATTTACATGAAACATAAATAAATTTGTAAATTTGAAGAAAATAACATTACAATCTTATGAGAATGAAATTGCATTCGTGTTTGAGGAATAGCAATTTGTGTTCTGGAAATAGTTTTCACAGCTGCTTGGATGAATGTAAATGGTGAATTTAAGGAACGTTTAACATCATTAAGGAACTGGTTTTCCCTAATACGGTAATCCCTTGCATAGGGACATTATAAGTTGCATCGGTTATCAGTTACATTGCCTTAACATTACGATCCCTCTTTGCACTTACAATGCTAACACCTGTCTTGTACCCATCAGTCACAGTACTCAACTTGGTGATAATTTCCTACCTGATGGGGTATTTGTGTGCATTATTTGTTCGTTTTTTGGGCTGCATTCAATTTATGTGCTAGCCTTTGTTTCTTCCCCTTCCACCATTCACACAGTAAAAATTGTGAATTCTCTGTTATATAATTTTTGATCTTGAATTTATTGACCCAGTTTCAGAAAAAATAAGCTATTTCACTATTGATTTATGTTCTAATGGACTTTGGACATGTAACAGTTGTTCCATTATAACAACATTCCTTTGAAATTTTGGTATTCCATTAAAGATATTCATTGTAACTTCATTTTTATGCCACATATTAATGTTGTTATACAAGGGATGACTGTAACTTAGATCTTCATTTTAAGCAGTAAAAACTTGCTTATTGTGACCTGTATTTTTGTCTGTCTACATTGCTGCCTGATGCCAAGGCCAAAGGTTTATTTCCATTGGAGGGATAAAATTTGCATTTGTTATTAATGGTGATTGCTCAATGTAGCTAGGTTTTGTGCTGTTTCCAAGAAGTTATCAGTAAATGAATTGTCAGAATTAATTATCTTATCTTTTTAGGTGATGCATTAAAATTTATCGATAAGTTGATTTCAACTATTTACTCACTTTTGAGTCAGTTCTATGATAGTTATAATATTTTGAATGTAAAAATCTCCTCATTAGACATGCCTAAGTTATTAATTTGTAAAAAATTGACCAATTTCTAAGTGTCACATTGAAGCTATTTCTATTTTATTTCTTGTAAAACATACTATATTAGGTCTACAGTATTTTGGTATGGAAACTGGTGCTATACATATGCTTGGTGAAAAGTGTATCCTTATAAGAAATTGTTTCAATTCAATGAAAGTTGTGAATGTTTTTATGATAAATATTGTTATTTGTATTGTTTGTAAATATTATTTGAAATGGGAAACTTGAAATGCAATTAAATGTTGTATTTTTTAACAGTTTATTTAAATTTCCCTTCATTTTCCTAACCAGTGATTTTCTAACACATAAAGTCATCGTAAATCATAAATATGTAAATCTAAACTAATATTTAAGTATCATACGTTTTATCTTTTGTTATATATGTATTTTGTAGGGATAGTTTTGCGACATATTTCATTGTTATTGAAATATTTATTGATTTGGTGTTACTGGGGAAAATCAACATTTTCTTGACAAAAATACATGTAATTATTTATTCTTTTTGATGACTTGCAACATATGATTTTATTTATGTTCTGTAAATTCTATGAGATAATATGGTCTTATACCTTTAAGAATTTTTAGGTCAGTTAAGGTATTACTGATGAAGGCAACACTTGCTGAGAATTATGACTGCAGGTAGAATTTTTATGAAAATATGATCAATTGAAGGTTTACTCTTTGCGCCACTTTCTCAGGTAGTAGGGGGAAAAACTTAGCCATTTTGTTTTGTGGACATTTAAAAAAAATTAACTTGATTTTCAAGTGTTAAAAATATATAACTTTGGACACTTTTTTCATTTCTTTTACTGAAAGCTCACAGTTGCTTGAGCTTCAGCAACAGTGATTCTTCTTATTTAATAGCAATTGTGGTAATCAACTGTTGAACTTGCTACATTTTTCAGAGTATTTTAAAGTGATGGTTTTTCTTTGGTTGAACCTTTGATTCTTTTTAATTTGATATATTTATTTGTTATGTTTTTATTTTCATGCTTTTTGTATACCCTAAGTAAGATTGCAGCATTGATTTTGTGGATATTATAGGAATAGGATTATATTTTTTCTAAAAATAAGTAACATATTCTTTGTTAGCATAGTTAGTATAGAATAGCTTAAACTTTCACAAAACATGAAATTTTTTTGCATCTTATCAAAAAGAGCTGAATTAGATTCACAGGTGGAATGTTCATAGACCAACCTTCTACTGTTAATACTTTATTTGTTTAATTGCTGTATATCATTAATTTTCAAATAGGTTTGCTGTTTGTTTTAAAATGTTGAAGTATTGCGATGTGACAGCTAATATAAACTAATCAGTTAACTACTGCCATGCAAAAACTTTTGTGCAGCATGTTTTGAGACTTCACTTCTTTATTCCCTTGACGTTTGGATAATATCTCAGTCGGAAAGTATAAGTGCAGTGATGGTGAGTATGCATGTTATTTTCTTATTTTTTGTATAGTGCTAATTAATAACGCAGTTGGATGTCATATTTTTCATTGCATCTATAGAAATACTAATTAATTTTTCTTTTATATATCATGGAAGAATAATTTTTACTTATTTCTGCCACACAAGCTCTTTTTGTGTGCCTTTTCTGCTAAGAAAGTTTCCATTTAAATTTTCTTTAAGTTAATGATCTTTTGTTTCATAATAAATATTAATTGAAGTTAATTTTATATATGTGAATAAATATAACGTTTTTGTTGAGTTACCATATAATTTGGTTGATTTTTTCCAAGTATATTTGTTGCTGATTAGTATTTTTAATTGAAATGTCCTTATATTTTATACCAACTTCCTTTGCTAATTATTTTATACAATATTTAATTTATTTTCCCATTTTTCTCTCGCAGAGGGCAGCCAAACCCAGGATATCCACATTCATGTGACTCACCACAATTTTCCCATGAGAAGTAAGAAAATATACACTTTATCTTATTGTGTAATTAGGGATTAAATACGAATAAATGAAAACCGCTAACATAATGGGCAGTATTATGACTCATCTTTTGTTAAAATAGGTGACATTATTTTGCTCAGTAACATTAATTTCTTCTGCAACAAACCATAGTTAAGTACTCGTTATACATTTCCCTCCATCCAGTTATGTTTAGAACATCAAAAAGGTGTATATAATTGATTTTTGATCGCAAACTTAGTTTGGGAAATATAAACATAAGGTATAATACCTTTATTATTTTTAATAAATGTTCGATAAATATAATGATGTAATATTCTGTGATCAAACCTTTTCTTGTAAAATTAACTTTAGTTATAAAATATCTGAGAGGTTTACAGAAATATAGAGATGTATATGAATATAATTTGTTAATTATTAAGATTCGTCCTACTTGGCCTGAGAAATATGGGCAGTGGCAGGTATATAAAATTCCAATTTCTAGAATTACTCAAAATAAATTGTGCATAGATGATTTGATGAAAGTAAAATAAGATTCCTGAAAATAATCATTTGCACTCAAGCTGGCTTGATGTTAGATATTTTTTTGTTTTGTTTATCGTTATGGACTTAATTTTGGATGGTCAATGTTTTTTTATATTTTGCACGGTTATGAACATTGCATGGAATAATATCAGTAGTTTGTTTGCACTTGTACCAAATATTACCCTGATAGTATTTTAGCCTGTAGATTTTTAGTATGGTCTCTTTAACTGCATCGCATTGAATGTATCATTCCCAAAGAAATAAATACTTAAAAATAGGATAATTTGTGGCTTTGGAGCTAGTGCATGATTTTGAAATAATGTCTCAGTTCATTGATATGTTGGTGCAAAAACTAAATATTTGGATTATTTCTGCCAAGTTATTATCTAGCTATAACTATAGTTTATTAATATTTATAATAAACTGCTAGTACAGTATATATCGTTAGTACAAAATCCATGGGGCTTCAATTTTCATGGTTTGTAATAAGGAGGTTTGTAATGGTGAGGTTTTTATAACAAACAATATATGCCTTATTTTCAAAGAGTACTGAAGAACACTTCTTATAAAAAGACATTTTGTATTAACTGATTTGGATTACCAAGGTTTTATTGTAGACATTTAGATAACCTGAAGACTTTTAGCTTGGTAATTCATTAATTGGCCAGTTTTAAAAATAAAACCAATTCATTAATGAGCTCTTACACTTGTAAGTATATTTTAATAATACAATATAACCTCTCGTATCAGGAATGTTGAAGACCAGCTCCTCTCAGAAACCAGCTACTTTCTACATCTTCTGGTTGTATTTATTGTCTACTCAAAATAATTATCTCCTTTCCATCTACCTCCATTCCATAAAAGCCATCCTTTTCATACATGTTTTGTCCAATGTCATTTTGTCTAAAAGACATTTCATCTAAAATATATTATGACCAATTATATTTTTGCCTAAAGATAATTCATCCAACGGCATTTCATTCAAAAGTTTTTCCATTCAAAGACATTTCATCCTCAAGGTTTTTCATCCAAAGACATTTTGTTCAAAAGACATTTCTTTCAAGAGTCATTTCATTCAATTGTTTTTTGGTCCAAAAACACTTCTCCCAAAAACATTTCATGCAAAGACACTTCATACAAAAAAAATAAAATCTGCTTGTTTCATTTTTGACCAGTTGATATACATACATATTGCCTATACAGGCGACTCCCGAGATTCGACAGGGATGCGTTCCTGAAAACGTGGTCGAATCTCGAACCGACAAATGTCGAATCAGCACAAATTCAAACAATTAGAGCAGAAATAACGATGTCTAGACTGAAACTAAACCTCTCGTGGTCGGACTGGCTGAAAATTACTTCGCGTAAACTAGTTTCTAATTCAACCGATCGATCGGCTGGGTCGGTTCAACCGGTCGGATTCTTGAGTTGGTCAAATCTCGAACGGTTGAATCTCAGGAGTCACCTGTATTTGATTAGGATTTCTTCTAGCATCTTCTACTTCTTCCTTTTGCTCCTCTCTAAACATCATTTTGTGAAGCATCTATATTTTGAAGCTATACAAAATTCCCTGTTGATAGACACCCATATTATCTTCCAATGTATTTCTTCCAACACACTCCATTTCCTCCCCTCTACATAATCATTATCCTTATGTTATTATTCCTACACATTTAAAATCTTTATGAAATTTCAAGTCAATAGATACCATATTGATTATATTTATTGAAAATTTACCTCTTTTAGCACCCTCTTACTTTCCCCGTGATACTAGGGTCACCAAAATGAAGCACAGAAGAAATAAAAAACTGCTAGAAGTTTAAGTAAATTTTGAGCATGCAAGTCTTTTGGGAAGACATTTATTTTGGACTGGATTTTTGAATCTGGTATTCTCATATAAGTTAATTTACAGTAATTCCCTGCTATATGTCACCTTGTTATATATTGCCAATGAATTGAGGAACATGTTTCATTATAAGTTGTATTACATCTCATATATATATATACCGTATATGACCGAATATAGCCCCCCTGTTTTTGGCCAAAAGCGAAGTGCAAAAGTTGGGGGGGGCTATTTTGGGGCACTAAAAATTAGGTGGGTACAAACAAGTGTGCAAAGCTTCAATTATGATGAATTTCATTCGAGTCAGTAAGTGTTTCTATCCATTGTAAGACTAAACTACTCGGGTTGCGAATATTTATTTGCAAGGCTGATTGACGTCACCATATAGGAAGGATTTTTCTATTACCTGATCGCTCTCATTATTGTCAAATTGCAAGTTTTACCGTATTTGCTCGTGTAAGCCGAGACCCCGTGTATTCCGCGCACCCCGGTTTTTGGGCCAGCTCTAGGGAAAAAAATTTATTTGAGCCGAAAAAGGGTTTTTTAAATCACCAATTCCTATTTCTAAAAAATGCTACGCTCAAGTTAAGCATCTTCACATTCCTACGTGATGAATTTATTGGGTGATCTCTCTATATCGGTACTAGCAGAAATCTCGGTAGTCCTCTTTTGTTAAACACGTAACTGTTTTTGTGGTCACATTGGTCATGTTCGGCAGAAATCACTCTGGTAGCGATCATTCTTCTGTACATAATTTTCCAGCCATATGGTCACTGATCCCTACCGTAGCGGTCGTCATTTTTTTGGCGAACTAAAATTATGATCAGCGATCATTCAATGATCACCACGGTGGCTATGACTTTCATAGACGTATCATAGAATAAAGGAAGCACGCCGTATCTGAACATGGTAGGCGTCGTCTTCCGTGAGAACAAAACCTCCACCAACCCGAACTGGTCGCGCATGCGCCGTGGCCTCCGTGACGATTGCAGCAGAAGACTTCGTCGAGTTAGGGGAGCACCCGTTAATAAACTTAAAACTCATTTAAAATTTTTATACAATGAATGAAAATGACTAAATACACCGAAATTCAGAAATAGAATAATAGATGCGGCATGGGTGCTAGCTTAACGTATATTTGTTTACCGACACGACATTTTGGGAAAAAAGGTGAGCGGCAAATAAAAGAATTCGTGTAAGACACGCACCCCCTCTTTTCCACCAGCGTTTTGGGAAAAAAGGTGCGCAGCTTACACGAGCAAATACGGTAATACCAACAAAATTAACCTTGCCCGATAATGGACTAATTGCCTGGCTAAGCTTGAATTGTTAATTACACAAACGAAAGATAGATCGAAATATGAGCTAAGTGCGAATTTATATTGCTGCATAAATTGGTATGTTATTTCGACTTGCTAATATTGCTGCATTAATTAGTATGTTATTTCGACTTTTTAAAGTTTATTTTTACTCCCTAAAAATGTATTTTTGTTCAATTCCTTGTCAAATATCTCTCTCGTTAGTATACCCTCTGAATTCTGAGGAACAAATCTGAAAACCTTAAAATTCCAATTAGCATGGCGTTTTATCACTCGCTAATTGGTACTTTTTTATTAAATGAGTGCAAGTTTGATATTTCTTCAAATTATACAACATGTTTCATGACATTAAAGTCCTAAAAATAATCGTCCTTTCAGGGTATTAAAATATTTTCTAGATTTGTGTGAGAAAAATGGGTAGGGGGGCTATATTCGGGGGGGGGGCTATATTCGGTCAAATACGGTATATGTCATTTGGGAATAGTCAAATGTGAAATTATAGTAATTCTGATGGCAGTACATACAGTTTTGATCCCTTAGCCCTGTTTTTAATTTCATATTAATTATTTAATTTAATTTCATTTTGCCTCCCCATATGTGGTTGCAAAAATGCATCTGTTCACTGCCAAATGACCCTGTATGTGGTCGCAGTGCTATGCAGTAGTTTTTAACTTGAGAATCTTCACAGGTGAGTGCTTTTATATGTATTAATTTTGTTTATTTCATTTTGGAAGCTTATTTTTAACATTATACGTCTATATTGTATGTTCAATATTATCTTGTAATATTTGGGTTGCAAATGGCACAAAATGTTCACATAAAGTCAGCCAGGAGAGTAACCTCAACTTTTATCACTGTTTATGAAAAAAATCGCTGTAAATTGTTTCATTATTTCTCAGAAATGCATCTCGACATATAGCAGGGACTTACCATAGTAGTACTAAACATCATGAGCTTCACGGTACCATTGTTTTCAAAAGGGTTGCCAGGTCATCTTATCACAAGTAAACATGGAAAACACTCAATTGGATGAAAAATTAATAAGCTCTCCATAACATAAATTCATAATACTTCTCCTACAAAATGTCCAATAAAAAGGCTTAAAGCTTGCAACACATTACCTGTATAGAACAGGATAATAGTAATAAACGTGGTAAGACTTTATGAACCTACAATGAGCACACTCTCTGGAGCATACTACATCACTTACATTTTAAGGACATGTGATAGCTATTCAAACATGCAAAAATCAAAAATTTGGTTATTATACCTATGCAAAGTCTTAGGATTTAACAGTCATGAAAAATTGTGTAGAATATCATTTTTCCTGAATTGTAATTGAGAATAATTTTATTCTAATCAAAATAATTTTAATATTTGGATATGAAATAAGCATTTAACAAAAATGTATTCCTGGTATCTTTTTTTGGGATTTCTTTTTTGTATTTTGTGAGCAGTGCCTATGGCAAATAATGCCTTTGCCACACCCTAATTATGGAAATTCTCATAAGTGATAGTTTTAGCTAGGGCTCCCAGTAACTCTCTTTTCTATGTAACAGCAGGTGAACTCATCTACGTTGAATGTTTTTGCAGCCAAAGGCAACGATAAAAAAGTTTGCCTCATTTTCTCAATCCTTTTATTTAACTAGAATTATTTTTAGACTAAGAGGGGTTTATTATAATATGCAGGGTGGATAGTAAACCATTAAATTTTAGATGTGTGGGAATATAAACCCAATTATAACGTCCAAGAGAGGGGAGAGAAAAATTCTGGTTTTGTCTGGGAATCAAACAGAAAACCTTGAGTGAGTGACAAATTACTCAGGCTACATAGCTCAATTGCTTCAAGCAGCCACATACTAGATGAAAGACCTGGGTTCAGTTGATAGTGAAGAAGAGAATTTCTCTTGGTCCCTATCTTGGATTTGATTGTACTAAAAATTAACAATAGTTACCGAAAAAATTATAAAAATTTTAGTCCTCAAGTCTAGAGTAAGTTTGAATCAGATACACATTATTATTTGGTAATTGGTGTTTTTTTTAACTTGTTTTCATTCTTTGTGTGTGTTTCTTAAGGAAGCTTTAACCTTTATCGTCTGTGCATCCCCGTATGAGGTCAGGCTGTAAAGCTGCTCGCAACCTTGCAACTTCATATGGGGATGCAATGTGATGCATTATGTAAATGTGTATACCAACTCATGATACACGATATTGTCCTAAGGCTATGTAGAAATCAGAGAGAGAGAGAGCTTTTCTCCAGAGTATGTGAAAATTTTTTAATAAATACAGGATTCAATGGCAATGTGGGGAATTAAATTCCAGAAGAAAAAGGTTTATGGTTTGAATGTAAATATGTTCAAACAAATTGACCTTTTAGAAGGGAATGCATGTAAAGGAAGGACTAATTTATAGTTAAGAAAGTATATTATCAATGTAAAAAGTAATAAGTGGATATTTGTGTTATAGTGTAGCATGTTTCACCACTGATAGTCGTATCAGGACAAAGTTTTGAAGTATTTTGTTTTATTTTTTGGGTAGTATTTTAATTTAAAATTTAGATGGCCTCAGAAGCCTTGAAAATTTAAGAAGACTAGATATACATTTGCCTAGAAATTCGTTGTACTTGTTGGCCTGTCTAAAAACTTCATTTTAGAATGTACTATAGATGAATCAACATTGAGATAGCTACTCTATAGTCAAAGTGCTTCATAAAATGTTTTCAAGCTATTTAGGCTATCTAAGTTTTCATTTGGATTCCAGCCATAAGGTAATTTTTTTGATAATTCTTCTCTGAATTAGCATTTTGGTGAAAAAATGAACAATTTTTATATTTTGCCATATTTTTATCCATAAGATTTATTAAAATATAACATTTTATAAGCTTATGTACTTTTTATTTTCAACTGTTTCATTAAATAGTTAAAATAAAAAACTTTTTATTTTCTATAAATAGAAAGGAACTAATTCCATGGCATTTTTAAAGCAATCACATTGCATTGAATTTCTTCAATTTTTTAATTTTTCCTTCCAAATTCCAAATTAATATTTGTATTGGTTTAATTTAATATAGGAAATTTATCTTATTTGCTTTTAGGAGTCGTACATAGCTGGGTAGTATGACCTTTGGAAGTTCTAGCTCCCCCTCAGCATATAGTGAAGGTATGTGGTTAATAAAAATGCAAGTTACATCTTCCCAGCTTGGGAGCAAAATAATATTTTAGGCCATATTGCTCCTTGAAAAACTAAACAATAAATCTAATCTTTTTGTTGAAGAATCAGTTTTCAAGACAGCCTGCCATATTATTATATTTATTTACTCTCATTGTTTTGTCTTTAATATAAGACTGGCTGTACTATTTTCGAAATCCCCTTGTAGTTATTAACAGGTTGACTACTCTGGCAGAAACTTGTGTCAATTCATATAGTTGACCAGCAGATACTGATCTCTGCTCTATTTAAATTCTTATCCAATGTTTATATCTCTTTAAGTGTAAAGGAAAAATTTTTTGACATCATAAAGTTTGCTTTGCTGTGTTAGTCAAACAGTCTCTTCATATGTATGCTGCAGCATGCACTAGATCTCGAAATAATGGATTTTTTCAATAAATACATACCGTATATCGTGGTGTAGAAGTCGACTTTGAGCTTAAAAAAAATTCTTAAAACTTAAATTCAACTTAAATGCCGAATATAAAATGTGAACCTTAAATTACAGATGAATATCATTGATATTTATGAAGTCAGTTGGTCTTTCGGTGTAGGTGATTGCCGTTTTGAATAATCTGTTCCAGTGTTTACATTTTATGACATTTATTTTAAAAGATTTAAAATAATTAATTTTAATACAGGCGACTCCCGAGTCTCGTTGGGGATGCGTTCCTGAAAACGTGTTCGAATCTCGAATATTCGAGTGTCGAATGCCATTTTTCCATATACTTGCATGTTATAATCGGGGGATACGTTCCAGCATCTTGGGAAAAAGTCTTCCCTCACGTTCTCTAAAGATAAAGTAACATTACTAATATGTTAATACAACAATATTAAATTATGAATAAATTATAATAAATATTTTAAATGTATACCTTATTTTTGCACTAAAAAGGAAAAAAATAAATTTGTGTTTCGAACTTCAAAGAGAGATGTATGCAATATGCTTTACAGACAGCCCGGTCCGGATCGTGCGAGTCGTTTGTTACAAACAACTCGCGCGAGCTGGATAACATAACTGCGTACATCTATCTATACATACAACTATTTATCGCAGCGAAATTAATATAAAAGTTATTAAAAATATACAAAATAACTTAAGAATAAAGAAACAATAAAATTTAAAATATTTTCATACCTTAAATCTTTTTCAACTGCGCTTACTTGACTTGGTTTATTAATTGAGAAGTTGGAAGATTTTATTTGGAAGAAGAGGAGCTATTGGGTGTGGAACTGTTTATTGTTTTTATCAAATTACCTGAATTTATCACGTTCTAGAATTTTTCCTTCTGATTCACATAAGTGCTAAGAGTTGACACATTCCCAACGATCGTACGATTTCAGTATGGCATTCAGTATGTGTTTCTGACACTGATCATCTACCCAAAGTTTTAAAAGTTTTTCCATTTTAGGAATCACAACACCACGCCTAGGACTGTTTATTGATGTTATCAAATTACGTGAATTTATCACATCTTCTAGAATTTTCTCCTTCTGTTTCACATAAGTGCCAATAGCTGAAGGACACATTCATAACGATCGTGCGATTTCAGCTTGGCATTCACCTTTCTCAACACGCTTTAAAATTTCTAATTTGACTTCATAACTATGAATCTTTTATTTGATTCCCTTACATTATCACTATTACATTTCCTTTTAGATGCCATGTCAAGTGATAAATTTATAAATAAATCAATAAAATAAATTTAAATAAAAGATTAACAGAAAAAAAGAGTGAAATCAGCACAAATTCAAACAATTGGAGGAGATATAACTATGTCTACACCAAAACTAAACCTCACGTTTGGTCGGAACCAATAACTACGCGAAGTTTATTATGCGTATATTATCGATCGGCAGGATCGAAATCTCGAATTAATCGAGACTCGGGAGTCACCTGTACTGTATTTACTCAAGTAATCTGTGTTCTCGTGTACCACGTGCATCCCCATTTTTGGGTCAGGGAGAAAAAAATTTAATTTGTGCTGGAATAAGTTGACATCTACGGTACTGGAAAATTAGAAAAAAATCAAAAAAGTGCAAGGATTCCTTGTAGGTGTGTTCTCTCCCAGGCTAAAGGAGCCTCAGCGACTCACAATGAATTCGGTGAACACAGATATCAGATATATGCTGTGATATACAGTAATTACAAGAAAAATAATTTATTGCTCAACGCTTTTAAAGTAAATCTACTATGTTCACTTTTGTTGACCCCAAGACATAGGTTTAATAATTACATTTGTTCAGGGAGTCAACATGTTAAATTAACATGTAGTAGGTGCTCAAAACCTTACTTTTGTGACTTTTTTGATTTTGTCCTACATGCTGATTTTTAAGTTCATTTATATGTTTGAAATATCTCCTATTTGTGGAAAATGATCAAATTTAATGTACCTTCTTTTAATAAATGTTGCAGAAATTTTAAAGATTTTCCCAGTTTTCAAGTTGATCAAGAAAGCAATATAAAGAAATTTTGTAGTAACGTATTGGCCCAAATATAACACCTAGTTTTTCTCTGAAATGACATTATAAAAGTAGCACTTGTGTCATATTCAAGGCCTAAAGTATAGCCCGAATATAACGTAAAACTCCTGTCATCTATGAACCAGAACTTCCCTCCATGGATGGGGGTTTTTCACATAGCATCTCGAGTAAATATTGGAAGGTTAGGAACAAATAAGTCTAAACACTTGAGATGGGGATTTCCGTTTTCCTTTCGAACAATGAAATCTTTCATTCCCATAAAAATTCACCACTCTGAATACCTTGGAGTGGATGGGGGAAAGGACCAAACTTGCACCTACCTATTCTCCAGCTAGCAAACCTCAATTGTCATTGAACTAAAGCTGTCAGTTAGTCGGCATATTCTTTCTGCCTAGTTATGCGAGTTTTTGCCCATCTAATTTTTATTGTAGATGACGATCAAGGTAAGAGTGCTACTGGTAATGTTCAGAAGAAAGGTTTGTCTAAAACTTACACGGTTATTATTATTATGCGTTATATAATGTTTTCGGGTGAATGAAGAAGACTCTTGAAAGGAGGTGAAACATAGCGAGAACCTAATTATAAGTGCAGCATTACCCTAAATACAGCGCTTAATATTATTAATTTATTAATTAATTATTTTAAGGGGAAATACAGAAAAGTTTCATGGTTTTCTTGTTTTAATTTTTCCCCAATATTTTTTTGAGAAACTTTCAAAACCTAAAAGGACGCATTATATTCAAGGTCACGTTATATTCGGGCTAATACGGTACATTGCCCTGGTTCAATGAAAAATTTAACTTTCATAAAAACCTATGTTAACCTGTAACTGTTAGTTATAATTGTATATTATTTACGTTTCTTCCTTTACTAATGCTTCTCAATCAAAGATTCTATTAGTTGATAATCATCTATAAGCAACAAATCTTTTCTCTGAACCAGCATTAACTGGGTAATATGTTAGCATAGTTTATTGTTATATGTCTTAATCTATTAGTTAAAAGAATTACATGTGATGCTATTTTGCTTCGTAAAAGTGTATAAATGTCCTTGAGATAAAAAGACACGACAAGATATGTTTTATTTTCATCATTAAATTGTGTTCATTAAAATTTGATCAGTGAATAATTTGTGCATGAAAATGTTATGCTACTTTGGTGCAGGACAATTTTTCTGTGTTGATTTTGGCATATTGTTATTTTATTATCAAATATTAATTTTTATGATAATTTCCTTTATTTATCAATTTATGCTTTATTTTATCACCTAGCATAAATTCTTTTCTAAAATTGTTACCTTCTAGTAGACTTGTTAATTATTAATTCTTCTAATTTTATTCTTGTTTACCACTTTTAATTTTGTTTCACGAACTTAAATATTATGCCCTTAATTTAATGTTTCTGCTGGAAGTTTTGCATGAAGTTTTATGCTTAGCATTTTGCATGTGTTTAACTAATACTGTTATCAAGTACTTGCTTTTGCAGTTGCTTCTGGAAGAAGAATGTTATTATGGAAAATATATAATAAAGGATTTTCATTAAAAATCTTTTCTTTAACCCTGCCAGCTTGGCATTTAAATACCAGAATGATCACTATTTGTCATATTCGTTTTGCTAAGTCTCTAAAAAAAAATCATTTAGTTAGTTAGTTAGTATCAACACAGTTTTAATTAAAAAGTGTTGATGGTATATTTAGATCTATTATGCAAGCATTTATTTGTTAAATAAAAATAAAAAATGTTCCTTCACTCATAACTTCATACAAGATTGGCATTTGAAGCAATTTGTTACGCAAGCAATACATTTGGGTTTCTGGTTTCCCAATGATATCTTACATAAAAAGAAGAGCTAAAATCATGTACTTCTTCTGAGATCATAGGTTTCCCCTCACAAACTCAAAATAACTCATTTTCCACATCTTCGTTAGTGTCAATATACTATGCAGCCTGGGCCGGTCCTAGGCATGTGTGATATGTGCAACTGCACTCGGGCAGAGGCTTCTAAGGGTTGGTATTCGGGTCACTACGATATGTATTCCCTTTACAAATGTCTTTAAATGAAAGATGGTCCCAAGATGTAAGATCTCATGTATGGGGCAACACAAAAGCCAAACACGTGAAAATCGAGGGCTATCTGTATTTGATTAAGTTGAAAGTAAGGGCATCCAAATTTCCCTTTGCACAACCCTGTAAAAAACTTAGCGCAGCATAATGGTGTGCTTCAATCATAATCATGCTCACCAAAATCTTTTTAATAAGTTAACTAAAAATTTATTCGATTGTTTATATTATTGCTGAAAATGATCATTCCTGTCATTCATCTAAAAATGAATTTTGATGTCAACTTTTTGTATTTTACTCCATCAATCATCTTGAAACCTCTCAATTTCAGTCTATAATAGTGACATCTTCATCCTCTCTTGCCTCAATATCCCTGAAGTGTAAATAATCTCCATTGTCACTGCCATTACCTGTGCTCACTTAAACTTTTATTGCTGTTTCCAATAAAGCGTGTTTTCATGGTTGAAGGCAAAATATCTCAAAATCATAATCTCTGCATAATACGTAGCTGGTTCAAAAGGATTTTGCTGCAGTAGGACATTACTGACGAAATCTGTCTTGGGAATTAAAAATCCAGTTATGCTATTATTGTTGGCACATTGTTTTTAAAAATGCATAATGAACCATTTTAGGCATCATTTTTCACATGTTTACTGTATTTAATGATCTAGGAAGAAACAAAGTTTTAGCTGTACTATTGAAATTATTTGTGTAAAGGTCTTCCATATTTTCTTTGAAGCTAATAGTAGGCAAATGTGAAAAGATGAAAATAGAGTTGGTTAAATATCATTCCTTTAAAATGAAGTTTTATGGAACCTAAAGAGAATGTAGACTGTTTGCTGCATAAATAAGCATTTTATCCAGGCCTGTAAAGGTGAGATGACCACCTCAGGTACCTCTTGAAAGGGACAGCAAAATAAGACTACAATGAATATATTTTCACAAATATCCATAATTTTTCTGATATTGTTCATTTTTAGGGTACTTTTTATCAACATTGTTGCAAAAAATGTCTTTTAAGTGCTTATTCTGAATTGACCTTGCTGGATAGTAGAATTCCTAAGCATGCTCACATGCAGCAGAGAAGTCACATACTTCTATTAAAAATTCTTGTATATAGTGTAACAACAAAGATACAACAGCTTAATTTATTATTTTATTTGGATACATTACCCATGTATTTCCTTAGAGCAGGTGTCTCAAACTCGCGGCCCGTGGGCCACACGCGAGATGCATTTGTGCGGCCCGCGAAGCAATTTACTTTATACTACGCAACCCGAACTCAAATCTGTTTCTTATAAAGTATTTCACGCAAATATTTATAAACAATCTAAGAAGTGTATTAAATCATTCCAATTTATATCAGCCTGCACGGTTGAGTTACTGAAGAATGTTTCTCCTGCCGCTAGCGAGTTTATCGCGTATGAGAAGGACTTAACTCTCTACGCCAAATCTAGCATTTTTGTAATGACTGCGTGTAAGACACATAATAGAGCTATTCCTCTCTTGTGGAAAGGGAGAGTGAATATAATACAAAGAATACGAAAAGGTGTGAAGACTGGGAAAGTAATGAATGCGGCCCACGGATCGTCAGAGAGCCGTCATGCGGCCTGCACACCAATGCGAGTTTGAGACCCCTGCCTTAGAGTAATAATCCAGGTATTTCTCATTTTACTTCTACTTTTTGTCTTGGACAACTGGGATAGGTGAAAAAAGATGAAAGGGGGCTACATTTTATCTTGCCTCTGGTGACAAAACGTCTGGGCAGAGTTCTGATTTTATCTCAACCTCTGTGCTTTCGTATTCAACAAATATCAGGTATTAATGACTTGTGGAAATTCTGCTGCTTAGAAAATGCCAAAGGATGAACTTAAAAACATTCATGTACCTTAGTTTGTAAGAAATAGAGGTAAAAATCCATTCTGCATCATGTCTTAAAAATATTGTAGTAAAATTCGAAATATGTGGTATTTAATCTATGAAAAGCTAGCTCCTCCTGTTTGTATGTTTACATTTTATTGTTTTTAGGTATGCTATTATACTTTATTTTTCACAATGCATGTTACTATATGAATGTGCTTAAAACTTGCTTCTGTCTCACCGATGGAACTACATCGCTTTTTGATCTCTTCACATTTTTGTCTCTCAGATATTCATTGGTATTTTGCTGTTGGCATAGGGAAAATGTAATGATATAATAATCTTATCACTTTGTGTTGCACACACATAAATCGTTGAGGTTCAAAATAGATTCTTCTGTTACTAAATAATGTAGTATGTTACATAGTGCTTTCTTTTTCTAAAGTTACTTAGTTTCATGTTGAAATGTTTTCTTACAAATAAAAACTGAACACCTTGTACATGTTTAATGACATGCTATGAGGATGCTGTTGGCCTGTTGAGAATGAATGGCTGACCATAAAGTATATACCTTTATAAAATTATTTAATAACATCATAAAATTCCATGCAAACCATACACATTTATAAACCTTATAATACCAATGTGTTAATAGGAAAGGAATTTTTGTTCTCACCCCTTTAGTCATGGTGCTGCTTATGGCTGTCCCAAGGTAATTTTACTCTGAGGAATAGCTTTAAGAAAGCAATCAAAAACCAATTAAAATGCATTTATCATGAGTTTTGAGCACCTAGAGATTTGCGAGCATTATGTAATTTAGGGCTGTCCCACTGGTGGTATGAGGCATGATTTTTTCCAGCCCGTGGCATGATTTTATCCGGCCCGTGGCATGATTTTATCCAGCCGTGGCCCAAGGTATGGGTGAGCCAGGCAGCCACCCAGGGTGCCAAAGCTCTAAGAGCACTTACCTGTTGGTTCGTTTGTATCTATAGAATACTGGTAAGCTGCCTAAACCCTACCAGTCATAAAACATTTTTCCCTGCATGCCTCTTCCTCCTTTTTAAGGAGGAAGAGGCATGCAGGGAAAAATTTTACCGCCATGTGCGAAAAATTTCCCCCACACACCCACTAACAAGGGTATCCACTATGGTTCTATGTTTCTCTTGGAAATGTCTCCAAACTGACTAAGTAAGGGGGGCATGGATGATACAATAACGATGCATGTTAGGGGTGCATGCTTTCCGGGCTATCTCCGATCTTCGCTCGGACAAAATTTCTCATACCCTCCTTCCCTAACCCCAGTCTGGCCTGCCACACCAAGTAAGTTGGACAGCCCCAATGTAATTAATTAGACCAGCAATTCTCAAAGCAGAACTTGTGACCCCCTATTATGGCAGAGACCTTATCGCAACTCCTTCAATCTCCCATCCATCTACCAATAAATATAAAATGTGATTGGAATATTTATAGAATATCAGGATTTTGTTAACAATAAAATTTTGCAATGAAAATAACAAAAAACAAAACATTGATACTTTTTAGACATACACTTCTGTCTTTGGGTCCTTGATTCACGGTTCAAATACCGCTGAATTAGACAATCAAAATTTGTCAGCATTACATCATCTATCTTTGTTTAGAGTTTTCATTTATTTATTAATAATCAATAAGAGAATGTTATATACTATGTTAATTTTATTTTACAGGTGATTTCAGGTATTCTTCCCTGCCAACAGATTACACTTAATATATTTAGTGTTCTACTCAGAGGAAGGAGGGAATTGAAATACCTTGGAGGAAATAAACATCACGACAGTGCTCTCTTAAATGAATGGGTCAAGAGTTCCTAAATGGTGGACAACCTTTGTTGCAGTTCCAACAACAACAATATTTGAATTTGCTTTGTTTTCAATTTTAGCGAATCCAAGTTGACGATGAATTGATTCTCTGTTATGAAAAGTTATTAAAAATTGTACACACTGTAAAATATTTTTATTATTCCTTTTCCTTGAATGGCTATAGTTTTAAGTGAAATACCTAAATTATATTGGTGTGTAATTACAAAATACCTATATTTTTCCAAGGAATTAAGTTTATTATAAGAAACATGGAACATGATTTATGGTAGAAATTAGCTGTATGCCTTTATTTAATAACAGATTTTTAGCCTTAGTTAAATTTGAAATTATATAATGATAATTCCAAAAAATGAGGGTAGAGAAATCCTCCCTCAAAGAAATTGCACCATCTAATTTTATAAAACTTTATAGTGATACAGTAAAACTCCAAAAATCCGGATTCCAAAACTTAGGAACCCCAAAAAATCCGGGACTCTGGAATTGGGAACAAGTTTCCGAAATTTGATGCTCGAAACACCAAGCGCTGTCGTCGACTACGTTCGACTTGCTGCTTAATAGTGTGTGCATTTTACTGATTTGTTACGGAGGAACCTCTATTTCAGGCTTCTCCGATTAAATATATTGAAATTCACAAATGTTAAAGTTTAAAACTTTCTTCTCTTTCTGCCGCAGACGACAGTTGTGGCGCTCAAAGACGCGCCAACCTGGGGTTTGAGGGGATGCCCGGCACCCGGGCTCCAAGTAGTTGGGGGCGCCTTCCCATCAAGATATTTGTATCTTTGTTTTTGTCGTTCATTTAAAATGTTGCCCCTTCTTCGAAATGCTTTTAAGATAAAGCTGAGCAATTCGCTCGATTGGCCATTGGAAGCTAATATTAAACAAACGTAGTAAAGTTTAGCTATAAACATTATCGATAAATTATTTTTAAATTAGAGGCTGTCCATAATACGAATAAGAACAGATATATTTGCTAACGTTTATGTAGGGGACAGTGGCGTATTCTTTTTAGCATTGAATAGTAGTTACTTTGGGGGAGAGGAGAGAGGCGCCGCAGAATTATTTTGCATCCGGGCGCCTGGTGGCGCTGTTGCCAAAGTTTTGGGCTCAGTTTTAGAATTATTTTGCATAAAATTTTCCGTCAATGTATATTTTATGGCTATTTTCTAACTTAAAATAGCATTAAATTATTAATAAAGCCATAAATTACTTTTAGTTTCATTTAAAAAAGAATTTTGAATCTATTTGTCAATTTACCTTCAAATTAAAAACTATATTCATAAGTAGCATAAAAAGGATTTTTTTATTATTTACATCTTTTAAAACCTGCATAAATAGGTTATACTTCAAAATTACATAATTACATTAATAATTTTCCTAAAATCAAAGCACTGCCGGATAAAATTAAAACAAACTTTATACAATATATAAAAACACTGGAGTCGTGTGCAAGACGGACAAAGATTGCATCCGACATTCTTTTATTGTTGAGATTTTACGAATTTAAAAGTTGTTTTTTAAAACCATGTAGACGAAAGATTTTCATCCGAAAAACCATTCCTGTGTTACTCTTATGGTGTTGAATACTATCGCGAAAGATATATATTTATATCATAGTAAGTTAATGTAAAAGTTTTTAGAAAACCATTTTTTGTCATTCTCACTCTCCTTTATACTGCAGCAACTTAGAGCCTACCCTACCCCCCAGGAATCCTGATTTTCCAGAAATCTGAATACTGCCCGGTTATAAGGTGTCCGGATTTTTACTGTATAAGGAAAAAGAGATTTGGATATTTAAATCTTTATATTTCTGTGTTGAGTTGAACATAACGTTGCTTGGGGCCCTATTGTCATGATTATTATGCAAGTTACTTGAAAGTACGGTGAGCACCATCTAAAATATTTTTTAAATTCATTGGTGCCAGTAATACCCTCAGGAATACAAAATAATTTCTTCATTTAAACACTAACGACATTTTTTTCAGCAATGCTGATTCATGTGCTGTAGTAACTTAGCAACTTTATGTAAAAACATTAATCTTTGCAGAATTACTTAATCTATTAGATGACTCTTGGTTCTGCAAATATTAAAAAACCTCATTTTCAGGTAAATGCAGAGTGCAGTACTTTTTTCATTAGCATTTTAAAAGGTTATAAAATTGTGCTATTGACGCGAAGTCGATACCGTTCTACGGGGAATCTAATAAAGTTTAGTATTCATAATTTAGAATTTCGATTTAAATTCTAAATTACTCAAAAATTGTTTATTTTCGGATTTTAGGCGATTTTATCGCAATTTAATGCGGGTTCTCCATGGCAACCTGCATTGTTGGCTTTTGAATATATCACTCGATTTCAACCTGGTATTAAACAAGTCGACGAATAAAGCGAAATGTACTTGATTCATTTACTTCTCATGTTTTCTGAAATTGAATGGCGGTTCGCATTACATTAGAAGTTCATAATCTATATAGCCATGTTATCGTGTAGGCTCCGCGGAAGATATAGTGATTGAGAGAGATTTGTTGTACCTACGAAAGAAAATATACAAGCAAACCAAGCTCATAATATGTTAGCTTATTAATTTACGTATTTTGTCAGTTATAATGAAAGCGATTACAATATTTATTAAAGCCTACTTACCATCTTGCAAACTAGACGATTAAATCAACTTTTAATATAATATAAATATAATGAAACCGATATAATAATCATTTTTGTGAGATTTATTAGGTTTACAATGTGCCATTTTTATTTTCAACAATACCTTTTATTGAATGTCTCCCCTTCATCATTGGTAAAGCTGAATCTTATGTGAAATGAAATAAAATACACCAGTGTTTTATGTTGTGCTCTAGTAGATTCAAGAAATTGCTTGAAATTCAATGGGCACTTATGCCAGTTTGCGATAAAAGGTAATCAGTATCATTGATATTAACATTGTTTTTGCTGTTATCAAATAAATTCTCATAGAAAAAGGCTAATTAGTTTTAGATGATACAAGAAGTCCTTGATTTGTGTTGTATATGTGTTAAAATAAATGACATAAAACCTATGTTCCCGTTGATTGGGAACATGCAACATATGGCATGTGGGCCACATCCAGCCCATTAGAGCTTTTTATGCTACAGTAAAGCTTTGAGGAAGTTACAATCTGTGATATTTACTACAGATAATTTTGTGTATTTTAGTTGTGCTTGTCGCTATAAAACCTTGACTGTTGAAGTTTTATCTTTAAAAATTAGTTTATACTTAATTTTTATTTGTAGCGGCTCACATAATCTCCTGTGTAAATACACACATAAACTTGCATCCATCTCGCCAGAGGTGCCCACAAATTCTAATAAGGCTTGCCAAAGCATTTGCATCTATGCAGGGGTGGCCCAAGGCATTTGGGTGCCCCAGGCACGATGACACTAACACCCCTCACTAAATGTTTGTTGAGATATTTACAATGCATATGTTTATTTATTTATCGCTCTGTTAAAATAATTGACAATGAAAAAATAACAGGAATGCAATCAAGATTCTGCGATATAAATTTGTATCCAGTGTTTAATCGCTTGTATGTAATGTATAGATAGATGTTTGGGAGAGTGTCCCCAAGACTTTGGTGCCATAGGCAATAGCCCGGCTCACCTGTACCTCAGGCCGGTCCTGCATCTATGAATGCATCCCACCACGTAGATAGGTTGCATGCCACTTCCATAGAATTAATGATATAAATGTATCCTGATTGGCGACCTGTAATGACAGTGACATGTTTAGGGACATGAACGTGGCATGAAAATCATCAGCCAAATCATTTTTAAATTCCAGAAGCACTTCATGTGGTCACGCTGTTGGTATTGGCCTCTACTTTTTCTTCATTCATCTAAAATATACTCTCAGTAGACACTATGCTCATCCTATATCCACTACATGTTCACCAGCTTAAAAATCACAGCATTTCTAATTTCACCTCCAACTTGGTAGCTTACTGTGACTCTCTGATCTGAATGGTGAGTTGAACAATATGAGGTAATGTTTTCAAAAAACAGCCTTATATCAGAATGATGTAATACACATCGATGTTTGTTCCCTGATTTGTTAGCGGTGTTGAAAAATGATATTTAAAGGAATGTTATCAAAATGCATTGAAATATACAATTTATTGGTAAAAATATGCCCGAAAATATAAATTATTTCCTTACTAAAAAAAGTTGTATGTGCTTGTTACCGTATATAATACGCACCCTAATTTTCGTCAGTTTTTCGTGAAAAAAAATGCGTATTATAATTGTAAAATTACGGTACATTGTAGACTGCAAAAATGCACCAGGCAGGCCTTGAGTTTGGGATCCCTGGCCTATATAACAAAAATACTTCTTTTTGTAATTTGTAAGTTTTATGTAAAATTGTAATTTTTGCACAATGTAATCTTAATTGATGTGGTAATTGGTAAAATTCATACCGTAATTTTCCTATTATAATACGCATTTTTTCTCGAAATAGTTGACAAAAAGTTAGGGTGCGTATTATATATGGTTATAATTGCATACAACTTTTTTCAGTACGGAAATAATTTATATTTTTGAACATGTTTTTACCAGTAAATCGTATATTTCAATGTATTTTGATAACAAACATGTTTTTACAAATCATTCATTTCAATGCATTTCGATAACACTCCTTTAAATATAGTTTTTAAAAACAAAAATAGGAATATTTATTTATTTACTTTAGCTGTCAGAATTACCATAGTCGCTTCATCATCTGAAGGCTCTTGGCCTACTTAGAGCAAGTAGCCAATCACGAACGTTTCCCCTTCCATCGCCCCTCTCAACTTTCGTGCGGGACAGCAGATACCGGTGCACATTGCCAGCTCTCGCAGATTTTCGCCTTCAGCTGATATACTACGCAATTTCTAATGGCAACGCATCCCGATGTGATCTCTTCGAGAGCAGGAGTGAGACTGGTTTCCTCCCCACTACCTTCCCAAACAAACCGTCTCCTATTGGCTGCTGCTAACTGGCGTACACCCCGTTTTCAAGGCCAAGAGACTTTAGATGTTGGAGCGACTATAAAGCCTAGGAATTCATTACCACTCCTCTCACTGTCCTCAAGCAGTTCCTCAGCGATCTTGTGTTCTCTCTCATCGTCTACGTAAATTGCATCGCCTAGAACATTTTACACACCTCGGTCGGCGTGTATGAGCTGGACTTGATGTTCACGTAAACGATGTTGCGGGTTGGCTAAGGATGAACTGTTATTCCAGTCGACCAGGTTAATACAAAAGGCAACATTGAGACATTTTTATACATTGTATTGATCTTTAATGGGAGTCAGAACATAACGTGATATTTTCGTAAACTCTCTCTCACATATCTAGTTGGGCAGCAAAGCATGAACTCATATTCCAGCCGACCAGATTAATACAAAAGTGGACATTGAGACAAAATGTTTTTATGCAGTGTAGCGATCTTTAATGGGAGAGTCAGAACGTAACGTGATATTTTCGTAAACTCTCTCACACATCTCGTTTGGCAGCAAAGAGCGAACTCATATTCCAATTGACAATATTGATACAAAAGGCGACATTGAGACAAAATTTTTTTATACAGCGTAGCAATCTTTAATGGGAGAGTCAGAACGTAATGTGATATTCTTGTGAACTCTCTCACACGTATCTCATTTGGCGGCAAGGCAAGAACTGTCCCGATACTACACATAGTCAAGTAAAATTACATTGATCATTCACAAAGAAATATTATACATAGTGGTAAGAGAATTTTCACATTTCACTTGTGAAAACATGGGTGCATATTATATAGGTTGCGTATTATAATCGGAAAATTACGGTAACTTCCATGCATGATGATCAATCCAGTAGCATAATTAGGAACAAGCGGGCATGAGGTAGAGCAAAGCGCCTCACCCAGGTGAAGAGTAAAGAAAAAGATAGCTAAAAAATTTATTCACTTACCAGATTACTAATAAATCTCTTCTATAACGTGTTGATTGTGTGGGAAAAGCAAACAACTTTAACCCTCGAGCAGGCGTGCCTAAATATTTTACACGAGCGGGTGTGGTGGACGTAGTCCACCTCTTTGAAATCAGTTGGTTTTTATAATTAAATGACCTCCTGTATCAAAATAAACCTCACCATCGGGTATTGTATTTAATCGTGCATGCACTAAATAATTTATGTTGAACTTTAGTATGGCAAATATAATTTTTATTGTTTTTAAAGTTACAGTAAAAGAGAATTTGATAATGGAATATGCAACTTGACAGATAATAGTCACAATGTCTCTAAAAAAGAAGTCACTGTTATTTACAACATTCAAATAATACTCTAGGATGAAAGTCAACAAATTTAACTACTAGTTCTTAACAATTACTGATAGGGACAAAAATATTTCTTATTTATTCATATATTTTTACTCTTATGAACTATCCTCACAAACTACACATTTTTCACGTACCGTTGTTGTTTTGGAATGCTTTTTGCACACGTTTTGAGCAAGAATCACATCTTTTTGAGGTTGCCATATTTTTTGCACGTCCACACAGGAAACATTGGGCTCGTTTCTTCAGATTCTTTCGGAGATGTACTTTCATAATTTTTTAGGAATATCCTTCTGGTTACTTTGTCATTTTTCTCATTTGCTTGGAATAAGATTGTGAATTTATCCCAGCGATGTTCATTAGAGGAAAAAAGCTAAAGGCCACTGTCGTTTTATCTGAGCTACAGAATATGTGTTGCACATTTGATCTACGGTGTCGACACTGCCTTTGCTTGCATTGTAGTCAAGAATTGTGTGCGGCTTCATTGTATCTTCGTCTACGGTACCAGAATCATGCATCGTAGATAATAAAATGACAGTCTTATTTTTCTTGTGTACATATGATACCAAAGTAACATCTTGCTGGAATCCAAAAATTGATGACCCAACCGAACGGCTTTTATGAGGTAGAAATTCAGGTGGAATTTCTCTCTTATTCTTTCTTATCGTACCGATACATGTTAGTTTCTTTCTGAGAAGGTATTTAGCAAGGGGATAGCCAGTATACCAGTTGTCAGTAGTCACATTTCTGTTGGTTCCTTCAATATGCTTCACTAACCTCTTCATAATATCAGTTGGTGAATTGGAAACTGAATATGGTCCATTACGTTGCTTTCCACAGTACAGTTCCAAATTGAGGCCATGCTTTGCTGGTTTGCTAGGAATGTGCAGTACGAAACTACAATGTCCCCAAAATGGCTCTAATTTCTCATCTACTCTGACAAACTTGCTTAGAGAATAACAGTTTTTACAGTGTAACACAAGCCGAAAAAAGTCCTTATAGAAGCTAGTTTGTCAATTTTTACTTTATCCATATGTAGTAATGGGCAAGTATTGTGATCACGAAAAAAATCGACTTAGAGATTTCAACGGAAGTACACGTTTTGAGGTCCCTAGAACACGTTTAGACTATTTTCGGAATGATGTCTGTGTGTGTATGTGATTGTGGGTGCTCTAACTCAAAAAGTACTTGCCATATCTTTACCAAACTTTAGCACTTTAGCATGAGCACAAAGAACTGATTAGTTTTTGGACAATACCGGTTAACCAGAAGTCAAGGTTTATTCGAAACCCGATTTGGTTTTTACGATATTTCTCCATTAAAACATCATTATTGTATATACAATTCTATACAAAGGTTATAGAGAATGTAATTTCCTACAACTTTCATTTGAAACAATTTTCCATAGCAGTTATTGTTTAGGAATTATTTATAAATAATTGGTTTTTTCGGTTTCTGTCAAATATCTCCTTAAAAACGTCGTTATTGGTAATCTTCGTAAGGACCAAAGCTGTAGAGAATAATATTTCTTTCAGGTTATGTTTGAAACAAATTTTTGTAGAACCATCCATTTCGGAGATATTCAACTGTTTCGTAATTTCCAGTATTCAGCGCCACCACCATGTAGTGGTGAATTCTGGAAACATATTCAAAATGTAATTTACGGCAATAAGGATGACTGTATTCTTTTACGATACAAAATGATAATTTTGCCTAATAACGCTATTCATAATAATTTAAACATCTGTACCCCAAATATGGAGAAAGTCATGTGTTAGCCACATCAGATTTTTTCCCTCTCTTTCCTTGTTTCCTTATCGGCAAACTACAACAATCGCAGGAGGAATAACAATCTTTTATAGCTCGTACATGCTCTAAGTATTTCATTCCCTGTTCCATTACTGTTACAGAGTTCAATTGCATTCGTGTGTTGTGATTTTTTTACTCCCAAAAGAAAAAGTATACCAAGTATGGCCATAATTTCATTTGTCGAAGTCTCTTTTGCATCTCTATCCTCCTGGTACTGAACACTGTCCCGTTTTTTGATGATGTAAAAATTTGTATATTTTACCATGTCATCTAACGTAGCCCTATCACTTATCATATGAAACGCAATTAATTTGTCAGTTATTCCTCTAGCAACTGCTTTCGGTCCAGGAAAAACTTTGATTATATTCTTCCTTCAAGTTTTACCACTTCTAGATAAATTAGTTTTTTCCCACTTACAATTAGATGTACTCTCTCCCCCAATAAATTGATTACCATGGCCTTCTGAACTGCTCTCACCATATTCCAAAGTTGTAATGCATTCTTGCTCAATTTCTGATTCATGATCGCTGCGTGTATTGAATTCTTCTTCTGAAGCAGAGCTCTCACTGCCCTCAATGGGTTTCTCCCCCTCCTCATCAGACAAGTCAAGCACTCTCAGTACATCTTCCTTTGAAAATTTAGCCCTGAAATACAAACATCTCTTTGATACTGTGATCTCTTGAGTTTTACAATAGAAAAGGCACCAAACCAGTCTATGGAAGTCCTGATAATTTAGAAATTATTGATGATTAATGGAATGACACGATTGTCTAAAAAATACATTTTAAATGATTTTGCCAAATAAAAAGTATATATGCAGATGAATATTCAATTTTTGGAAATTTAGATTATCTATATATAAATTCTGCTTATATGACCAGGCACATGGTGGATTTATGCCGCCAAGATTTCAGATGGTTATGAAGTCCCTTAGGGTCTCGATAACTCAGACCAAGGAAACTATAAACAACCTCACCAAACGAAAGCCAAAACCCTACTGAAGGAATAGAAGGAGGCATTTCGACGTCACTCAAAAACAAATGTTGATACTCCAACAATGTTTTATATTTGCAGACTTAGTCGGTGGAAAATTTAGTTTTATTGGTAGACCGCTCTAGGGTTAAGGGAAGGCACAAAGCACTAAGCAAGGCAAAAGTGAGTGTAGCAGGGGTTGGCAGCTGATATCTACAGATGAGAAATATGTCTATACTTTTTAACCTATATTTATTTACATTTTCATATTCCAAAATTTATTTCTTAAGTAAAAAAAATCTTTCCAACAATTATATCCTTTGTCATGTGGTCTCCCTTAAGAAACTCAGAGTTCAGTCAGGCTTCTTTCATACTATCACTTTTGTTATCCTTCTTCCCTACCCACCTCAATTATTCCTCATTTATTACTTAATTATCCATCTATTTTATTTAATACATTCTTCTCTACATCAGCATTTCAAAGCATTTGAAGTATTTCCAATAATTTATATTTAGCCTCTATGTTTATACTTCTGGAAGAGATTAAGACTATAGGTGTAATATTGAAAATATTTGTATTATTTTTATTTATTTTGTTTGAAGGTTATGTGGGAGGCAAATATAAAGAGATGAAAAATAATTGATTGAAAATCCTACCATCAAAATGAGTTTCTTTGGTGCCTCAATAGAATTCAGACTTTCTCAAAAGGTTTTGTTTGTTTTCATTTCAGCTCAATATTTCTGTTTGCTCATGCAAGATGTGACAAACAAAGCAATTTTATGTGGCCCATTGCTAGTGTTTCACAGTTTTCAAAACTTTTTTGTTTTTATTTTCATTTGTCTACCATATATTATTTTTAGGTAGCGTTAAATTTAGACTCCTTAGTAAATATTTCTCAATTCAGATAAGTTTTTTTACATGTTTTTTACGTTTGCTCACAGGTATATCTATGATTGAATCCCATCATTATTTTAAATATTGAAATGTTAACCCTAAAAATCTCATCTTAATTTGATTTTCACTCATATGGTGCCTAAGAATCTCTAGGTAATTTCCGATTTAACTTTAATCCAGTCCTCTGAGGCATTGGCAATTTCCAGTGTGACTCACCAAAGGATTCACTGCCACTAATGTGGCCCACTATGTAGAAAAGTTTGCCCACACCTGTTTTTATTTTTTAATAAATAAAAAGCATGTCATTACAGACTAAACCAGGCTCTTCAAATGACCTATTCCACAGATTTATTCGTAATTTTCTCCTTTTCTAGTGATCCAATGGCTGGAACCCTCTAGAGCAGTGGTTCCCAACATTTTTCAGCCCAATGCCCTCCTTTTGCCGAAATATATTTTCCACCGCCCCTTTATAAATACTGCCCTGCATGGCTAAAAAAGTACATATATGCAAACGTCTTAAGCTAAAATACGTCTCATGTTGTGATTGGGGACCATGTTAGATGCCATTTACCCAGTAGACACCTCTAATGTCAAGTCGCCCACAACTAAAACCGACTCCGACTTGCACGTATCACATGTGAACACAGTTCTGCACTTTCTTATCTGGAATAACCATTTTATGATGCCTTTCTGTCAATTTTATTTGACTTATCAGGATCAATTGTGAAAAAAAATTATAAATTATACAAATAATTCGCACAAAGTTTGTGTTCAGTTTTTTGTTGGGTGTGCCAAATTGCAATTGTTTACAGTAATGAATTATTTTAATATAGTTTTTCTCATGAAAACCTTTCCTTAAGGGTTTTAATAACTTTTAATATGATTTATGGGTCTTGGAGCAAAATGTGCGGTGTGAAGAGATTGTTAGTTTCAACAAGGAAGTTTGTTATCATCATAAGAAAATGGATAAATTTGTTTCGTGACAATTAATCATTCTTTGAGGCATTTCAGATTTCTTATTATATTGATTATATAGGTTGCGATTAGTAAATTTTGTTTGCTTGCAGCATCCATTCAGATGGGAAATACTTGAAGCAGAGAGAATAGGAAAGAATATTAAACTTTTGTTGACATATTTAAGTGATTAGGTTTGAGTTTCCACCTTCCTACCCTGAGAGTGAGTTTATTTGTTGTATGAAAGAATTTTCCGAGTTTTTAATTTAAATGCACTGATCTCAGAGCGGCGGTATCAGAAAAATATTTCTGTGATTGGTTCCGAACAATGGCAGTTCCTAGATTAAAAAAGATGTCCTGTGTTAGTTTTCTTCAATTAACAGTTTCAGCTTCATAGTCACTCTATACGCTACTGTTATGCTACATAATGCCAGTTTCTTAAATTTCCACCTACAACCGCTTTGAGATCCAGTGCCCTCTGCAAAATTCCTTTAATGCCCTGCGGTGGGTGGTACCACCCACATTAGGAATCACTGCTCTAGAGCAGTGCATCTCAACCTTTTTTGCTCCATAGCACACCTTCATGCATGCTTAAGAACATCGCAGTATACCAAACTGCCCCTAATTAATTTCACTGCGTAAATACTCATTTTTAAAGATAAAAACTAGCATAAGAAGTAAAAGTCGCAGTTATATTAGATTGTTAGAATTGGTAAAGCAATAATTGTATAATTTTATTGTACATTCAATACATACATAATTCATAAAAATTAAATATCTTCAGTGTGTGTGGCACACTAGTCCCTTCCTCGCTGCACACTAATGTGCCGCAGCACACCGGTTGAGAACCACTGTTCTAGAGCAGTGTTTCCCAACCTTTTGAACTCCGCGGACCACTTCAGCAACGCTCCAGGCCCTGCGGACCACTTCATTACTTACACTAACTTACTCACTGTAACTACGTTTAAGAAAAGGGTTTAATTGGTTACATAGTTTATTTGAACATTTTCATATATATTTCACACTAGCTGTAATACCCGTCGTTGATCAGGAATCTCAAGATTTATGTTGTTAAAAATTGATTTAAGATTTCAGAATTTTATTTATTAAGAAGATACGATTCTCATCAAAGTATCTCTAATCTCCCAAATTTTATAAGATCTAATTAATGAAATTATTAAAATTCTCAACAATGAGGTGACATGCAGTCTTGGACAAAAAAAAATACCACATAGACCAGTCACAGATGTTCTATTAACACATCTCACATCCTCGACCTTACTGTCCCTTCTCCCTATCTCGTTTTTTGTCGATATCTCAGTAACTGTTCATCCTATCAAAAATTTGTATAGAGCAAAAACGATCCAAAATCTAATTTACAACAACTTTTGTTATATACATTTTTGCTTTATAAGCAATGGTAAGCGAGATTTTGTGAATTTTATGGTTGGTGCCCTCCCACAACCCCCCTTCCCTTCAAGAATTTCCGGATACCATACACCCTAGATTCTAAGTTGGGCTGACCTAAAGATAGGTTCCAAGTTTCATGAAAATCCGACTTTCTGTTTTGGCGTGATGATGGAACAAACAGACAGACAAACAAACAAACACCAAGTCTTTAAATTGCTGTAATCATCGTCATTTCACGCGAAATGCACAATAAAAGTGAAATTCTAAAAAAAAACTAATGTACAGACAGACATCAGAATTTTATTTATTAAGATGTTTCTGTCTGTTTTTTTGGGGTGCCTGATTATTTTTTGTTTTATTCCAAGAATTATTTTCAACGTTTGTAGGAGAATTTCATGAAATATAAAATAGTTTTACAAACAACATCATAATAAACATATTACAAAATGCCTTTTATTTCTAAACTATGTACTTAATACAGAAGAATTGTAAAATACAAAAAAGCATTTATTTTTATACGAACAAAAATGAATGTATTAATGAGAACCTTGGTGATGAATATCCTGCATAAGTTCATTAATATTTGGAGCTAAAGAAGTCAGAGATAACCTTAATGTTGATTGCAGTTTTAATAAACGATTTCTTTTCTTTGTTTTTGTAGCGACCACAGCTGAAAATCCTGATTCACATAGGTACGTAGAGCTAAATGGAAGGAGAATCTTCAGGGCCTTCTCGCTCAGTACAGGGTATCCATTTCTAATCGTCATCCAAAAATTTTCGAGTCGTATAGTGTTATTTTTTTTAATTCTGCATTGGGCATTTGATGCTATATCAATTAGTGACTATTCCTCTTCAAGTGACAACTGGTTATTATCATGATCAGAAAATGGATCCAAAACCCATAAGTAACCTTTACGAAGGTCAGATTCGTCAGGGAAATAGTTTTCAAATTTCTCTTGAAGGGTTAATATGTGAGATGAAATGCAATCAAATAACTCTTCAGTTTTAACATCAATAGAATTCGCACTAAGATCATTAAGTGTAAGTTATGGATGGTAGAGAGGTGGAATTGGGAAATATGAAAGAGTGGGAAAATCTTTAAGTTAACGACATTAATAAAGTATTAAATACCTGTGATAGTGTAAAACTTGATTAATTTTTCCCAAAAAAATTCTACTAAATTTGAGGTGCAGTCTAAAAAAACTACATTTTGGAAACCTCCGCAGATCACCAGCAAAACCTATTGTCTGCAGACCATAGGTTGGGAAACACTGCTATAGAACCTAGACGAACCAATATTCCAAACAGCATTTCACCGACTTCTTCCTTAGCTCATCATTCATTTTACTTACTGAGATACATTTCTTTCAACTGAACATAACTTTTGCTTTGGTTATTCTTGACCTGTTTTCATTTTAGAGTTCTGCATCTCTGTTTATTATTTTTCTAATACTTTTGTTCTATTTAGTTGCTTCCTCTCAATCCTTATATTCAACTTCTTTTCATGGCTTTTAATAACCTTTGATTTTTCTACATTTACTTCAGTCCTGTATGCTCTCATGTCATTCAAAGGTAGCTATGAATGTTTAACTGCTTGAGAAGTAATTAGGGGAAATATTAGTTTGCTTCAGAGCAAAATATGTATGTTCTTAGGTCCTATACACATATATGGAAATATTTGAGAAAACCTACAATTAACATACATCAGACTTTTCACGCTTTCTCTCTCCCGACTCTGGCAATCATTTCTTTAAATAAAAGTTTTTGCCTTTTTAATATTCCATTGTTATCATTGAAAACCTACTTAATTTTTACTGTGTCAATGCTCTCCTTAAATAATCTTTAAGGCAGCATAGTTTTGAAAGAACATTCTGAACTTTCTACAGAAATGGAATTGTTAAAAACACTGTAATCATGATTAAATCTTTAGTGCAAGAAATTTATTCATTTGTTGAACTCCAGGAAAGAAAAGCATTTGATTTTCTAGCAACAAAATTCACAATAGGCACCATCATGCTAAAATGGGTAACATTGCTAAGCTCCAATATGATATCACTAGATTTTAGAGAAGTCAATTGTTGTAATTAAAAAATTGTTGAGAGAAGCACTTGAGATCTTGATAATTTTGGGATAAATATGCACTCAATATATCAAAACAGGAAGGTTTACCAAAACAAGTGGAGAATTGAATATTCTGAAAGTTGCATTTGGTCTGAAAGGAGGAAAGCATATTTTTCTCTAACCTGCTCTCTCTCTCTCTCTTTATGTATTCAGATGATGGAACTTTCTGCAGGAAAGCCAGCTTTCAATAATTTATCGAACGTTGAAAGATACAGTTTACTTAATGATATTGTCAGCTTTCTGCGTCCGGAACATGATGGAACCGAAAGCTGACAATATCATCGAACACCCACGCTGCGAAAACCTTTGATCAAAACGGTTTACTTAAACTAGAAGTTTTCTCATTTGCCTTTATGACTCAAATATTTTAGGTACACATTTCACAGCTTACTAATTAATAGTTTTTCATTTATGCCTAAAAATATTTCCTTCAATTTTGCTCCAGGTAGTATTTTATGGTCAGTTACGCATTATGCATTACCAGGTAGTGGACTAAACTCATGTAACATGTTTATTCAGTGGCAGATTAAGACCCTCTGGGGCCCCTAGGCACAGGCACTTTGGGGGCCCAACTCATAGTTTGTGATGGCATAAAGAAAACTACGATATACTGAAAAACATTTTATTAACAAAATAAGGTTATCTGACTTGTTTTTCCTTTTCAAAAAACGCGAAAATTAGCCTCACATATTCAACTTCCGAATTTTTGAGGCAGCAAATTTCTGTATCAGTAAAGAAAAATCAATTTTTTTAAACAAAGTCATTGCTGTATTTCAATTCTTTGCTTTCTTTAGAATAAGAAAAACTGGTGTTTATACATTTTTCTTGTTAATTCATTTTTTAAATTAAATTTTCATTTTGCGTTCAATAATACTGCCTTTATAACAGTAAACATACGGGGTGGGGGCCCCTTAAGCTTGGGGCCCCTAGGCATGTGTCTACTGTACTTATTGGATAATCCGGCGCTGTGTTTAAGCTCGAACGGCATAAGAATTCCATGGAAGGGGAATTTTTTTCTTAGTCGCTAACAATAAGATATTTATTTTTTCACAACTTTAATGAAATTAAATATGTTTGACCGTTAACATTTTAATTTCAATGAAAGGAGAGGTTAAGGAAAGCAATCTTCGATGTTATTTCAAAAGAAATATTAATTATATTGAAAATAATACTTGCAGTAAGAAGCGATGTTGTTTTCAAGCTAATGGTCGTGAAATTACTTAAGCTTGATTAAAAAAATTATCGATGGCATATAGTGGTATGGAATCCCACCGTAATATCTTACTTCACTTAGTAGCAGGGATTTTTAGTCATTTGCAAGTGGTTATGTTTCGCGGTCTAATCAACTTTTCCTCCACATGAGTCCGGTAGTATTCAAACGAGCAATTGTAACAAATAATTACAACAATATTATTAATATTTATCGCAGTTAGCATAATTTATTTTTATGACTTGTTTATTGTTAACTTTTGTGTCGTTCAAAAATAAAAGCTTCACTCCTTCCTTTTTTTTGTTTTCAGTTGGACATGATTCACGGAACCATAAGTTTACTCGTCGCTTAACGATCTTCCGAAGAAAATGAAGCAAAGCCTATGTTTTCGATATTCTTCGTAAAGTTATTTCAGGGGGAAAAACTGAAATGCCTCGGAATATTTGAAAAGACGACGATTTCTTTGGGGTTCAGTCCAGCTCGGATTTCAGGGAGGGGATTTTATTACGAGGGGCGGTCTTTTACTTTCGGCTATGGCAACACTGCACAGAGGTCATAGTTCTGCGTAAGATGCAGGGGTTTGTGGAGGTGCGGTCATTTTGCTTAGAAATTTGGTGGAAGAAAGAACTTTTTTAGAAACGTAAAAGTCGCAGATAATCATGGAGGTCGACAGCAAGACGAACAGGTGTGACAGAACGTGTTGGATCCCCGCTGCTTCACGCGTTCTACCCTTGAGGAGCGCTGAACAGGAGAGGGTGAGTCAAAAATATTTGTAAAATTTCATTTGGAGAGCATTGTTCATAACCCATGTATTTCTGTCATGTTTGAAATCTGCCCCGTATTACATGTTAACTAGTATGAAATTTACCAGTCGTTAGGGATATTATTAAGTATTATGTGTACGTTAGAATTTTTCTCTGTGATGAACATTAATTAACTTACTCGGTAAAATAGTTGTATTATTCTCAATGTTTTCAATCGAAGTTCATAACCCTTCTAAGTTAGCGCCAGGAAGTAAATAGTGTGTTATCTTTCAAATTGCTTGGAAAGTTTTGTAGCCTTACCGCTCGAAAGGTATTCTCTCCGCATTTCCAAGAGTTTTGTAAACGACTGCTTTATATTCCTTTTTTGATCCCGAAAATGTTTAGTACTTATCATCATAAAATTTACTGAAGAAGTGATACTTTGCGGAACTCCATATAGGATGGGTTAGGCGTTGTTATATAAACACAACATCACAACACAGCTTAAAATAACTACATATGTGCTACTTCCACATTGTTAAGTGGAATTAACACAAAGTAATTTTTAAACTGTTGTGTGTTGTGTTTATTTAACAACGCTTAACCCATCCTACTTTTTCTTATTGCCATAAGCTTAGGTTGAAAAAATTATAATATTGCCACGTAAAATTAATTGCCTATGCTAAACTTAGATATAGATTTTCAAAGCAGTTCTAATATTTGTGACGAGAAAACGACAGAAGAAAATTATTATTGTAGAGATATTGTATCTCTTAACACATCTCTTGGCCTTGAATTTGCCTTGATACCCAATGTAAACGTTGGAAGTGCGTCAAACATTTAAAAATTTTTAATCATTCACAAATAGAATAAGCTAACGTAAATTTTTTTAAACTTCCGTTACAACATCTCTAGTCCGTGTTTTCATAATATTGCAACGTCCAGAAGTAGATCCAGAAACTTCTAAAGAGCAAGTCGGCCGTCGGCCCCACACCTACTCCTGGAACCGTCACACCCGACCACCACCAACCCTTTATTCTGAAACTTCCCCACCTGCTTTCAGGGTCTTTATTGCCTTTGTTCTGAGAATCTCTCCTGCCGCGCATCAACGCTCAATTAGCATCAATTAAGCCTTTAATAGACCGAAGGATAGCGTTATTTGCTTTGCACTTTTGTTTAAGCAACAAAATTATCAATCTTTATACACAGCAACGTAAATATATACTGATAATTATTCAGGAAACTGCGTGTGGGAAGCGTTTTTAACGATTGACCAAACAATTGTCGTCGGCCATTGTTGAAGTATTCGCTTTATTTGTGCTATTTACACATGCCGCACAATCGGTCGATGGCATTTAGCGAATGTTAAGGGGGGGCCGAAGACTTTTAAGAGGGGGCCAGCCCCCCCCTCAGGTACCGTCCCTGCTGCGGCGACAAATGGCACGGGATAGTTTTAAAATCACACGCAAGGGGAGAGGTGGGTTGTTCGATTAGAAGGAGATTTAACCCTGTTTATTTTAAAGGAAAATTTTTTGTCTCGGTTTTACGAGGCCGGATTATTTTTCAAATCATTCCTAAGCGAGTGGCGTTTATATATCCCATTATCCCGCGGTGGCCGTAAACCATTGCCCAGAATTTATCTAATTTGTTCAAAATTCATATTAATATGCAGTACTCGAGAACCATAGCCTTTGGGCATAGTGGTGCCCAATCTACGGCCCGCGGGCGACGTCTGGCCCGCCGATAGTCTCTATCCGGCTCGCCATGAGTTTATCAATTAAAGGACACTATGCAACATAAAAAGAAAATATAAAATTAAATAACAATATATTTTGTGTTTATCTCTCAAACTCCATAATGGATAAATGCATTTAAAACAAATTAGGTAATTTCGGCTCGCAAGTAAATCCTTAATTTCCTTACGTCGTTCGTAATCTCTATTTTCTACTGGGTGTGGCCCGCGAAGAGGGTGGAATTGAGCTATGTGGCCCGCGATGTTTGCAGAAATGGGTCATGTGGTCCTCGGGCCGAAAAGTTTTAGCACTATTGCCATAGACGATGGAGAAAATTTTTTCGAGAAAGAAGCTATTGAAAATTTTGTAAAATAATTCCCTTTTAGGATAAGATTTTGATCTTCTGAGAGATCACCATCATACGTAGTCTGTCCGTAGACAGGTTCGTGATTATTCATGGTTAAACCTGGTTCTCCGCCCACTCCTATTTTCCGCAGTCTGAAAAGCTCGAAAAAAAATCGGTTTAACATACATTGTACAAGCTTTCTCATATACTAATGCGTCGTTTAGTTATCTTTAGAAAATGAAAATCGTATGAGCCTGTTTTTCGAAAATCCAATTTTTGTTAAAGTTGCCCAGGAATAAACTAGCTTTATATTCATTCACTGAGGAAAATAAAATACATAGTATTATTGTAGATGTATACTCAAGTAACTACGAAATTTGATCAAAATGGTTAGAGCCGTTTCTGAGAAAATGGAATTATTGTTAAAGTTGCCCAGGAATAAACTAGCTTTATATTCATTCACTGAGGAAAATAAAATACATAGTATTATTGTAGATGTATACTCAAGTAACTACGAAATTTGATCAAAATGGTTAGAGCCGTTTCTGAGAAAATGGAATTATTGTTAAAGTTGCCTAGAATAAACTAGCCTTATATTCATTTTTTGAGAAATATGAACTATACAGTATTATTGAAGACGTAAACTCAAGTGACTGTGCGAAATTTGATCAAAATCGTTATAGCCGTTTTCGAGAAAATCGGATTGTTGTTAAAAATGCGTAGAATAAACTACTCTTAATAATTGATCAATGTCAACCATTTCTATGTATACTCTGCTCAGTATGATAAAATGCCTAAGTACGAGATTTCATTCATTTTCGTTTTACCGTCTAGGCTCCAGCGCCAGTAACAGACAGACAGACGGCATTGCGAAAACCACTTTTTCGGATTCAGCGACACCTAAAACGTATATTTCGGTAAAAATCTCGAGGTCGAATTTTTTCGCGAAAACAATACTTTCTCGATACTTCGTATGAGAAGGTAAAAATAAAAATCTTATGATTGAACCTATAACTTTTGAATAGGTTAACCCGTAGACGCCGTCATACGTACTATTACGTCCTCCGTCAGCACTACATTTAATTGTCTTTTGGCGCGAGAGATATTCTTATATCTAAATAATCTTTATATATTTTCAAAGAGGTAGCTTTGGCCTTTCTAGTAGTGCATGATTTATAATTTTAGTAGTGTTTTTGTATATTATATTATACGTTAAATTTTGCGACGAAATTATCATTTTTTCCGCGAATTTACGGTGCGACGGCACTAATCTTAATTGTCTTTTGACGCAAGGGACATACTTAAATCTGAATAATCTTTATATATTTTGAAAGAGGGAGCTTTGGCCTTTCTAGTAATGCAGGACCTACTATTTTATAATCTACGTTAAAGTTTGAGAAGGATTTTTCATTTTTGCCACAAAATTACGGAGCGCTAGCACTAATTTTAATTGTCTTTTGACGCAAGGAACATATTTAAATCTGAATAATCTTTATATATCTTGAAAGAGGAAGCTTTGGCCTTTCTAGTAATTATGCCTTGTATTTTTTGTTGTGTTTTTATAATTTATAATGTACGATAAAGTTTGCGCCCGATTTTTTACGAAAGTACCGTGCGCCTGAAATTTTCATCGCCTTTTGGCGTAACGGAGTTTCGTAAATATAGATCAGCTTTATATATTATGAAAGAGGATGCTTTGGCCTCTTCGGTAATGCACGACCTGTATTTTTACTATTTTTCTAACGTTTTATAATCAACGTGAAAGTTTGCGGTGAAATTTTCGGTTCTGCGCCGAAAATTTGGAGCGCAACCACATACTTTTGTCTAAATACGGAAGGCATATTCGTCCATCTGAGTAATATATACGTAGTTTGATAGAGCAAGCTTTGGCCTCTTCAGTAATGCACGACCTGTATTTTTACTATTGTTCTAACGTTTTATAATCAACGTGAAAGTTTGCGGTGACATTTTCGGTTCTGCGCCGATAATTTGGAGCGCAACCAGATACTAAATACGGAAGGCATATTCGTGCATCTGAGTAATATATACGTATTTTGATAGAGGAAGCTTTGGCCTCTTCAGTAATGCACGACCTGTATTTTTACTATTGTTCTAACCTTTTATAATCAACGTGAAAGTTTGCGGTGAAATTTTCGGTTCTGCGCCGAAAATTTGGAGCGCAACCACATACTTTTGTCTAAATACGGAAGGCATATTCGTCCATCTGAGTAATATATACGTAGTTTGATAGGGGAAGCTTTGCCCTCTTCAGTAATGCACGACCTGTATTTTTACTATTGTTCTAACCTTTTATAATCAACGTGAAAGTTTGCGATGACATTTTCGGTTCTGCGCCGATAATTTGGAGCGCAACCACATACTTTGTCTAAATACGGAAGGCATATTCGTGCATCTGAGTATTATATACGTAGTTTGATAGAGGAAGCTTTGGCCTCCTCAGTAATGCACGATATGTATTTTTACTATTGTTCTAACGTTTTATAATCAACGTGAAAGTTTGCGGTGACATTTTCGGTTCTGCGCCGATAATTTGGAGCGCAACCAGATACTAAATACGGAAGGCATATTCGTGCATCTGAGTAATATATACGTATTTTGATAGAGGAAGCTTTGGCCTCTTCAGTAATGCACGACCTGTATTTTTACTATTGTTCTAACCTTTTATAATCAACGTGAAAGTTTGCGGTGACATTTTCGGTTCTGCGCCGATAATTTGGAGCGCAACCACATACTTTTGTCTAAATACGGAAGGCATATTCGTGCATCTGAGTAATATATACGTAGTTTGATAGAGGAAGCTTTGGCCTCTTCAGTAATGCACGACCTGTATTTTTAATATAGTTCTAACGTTTTATAATCAACGTGAAAATTTGCGATGAAATTCTCATTTTCCCACGAAATTACGATTCCTCTTTTCACTTTCCCGAAGAAGAAATATAATCTTTTCCCTAGTATATTTGTGGAGCCTTGTGAGAAATGTGGTCGTCCGCCTGAGAAAGAAATATGTCCTCTGTACACTAAATACACACATCCCACTTCAGAACCTTCTAAAAATCGCTTTTCAATTCACCAAGAATGTTTTCCTCTTCGGCGATCCCTCAACGACCTTCAACTACCGGCTTGTTACGCTATTTGTATTGTTTGCATTGTTCCTTGCGTCCCCCAAAACCACGAAACGGCGCGTAAAAATGGAAGACTAAAAACCGTAACATGACTGATATTTTAGTGACTCAATAAGTATGTTTTATCGATATTTAACATTAGGAAAAACTAAATAAAACAGCGAATTTATTGATTACAATAATAATAAATGCAATTTATGTACAATCTATAGTAATAATAATACACAGTTTTTGTGTTTCGTATTCAACGGACCTACGCAGTTTCGATTTCACAAGTTGACCCACATTGTGCGTGTAGACGAGGAAACGGTCACGCTCGCATATGATTCACGGTATTTTTTCAAAGACTTCGCTTACAAGAGATATGTTTACGATGCTATAATGTAAATTTCATGCTGAATCCAATTACGCATGTGTACATTTTCTAAAACATTCGGGAAAGGACTTGTGAGCTAAAATGTAACTTTTAAAAGTTTTCCGTATTCTGTCTAAAATCTCATGATAAATACAACTCTATATACATGGAAAAAACTGCATACGCATAAACTTCGTAATCAGCAAGTTCAAATACAGAAATGAAATATTCATTGTCATATAACATGGAAAATATCTACGTATTACGTATATAGTACTTTGTAAAAAGTAACATCAAATAAACAAATCATATTTTCATTGCCTGTTAAATAAATAATAAATACCTTATCTTTAGTCTCTTGAAGTAGAACTTTCAGGATGGCTTTCATTTCTGCTGCTTTGTTAGCTTTTCCGCAAATATTCTCTGGAGATGAGGGAACACATATAACATGGAAAAAATCTACGTACGTATATACTTCGCAAAAGGTATCATCTGCGAGATGGAGTATGGTAGGGGAGAAAGAACTGGTGTGGTTTTGATCTAAGAGGTGTTTGGCGAAATGGGATGATGGGTCATTCTTTAGGTAGCACTTGCGATGTTCTTCCTGTTTGACCTATATATTTGGCATTGCAGTCGTTACATTCCAGTAGATAGACCCCGGATTTCTTGGAATTTTATATTTTGTCTTTACTGTTGATGAGGCATTTGCCGATGGTGTGGGGGTGTAGAAGGCAGCTTTGTATTCTTCCTTCGGGGGAAGATTGGCCAGTTTGTATGAAAGAGCGCCAATGAAAGGGAGTTTGCACCATTTGGGAGATATTTTCCCGGTTTGTTTGGGGAGAAGGCCGGACAATAAATAATAGTTGCATATGTCATAAATTGCCACACTGCGAAGAAGGCGAAGGAAAGGAGGCTGGGGGAGACGCTTTCCTTTTTTGCGATGAAGTGTAATAATTGTCGTGGAAGGGACCTTGAAGGGACAAAAAAAGCGATTGCTCCTCAACTTAGTTCATGAATTGCATCGGAAAAATCTCGAGTGGGATATGCGTAAACATTTACAAGACCTTTCCTTTCACGAGTCAAACAGACGAAGACCTTTCTCAGAAATCCCACAAAAAACATATGTGGCATGGAAAATATTTTACTTCTTTAACAAAATAAACATTCCCTTTCTTTGACATAATAAATATTCCCTTTATCTCACTTCAAACGCCAAGGAAAGCATTCGTAGTGCCTTGAAAAGCGATTTTCAGAAAGGCAACCACCGTATTTTGTGGCAGAAACGAAAATTTCACCGCAAATTTTCACGTTGATTATAAAACGTTAGAACTATAGTAAAATTACAGGTCGTTCATTACTGAAGAGGCCAAAGCTTCCTCTATCAAACTTCGTATAGCTTATTCAGATGAACGAATATGGCTTGCGTATTTAGACAAAAGTATGTGGTTGCGCTCCAACTTCTCGGAGCAGAAATGAAAAGTTTACCGCAAACTTTCACGTTAATTATAAAACGTTAGAACAATAGTAAAATTACAGGTCGTACATTACTGAAAAGGCCAAAGCTTCCTCTTTCAGAATATATAAAGACGATCTATATTTACGAAACTCTGTTACGCCAAAAGGCGATGAAAATTTCAGGCGCACGGTACTTTCGTAAAAAATCGAGCGCAAATTTTATCGTACATTATACATTATAAAAACAAAACAAAAAGTAAAAGACATACATTACTAGAAAGGCCACAGCTTCCTCTTTCAAGATATATAAAGATTATTCAGATTTAATGATGTCCCTTGCGTCAAAAGACAATTAAGGTTAGTGCCGACCCACCGTAATTTCGCGGCAAAAATGATAATTTCGTCTCAAAATTTAACGTATAATATAATATACAAAAACACTACTAAAATTACAAATCATGCACTACTAGAAAGGCCAAAGCTTCCTCTTTGAAAATATATAAAGTTTATTTAGATATAAGAATATCTCTCGCGCCAAAAGACAAATGTAGTGCTGACGGAGGACGTAACAGTACGTATGACGGCGAATGGGACGGTTTTCGGAGGACGTAATAGTACGTATTACGGTGTCTACGGGTTAATAATGGTAACTGCATAGCTAAAACGTTTATATTACTTATAAAACATTTTTTTAAATCATAAATACAAGACTTAGTTAAAAATTTCCAGTCAAGAAATGGAAAAGTTGACATTCGACAAACTTTTTACCTAATTGGTTTAGATAGATAGATTCAGCGAATAAATGTTCAGTAATGTTTAAGTGTTTTTAGAATAAGATTTCATGTCAATACATTTCATAGTTCTCGCGATTCCGAAAGTTAATATAAACCGTGAGCGCGCACAGGAAAATTATTTATTCGCTTCTACTGCAGCAATGTTTATGTGTGACATATGATATTTTAAATGATACTGTTTAAAAATTTCATCTTTTATGTATATTCACAAAATATTTCATCAAAATAACAATAAAACATCAAAAGTTATGAATTTTTAAAAATCTTCGGATATTTTCTCACTTTTACCTGCGTTTTGAAAAAACCTCATCCGGCGAGTAAGGTAGGTCTTCACAAATCTCATCCGGGCTTGAGGGGTTAAATCTCGGAAGGAATTCAAAGTTTTCTCTGTAAGAAAAAGTGAGGGAATATCTCTCTTAGAGCATTTCCCTCCAGTTATCCCTTACTGTAATTTTTTCCCGTCTGCATTTCTTGAGAAAATGTTCATTTACGGTGACGTAGCTCGCATTTTGGAAAGAATTCGTTGAAAATTACTATCACCTGATAGGGCAGTTGCGGATTTCTCACTAGGTGCAAAAGGCGCACCCTTATGGCCCCGCGATTAAAAACGGGCAAGACTACTAAACTGTGTGGAAGACTCAATATCGTCGATAACCGATTCACATCTCGTTTAACTTCCACATTAAAAAACATACATTGTACAAACTTTCTCATATACGTACTAATGCGTCGTTTAGTTATCTTTAGAAAATGAAAATCGTATCAGCCTGTTTTTAGAAAATCCAATTTTTGTTAAAGTTGCCCAAGAATAAACTTGCCTTATATTCATTCGTTGGGGAAAATGAAATACGTAGAATTATTGAAGACGTATACTCAAGTAACTGTACGAAATTTGATCAAAATCGTTTGAGCCGTTTCTGCGAAAATGGAATTATTGTTAAAGTTGCCTAGAATAAACTAGCCTTATATTCATTTTTTGAGAAATATGAACTATACAGTATTATTGAAGACGTAAACTCAAGTGACTGTGCGAAATTTGATCAAAATCGTTATAGCCGTTTTCGAGAAAATCGGATTGTTGTTAAAAATGCGTAGAATAAACTACTCTTAATAATTGATCAATGTCAACCATTTCTATGTATACTCTGCTCAGTATGATAAAATGCCTAAGTACGAGATTTCATTCATTTTCGTTTTACCGTCTAGGCTCCAGCGCCAGTAACAGACAGACAGACGGCATTGCGAAAACCACTTTTTCGGATTCAGCGACACCTAAAACGTATATTTCGGTAAAAATCTCGAGGTCGAATTTTTTCGCGAAAACAATACTTTCTCGATACTTCGTATGAGAAAGTAAAAAGAGTATTTGTATTTCTCTTCACCAGTGAAAGTTACCAAGGGCGTACCTCACGCTATCGGCTACCGGCCCTTCGCACGGCAAACTGTGCCATATTTGAATTCTGTCGTATTGCTCTGTGGCGAATTTAAAATGATAACGGCATCACATGTGTAAGTCGTTGCTTGAAATCAACGGGATTATAATGTTTTCTGTCAATTCCCTATTAAAAATTATTAAATCGATGCAATTGCAATACAGATCACCAATTCCCATTTCATAGCGTCGGACTCGGTGCCATGGTAGTTGATAATTTTCATAGTTAAAAATCTCTTTTTTTCCAATTAAAGGCAGATTTCAGCTCCAATTCGGTATCGATATGAATTTAGTCTAAACAATAATAAAATATATTCTTTATTCTATAGAGTTTTACTATTCCCTAGTCTCTATCCCAATATTAAATAATTTTAAAATGCATTTTATAAAGCTCTGAACAGATTTCCATGCTTTTCTTATGCGCTACTGAAATGAAGCAATAAGGTCGAAAATCTCACCTTAACAACTAAAAATTTTCCGATTTTTTACGTCGGTTGTACCCAATGACCTATCATCCTGCCAAATTTCATGTCTGTAACATTTCTAGAAGCACCTTAGTTATATACAGGCAGTCAGCCTTTCGACACAATTGGCTCCTGAAAATAGCGTCGTAAGTCGAAGCACATTTTCCCATGTGAGCAGTGTTATAAAGTGTGGTTACTTTCCTGACTGATAATATAAAATAATACTTGTGTTAGTTTGCTCTAAGACTTCACAAGAAAATGTTCTATTTGCACTTAAAAACATCTCATTAATCAATGATATCCATCATCCAACATTTTATGTGAAAAGTGGAATATCACGGACTGGCAAATAATTGTACGTGGACCGGCGCACAGTGGGGCTTTTTAAAAAAAATTCCAATTAACATTTTTTTTCGAAACCAATTCCTACATTTTGCATCCTCATTAATCAAGAAAGGAAATAACGCCATGAAAACATTGATTTTTTGCCGAAAAAAAATTATTTATGTTCTACAATAAATGGAAATAAACATGAATACATTTATATTTAAAATACTTTATTTACATAATATACTTATGTGCATATATATATATATATATATATGTGTGTGTGTGTGTGTGTCTTGTGCTGACGAAGGGATCATCCCGAAAGCTCCAATAACTTCTAAAAATGTGTCTCTCCAACACCCCAGTGCTCACTGGGTTTCCTTCAACACCTAATTGCCCTAAATATATATATTCTCTATAATAAAAGTGGTGCCCGATAGATAACTAAAACTCTAATTGAATTATTCGTCTTGCTGAATATTTACGAATATTTTTTGCTTAATTAAACATAAAGAAAAAGAAATACTAATGCGGAGAAATAGATTTGAACTATGGTATAATTTTTTACATACCTCCAGGTATTGGATCCATGTTAACAAACGATTTCAAAATAACTACTACACACACAAAACAGCAGATTCCAAAGGACAAAATATAGAGAGAAATTTGGCAACTCGTCTTACTCGCTTAACAGACAACTTTGTGCTGAAGTAGGGAAGAGACAGTTAACAAAGGACCTAGGTAATTAGCAGTATTAAATGAGCATGTAGTCTCTCCTAATGACTAAGTGTTCACATAAGTGATACCTGCAACTTTGTATTTTACATTATGACTACGTTTAACGGAGAAAGCCCCACTGTGCGGCGGTTGAGAAACTCTAGTTTATGGATTACGCTATGGGGAGGGGCGTACTGATATGCCCCGCAATGCGACGGGGGCGAGATTTAGGGGCCCCTCAATCATTCAAACCATACTGACGAAGGCGTCCATAAGGGGGCCCCGTATTATTTGCTGCGATGGGCAAATTTTCCGGTACGCCGTTGACTGTGGGTATTGTTTGGAAGAGACTTTCAGGCGATCGTGAATGCAAAAGCAAAACCGGCAACTCAAGAAAGAGAAGAAAGCGAAGAAGTTTTTTACGATCTCACGCAAAGCGGAGTGGGTGTGGGGTTTCTGGTTCGAGAATTCTCGACAAAAATTTCCCGAGAAATGGAAGTATTTTTCTTGTCTCGAGTCCCGGGAAATTTTCATTCGAGACATCGAGACTTTATTTAAAATCGGAAATATTCTAGATCTATCCTATTTAAATAAAAATGCTTTGGTGGTAAATCTCGAGTTTTAAATGCAACAATTTTGTTATTAGTACTACTACTACCTGCATTCTCGTTATGAAGATATACTGCGTACCCCTGCGTGTCCGATGCTGTCTTCAGTCTACCTTATTAGTAAAAATATTAGACGATTTACTAGTGATGTAAGCCAATATTTATTTTATTTTATATATTATGTTATTATTATGTATTATACTAGCTTTTCGTACCCGGCTTCGCCCGGGTGCATTTCGGACTGCAAATAGTTATACTTTTTCCCGCTTAGAAGACAGCTTGAGAAAATGATACATACTAAAACTTCTCCTCTCCTTTCTGTAAACTACATTAGGAGTCTTGAAATAAAGTGGAAAGAACACGAAACGAACCAATACGAAAACTACAAAAACCACCATGAAAAAAGAAATGAATTAAACGCTAACCAATACCCGGTAGAAAAGGATGTAAACCGACAAATAAATAATCGTGGAACATAAATTAAGAGTACAACCAAAGAATATAAGTTCAATGTAAAAACCACCAAGAAAAAAGAAATGAATTAAACTCTAACCAATAGCCGGCATAAAAGGTGTAAACCGACAAATAGGTAATCAAGGAACAAAAATCAAGAGCACAACCAAAGAATATAAACATAGACTACAAAATGAACAACTAATAACGAAAACAAAGAAAACAAACTAAGAACACAAAAAATGGACACGAAACGAAAGCAAATGAAAACAACAAACTAACCAAAACCAACCAACGAATAATCTCCTAAAGCTCAATGTATCTGATGATGGCGACTGACGCTTTCTATTCAGTTGCTAAATAAACAACCAACAATCACAAAATAGCGTGTCGTAGTGATGAGTAAATATTGATTACGCGGAATAGGAGTTTGTATGTCAACATAATAACAGGAGAAACTAAATAAGAATACCTATTATTACTCTAAATAGATATAAAATTATTGATCTTAATTGTGTTTTCCATCGTAATTAATTGGATAATAGATTGAGATATTCGAACGAATCGATTTTAAATAATGTAGTAAAATGTTTTACTTTTCTAACGTAATTAATTACGTGAGTGTATCGGTAGTGTTTACATTTTACCCATGGAACCGCAGATACGAATTCTTAATTTTAATTCAGAAGACATAATAAAGTTCAACAAAAGTACTATTCAAATAAAATCTTTCGAAATTCACTGCGTTACGTGTTCAAAATGTTAATCTAATTTAGTTCTCGTATTAAAATAACAATTACTCAAGAGTGAACCTTATTTCCAATTGATAAAACTCTCTTTTAATTCAAAACGATATTATATATTACAAAAAAGTATCTAATTATTATTGAAACGCAAAATGGATGAGCATAGGAAAAAACTTGCATGTTAGCATGAAATGCTCAATTCAGTTTTTATTGATAAACTGATAAAACAAAACACAAAAACTTTAACGTAGTAATTTAATCATATATCTTCAGTAATTTTCACTTAAACAAAATATGAAATAAAATAAGACAAAAGGCATATAAAAACAATTTAACTTATATCCAAACATACCTATAATGCGAATGACACGATTACAGAAAAAGAAACAGTTCACTAATGTTTATTCGCAGAATTAACCTGTGTATAGAAGACCATAGATAATGAAAGAAAAACATACAATAAAATCAGAAGATATTAAATGAGTATTTCATCAACTATTTCTACGTTTACGATATGTTTATAGTTCAAACGTAATTTGTTTACATCGGTTGCTAAGTATATCCAAATGCTGAGCAATAATGAAAAATAAGATTTTCCCTTCAATTCGTCTTATTTGATCTGTAAGCCCCTCTTTTAAAAAATTATTCCAAAAGAGGAGATAATTTACCACAAAAAAGTCTGCGAGAGCATATATCTGCGATATATATGTACGGAGTTAAAAATTCGAGAAATTTACGAAAAAATTTTAAATGGAAATCCCTTATAAACGAAAATATTTTATTATAATTAAATAGTACACCGAATCGGTTTAAAAACCTTACTACACCACCGTACACATGATAACGGTTAATATGACACCTTCCTCTTTTTTCTGCGTGTTGTAGTTTCTGAGCCTTAGCAGAACATACATACATACGACACCTTACTTTATAGATATGTATAGATTATCTGTTAAATATTTTGTACGGCATTATTTTCTAATTGTGTTGATTTTGTTTCCAAAATATACTTGGCCAAGTATCAACACAATTAGAAAATAATGCCGTACAAAATAACAGAAGTGCAAACAGCAATGCGACGCCCTATTCGCGTTAGTTCAACACATTTGTCGCTGTCATAACTCGCACCAAATGTAGCCGTACGAAAACATGTTGATAATATATCTCCCTTTTAGATGTATAAATTCTGGTTTTATTTGATTTGTAACAGATTTATTAGCTGCCTTTAATATCGAAACGTTCGCTGGGTAGGAAATATTTTATTTGTGCGTTTATATGAATTCTGGCGTTCTGTATAATTTAAGTTCTGTGGAAAATTCCCATGTGTGCAACTATCTTCACATTTAATTTATATGTGTGAATCACGTTAATGCGAATTTGCAGTTTGAAAATTTTACCAAAAAGAGTTTTTATTTCAGCCTAAAATGGACAGCGATCACTCTGAAGCATGGAAGTACCTTAAAAATATAAAAACGAATCACTGCCGAAACAAATTTTAGTTTTTACTATAGCAGGAAATATTGTTACATAAGTTCGAAGCAGGCCGATGCACGAGTCAACGCTTTTGTATTTTTGAGAAGCTTCTTTGCCAAAACAAAAATGAATGTGCTTATTTAGCAGTTCTTTTGACTAAAATTTTAAGAAATAAAACTATTGAAACATATTTTCTGTTTGATTTAGTTTGAAAACTCGTTACATTTATCGAGTCCCGGGATTTTTCAGAAAGTATATCTCGAGTCCCGGGAAATAAAAACAGATCGGGAATCAGAATCCATAGAGAGAGCAAGCGAAAAGACGGTATCGGAAGTTTTCAGATTAGCTTCATGTATGGAATACTTTCGATGTGTTTTGATTTGAAGTCGCGTTAAATTACATTATATCATGTTTTGTCGTAAACCTTGTCGCCCGAATTTGCCTTAAGGCGTCACACATCGTTTCGTTTCGGCAAGGCCGAGCGTCGTAAGTATGGAGCGGCGTCTTAAACCTGGAGCGGGTTCCTTAATTAGAAAACGTCGTAGGTTCGGAGCGTCCTAAGTCGAGGACTGTCCTTATATATATATATATATATATATCCTATGTAAGAAGCAGCTATTTGTTATATATGGCATTGTTTTGAACTATTTTTCTGACAAGTAAATATTATAATAAATTATGTTAACCCTAGAATGCATGGTACCCCAAAACAACACATTTCCATAAACCGGGCCTTTTAGGCCCATCTCCTCCTAATGTGCAAATAAAGGTTTATAAGGCAAATACATGTTGCGATTTTAGTATAATTATATATTTTTGGTATTAATATTATTCTTATACACATAATTAGGAACAAAATATTTTGAATTGAAGAGAAATCAAAACAAACATTGAAATTGGTTTACAAAATAAGTAAAATACATACATTTACACGAGTATATCAAACATATTGATTATTGCTCGCAATTTACACAAAAAATCATTTCTTTTGAGTGTTCTTTGCAAACATTACTTCCACATTTTATGCAAAACCTTTCTGTTTTCCTGTCTTTTCTTGAGGGACAAATAAAACATCTTTTGCATTTTCTCTCTAGGGATATCCGCGTTTCCGGTGATACCACAACGAATCATTGCCTGAATTGTTTGTTTAGGAAGATTGTTTACGTTTCTATAACGTGAAAGCATATGCGGCATAATAAGTTCATTACGCAGATCTTTGAGAAACAGACGTCGTCTATCACTTCTTTTAGCATAATACGATTCATTGTTAGCTGCATACAACACATAACTATTCAGAGCAGCAACATCAAGCATGTTTGAGAAAAGCACTATGGGCCAACGTTTTGTTTGTCTTTTGCGGGAATATTGTTGAATCATTTCACCCATGGTGTCCACTCCACCCTTTGTTGAGTTGTAATACACCACAATTTCTGGCTTTTTCTTGTTTTCTTCAATTACACTCATATCGTGGTGCATTGTGCTCAAAAGTATAATGGATTTTTCCTTCTTCGCCTTATAACTAACTATTGTACAATCTTTATAAAATCCAAAAACACTAGAATGCAATTGTCGTTCTTTACTGGGACTCGTAATTGGAGAAATATCCCTTCTAAATCATCTAACTGTTCCCACAATTGTAAGTTATTTCTGCAGTAAGAATTCGGACAAATTAACATCAGTAAAATAATTGTCAGTGGTAATATTTCTCCCAATATTGTAAACTGGTGCTGCCAATTCTTTGACTATTTTTGTTGCCAAATCCTTTTCGATAGGAGAATTAGGAGCACGCCCACAATATATTTTAATTATATTGTATATTATAAACTTCTTGAACAGTAATTTACCGTCAAAATTCATTCAGAGGTAGCTAAGTAACAAAAGAGCAATCAAAGGCATCCAGTTAGTAACTGCAACAAATAGCTCGAAAATAAGCGTTCTTCCAGGGAGTGTCATGTGTCTACCTAGTGAGTGTCTCGTGAATTATTGGAAATGAGTTGTGGGCATGTCTGATACACCACAACATTGTTGCATAGTGAGTACAAAGTAATTCATTCAGAGGTACATACATCAATAACAATGGAGCACTCAAACGATTCGAGTTTCTAACAGCAGCAAACAGTGCACAAATAAGTGTTCTTGTAAGGAGTGTCACGTGACTACCTAATGAATATCACGTGAATTATTAGACATGAGTCGTGTGCTTGTTTGATACACCATAAAAGTAAGTATAAAATAGGTAATAGCATTCTAATCTCAATTATTACAATACGGGCCTAAAAGTCCCGGTTTATGGAAATGTGCAGAATTATAAAAAAAAATAATTAAGAAAGACACAATCACAATAGAGTCAATAAAATTAAATAAATATGTATACCACAAGATTATTGAGGATTACATAAAATATAAAGACGAAGAAAAAATATACTATATATCTACGTACAAAAGTTCACATGCCCGGGCCTAAAAGGCCCGGCTTATGCATTCTAGGGTTAAAAGATGCTACTTCTTACTAAATCCACCACTGAGGAAGGTTTTGTAACAAGAGTTATTTTGGTCGCGTAAGGCGCAGCGAATGTATTCTGCGGTCTCTTCACATACCACTACGCCGTTAAAGTTTGACTCGAAACATTTTTTGGCGATTTTGCCTGAAAATTACGCGCCCGAAATTCCTATAGAAAAATCACAGACACATAAAATCCGATAACCGATATTCCGCAGCGTGAAAATCTTGCGTTCGAAAAATCCACACCCAAGAAAACTTACAAAAAAATAAAACGACCTTGAAAAACCGACGCTTAAAAATCTTTCGCTCAAAAAATTTGCCCTGCTCGTAAAAAATTCTGGCGACGAGAAATCTGCCCTACAAACGTCCCCCTTTTCAATTCTCTGGCGCCCAAACGTCCGGCGTCCGAACCGTGTCCAAATTACGGTGCCAAAACTTCAAGCATGCTATAAAGGCTGTATATTTTGATGCTCTTCTGGTTGCATAAGATCAAGGATAAGGAACTTAACCTTTCTAACTTTATTATTTTCATAAGTAATTACTTACCGTTTAATTAATAATTAAATTATCATTCACGAAGCACGAAAAGTAAACTATAACAATCATGTTAGGGTAGAAAAATTTAGAATTTATATTAGACGAAATTATTCTTTTTCGATTTTAAAAACCACTGTATCAGACTTCGGGAGACTAAAAAAATCATGATCGTAGCTGTTGTATTTCTGAATAAGTTTGCTAGAAATTTCATGTTCTTCCTATCAAAATTTTCTTTATTTAGAATTATAATATGATGCAACGTGTTATGTAATATTGGATTTAAATTGCTTTGCAGCTAAAGAACCTATATGTCTTCAGCCATTTAATAGTTACAAAGTAGAAGTTATTTCAGGAATCCTCGTTCCTTTTCTCCGTTTCCCTCACTACGGTTCTTACGTTCTTAATTTCGGCCACCACTTCACCGTAATTCATGATTTATGAAACTGAAGAGGATAATAACACGATATTATAATCCACTAGGAATTTATCGAGCTAGCTTAATGGCTGAAATCAAATTCAAGAATAAGCACTTAAGCATAAAATATTCTATACTAGAATTTACTTTGGTTGAATCACCGCTGAAGACGACTGCATTGTAGCCGAAATGAGTATCTGGTTCTTCGTTACCTTGTTACGACTAATGGAAATACTTTAGAAGAGTCCTTATTTTTTCAATTTTTTATACTTCAGCTCTAATTCTTGAATACGATACGTTTAGATCAGTTAAGTTATTGAGGCGTGAAAAACGCTAGAACGTACTTGAAAATATCGGAAGATCATCAAGTGGAGAAGATTTTTGAATATGAAATCCGAAAAAATAAACTAAATAAACCTCATAATAAAGTGTTAGCATAAAGATCCAGGGACGTAACTAAGGGGGGGGGGGGGGGGGGGCAGGACCCCCCCTTGGCCCCCCTTACCATTCGCTGAATGCCATCGGCCGATTGTGCGACATGTGTAAATAACACAAATAAAGCGAATACTTCAACAATGGCCGACGACAATTGTTTGGTCAATCGTTATAATGAACGTTTCCCGCACGCACTTCCCTGAATAATTATCAATATATATTTACGTTGCTGTGTATAAAGATTGATAATTTCGGTGCTTAAACAGAAGTGCGAAGCGAATAATTCTATCCTTTGGTCTATTAAAGGCTTAATTGACGCTAATTGAGCGTTGGTACAAAAATATGTATTATTATATGTATTAACTTTCAAATTTTGGTGTGCCCCTCCCCCAAATATTTTTAGCTTTTGAGCTGCTCCGCCCCCCCCCCCCCTCCCTCCCCCCTCCCAGAGTTGGGAGGCTAGTTACGTTTCTGTAAAGGTCCCTCGCCTTTTGCTGTTCGAGCGAGCAACCGTGCATTCTCGAGGATAGAAACGACTCGAACCGCCATTTCCGCCGATGGAAAAAATAAAAGTCGACTTCTTCAGTTACCCACGCGCAGGATGACTCACGATAAGCACGTTCGACTTTCACGCCGCGATAAATTTCCAACGCGAAGCTTTAGCAGAATACCTTGGATTCGTTCTAAGCTGTCGCAAGGAGAATTTTGAAATGGGAATTTTGAAGTAAGCGCCCGATTGAGAATCAAGTTTAAACAACCAAAACTGGCACCAACATAAGACGAGCAAAACTCAGGATTATGGAAGTTTAAATTGACGCTCTCTAATCGGCGTTAGCATTGAAACTTGATTTAATCGTTACTACCGAATAATTTGTTTTCCTGACCGATGTCTTTTTCCTCCCGTTTTTCAAAGAATAATTTATCATTTCTAATGTTTTCCTTCGGGAAAATATATTTATTTTTACATTTCCGTATGCTTAATATAATCGTCTATTTGCAATCTTAAAAATATACAAAGTTTGCTTATAAAAAGTAAGTTATCGATTTTCAGCATATACTATTGTTGTTGTTCAGCTTATTTATCGTTGTAATTGCTTACCCGTTTCTTATATATTAAATAATTGTCTTTTATTTGTAGCTGTTCCTTATGTCTTTATAATAATTCTCTCTAATATGCCGTATTATTGTGTCGCAGGATACTTTAAAAAAACAGTAAAACGCCTATATTAGTACCTTACTTTTTCGGGGAAACCCTGTCCATCCATAATAATGAAAGTAAAAAAATGTTGTAAATTCCATATAAATACGCCGGAAATTATTGCCTGTTTACTCATTTCAGTAAAATTCAAAATGATAGCTAAATCCACGATTACGATTACTATTACATTCCCTGTATAGCATTCGCGCTTCCAACGACAGTTTTCGGGTTACATGTCAAAATGGCGAACGTCAAAATAGCGAACGTCAAAACGGCGAAAATAAAATGGCCGAAAGCAGAAAAGGACATTATTTTATTAATAACTAGCGTAATTCTCGTTGAAATATCAACGGAAGAATTTTAGATAGACTGATTATTAATATTTGAATTTAAAATAATTATTAGCACACTATTACATATGAAATATTTCGCCATATATTACATTTCTAGTGAATATTCTGTTGTCGTTTAGTAAATGCCTTTGGTTTTTATTTTCGGCTATAAAATTCTGATTTTCTTCGCCCACCTTGTTCTTGTCAATGCTACATATAGTTGTCGGTGTGCAAATACAGGGAAATAATTATATGTAGTATACACATATAACATAGGGAAAATAATTAAATTTCGTGCACTTAACGTTATGATTGTTTTGAAATTGTACTCTGAACTTACGAAGAAAGAAAGCTTTCTCGAATCCTCAATAACGTTTTCCGTCGTTATGTAAATAAAACTCTTTAAAAGATTTAAATTAAAAACTAACTAATTAATCAATCATCGGAATCATTTCTTTGAATACTATCTGAAGAAAAACAAATCACCAATTTATTTCAACATTGTAAATTGTTCTCTTCACTATTAAATGGATCATTGTATTGGAGATCCTTATTCACAAAAAATAGATTGTTTATCGTAGTGACCGTTACATAAAAAAACATGTTTATTATATATTCCCGTCGTTTTTGCCGAAAGAATGGTGAGTTGTTGACGTACCTACATGTGACGCCGACCTATCGGGCAGAATGAGAACTACATTTCGCTGTCGGCCATCTTGCGTACCTTACAGAACAACGTTTTTGTTGTAGAGAATACGTACATAATTAAAAATGGGGGAAATTAGATTTAAAAGATTTGATGATGTTTAAACTGAAAATTACAGTTATAAGTGAGGCTTTCCGAAAATGAAAGCAATGAGTTTACTGGAATTAATGAATTTTACATTATTCTACGAATCATATCCGACATCTATATATGCATCTTACCCTACATTTCACCAGATTGGTGGTGGCAGGTGGTGCAATGCATGAATTTTTAACTAAGAGAGCCATTAGTTTGAGCTTAATTGAGAATATACTTGCAAGTCTTTCCTTAATAAGATTTTCAAATTCGATAGAATTGAACTGCTGGGTTAGGATTTGTAATTTCCCACTAATAATTATAATTATGGCATGCCATAAAATAATCCGTGTTCTCAGGTCTCTTTTGTTGTCATATAATCATAACTTAAAAAGTGTCATATTTTCAATCAAAGTGTTTTACTATTTTAAGTACAATTTTAGATTATAATTTTCTTATTATTTGTCATGTAAAGTGTAGTGGATATATTCTATTTTTGCCCTAGCTCATGGTTTTTATATGTTATTAGTAACAGATAACAAATTTCAACGTTTACCTAATTATGTACGGGTTGTCTATAAGTTATTTCACAATCGGTATAAATAAGATTAATCTTCATGACATCTCCTGTTATTATTTCATCGTTTACTTATGTACTGATTGTCTGTAAGTTATCTCACAAACTACATAAATAAGATTAAACTTCATGTCATCTATTGTTTAATGAACTATTTATAATCTTGGATATCATGGTTTTAACTTTTTATTAGCTATACCTTTAATTACTAACATATTTATTTTAGATACAAATACTAATTTTAATTGTTTCGAATTAAAGAGATTTGAAATTTAGATCATTATCTAAAAAAAAGACATTGAAAAATCCAGGGATGCAGATATAGATGTCGTGTATGATTCGTAGGACAATGTAAAAATCATTAATTCCAGTAAACTCATAGCTTTAGTACGTATTATTACTAAAATAGTGTACTTTTCTACTTTCGGCCATTTTGTTTTCGCCGTTTTGGCGTTCGCTCATTTTTACGTTCGCCATTTTTGTTTTTGCCGTTTTGATGTTCGCTGTTTTGACGTTCGCCGTTATCGATTCGCCATTTTGACGTGATACCCAGGTTTCGATGGCTTAAAACATTCCTGGGTTTTGTAGGTGAAAATCAGTCAAGTCCCTGGCGCACTTTGCAACACGCCGATAAGCGCACTCGCGCATATGGCTGGCGAATATATGACATCTTTTATATTCGCGGTTACTTTTTGACGATAAGGTTTATAACCGTGAGTCATCTTCTACACATATTCTCGACTTGTTAGTATTATCGTATTTATACGATCAAAGATCATCGTGAGACCTCGATTTTATTAGGAAAACTGCTTATGGTCGCCATATAACTCATGAAATTACCACCATCTTTTCTTTGAGTGTTCTTTCCCACCACCACACGGCTTCCTTATCTCTTCCACAGCTCCGCCCACTGCTTTGTAATCAGTGGCGACTCGAGGTATTTTGAGAAACCGCTCCAGCGCCCCCTTTCGTAAATTTTTGTTAAATATTTTTAAAAAATACTTGTTCATTTATTTCTTGTCCCGTAAAAGTTATTTATAATAAAAAATTAATTGGAATTTCATATAGATTACCGCCTCTTTCGCGTTATAAATTGGTATTCAGTATTTATTTACACGCGAGCATTGTGTAGATCAGGGGTTCCTAACTTTTTTGATACGGCGACCCACGGATCCAAGTTTTCATGATTTGGCGACCCATTGATTTATTTTTACATGACTTTTGGATCTTCAGTCTTCGGTAATCATCTTTCGTGCATTTTAACAGCAGTTTCGCATTTTATAATAATTACAGAAACGTCCAGGCAAAAATTTTATTAAAAAATCGTATAAATATGGAATTTGTTGAAAAATATTTATAGTGTGTTCTCGACCCACTTGGATGGGCTTCGTGACCTACCTGTGGGTCACGACCCATAGGTTGGGAAACACCGGGCTGTAGATAGATGATCGGATTACCGCTCCCAGTACTTTGGCGCCCCGGGCAGGAACCCGGCTCACCCGTACTTTCAATTACGCAGCCCCCATTATCCTTCCGCCCCCATGGTCTTTACAATACCATACTCAGTCGAGTCCATCACACGGATATCATCCACAATTGATTTACTTTTTCCTCTCTCGTTTTTCGTACAGTCATAGTATATTATTATAATTTGTTTACACGTAGATTTAAATTTAGCATACTTCACACACTTGCACTCGTCATAATGCAAAAAAACCATTATGAGGCAAATATTTTAATGTTTTTATTGTACCGAAGTTTATAATTTAATTATACAACTAATAATTGTTTACTAAGCGATTCTCCCTTGAGTTTCAGTGTATATGGTGGTATTTCTTTCGGATTTGGGTTTCCACAGCCCTAAATTTTGTGCTTAGTGGAGGCTATAAAAAAAGCACTCTTTCGTAATTTTAATTATCGTGTTTCATCCATGCCCAATATTTCTGATAGGACTTAATGCTAAAACCCCGGTCGTCTAATTCTCAGTTTACATTTACAACTACATCCGAGAGCTTTCTTATGCATAACTCCCAAGAACGAAATCATTCAATAAAAACTGCACCAAATCAAGCTTTCATCTCCGACTCACGAATTGAAACTGGTAAAAACTAATTTATATATTACTACACCACACCAACATTTATTTCTTTCGTCTTAACCTTCGAAGAAACGCTTTTTCAAAAACAAATGTTTTTTTAAAACTTTTCTAGCAAAGGCAGATGTTAGGCGTGCGAGGCGCGGCTCGTTTGTTAGTCCGTTCGTGGTAAGGAAGAAAGGACACGCACGTTTTAACGGCTTTTACGGAGCCGACTGAGACAATTGGGTTCCGAAGAAGTGATTTTCGAGGCGTGTGTGTATGCGCGTGGTCTCCCTTGTCTCCCCTTGAGAACCAGCCGGCGATAAAATACGCGCCAGACGGACAACTCGTGTCACGGAACGTCAATAATGTCGGCTCCGTCTGGACCATATATCTCAACTCCGCTGAAAAGGCACGTTTCTTATGACCTCTGCTTGACTTACTGGAAATAATTATTTCCTAGTCCATACAGATACATTTTTTTCTCGTTTACCTTTTTCATTTAGGACGTTTAAAAAAACCAACCTTATCTAAACGCAATTAGAACAACGAATCCAAACATTTCGTAATCCTCTTCGTCTCAAGTAATTTTCATCATTATAATAAAAAGCAATTCTCTGTCTATAACGCTAACTTAAACGCTGATAACTCGAGAAGTAATGAAGATAGAAACTCGAAATTTGGCAGGGATACTTGATTAACACTTTTTCAGGTGAAGACGAATTTAAATCGCGAAAAAATTCCTTGGTTCGACTCCAATGGAGGCATTTCCATTTCCCATTACTTAACATGTAAAACGCGATTTTTCGACGTGCAGGCTTTTATTTATTTGGAAATTAAAATTGGAAGGAATTAACCTACGACATTCGGATTTAAACCATTTTGAAGAAAAAATTATAAAGTTTCTTATTTTGTTCATCTTTTTTCGCCCACAGTTCGAAATATCCCATGTTAAACGATTAATTTACATATTTTATGGAAATATTGCCATTTCAACGGAATGTTGCCATGGTGACTATTATATTGTTAGACCTCAAAATCCGATTGTTGTATCAATCCTTATGGGTATAAGCGTGCTCTGAATGCTTTTAATACGAGAGAGAGGGATGGTAACGCAGGGGGAGAGAGGTAGGGAGAGGGAGAGAGGGGGGGATGGGGAGAAGGGAAGGAGAGGGTGGAAGGGAAGGACAAGATGGAAGGGAGGGAGGAGGAGAGAGGGAATGAGGGGAAAGGGGTGGAGAGAGGAAGGGGGAGTGAGGGGAAGAAGGCAGGGAGAGGGAGGGAGTCAGACAGACAAATGACTTTATTGAGGGTGAAATTGAGACTGCATAGTCACTTCTTACATTTAAGAGAGAGAGAGGGAGGGAGAGGGAGTGAGGGGGAGAAGGGAAGGAGAGTGGAAGGGAGGGGGAGGGAGGGAGGAGGAGAGAGAGGGAGAGAGAAAGAGGGGGAGGGAGGCAACTATTTTAAGGTTAACTAAAGATATCCCGTCATATTGACGGGCAATTATGCTAGTAGTTATATAATAACTTATTCACGTATTCATTACTGACTTAAGCGAGTGGAAAAATAAAAGAGATCATGACTAAAAACTCAATACGCAATACCAAGCCGATCAGTTATACACATTGCATGTTAAAGTTTATATACTTGGAACAGGAAAAAATAAACAATGCCTTGATCATTATAAAGAACTTTAATCCGTCCTAGGTTTGGTTACGAGGTAGAATCATCAGGTCGTGATCAGTGGTGCAATAATGGGGTGGCGTGGGTGGCAAAATACCACGATCCCAGAGGCCCAGGAGGGCCCTGGGTGCACTCAAATTTTTCAGAACATAGAAAATATTGTTTTTTTTTAGCGATTTCCGTTTTGTATCCAAATTTCGGAATGACTTTTCTGTTAACGATTAGTAATGGACGGAGTTTCATGCGGTGATGATGTTCACTTCTTGTTTCCGTTTTAATTTTATAAAAATTGGCTGACGCCATGATTCCTTTGCAGGCATCTCATTTGTTTATATTTTCGCCGTCATTTGCCGATTTCTTTCCTTTTACAATTATGATTTTATTTATTTGAAAACATCTACACACAAGATACATCCGCTGTCACACTTTTTGCGATTTTATAACCCAGGATGTCTCGTGTTTCTAAAAGGGATTCTCGAAGAGCGATATTTTTCTAGGCTAAAAATAAGAACTACTGGCATTACACGACGAGTCATAAAAGATTGCGTGACACAGCGCTGTTTTTCCTTGAGCAAGCCTTTGCACGACGGTTGAATTTCACTGAAATTGTGGACCAGTTTTCTGAGAAGAAGGCAAGGAAAAAGTGTTTTTTAAAGATCGAGAAGGCTTAAGAGGATCTAGTGTTTTTTTTCAAACCGACACTCGATAAATTGTGGTTGCTGTTGTGAAAGGACTTAATACTACATACTGTTTTTAGAATAGGTATTAAATGGGTCTTTCGTTTTTTTTTGTGCTAGTATTTCTCCTGCTTGGTAATTTTTTTCTTCGCGTTAATTTTTAAAAAAACCTAACCTATTCAGCATATTCACCTAAATTGATTAATAATTGCAACCTGATAGGTTTTACAGCGGTTTTCAGTTTCAATTGAATATATGTCGTTGTTGAATAAGGGGGAAGGGGAAGGGCCATGGATAATATTTTGCCGGGGGCCCTTCCGCTCCTAGTTACCCCACTGGACCTAATGATGTTACATTATAACGGAGCCTAGGTCAGATTCTGAGAACGTAAGAAATTAAGGGGGCGCCATATTATATCTCGCCTCGGGCGGCAAAATGTCTGGGCACGGCCCTGTATATACATACATACATACATATATATATATATATATATATATATATATATATATATATATATATATATATATATATATAAAGACCACGTTTTAGATTTATATTATAATTAGCATTCCAGAAAATAGAATGACGTGTTCTCGTATTTTCTATGAAAATATTTACGGAGGAGACCGTCGAATTGCTGCAAAAATGCGGGGAGTAGAGAATCGCAGTTTTCCCTGTAAATTCCAGGCAAATTATAATAAAATATTCATTATCACGTATGATACCCTTTATGGCAATGCTCCGCAACCAGTTAAATTGCACGGCACACTTTCGGGTGCTCTCGAACTTCGCGGCACACCGACCCAAATTTATCGAGACTGTGTAAAGCATTTTTACCACCCGTAGCCAACAAAAATGATAAAATCGCATTTCCAACACAGATGAAGGAAATTATTGCTAAAGTCTACATTTTTCAATCGTTTAGCCCGGATTAAGAAGTAATTCTATGTCAAAAATTCCAATTCTCCAAAGAAGCAACTTGTTATCGGTTTCAAGTAGCGGAAACAGCCTAAGAAATCGTGCCTTAAGAGATATTTGGTTTCTGTGGTCTTAACATTAAAACAATAAAATGGTATTTTCCTCTTGCCTATAATTTAAAAATTTACCGCGACACCCTGAGTACTATGTCGCGGCGCAGTAGTGTGCGGTTGCGGAGCATTGCTTTAAGGTATGAATCGAGTAATAGTTTCATACGAAACTTTAACATTTATTTGTAGATTGCGCTAACAATAAGGTCTTATTTAGTACCGCGGGAAAATCTTATTAAAAGATTTAATACGCAAACAGTTTCAGCTATTTTTAATTATTAAGGATTTAAAAAAACATGAAAAAATCACAGAAGGCAATTTGTAATTTGGAAAAGTTTTTCAAACAATAAATCACCGATGAACGAACAAAACATGTTTAGCAAAAAGCTCACACGGGAGGTCTTTGCCGTTGGCAGACTTATCGCCAGTCTAATGAATATCACTTAAACGGCGGTGAAAGAAAAAACTTAACCACCATTCGCGACGTCTGGAAAGCAAGGAAACGCGGGCTCTTACATTCACCGACGCGTAGGATGGAACACGAATAGGACGTTCGTATTTCTCGCCGCTTACCCTTCAAAGCTTAGGGAGTGCGACTCGTACGTGAACCAAACAAGGATATAAAGGATCGTTTTTTTCCTAAGGAAATGAGAAAGCGTGACAGAAGAATAATATGACAGTTCGATGATATATTCATCCTGCCACGCACCAGTTACGCTGGCTTGCATGGTATTCATTCAGATTTAGAGAATCTTTGTCGGCGGAATTTTAAATGGTGCGTTAAAAGAACACGGCAGATGGCGGCGCAAACTGTTATTTCGCCGAGCAAAGCTCGGCATTGCGGAAGTTCACTTTGACGCGAACTAATTCGGATTAGCCTCGACGTTATTTCGCCCTCCCCCCCCCCCCCCCCCCCCCCCCCCCCCGAAAAAGCTTCACGACCCACTGGGAGGCCGCGACTCCCACTTTGAGAAACACTGTCTTAAGAGTATGATTGTCAGCCACCACGATTAACGCGTTAGGATCACTCGTAGGTTGGCAAACTTTATTACATGGGGGTTGCATTTAAATTTGCGAACGCTGAATTGGAAGTTACGAATGCTTAGTGGGCCACATAAGAGCTAAAGTCTGAATATACATAAAGATGAGATAAATAAAAATCAAATTTAAATATTTCTTAGCTTTAACATTAAAATATTCAAGATTTTTTAACCATAATTGCAATAAACTAATATGGAATCGTTCGTATTAAATTAATGTCCGTAGTATGGTTGATGTCAACATCAGCAACTTAACGCAATTACATTTCTATCACTTGAATCATGCGTGCGTCAAAGTTTTATGAGCAGGCAAGAGGTACGTTTTCATGTACGCAATGTTGGCGGAAAGGGCGACTCCATAATCCCTGGCCGTGTCCATGAGATGGGCGAACGAAGAACTAAAAATTGGCTGTGGCAATGCGTACCTATTTCATGGTATTTTTTCAGTCTCTATCGCCGTTCGTGACACTACTTTTTTTAGGTGTTAAACCACTTTTACTTATTTTTAGATACATCACTATATGGGTGTATATTTTTTCCTGTCTTGTTTTATTGAATGATATTCTATTTTTGATTAAATAAGTTTTATTTAGTTAAGTTAATCACATTTGCCCTTCAGTTCCAGTTGAAAACTTAAATTTACTGCCAAATAAAATCTTTGAATCATAGCCCAATATTCTTTCACATCCATTTTAGATGGCGGTCTTCAGAAAACTGAAAGGAATGAAAAATAGATTATATGTTTTTATACATTAAAATAGGCAAAGATACAATTTATAAGGCGAAATTATACAAAACGTTATGAAAATAAATAATAATGAAACTGATTTTTGGAACCGCCGTATCATATTTAACCAGAACGAGGCTCATAACCTTGATATTCCAAAAAAGCAAAGTCACTACGGTTTATTTTCATAACATAGAGATCATGGTTTGCCGCAAAGTTACGGATTATTGGGTTAACTAGATACATAAAAAATGAAACAGCAGTTCTTCCCGAGGAGCGCATAAGGAATCCAATATTTTTTTAAAATACTTAATTTTATTTAATTGTTAATTGTTTTTCTGTATCTTAATCGGTAATTTATTTAAAATCATTCGTATATTTATGAGTAAAAAAATGCTTTATCCGCAGAAAAATCTGGTATTACAATTGCTGTTTCCGACAAAATTAAGTCATTATATAGTTTTAAGTTTCGTCTCATATCTTAGTTTTCTGGGAAAAATATTATTTTCAATCAATTGTGGCATAACGAAGATACAAACATAATATAAATGTCGGTCTAAACCAGTGTTTTTCGAACTTTTTGCTTTGGCGACACTTTTTAAATGATCCAGCTCTCGCGACACACCATGAAATAAAAAGTCAATCTTCTTTGTTAAAAGATAATAGAAATACTTAAAATTCATCATTTAATAATAAAACATCATAAATATAACAAAATGTTTATGTTTATTAATATCGAATTAGTACAATTACGACCGAGGTCATTTCAGAGTACGTAAAACGAAATCTATATATATATATATATATATATATATATATAATTCATTAGTTAACAAAATAAACAAAAAGAAATAAAATTCTGTCGAATGACAATTTTTAAAAAATTCATGTGAAATTTGAGCCTTTTTTCTAAATTTTCGCGACACACTTGGACCTCGTCCACGACACACTAGTGTGTCGTGACACACCGGTTGGGAACCACTGGTCTAAACTGTTTTATTCTAGTGATAGAGTTTGAACTGCTCTGCCGTAGCGCAGGGATGACAAATGATTTTTGTGTTGCGTGCCAAGAAAGTAATGTCAGAATTTTTTTCGCGTGCCACTATTGTACTCTAAGAAACTTCATATTTTGTATAGAAAATACGAGCTTACGCGCAACAAGTAAAATATTAAGCGTGCCACGTAGTTGCCATCTCTGCCGTAGCGTATCGTTAATGAGTAGTAAACCCAATTAATTTGTGATTAAGTTATTGCAAAAAAATTACCTGAATGTGTGTCAGGCGGTTGCTTTTGTGGCAAATCATCCAGGAAATAACTATCAAACTCCAAACTATCCAATGGACGTATATGAAAGAACTCGCCGCTGGTGTCCCAATTTTCATAAATATCAAGGTCGCCTTTGGAAGGAAAAATATTTGGGAGAAATAATAAAAATGTATCCATAGTTAATGGGAGGCATATTCTTCGGAAACTTATATTTACATAAAGTAACAACAGGATTCAGCTAAGACTAATAACAATCACGTTTCAAATAAGTATTTTTAGAAGAATGTGTAAAATCTGATTTTAATCATCAATATGGAGATAAAATTCGAACCTAAAGGAGCAGATAAAAATTCGATCTTCGTAAATTTGTGCTCCAAGTTGCTAGTGAGAAAATATCCTCACGTATTTGAAGACGCTTTGATCGAAGAGATTTTCAAGTTTAGCGTAAAATAATCATTTAGTCCGTTCCAACTTCAGGACAAAATTTGTGTGCGAAACATTTCTCCAAGCACACTAGAATAGATAATGCCAAATAATATATATGCAAATTTTAATAATAATTTTTCGTGTAGAATTCCTAAAATAATATTTCTTAGCTCATCGGAATGATTGTTCAACATTTTACCGTTTCTTCATTCTTCCGCGTTTAAAACGAGATACATTGGGGAGATGTGTGTGTGTGTATGTGTGCAAAGCCGTGGCGTGGAAATCTACCGCCAGAGGGGCCTTAGATCGCGACTCGTAGATACGGAGAAGCGGCGACGTTTCCGTAATGGGACCCTTAGATAAGTATCGCCCGAGGCTGTTGTCTATGCATCGTGCGTAACTTCAGTCAAATACGATTTATTTGAAATTTGCAGTTCTGCAAATTTAAACGAACGACCAGAATCTGTAGATATTATGGCTTTATAAGTAAAACGATTGACAAGTAATACATTTTCGCTGTCTTTATTTCGTTCCTTCTGTATTTCATTTCAACGCAAAAAAACTAATTGATTTGAGAGAATAACTAAGTAATTATAAAAGAGGAGGCCGAATATTTACGCTAGATGGAGAGATGAACTTTATAACGACAGAGTTTATCCAACAAACCTTTGTTCTGATCGAATTTCCATTTTCATCCACATGAAGAAATTTCCTCCGGAAGTGATTTCGCCAAGACGGTAACAAAGTGCGGCAAAATTTGACACTCGTTTTTGCTGAAATGTAAGTTGTTGCTCGATTAATCTTAGTATCGCCTAACTGAAGAATTTCAAATGAGTATATAAACGGGGACTCTATTGTGTGTCATCTTTCGTTCAAGACGGTGGTGTAAAAAGCTATATATAATCGACTATCGATGAAATTGGCGTTAATTCACCAAAGAGAACCCTAACTTTATTAGCGCATGGGTGTGATTGGTGTGTATCTCAAAGGTTCTCGGCGGTAATTTCGGCACAACTATAGACGGTGAACACGCAACAGCGCCCCAGATATTATTCACGACAGAGTTTTATGCACGCATAACACTCTGTCGTGAATAACGTAAAACTTCGACTCACCGTATCTTTTTCTGGGGCAAATCTTCATGATTATGTCGAAAATCGTCACGCATTTCATTTTCGACGTGGAGAGCATCGATGCGAACGTATTGCAAATTCCCATGTCCGACTGAAAGCAAAAGATATCGGCAATTAAACGCAATTCCGAAACTTTTAGAGGACGTAAATGCTTAATGTTTAACGAGGTCAATTTTTATATCTTTCACGCGATTAGGTTAGAGAAATGTTAAACGCGAGATGGTAATTTACAGAAAATTGGAACAATACGTATAAACGTTATCATGCCTCGAGCGATAATTTTTCATCGAAGGTTTTTCTTTCGCAGTTTCCGTATAGCATACTTTTCTTTTTCTGTCGCAATCGAACTAGATGCTCGGTGAGTGAATTTCACGGATAATAAACATTTTTCCTGGCACTTACCAGCGCAATATGAGGAGTGAGTCGTTACTCGAAGTGGGACTCGATAAGGCACAACCTTCGCTTCTGCACGCCTCGGCGATAACAATGAAGGGGACACGTCTCCCGCTCTTAATTCCCTTCGAACCAATCGTCAAGTCTATTCACGCGGAAGTCCTTCCCTCCCTACTAAACTGTCCCGTATAGTCGCTCCTTTCTCCGCGCTCTTTGTGAAATACGCATATAACGACCCGTTTGACCAAACCGAAAAATATATAATTTTGTCGTTTTTAGTTTAAAACGTATTTAGATAAAATTGGATTTATAAAATTTTTATCTTTTCTATTCCGGTTCGGCGGTATCTAATAGGTATGATATTATTGCAACGCTTTTGTCGAACAGTTACCCATATCCGCCACATGATACAAAATATACGTAGGGCTAATACGGAATAATTTCAAAGCGGGTTTGAGATTGAAAATTTCACTATGAACTGTTTTTATTGTCGTCTATCATTTTTCTAATGATGCCTTACCCGCGAAGCCAAAGGCTTGTCTGCAGGTAGGGGAAAAACCCCAACACGAATCACAGCGTCCATGCGCGAACCGGGATTCGAAACCGCGACCTTTGGGTTAGAAGGCAGGCACACCATCTACCAGTTTAACCCAACCGGCAATCGGAAATTCGTTATCATTATCTACAGGAATAAATTTACTCTTATTCGTTCATATAAAGTCATCGGTAGCAGTGTGCGTGCAACAATGATTAACATATCACAATAGACAGATGATTCATTTTTGAATTGCAAATGTAAACTTTCATCTAGGTACTTGGAATCATTATTCTTTCGACGATACAGCTGTATTTAGTAGAGAAGTAGGGGAAAATATATAACCGAGAAAAAGCTTCAATTTTCCACGTGCCTATTCGCCGCATGTAATGAGTGTTATACACCCCTCATCTAGCGTTCTATTTTGCTGATCAGTGAAAGTCACCTTGTCGTTACTTGGCAGTTTAATTTTTATCGAGCCGAAACAAATAGAAAATTTTCCGCTCGAACATGTAAATTATTTGCTTTATTAAAACGCGTCTGCGGTTGAAATTTTAAGGAGTCGCCTCACTGGGTGTCGAATCGTCAACGGCAGCAGAAGTGTCTGTGAAGGACTCATTTAAAATCAAGCGGTTCAAATGAATAGTGTGTCGTTAAATTTGCGCTGATTCTATTTTTCGTCCGAGAAAATTAACGACTAATGAATTCAACATTATTGATAAAACTCGTAGGTGTTTATATGGTACTTGAGACGGTCTTCAGATTGGACGATTTTCATAATCGGAGCTTAAAACGATAAAATGGATCATTTACTTGACGGGCGACTAGAAAAGGTTCACTTTAACACTCAATTGGGCCCCTGGAGTCTATATGACCCCATGTTATTTTATTGTTTTTCTCATCACGATATCGTTTATTCTATTTATTGAATGAATTGTTTTGATTGAAAAAAACATTACGGTGACGTACGAGAACAAAAAAATTATAATTGAGCAAAATTAAAAACAAATTACCGTATTTGTCCGATTATAAGGCGATATTTTTTTCTAAAATATTAGCCGAACAAGTCATACTCGCGACCAAAGTCATCTATGATTCCTCCTCTCCTTCTCACCCCCACTCTTATGTTCTATAAGTAAAGACGACATCCGTCTGCTCATCCTCTCCGTACTGTATGTTTTACATTTATTTATTTTCATTTGCCCCGGAAATTAAGTGTAATGGAAGAGGGATTTTGAAAAAAATTTAGCACCAATGCCCCGATTTTTTTTCTTTCGCGTGGCTTCTAAAGTAGGGAGTCGCCTTATATTCGAGGTCGCCCTATATTAGGACAAATACGGTAATAAAAACTGTTCATGGTCTAATGATCCATCGAGTATCTAGTGGAGCCATATAGACATTAGCGCGCCTACTAAAGGGTTATCATCCATATAATTCTCCCTATCCTTAAAATGCCGTGGTGAGGCGTGTCATAATTTTCCTGTAGACTCAAGAGAACGACCGTCTTACCGCTTCACGAGGTGTTGGAAAGGAATGGGATTTGGAAGAGGAGAAAAGTGGGAAGGAGGAGAGAGAGAGAGAGAAAGAAAATGAGAGGGGAGGGTCGGGAGAGGAGAAATACAAAGGACGATAGAAAAGGCGAAGACGTAAAACGGGGGGAGGGAGGTTGGCGGGGAGGGGGTGGTGGAGAAAGGACGGAGGAGAAAGACCGTGAGACGGGAAGAGAGAACGAATCGCGCGAAAAGGGAGGAGGGCGTGAGGTGTGGGAGAGAGTGGAAAACGAGAGGGAGGGGGGGGGTGAAAGAGGAGAGGGGGATATGAAGGTTTCTCGAAGGAATGTTTTGCGCGGGTGAGAGAATGGGAAGAGAGGATGGAGTTAGGAAGAAAACTTGGCTTCGGAGGTCGTAAAACACGAAGGCTCATTACAGCGGCGGTGGCAAATGGAGATTGGACGAGGTCTTCTCGAGTTCGCTTAAAAAAATTTTTTTCCTTTCGAGGAAGTGTGCTAACGTTGGCACCATATCTCACATTCTTCACTCTCTCGTACCGGCTTATCGCGTTCATTTAACTGTGTCGTTTTAAGATATTTTAAAAAAAAATGGTTTTATTTTTGTGAAGAATGGGTTTTGGAGGAATGTTCGTTAACGTAGTTCGTAATTTATCCCTTTTAACTGGCCATTTTTCCTGCTCGTGGGTGTGATTTATGACAAATATATATAGCTACTGCAGCTTATTGTTTTCTGTTTGCGTTTCTCTCCTCGGAAAAGACATCAAATTGCGTTTGAGTTTGACCATGGGATCGGGTTCCAGGAATTTGAACGGAAAGATGATTGTGTGGTTACGTGTAAGAGAGCGTAAGGATTTCTTAAGCTTAGATTCTTCTCTACGGCGCTAGTAGCACAGAAGAAAATTGTTTCAGTTGTGGAAAAAATGAGTTTTCTTATGTTAAAAATACGCAATATAAAATCGAAAAAAACGTCGCTTGAGAAAGTTGCTATTAAGTAATGTGGACGAATTTATGCTACCCAAATAAATTTTTTGTAAATGTACGAATATTTTGCCGCCAACTTGAAGAAAACGAAAAATATTCCTGAGAACTCTAAGCTTAACATGATTTTTTAAAAAATATACGTAGCATAAGAAAAAGCCTTCTTTTGTCAGAAAAAGTAGAACCATTTTAATATCAGATGAAAGATTATAGATAGGCCATTCTATGCCACATTTTGTGTTCCCTCGACATTTATCCGATATTTTTTCCGCGTACACCTACTTATCATTCGCGGTGTGCCAAATTACCCATGCCTGCATAATATCGCAGAATAAGATGCGTCGTTTCTCCTCAAAAAGCTCGGCTCCGTCCTATTGTTTCCCCACAGATAAAACTCGTGTTACTGACCCCAAAACGAATAAAACTGCGCAGTAAGGGTAAAAAAAAAGCTGCTTGGAAACCGAAGTGGAATGGGATAGGAGGGACCGAGGTTATACAAAAAAGGGACGGAAAAACACGCTACCCTAGCTAAAACAGTCTCCGCACTTACCGAGTGTTTGAAATTCACGTTCAAAGCACGCAAAGAAAGACTTGAGTCATTCAGCTATTCTTGAACCTTTAATTATAGAAGTGGGGTCAATATGATCCCAACTAATTTATTTCATTGAATAACACTATGAATAGGAATTCAGATCATGGCCATTCTAACAGTAACTGCATTATTAACCTTTTAACGACATTTCAGTATTATTCAAATTTTTGGAATATGTCGAATTTGATATTTTAATGTTGTTATACACAAAGTACGTATAGTAATTTTTCCTTCATTCTGTCCGTCGTCTTTGTATGGCTCTAAGAGCTGAACATTTCAACGAAATCTGATATTTTATCTGAATTTACGTATATTACATTTTGGTTTCAACTATTAACATATTAGTAATTACATAACTTAAGTTGATTAAGTCTTGAGTTAAGCTAACAAAAAATAATATACCATGCAGCATTGGCGGAACTAGGTCTGGGTAGTGCCCGGTATTGAGAATCATAAACCATAACAAAAACCTTGGGATTTTGAACTCTCAAAACCGCGAAGCCGTTTTCCTATTAACTTTTAGTTTTAACATTCGCGGTGATTTTCAGGAACGTAACCCCGGCCATTATCGAGGGACTACTGTATATTTGTACGTTTTTCTGTCATTTATAATAAATGTATCCCATTTATTCAATAAAAATTTATGATCACATATGAACCATATCACTTTCACGATTTCTTAATTTGAGATTTGTTTATTTAAAACCGGTAGTATTCATTCTTTCAATTCTTCAATATCTCATTGATCACATACATTTGGCGCAATCGGTTTATTGATACTAGTTTCAGATATCTCTATGCCCTCCTGTTTTCCTATCTTTTTGATTTTCGTTCTATATTTTGTCTATTCAGTACTATTAGTAGTTAATGTGGATACACATTTACATTACGCGAGTAATTACGTTACAAACTGACAATTCCCCAGATTACTATTTGGGACGATGAGTGAGAAAAAGTTTCCAGGTTAGTAGAGGCGTTTCCCTCGCCTTATCTCTTACAATTAGCCATCGAAATAGTGTTCAAACGGAATGGTCATGCGAGAGATATAATTCGGGATCAGATATCCTATTTCTCGTCCCAACCTATATTTTGACACGGTTTCGTCCACCAGACGCTAACTATTCAAACCAATCGTTAACACCCAAACCTCTTCACCTTTTCAAATTACAGTCCTGCCTGCCTGCGTCATCCATTCATTCCCCGCGTATTACAGATCAAAAGACTCCCCGCCGTCAGCGTACTTATCTCGTCCATAAGATGTAGGACCATTTTAGACTTTCGGTTAAAACTAATGGGAAAAATCCGAAATTATTGAAATTCAATTTGTAGGGGCTATTTTTGCACCATTATTGCCCCTTACGAAAAGCACGTAAATCGGCGCAGAAACTTCCAGATGAGCTAAAAGCTTCAAAATTCGCCCGAGTGTAGCGTATTTATCAAAACCAATGGAAAAATTCTGAAATTGTTGACATTCTAATTTTCAGGGGCTATTTCTGCCCCATTATGGTCCCATACGACGATAAAAATTGTAAGGCATTTCCAGATGAGATAGAGACTTCAAATTTGGAAGATATACGTATGGGTGTTTGCTGTAACCCAATGGAAAAAATTGTAAATTATTTAAATTTTAGGGGCTATTTTGCCCCATTATTGCCCCTTACGAAAACCACGTAAAACGTTGCAGAGACTTCCAGCTGAGCTAGAATCTTGAAAATTGGCAGGATTGTCTTTTGTGACAACCAGTGGGAAAAATCCGAAATTGTAAAAACTCCATTTTTAGGGGCTGTTTTGCCCCATCATTGCCCCATACGAGGATAAAAATTCCAGGTGAGCTAGAGACTTGAAATTTGGCACGATTACAGGTTTTCGGTTACAAACAATAGTGAAAATCCGACATCGTTAAAATTCTAATTTTTAGGGGTTGTTTTTACACCATTATTGCAAGTAGGCTGAAATACTTGCAGTAGTACTAGTATGAAATAAAACTAACACATAAATAGTAAAAAGAAATTGTATACAGTAAAAATGACGCCGTTCTCCTAGTCTTACGCTGTCTATAGTAAAGCTGCTTATTGTTAGCGGCACTGCCTACCCCTGGCAGCACTACTACACTTACATTTACATTTACATAAATACCCTGCAAGCCGCTAAAAGCGTTTGGCAGGGGGTGTCACAACACCAAGTGAAGTCTAGCTAATTCCTCTGTTGGATTGTCTTATCGCGTCTGGGAAAAAGGATCGGTAGTATTTCTCTGTTCTAGCGGTAATTTCGAGATATTTTCTCTTGCACTGTGATCTAACATTACGTTCACTAACACCGATGGGGACGACTATGCCGCGTACGTCTTCAACGAATTCGGAACTTTCAAATTTTTCAAATAGTTTCCTTTTGTATTCAATTCTTCTACTCTTCAACGTCTGCCATTTCAGATCTCTCAATAACTCTGATACACTCGCATCATACCGATATTCTCCTTTTACAAATCTAGCCGCTCTACGCTGAACCATTTCGAGCTCTCTAGTTAGGCCCTCCTCGAAAGGGTCCCAGACGGCGCAACAGTATTCCACGATGGGTCGTATTAGGGAAAAGTATGCGATTTCCTTCACTTTCGAGGGGCATCCCCGCAGGACTCTAGAGGAAAGCCCTTGAATTCTGTTTGCCGATGCTATAACGGTTTTGATATGCTCTCTACTAGTCAAATTGCTACTGAGAATTACTCCTAGGTATTTGTAGCTATTGACGTATTTTAGCTTTAGTTCAGATATTTGGTACGGGTAACGGTTGAAATTCGTGGAGCGCGTGAAGTTCATTGCGGCGCATTTCTTTATATTCAGATCGAGTTGCCAATCTTTACACCATTTCGTAATAGCCTGAAGGTCCTTTTGCAAATTCTCCTGATCGTGTATTGTGTTGATTTCTCCATACACAAGTGTGTCATCCGCGAAGAGTCTAACTTTACACTTTATATTATCCGCTAAATCATTTATATATATCAAGAATAACAAAGGTCCGATTACACTTCCCTGAGGCACGCCGGAAGTCACTTTGACGACGTCTGATGCAACTCCATCGAGGCCTACTCTCTGGGTTCTATCGGAAAGAAACGAGGCGATCCAATTTACAATTTTCTCGTTAATTGAATAAGCCCTTAATTTTTGCACTATTTTCACGTGAGAAACGGTGTCGAAGACTTTCCTAAAGTCTAAAAATACTGCATCAACTCCTATTATATATAAAAAACGTTCGCCACAGGAACGGGTCTATGACGTCCATTTTTTCGTGCACGCTAATGTCAGAGCCAGGATTCGAACCCGCTTAGGTTTGCGCTGATGGGGGAGCGCTCTAGCTCACTACCCCACTTGGCCGACATTTCGAAAATCTTCGTAGGCCACCAGATGTACAGCTACAGAATTTAAAAACTTATTTCACAGGCAGAAAAATCATGTTACAAAGATAAACTATCAGAATTTGAAATTTTAATTTCACGTTTTATTGATTAATAAGTAGGGTATGAGTTTTTCGGGTTGTACCCGATTTTTTCCGAGGTTTATAAACAAAAATTTTTAAAGTTTTAAAACCTTCACTGTTAAAATTCGTGTTAGAATTGAGCTCTAAATGTTGTGCTCTTGTGTACCCTAGGCTTTCGCAGTCTATTAAAGCTACATGTGGATACAAAAATAATGTTCACATAAAATATGTAAAGAAAATTATTGGAAAGAGTAAACACAGGATTGTAACTAAATAATGGTGCCATCAGACAGGGATATCATTTGGTCCGTGAACTAATTGCACTTTGGAGAGCTTTCGGCCTCTCCAATAAAAAATTTTAATATTGAGGATATTATTTCATTATCGACGGCGGTATGGAGAACTGTAGGCACTTAAGACTGGAGGTCACAGTTGAGAAAACGTAAATTTAACATATATCAGGGCAGCCGTTTTTGACGAAAAACAGTCATTTTCTTGGTTCACGGATATTGATAAGGAAATATTCGATATATATTGTTATTTTAAATTTTGGTTCATGGGCGCCGTCAGAGAGGAATAGGCAGGGCCGGATTAAGAGACCCATGGACCCCACGCACAGCGCGTTTAAGGCCCACCGAAATCGTAAATTTTTTAAAAAGTAACATTAGGCTTGTGATCTGAGCGGCAACACTTGGAAAGGGTTTCGGCAAGACGGCGTAGGGTCAGCCCCCTTGTCCTCACGTGTTTTGTATACCGCCTAATCCGGCCCTGTAAACAAGTAAGCTAGAAAAATCCAATTCTCAGGAACATCTACTTTGGCAACGGCCGTACGACGATGAAAACACCGGTTCTCGTCCGATTGCCGAAGTTAACGCATCACAGGGTCCGGATAGTACTCGGTTAGGTGACCGCCTGGGAACACCGGGCTCCGTTGTCATTTTCGCAAAATTTTCCCTCGTGTTTTTTGGATTCTGTGAGAACGATTGCTTTTTTTCCGACTTAATTCATTTCCATTTTCTTTCCTCGAGTGCATTTTGTCGAACTGGATCCGAAAGGCGTATATTAGATTTAAAAATGGATCTATATTTATTACTGGCAATTTTATATTCTTTTAAATAAAAATTATGGTTATCAAACCTTAAACATTAAAAAATTGGTCATAAACTCCGTTGAAAACCGTTATTCGGCCCACCGTGAACCGAAATTTTTAATGTATAAATAAAAAGGCTGCACACTCATTTGATATAATATGTCGAAGAAGCTGATGCTTTGCAGTATTTCAACAATTTGAGGAAAATAGAAGAAAGAACAGCTCGATGAACAGGAAAAATTATGATTTGGGGGTATATTGGGAGTCAGGAGCGTAATTTAATAATTCTATCCACGATTAAGAGAACCATGGGCCCCGAGCACAACACATTTAAGACTCCACCCAAATTGTAAATTTGTAACAAGTAACAGTTATTGTAAGGTTTGTGATCTGTGCGGCATCATTTTAAAAGGGCGAGACGAGACACGTTCGGCGCGCCGTGGGCCCTCTTGTCCTCTGGGCCCCACGCACTTGCGTGTTTTGCGTACCGCTTAATCCGGCCCTGGGAATAGGCGACGGTTTTCCCCCTTTGTTTTTTAACATAAATATAATTAATTATGCAATATACGACATGTAGGTATTGATATAACTTGCATACAACTTTTGTGCTTGCCAAATATTTCAGACCCCCCCTTTGAGAGAACCCTGTGTGCACCACTGTACACGTTTTCAGGTCCCCAGAGTACGTTTTTGCCTATTTTCGCTATGATGTGTGAAAAACTTTTTCTGGGCACTCTAACTTAAAAAATAATAATCAGATCAGCGCAAAACTTGATACTTAAGATTTATATTAGCAAATAAAGATCTGAAAAGGTTTTGGTTGAAACTACTCAACCGGAAGTGGTTTATTCTAGTCGTTTTTCCTTTTTTCCAAATAGCTCCTTCAAAACTATTTACGTAAATAGTTTTTATTATAAAAGTTGTAGAGAATAAATCTTGCTAGAAGTTTTAGTGGAAACATTTTTTCATAAAGGCGATAGTTTAAGAGATATTTTGATTTTTCTTCTAAATTTACGTTAAATACGTCGCTAAGTGATACCTACCATTCTTTCCGCTCCTATGATAAAACTTTCTAATTGTTGATTGCGGTGCGTACGCCTCCATTACTCATGGATATTTTGTTATCCATAGAAATAGCTAACAATTTTCTTTACTTATTGTTTTTTTTAACAAAGACAATTGAAAATGTTTTTAAATTATTCACAAATGTAATTGCTGATAATTATTCCCAAGGACGCTGATGTTGAGTTTGGGAAACACTGTCTTAGAGGCCTCGGGTATTTTACAAGCCTTTAAGAAATTCTGATGGATGGGTGGGAACGTGAAAATGGAGAATAACTGAGCGGTGAAGTCCCGCGTTTCACTTTCGCTATTTACAAGTTCCGAAAAATGTTTCCAGTTCAGAATTTCTTACAGGCTTGAAAAATATCCGAGGCCCCTAAGACAGTGTTTCCCAAGCTGTGGGCCGCAATATTATTTTAGATGTTAGGTGAAATACCAAAATATAAAATATTCACCAATTATAAAATTTTAGGAAATACAATGCGATAAAAATTATTAACTATTATATAAAACTAGCAGAATTTTCCGTTGAATTTCAACGGATTTAGTGAAGCTACTACAGCACAACACAAATTCTTAAAAATATTTAGTAGATACTTTTGAACTTACAATTAGCTTTTCTTAACAATTAATCATATTTGCTTGTAATAATCCGTTTCCAAACGTATTGCATTCAAATATAACTATAATCGTATTTCCTATCATATCACTTTCGCCAAATCCAGCTTCATTTCTTGTGTAATTATGCCTCTGAAATGTTTACTTTTATGTCTTGTACGCAAGAAACCCGTGAAAAAGCAACGTACAGTCCATGATTGAACAACGACTGGTAAATGTACACCAGATACGTGAGCCTATTTACGTTAATAAACATTATAATGTAGAATATAATGATTTTACTTACAAAAACTGTAAGATTCCAGTATTCAATAGACGAAAGAAGCTTCAATTACTTTCATCAATAAACGCTTCCTGAATAATAATCAGTATCTATTTACGTTGCCATCCATAAACATCGATCGTTTCGTTGCTTAAACAAAAGTGCGAAGCGAACGCTAAACTTTCGTCTGTTTGTAAGCTTCATTGAAGATAATTGTATCGGAGGTAACAATGACGGCCGCCTTAGCAACGCCCGGAAAGAGTACGAAAACTCCACAAAATTTCGAAACAAATTGCGTATTTCTGAAAACTTCGACCGTGTAACATGTAAACATCGCAGGAATAATATAATATAGTTTTATTCGTCGAGTAAAGCAAAAACGAAAAAAAATCGGTCCATATTTACGTATTTTGATGAGTGAAGGAAAAAAACCTTGCAAGTCAAGAAATCGATTCATACGTGTTGTCTTATGGAAAAATGTAAATCCTCTATTTTGGCAGCACTGACAAATTCTGGTTGACCAAACCTTGACCATTCAATAAGTTAGGATATAAGCAAGAAATGTACCAAATTTGGTTGTTCTGGCTTTTATCGTTTAGGAGTTCCATGAACAAAGCAACAAACACACCCTTCAAAATACTTATATAAGAGATATCTGCAAAGTATGAATTATGATAATGCAGTCTAATAGATAATGGGATAAATATAGTCTATACCAGGGGTCCCCAACCCGCGGCCCGCATGCGGCCCCTGAACCAATTCTGTGCGACCCTTGGCCCCCCTCAGAAACTAAGTCTCTTTGCCACGTTTGACAGCGTCATCTTGTAGTCAGACAAGGAGAATGCATGATCGCTAAGAGCTACGGTGTTATATTTGGTGGAAAACTTGTCCTATCAGCAGTTCTTTTTCTCTCTAGCCGCTGGATAGCGGGGAAAAGCGAATTCAGACTGGCATTCCCTCTCAACACAAGTGAAACATTGTGTGTCTCGATGTCGGTAAGATTGTCGAAGTGCTGTTGCTTTTGTTACTTTTAACTGTTAATTTTGAAGTGTATTTGGTGATTATGTGATTATGTGATTCCACAAGGATATTATAGACGGCGGTAACCAAATTTCAACATTTTACGAATCCAAACCGAGGTGAGTATTATTTTGGGTGCAAGTGACTTTGTGCAGAAAATTACAATTGATGTGTTTGATATGATGCATTCTGTGTAGATCTGTGGATACTGTTAAGACAAAACTCGCACAGTAGAAAAATTAAACGCAGAATATGGGGATGTGCTGTACCATGCCGAAGTTAGGTGGCCTAGCAGAGGGAAAGTTCTCAAAAGTTATTTTGCTCTTCGTCATGAATTTGATATTTTTCTCACTGAAAAAGGAAGATCTCAAGAAGCATATTCTGACCCAAAATGGGTTTGGGCTAAATCTTTCTTAACTGATATAACAGATCATTTGAATTTAAGATTACAGGGCAAAGGAAAGCTAGTGTCAGACATATGCTGAGGTGAAAGCTTTTGAGAAGTTGAACATTTTTCTGAAACAGTTTAGTGGAGATAATTTTTCACACTTCTCTTGCTGTAAGGAACTAGCATCTGACAAAAAAATGGTTTCACATTCCCCTGTAGAAAGATGCTCAGAAGCACTGAAACTTTTGTAGGAAGAATTCAAGAACAGATTCTGGGATTTTCACAAACAAGCGAAGGAAATAAGAATGTTTCATAATCCATATGAAGTATCACCAGACGGAATGGGACAACTGGCCACGGCCGACCGGCCGCGAGACAACTGGTCGCGGGGCCAACTGGCCGCGTGACAACTGGCCGCGAGACAACTGGCCGCGAATAAGTTTCGCGAAAATGGTCTGCGATTACTGAAATACTGTGCAATGGTTGTGAACTCGATAACATTGAAATATATATCCCTTCTCCACAGTGAACTGATTACTTCAGAAACAACCAAAAAATCACTCTAACAAAAATATTTAACCCGTCTTTTGAACCAATGGCTAAAATGTAATTCGGTGAAGGAATTCATGTGAATATTTCAAGTGCGTTTATGAAAATTATTTCTTTTTACTTTCTCCATATACCGTAGTATAGAGAAAGTATTGTTTTAATGAAAATAATCAACTTCGAGATTTCAACGGAAATACATGTTTTGAGTAAAATGTGAGAAATTTTTGTAGTTCCTCATTTGCTCAAGTAATTTAATTTTGAAAAATTTTATAACGCATTTAATTTTTTGCTTTCAAATCTTTCAATATTTCTTTCATTTATTTATTATAAAAAGCAATTAATAAGTCAGTAATTATGCATTAAAATGTACAATAGTCGCGTGTTTTTAAAGGATCTGCCCCTTAATATCGTCAAACATATGTGATACAATGTAATCCTCCGATCGAAACAACGAGAGGTCCTTACATCTGGAGATTTATCGACGGATTACGTAAAGTTCAGCGTGGGAGGGATTTTTATTATGAGCAGTTAATTGCAGGACAAAATCCTCCCGTAAAATTGAAAAAGTATAGAGCTGCGGATGCTAGAATTTTAACAGTTGTTGCAGATTACGGAAATAGAGACAAAATCGAATATTTAAAGGGTATTGTTCATAATTTTGAAATGGACGCCTAACTTTTTTTATTATCTGTATTACGATAGTACCTATATTTTATTTTTTCTGTATTATTATTAATTCCTACGTTTTGATATTTTATAATAAATTTCATTGATATGTAACCTTGCCTTTGCTATTTTTATTTTCTGCCGCAGTCTGTTATTCATACTCTTTTCACATGTAATGAACATAAAACTTATCAAATTGTTACAAATAATTGTTTTATAATCAATTTATATTCTCATATTTTGGAAATATTGTTTGTAATTTTTATAATAATTAAATAAACCCATTTCAGTGTTATCGGGTTCACAACCATTGCACAGTATTTCAGTAATCGCAGACCATTTTCGAGAAACTTATTCGCGGCCAGTTGTCTCGCGGCCGGTCGGCCGTGGCTAGTTGTCCTAGACCGTCACCAGAAGACTCATCTGAAATGTATCAGATGGAATTAACTGATCTGCAAGCCATCGATGTTTTGAAAGACACCGACAAAGAAAATAGTCTTTTGGATTTTTATTCAGGATTATCGGACACATTTGTGAACCTAAAGACATTTGCAGCGGGCATGTTCTCCATTTTCGGCAGCACATATATTTGTGAAAAAAACATTTTCAAAAAAAGAAAATAATCAAGTCGAAGTGTAGGACAAGGCTTTCAGACGATCATTAGCACAATATTTTAAGATTGTGTCTCACGAACTTTGAAGTAGATATTAATAACTTCGCTAATATAGTGCAGCCTCAAGTATCACATTGAATATGTTTATATCTTCTGATAAATAAATGTCTTCATTACATAAATTTCACTTGAATTGCTGATTAGGTCAGTAATTGATTTTGTTTATTTTTTGTTACGAAGTGCGGCCCCATCACATACCTAACGTTGTGGCTCACTTGCGCAAAAAGGTTGGGGACCACTGGTCTGTACAATTTAAAAAAGTATTGTTGCTAAAACTTTAGTTTAATTTATTTTTTAAGTGTTGGCTGTCACTTATATTGGTCACATTTGGTTCTGATGAAACTGAAAACTCGCTATACCTGAGAATACCCACAGGTCTTTTAATATATGTCTAGGGCTGCCCCCAATTTTTTTTCTAATTCCTTTTACTGACATCAAAAAAAGATTTTTTGTCAACTAAGCTGATATCGATTTCCTCCAATAGTTTGTGTTTTATGACCTATGAAAAGGAATCTTGAAGTTGGTTTTCTTGTTTGAAGTCAATGGCTGTTATGTCACATTTTTCAGTTATGTGGAAATGAACAAATATGGTGAAGCAGAGAGCACATTTAAAGAAAATGTAATGTGTCCAACACATAACTTTCTCCATACAGAGCAATGAATATGATTACTCTCAACATCAGCGTCCTCGCGAATAATTATCAGCAATTACACTTGTGAATAATTTAAAAACATTTTCAATTGTCTTTATTAAAAAAACAATAAGTAAAGAAAATTGTTAGCTATTGCTATGGATAACAAAATATCCATGACTAATGGAGGCGTACGCACCGCAATCAACAATTAGAAAGTTTTATCATAGGAGCGGAAAGAATGGTAGGTATCACTTAGCGACGTATTTAACGTAAATTTAGAAGAAAAATCAAAATATCTCTTAAACTATCGCCTTTATGAAAAAATGTTTCCACTAAAACTTCTAGCAAGATTTATTCTCTACAACTTTTATAATAAAAACTATTTACGTAAATAGTTTTGAAGGAGCTATTTGGAAAAAAGGAAAAACGACAAGAATAAACCACTTCCGGTTTTTCACACATCATAGCGAAAATAGGCAAAAACGTACTCTGGGGACCTGAAAACGTGTACAGTGGTGCACACAGGGTTCTCTCAAAGGGGGGGTCTGAAATATTTGGCAAGCACAAAAGTTGTATGCAAGTTATATCAATACCTACATGTCGTATATTGCATAATTAATTATATTTATGTTAAAAAACAAAGGGGGAAAACCGTCGCCTATTCCCAGGGCCGGATTAAGCGGTACGCAAAACACGCAAGTGCGTGGGGCCCAGAGGACAAGAGGGCCCACGGCGCGCCGAACGTGTCTCGTCTCGCCCTTTTAAAATGATGCCGCACAGATCACAAACCTTACAATAACTGTTACTTGTTACAAATTTACAATTTGGGTGGAGTCTTAAATGTGTTGTGCTCGGGGCCCATGGTTCTCTTAATCGTGGATAGAATTATTAAATTACGCTCCTGACTCCCAATATACCCCCAAATCATAATTTTTCCTGTTCATCGAGCTGTTCTTTCTTCTATTTTCCTCAAATTGTTGAAATACTGCAAAGCATCAGCTTCTTCGACATATTATATCAAATGAGTGTGCAACCTTTTTATTTACACATTAAAAATTTCGGTTCACGTTGGGCCGAATAACGGTTTTCAACGGAGTTTATGACCAAATTTTTTAACGTTTAAGGTTTGATAACCATAATTTTTATTTAAAAGAATATAAAATTGCCAGTATTAAGAAATTCTGAACTGGAAACTTTTTTCGGAACTTGTAAATAACGAAAGTGTATCGCTGGACTTCACCGCCCCGTTATCCTCCATTTCACGTTCTCACCCATCCTCACACTTGTCTCATGCTGTGCATCCGTGAGACTATAGGCTTTGGCACAAAACAAAGGGCGTGCTATCCCAACCCCATTCCGATAATTCTTAACTCTTTGAACCCTTTGGATGTCGAGAGAGGGAGAAAAGAATTTCGGTAGTGATTGGTAAAGGAGTTTCTACATATAAGTGCCGCCGATCGTTTAGAAGTTCTGTTCCATTAGTCATCTCCCTCCCGTGTGCATCCCACGGTGTGTATCATTGGAAAAGGTATTTTTCTGTATTCCGCCAAAACGTTTTCCCAAATGCATGATGCTGGTGAAGAAAGGAATAACTCTGCTCTAGAGACAATCGCTCCACAAACTTTCATATCTTCTCATCAGAAATCCGCCAGTCGCATACACAAAAAGTTAGACCTCGTTTTTCTCTATTCGCGGTTTCGCGATTCCCCATTTGTGACCAGTTTCTCATTTCGCGATATCGTGTTTCGCTCTTTCGCGGTATAAAATCACAGAAAAAAGTTTTTCTTCCACCATGCGACTGCGAGTTGTAATTATATAAACATTTCGAATATTATCGGAAACGAGTATTTTATTTCCAATGCAGGCAATATATTTTCATCTATAACGAAAAACCTACATGGGTGAGCAATTTGAAAACTTTCTACATCGGTGGCCGCAACAAACATGCACTACTAATAACATTTGATGCGACTTGATGGTGAACTTTAGTAACTAAAGTTTAATCTTCGGTGTGGAATATTACTCCCCTAAAACGAAAATCAGGCTGCTTCTAAAGATAATCCTTTAAAAACTGTTTTATTCGTTTGGTTAAATAGCCCCTACTAGGTAGGCAACCCCGCGCTAATATCTATCTTAATGCGATTCTGAATTGATGTGTTGTTTTGTGCCCCCCACAAACCAAAATCCTGGTTACGCCACTGAGTATGTTAGTTTTTTATCAAAATGTTCGTGCCTTAAGAATCAAATTACTCAATTTTGAATGCTCGGTAGGGTAGGGGCGGGAAAGAGTACTTACTTAACAGTTTTATGCTTGTACAGACATACATTTATTGATGTAAACAAAACGAATGCCATGTATGGCAACTATATTAATTAAGGAACACACCGTTATGGTAACAGAAAGTAAAAAAAACTGCATGACTAGGAATATTGAAAGAAAAACGTGAACTCTTCAAATGCGTATTCTTGGACACATAGGCATACAAGAGTACGCATAACATCTGGTAAAAGTATGCATTAGCAATAATCACATATAAATACTTCACTACCATCATACCCGAACAGGCTTTGTGCCACCACTGACTGCATTGACCACACAATACCCAATCATCTTCGAAATCCTCACCACAGCCAGGGCAGATAACGGATTCCTTCGATGTTGATGGCACTTCTTTAGATGTGCATCGTTGTGCGTCATAAAATTTTAATTTTCGTGCCATTGCAATGCATTTATTTGCTACTCACTTTGGTTCGGTTTATACAAAGAATAACTGCAATATACCTCAAATCTCCTCTTGTGATAAAATATAGGTAAATTCATGTACTGTTACTTTATCCAATACACGTAAGAAGTTGGAACAAAAGAAAAATTCCAGATCATTAGGTCCAGATGGAATTTCACAATTTTTTCTTAGAAAATATAAATTTATTCTGGTTTCTCCAATTGTAAATTTGTATCATCTCTCCCTACAAACAGGTAATTTTCCAGGTTTTTGGAAAATTAGTTTTTTGAATCCTTTCCATAAAAATGGAGACAAATCAAGTATACAAAACTACTGGCCAGTTTCTAAGTTATCCCATATTACTAAAATATTTGAATCAATAATTGTGGACTATTTAATCCCACATTTCAAGTTAGTTTTAAATGAAGAGCAGCATGGCTTCATTGCAGGGAGATCTACATGCACCGATCTGGTGTGTTATGAACAGTTTTTACTGGAAGCACTTGAACAAAGAACTCAAGTAGATTCCTTTTACACAGATTTTAGTAAGGCATTTGATTCAGTTAGTCATAGTATTCTAAGAAATAAACTAAAAGTCAATAGAATAGGTAATCCTCTGCTAACCTGGCTAACTACCTATATAATAGGAAGAACAGAAATTGTTAAAATTAAAAACTTTCATTCTGAACTCTGATTTTCTGCTTTATGCTGAAGACCTGAAATTTTATAGAAGAATATCCTCAATTACGGACTGTTACTTATTACAATCTGATTTTCATAACTTCCTATCATGGTGTGACTCAAATGATCTCTCTTTAAAATTGAAAAAATACAAAGTAATTAGGTTCTATAAAATTAATAATCCCATAATTTTCCTATATAAAGTTAACAGTAATACTTGCTTAGACTGTGTAGACAATAATGGATCTTGGAGTACTATTTACCTCAAATGTTGATTTCAAAGGACACATTGATATTATTTGCAGTAAAGTCTTAAAAATGCTAGGATTTGTAAGTCAAAATATAAAAGGATTTCGGGATAGCCCAACACTCAAAGTAATTTATTGTGCACTAGTAAGGTCAATACTTCAATATTGTATTGTTGTCTGATCCCCATCTTATTCTTCCCCCATCCCTAGGTTAGAAAAAGCTCAGAATAGATTTCACCATCTTTGTGCCTATAAACTCAGACTTAGATATGGACATTATTAACAAAATGACATTTTTGTTTAAATTAATAAATTATTACATTGATTGCCCATATTTACTGGCAGCTATCAATTTTTATGTTCCATTTAGATTATTAAGAAATAACCCTTATTTTCCAAGTGACTGGCATAAAACAAATTACGGGAAATACAACCCGATTAATCGTGCCATGATATTATCAAATGCAATACTTGGATTGGATTTTTTAAATTCCTCCTTAACTTCTTTGAGAAAGATATTGGGATCGCAACATCAGTGAACCTTAGACTGTGATTATAATGAAACAGTTCCTATTTTAATCTCTATATTTATTTGTTTTTATTTTTTAGTAAATTTCTACACTGTCATCTAAAAGATCTACCATTCACTCTAATGAGTTAATGGTAGATCTTTTAGGAACAATTTTAGATTTTTGTATTTCAGTCATAGGTCCTGAGTAGACAGCAAGATAGAGAAACCTAACTACATTGAATATTATATACTGCTTTATAAGACTATATTGTTATATGTACATGTATTTTATATTTAGGCTGTAATATGTGAAACTCAATTTATACACTAAATATTTAAATATGAGTGGATGAGGTCACTCATAGGTGATAGCAATGTATTATACTAAATTTCATGGGCAATGAGTGTTATACTCCAAATCCATCAATAAAGATTATTATTATTATTATTATTACACTAGCATTGCCCGGGGAAATTTGGTTCAAATCCAATCGGAATTCTAGATGATACATGGTATTTTAGAATTCACACATCTGCCATTTTGAATAAAACGGGCAGAGAGAAACAAAAACCACATATGAATTATTTCTCTGAGCCCTCCACAATCGTACCAAATTTGATTCAAATCAATAATAGGACTTGGGAAAATATGCGTAGTTTAATGTTTAAATCGACCGCCATTTTGAATGAAACATTAAAACACAGTGTTGACCTTCCACTTAGTGCCCCCTGCTATCCTGCCAAATTTGGTTAGAATCGGTTGATTGTGGGTGTACATAAAGGAGCCAACAGAAAAAAAGCTGCCATTAGCATTAGCATACAAAGTTATTTTGCTTTTTGTACAATTAATATAAAACATTTCGGATTAAAAAGTAGCCTATGGCCTTTCTATTTGTGAAGAAAGTATCTGTTGAAAGTTTGATTACTCTAACTTTAATGGTGTGGAAATGTATAGATGCACAGATAAACAAACAAACATTTATAAATACAGTAAAACCCCACTATACATTGCTCCGCTATACGTTGTTTTACATATACATCGCCAATCAATTAAGGAACATGTTTTGTTATAAGTTGTGTCGCTTCGCATATATGTCATTTGTGAAATGCCAAAAGCAAAATTTCAGAAATTCCAATTGTGGCGCATGAATTATAACTATAACAATAAAAACTCTCTATTCAGATTTTAATTTCATGTTAGTTATTATTTATATGAATTAATTTAATTTAGTGTTTATCAATTCGTGTAAAATCATACTCAGAATAAACATTTGATGGCCATGTGTTTGAGAGATCACGATAGGTTAGGTGGTTCACAAGATACACATGGAATAAAAGGGACTGTCCCAATTTTAATGACGATGTGTAAAAACCTATTTCTGAGCAACAGTCAGCTATAAGAGAGGTTTGTGAACAGTTGTGTCTAACATTTTGTGTGTCCTTTCATCCCGGTTTACGTTTTGTTGATATCTCGTGAGATATTGGATATACATATACTTTGGATTGCAAAATCTGCTAGAAAAGTACTCTAAAGTGCATATCAGTGTAGGTGTAAGTAAAGAAACAGTTTTTGTGCTCCTTCACACTATAGACAATTATTTTCGGTGATTTCTGAAATTATTATTGCAATCGGATACTCGTTGTTATGATTAAATGTATATTAAACCCTAGTAGCAATGAGTGGTAAACACACAGTGGTAACATAGTATGTCTAATGTATTGTATTGATATGTATTATTTGGGAAACAAATGTGTCACAAAATATCTGCCAGGAACGTAACCCCTACTTTTATCATAATTCTTATGGTAATCGTTGTTTCGCTATACGTTATTTCGTTATAAGTTGCATTTTTCAGCAATGTATCTCTGACGTATAGCGGGGCATTACTGTATAAAGGAGATAGGCATTAAATCCAGAAATGCTAAATGCAAATGTAAATGATACCTTGAAGCAACATTGCATAATTTTCAGGATAACTCAGCAATTACGATAATTGAGGGGTGTGAGGCATAAACATGGTAACCCACAAACTTATCTATTTGTAGTTAGGTTGCATACAGAAAAGAAAACAACTTCAATTATGATTTTGGAAATTTGTTTATCATTTTTTGTAGTTCATATTTTGTAACTAGCATTTATTTATGATTTCTCTTATGGGTCCCCCCCCCCCCCCCCCTACAACCCCCCCTCCCCTTGGTCTGATTTTGCTCATCTATAAACTTGATCTTATACTTGTATTGAAAGTGACAAATATCAAATTTGAACTTCCTAAGTTAATAATAATAACATTGAGTTATCGTCAAAAACCAAATCGATGCCACCCCAAACCCCCACTTAAAATTTTTTTTAGATACACCGCATAGCCTATATTTTAAGCTGGACCAGTCTAAAGATGCACTGCAAGTTTCATAAAAAATTGACCAGCCGTTTTTGCTTGATGCCGTAACAAACAAACAGACAGACAACAATTCTGCAAACTGGTTCAAACATCTTCTTGTGATGCAAAACACGCAAAAAAGTAAAACAGTGACAAAAAAAACAAATGTACAGACAGAAACAATTTTATTTATATAGATTATTAAATTATAGCCACTTGACTGGATAAGTTTCAAAATAGAAGATTGGAAGCAGTTTTCAAAATATGTTAAATAAATGCAGGATTGTTTCTTATACTTTCTAACTCATTTCATCAATTTTTTGTGTCACCTTTGTAAATTTTCAATTTTATTCTTCCTGATACATTTCTGTCATCCTTTTCTACAAGTTACATCATGATTAATTGTTGCTGCTCTATATCTGTGTTAACCCCAATTACATATGTTCTCTTACTGAAAGACATAGTTTTAGTAATGTGCATCAGAGTATGACAAAATGAAATACAAATCCTAGAAATTTAGCTTCTACACAACCATGAAAGTTTTATAGCTCTAGATGGCACACCTGATATCTCCCCTATATATTGGGGAGAGGAAATTTCACACATCATTGTGGCTGACGTTTATTTGCCATTCAGAAAATGAAAAAAAAAACTAAATGGTAATCATAAAAAAGTTTGCTAGCAAAATCCTGCATTATGTAAACAAAATGTAGTTATCATGAAAATTAAAGATAAAATTTCTAAGCTACAGAAAAATTTTAAAGGAAGCAAAAATGTCTAAAAATTAGTTGGAAAGAAGCATGTGAGTACCATAATTTTCCAATTATAATACACAACCTATATATTACGACCCATGTTTTTAAGAGTGAAATTTGAAAATTGTCTTATCACCATGTATAATACGTAACTCATTTTTTTGTAAAAAGATCACTGTAATTTTTCATTTGGTTATAAGCAGTATCGAGACAGTTCTTGCCTTGCCGTCAAGTGAGATACCATATTTACTCGAGTAATACCCACACTCGTGTAATACCTGCGGCCTCGTTTTTGGAAGTAAATATCTGGGAAAAATGGTATTTGTGTAATGTCCACACTTTAAAAATTCCAATTTTTTTATTTAACGGCAACATCGGTAAACTAATCTATCTGAAGTCGAGCCTGATGATGTGTAAGCGGCAAAAATCACATATTTAAGATGTAAATATTGAAACAACTTTTAATGCCTATTCTAATGTAATCAATCGCTAAAAATTGACATTCAACAATATTATAAGGAAAAAAGTCAGAAGCGTATTTTGAAGGCCAGTGCATTAATATCGCCAAAAGGTTCCGTTTTGAGTCACTGCACAGTGTACATGCTTTATTTTTGCTAAATGTTTGGAATCACAACGGATATGAATCACTGATCACTGGAAAGAGTGCACCTCTCATAAAAGAAAACTTAATAATTATGTGCACAAACTAAATCCCAACATCCAATAGAACAATTTTTAATTATTTCTTAACATAATTACCTATAAATCGATTTAGGTCTTAAGGCTTCATGCGGTCTCATTATCTTTTGATTGTTAAATTGTATGTAAATACCCATAAAAATTACAATGAAACAAGAAATGTCGTAAAATCCCAAATTTTTAAACGAAGAATTTATTCAACTCCCATTTCAAGGTCTTCTTTAGGAATTCCACGTTCGTTTTTTTTCTAATATCTAATCACTGATCTGGTCTTCATCTGCAACATAATAACCCAATAAGTAATGGTCCTCAGTTCCATCCAATGAATTCGAAATTCCAGCAGTAATGAATTCAGAGGCTATGATTCGGACAGCTAAAAGTAAATAAATAATTATTCTTTTGTTTTGAAAAACAATATTTAAAGGAATATTATCGAAATGCATTGAAATGTACGACTTACTGGTAAAAATATGTCCGAAAATATAAATTATTTCCTTACTAAAAAAAGTTGTATGAGCTTGTTATCATATAAAATATGGACCCTAACTTTTTGTCAATTTTCCGTGAAAAAAATGTGTATTATAATCGGAAAATTACGGTAGTTTGGAAACAACTATGAGCTACAAATAATGCAGATTTTTACTGATTTATCCTCCCATGGCTTCCCCTTCCTTTTAACTTAAATTCTATAGAAACATTAAAGACCATGATAATTTCCAAACTCTAGATGGCACATCAGACATCTCCATAACCCCTGTATGGCAAGGAGAGAACATTTCTTACAGGTCATTGTGGCTGATCTTTATTTGCCATTCAGAAAATGAAAAAAAACTAAATGCTAATTATAACAAACTTTGCTAGCAAAATCCTACATTATGTAAATGAAATGTAGTTATTTACCATGAAAATTAAAGATAAAATTTCTAAACTACAGAAAAATTTTAAAGAAAGCAAGTGTCCAAATACTAAAAGTTAATTGGAAAGAAATGTGTTTGGACACAACTATAAAGTAGAAATATTGCAAATTATTTCTGCGAGATTTCTCCTCCCACAGCTCCCTCTTCCTCAATCTCCTCATCTTCCTGAGTCTTGTTTTGATTTTTTTCTTCATTTTCTGTAGAATATTCATCATTCTCATTTTCTCTTTGATCTTGCATTTGTTTTGCTTCCTTACCAACTTCTTTCTTCTGACCTCCTTTAACAGAAATAAGAAAAATTAAATGCAGGTACAATCTCTCAAATCCAGAAATTCAAAAAACCTCTGAAAATATATTTTTGGCCAACCTCTGCTATTATTAAACCCCTCTGTCATCCATCTTCATGAAAACCCATCTCACCCCCATCTCATCCAATTCTGATTGTCAATTTGGAAGAGGATGATAATTTGATACAGTAAATGTGTGATCTACTTCACTCTTTAAGGGTTATTTGATTATTTATTACTCCTTATTCAGTATTGATCAGTATAAATGCTACAGTATTTGTGAAGTAAGAAATGATTTGTGCCTTCCAAGTCTAACTATTAACATTGGCATATAATGTAAATCTAGAGTAACTTCTTACTCCCAGATTTGAGGGGTTTTACTGTAATTTAGGCCATTTTTTTTTACTAAATGAAAAAAACTTTTCATGTACAAATTGAAATCGTAAATGTTGACATTTTAAACAGGTCTCATATTAAAAAAATGTTTGGCATATATCAATATGTTTTGTGATTACTAATTCCCAAATGTTGGCATATAAATAATACTAAAATACAATCAGCATAGTGTCAGCATTTTCGTCTTTAATGTTAAGTTTGTATAAGAAGATAAAGCAAATTATTTTCATCTAATAGATTTGTCTTATTTTTGAGCTATTGTTTTCTGACAAAGGCTCAAAATTTATATTGCATACCAAGCTAATGATTACCATTGTATGAATAATACCTTCAATCATATTCAGACAGTGACTATCAAAATCATATGTGCCTTTCATCTACAAACTTGTTTGCATACTTTTGCATGAATAAAGATCAAATTCTGTAAATTATCAGAGCTGGCTTGGGGTATTTTGGAAGCCTGGGCAATGATACAATCTAAAGTCTGTTCACTTTCTTAAGTCTCTTGACCTTCATAGAGCAAGTAGCCAATCACGAACGTTTCCCCTTAGAAATGGCAACGCAGGCCGATATGAACACTTCGAGAGCAAGAGTAACAGAGTTCCCCCCACTACCTTCCCAAACGAACCGTCTCTTATTGGCTGCTGCTGAATGGCGTACGTCAATAGACTTTAGATAGTGAACAGACTATAGTGTCCCTTTAACCCTTGAGTACTCATGTCTGTTTTCAAACTGTATCTGCACATGCTGGGTAAGAAATACCCTATGTACTTTTAATTCTCACAAGGATACATATACCTGAAGGACATAAGTAGAATGAATCAAAAATTTTAAAATACTTTATGGCATATGATACAACACAAAAATAAATGCTTCATAAAGTTTTTATTGAATTAAATAAAATGAACTTGATAGCAGATTCTGTTGGGTAATCTCATGTAAATGATTGCAGTATGCTTGCAAAAGATGGACCATTTACATGCACTTTTAATCTTCCACGCGGTTTTACAAATTTGACAACATACTTGTTTATCCAGTTATAATTTATTAGTTGAAGGTTCTCCTTCATATTCTTTAATTTGAATAGATGCAAACTTGATACAGAAAGCCTTCAACAAAGATGATAGTGTAGAAATTTGAGTACTGCCATCAATGGCCATACTCAAACTTCTACACTATCATCTAAAAGATCTACCATTAACTCTAATAAGTTAATGGTAGATCTTTTAGAAACAATTTTAGACTTTTGTATTTCAATCGTGGGTCCTAAGTGGACAGCAAGATAGAGAAACCTAACCACATTGGAAAAAAATTTCACAGTTACAAAATAAAATATATGCCGCAAAGAACAGACATAGCCAAGAACTACTTTCTAAATCGAGGAATTCGTGAGTGGAATGAGTTACCCGAGGAAATCTTTAAGCCCTTTCCTAAATTTGTTAGAAAATTTAGAAAAAAATATAAATGTTTATAGGAAGGTGATGAAGGAGTTGGAGGAAGTAGAGTGACCGCTTAGTAGGGTGAAGTACAGTGGGGACTTTGTGGTCTATGCTACAGTAGCCATGAAGGGCTACCATGAACCTTGAAAACTTTGGATCTGAGGGTACATGTGCCTAATTGCAGCATTCACATTTGTAAATAAAGTAAATAAATATTATTATCATAAAACAATTTTTTAACAAAACAGCCTTTTTCATACAGAAAAGTTAAAAAAAAATATTGAATGTGAATATGAAAATTACAACGTAATTTAGTAGGTGAAGTACAGTGGGGGCTTTGTGGTCTATGCTACGGTAGCCATGAGGGGCTACCATGAACCTTGAAAACTTTGGATCTGATGGTACGTGTGCCTAATTGCAGCATTCACATTTGTAAATAAAGTAAATAAATATTATTATCGTAAAACAATTTTTTAACAAAACAGCCTTTTTCATTCAGAAAAGTTAAAAAAAATATTGAATGTGAATATGAAAATTACAACGTAAACACTCACCTTGGGTAAATGTTACCATATCTGTCAAAAGAAATTGCATCTTATCATACAGAATGTTAAATCATGACTGAAAAATAGGTAAACATGAAAGTTCAAAACTCAGTTGCTAGGCAAATGAATTTATAAGCAATTCATAAAAATGAAATTTTCAAATTTGAAGTGGTTTTGGATATTTTTTCATTCATAAGCGAGTACTCTAGGGTTAAGAGAGTTAATTTGTATGAAGACATTTATGATTTTCCACTGTTATACGGAAATAAAAATAAATCAGTCACACAAGTGCTTGACTTTTATTTGGGATGGCTCACTGACATAATTCTAAGGTACTGCCTCTTGACTTAGAGACTTTAAATTTGGCAAAAACACAGGTCTTGGTGCACAAGGAATGGAAAAAATCCAGAAAGCGAAAATTTTGGGATTTAATTACATCAGAAAATGGGAATTTCAAAAAACCGGTTTTTCTCTAACAACTCAGGAACCATTTGTCCTAGCGTATTGCAGTTTATTAAGTTAGATGAAGCGTGAAAAATGTAAATTGTGCCATGCTTACTATGCATCTGTATCTTTCATAGATTTTTAGATATTTTAATCCGTCGTAAATATGAAAGGATGCTTTTTAAGCATCGTAGAAAGTTGACAATTCAAATTATTTGAGAAAAAATTAGACATTTACTATCCACTGTATCTATCCTATTGAATAAAAAATGTCACATTCAAATTGAATCACTAATTGTTGAGATACAAGGTGAAGAGTGGTAAAAGTACCTTCACATAAGTTGATTGGGTTTTTTTGCTACACTTTTGTTCTGTGTGAAGGAAAATTGGGTTTCCTAAATTAGAGTTGGGTTGGGTTTCAGAAAAATGGTTGAAAGAAGGGTTTCAAAAAATGGTTTGGTTGGTTGGAAGAAGGGTTTCAAAAAAATGGTTGGGATGGTTGGAAGAAGGTTTTCAGAAAAATATCTTTCAAATATATTTATAATTCCGAAGCGGGGCAGATCCTCTAGTATATAATAAATTTCATGACAAGTGCACTGTGTTAAATGTACATGAAGGCAGATATGGGTGCCTCAATACTGTGGCCACCCATGAAAATGTGGTCCTAATGCAAGCTTATTCCTCCCTCTTGGTTCCTGGTTTGATATAAAAAGCATGACAAACTTTATATGCTAAATCATAGCCATATGAACAAAAATAACATGTGAAATTATACCTAGAATTTGGAAATAATATCAGATGATTCTTCTAAATTTTTGAAAGAATGTAAGTTATCTTTTAATATCTAGTTCTTTGTGAGTTTTTATACACGCTGATTGAATAACAGCAATCAAGTTAACAGTAACATTTAACAGAGTGAAAAAAGTAAGCCTTTGTATACGTTTCATCTGATTTTCATTCAATCATTTAATGATAACTAGAATGTTCACTATTTTTATTAAATCTTTTAATATTGTAGCATTTAATTAAAATTAAATCTGAACATCTTCAGAAAAATTATGTGGCAGTAGTTGATTGAAATCCGCATTTCTCTTAGCCTTCCATGAAATGAATGGAAAATATTGTCTAAAAAACACATTGGAACCTGATTGTTTTTGTCCACTATCGATTAACATTCTCTTGTGAAGACAACCTGCTGTGTCCATCAGTATACATAATACAAGTTTAACCATGCGCAATATCAGTCATGACTATGGCGACACCTAGTAGTTGAGTGTGGAACATTACTGCACCGAAGATGCTGTTAGAGTGAGTTTGCCGATAGAACAGGTGCCAGTATCTATCCCCAGATTCATACACACTTTGCCTGAAGATGATCCATAAAGACATGCAGAGCTCTGTAAATGGTTGATAATTCTGATTTTGCGAATTGCATTGCTTGGGGCGATAAGTCAACATGGAAACTTGGAGCACTAAACCGACATAACTCTACTTATTAATCTCATAACAATCCCACAAATTTTGTTGAACATGCAGTAAATCTACCTGGAGTGAGAGTTTGGGGTGGTTCTCCCTCTCATGGAATCCTTGGGCAATTTTTATTTGAAGGTTATCTTCAGATATTGCAAGAGCAAATTTTTCCAAGAATACGCGATCTTTATGGAAGTGATGAATTTTATTTTCAACAAGACGGTGCTCCTCCACATTACAATCTCACCGAAACGTACGTCAGTATCTGGTTAAAGCCTTAGGAAGATGTTCAATTGGACAACGTGGGTCGGTAGACTACACCGTCGTACTCCAGAACTTACCCTTCCTAATTTACATTTTTGAGAGGTATTTAAGCACACAATATTTGCTAACAAACTATCTACAATTGAAGAGCTGAAAGAATAGATAAGTAATGCTTACGATCTAAGTGCAGTTGAAAGTTATGCTACAGGATGTCAATTTTTTCCTAGATTGTGCTAAACATTTCTATATTTCTATCCTGTTGTAAAAGGTAAATAAATGCTCTTAGCTTGAGAGCATTACCGTAGTGATGATCTATTTTCTATTAGATCTCAGAGTTCAACATTACAATTCACAAATAATGCCTGCCATATCATTGCCAAATCTAACCTGTTTAAGAATTTGCAGAAAAATTGGATATTGACCCATCCATTCTATTAAAAATTTGCTAAAATGTTACTGACACAACTGTATAGAAATACTCGTGTTACTCAGTCATATGCACAATACTTGTATACATTGTTCAAAAGACAGTTTTCCGCATTAAGTATGTAAAATTTCAGCATTATCTCACTTTGTTCAGTGCAAATTACACACAAAATAATGAAAACCTCTAGCGAAAAATACCAATATGGTGTATGAAATTAAAAACTTAGAGGTAGAAGCATTAATTTAGTCTGAGATATAGTTAATGAAGGCAAAATGTGATCACAATTATTTGAAAAAGGAATTCAAGGGTTGGTAAAACACACTACTGTATTTCCATTGATTCTGCAAGATATTTTCAGTACAGTAATACCCTGCTATACGTCGGAGATGCGTTCTTGAAAAATGCAACTTATAACGAAACAACGTATAGCGAAACAAATATTCCCATAAGAATTATGATAAAAGTAGGGGTTACGTTCCTGGCGGATATTTTGTGACACATTTGTTTCCCAAATAATACATATCAATACAATACATTAGACATACTATGTTACCACTGTGTTTACCACTCATTGCTACTAGGGTTTAATATACATTTAATCATAACAACGAGTAACCGATTGCAATAATAAATTCAGAAATCACCGAAAATAATTGTCTATAGTGTGATGGAGCACAAAAATTGTTTCCTTACTTACACCTAAACTGATATGCACTTTAGAGTACATTTTCAAGCAGATTTTGCAATCCAAAGTATATGTATATCCAATATCTCACGAGATATCAACAAAACGTAAACCGGGATGAAAGGACACAAAATGTTAGACACAACTGTTCACAAACCTCTCTTATAGCTGACTGTTGCTCAGAAATAGGTTTTTACACATCGTCATTAAAATTGGGACAGTCCCTTTTATTCCATGTGTATCTTGTGAACCACCTAACCTATCGTGATCTCTCAAACACATGGCCATCAAATGTTTATTCTGAGTATGATTTTACACGAATTGATAAACACTAAATTAAATGAATTCTTATAAATAATAACTAACATGAAATTAAAAGCCGAATAGAGAGTTTTTATTGTTATAGTTATAATTCATGCGCCACAATTGGAATTTCTGAAATTTTGCTTTTAGCATTTCACAAACGACATATATGCGAAGCGACACAACTTATAACAAAACATGTTCCTTAATTGATTGGCGATGTATATGCAAAACAACGTATAGCGGGGTTTTACTGTACTTTAATATTTTTTGTAACGACTTGAAAAGGGAAAACTTAATTTAATGCAATGAAGGGGGTGGAAATATGGTTCGACTGCACAGTGCCCCACACTCTAAAGTATATTTGTTGTGCTTGCCAAGTACTTACATTTTTTAAGACACCAGAGAAAATATTGAATACCATCATAATAAGAGGGGTAGCTTTATTTATTAAAATTTACTATTAAAATGCTTTGAGGCATAAGAGATCCCGCACGCACACTGAACCTGTCCCCCACTATTTTCATAGATGCCTCTGGTATCAGATACATATTAATTTATATGCATAATAAGTTTTCATTGTGCAACGATTACTTACAAGTACCTTGAACTAAACCAAAAGTTAGGAATAAATTCTGAATGCTGACTATTTATTTGATCTTAAGGGTATGAAACAGAAAGAAAATGTGATAGAAATACAACATATTTTTTGCACTTCCAATAGCATACATATAGTGAATTAATTGTTGTAGATAAGGGGTTTTCAGAATGTTGGTAGCCACAGAAAATTTATATTATAATTTTCCGCAGAACCCTAACCAGACTTTGAAAACCTTTACTGACATAAAACGATTAAATGAAAAGTACATGTTTTAAAAGAAATAACTCGCGTTTATTAATTTAATAAATAAAAACGGCTGTATTTGGTCTGTTTCCAATGTGTCAAAAATGATTATGCGCAACCTATTGCGTGATAAATGTCACGTATATCAAGGGTTATATTGTGTTATTGGTGAAACACAATGTTAACGCAAAGGTACGCGAAAATATGTTTAATCCAATTACCCTTTGTCGATTAAACTCTTTTCGACATCTCACGTAGTCTTTGGACTTTCACAAAATTTCATTCCTGAATCATACGTTAATAGACATGCAAGCGAAAATGTTATATCTAGCAATTTCTCGCGCTCCAAAAGACAAAAATTTGATGTGGCCAACACGACTTTCTCCATATTTGGGGTATTGATATTTAAATTATTATGAATAGCATTATAAGGCAAAATTATTACTTCGTGTCGTAAATGAATACAGTCGTCATTATTGCCGTAATTTATATTTTGAATATGTTTAGAGAATTCACCGCTACATGGTACAGACGCGGTACACTGAAAATTTACGTATAAGCAAAATATCTCCGAAATGGACGGTTCTGCGAAAATTTGTTTCAAACAAAACTTGGAAGAAATATTATTCTCTACAACTTCGGTCCTTACAAAGATTACCAATAACGACGTTTTTAAGGAGATATTTGACGGAAACTGAAAAAACCGATTATTTTTTATAAATAATTTCTAAACAATAACTGCTATGGAAAATTGTTTGAAATAAAATATGTAGGAAATTATATTTTCTACATTTTTGTAATGGTCAGTGTATACAATAATGATGTTTTAATGGAGAAATATCGTAAAAACCGAATCGGGTTTTGAATAAACCTCGACTTCTGGTTAACCGTTATTGTCCAAAAACTAATCAGTTCTTTGTGCCCATGCTAAAGTGTTATATATAAAGTTTGGTAACGATATAGCAAGTACTTTTTGAGTTAGAGCGCCCAAAATCACATACACAGACATCATTCCGAAAATAGTCTAAACGTGTTCAAGGGACATCAAAACGTGTATTTCCGTTGAAATCTCGGTCATTTTTTCGTGATCACAATAATTTCCCATTACTATGTATGGAGAACGTAAAAGCGCATTGCGAAACCCAGTTTGAATTCAGTTGGCCAATAATTATTACGGTCAAAATGTGTTCAATGAGATAACTTCCATTTAACTCAGGTTAGCTTAGTTAGTGAATCTGCTGTTACATACCTATACGAGGGTAAACATTCACACCAATAGGGGGTACTTCAGCTTGAATAATCCTCGCTTCGTAGTAATTGATGTACTGTTGTTTTTCCAACGGCTGCATTCTGATGGCCCAAGCGGCCTGGTCGTTAACGAGCACCATGGCTGTCTGAATGCTTTGTCCATGATCTTCCACTGATGACATAGAAAATCTCCTTTCCATAAGTTTTGCGTAGTGCATGAACTGTAAATAGCAGTGAAGCCACAATAATTAGTTGGACTTCCGTGAAATTGCATCGATTTTTATTACATAAATAATTCTGAAGAAAATCATTTCACATAATCTTTATGAGAACTTAGAGATCAGTGACATAAAAAATAAAACGTTAAGTATAAAGAAAAATTCACAAAGATAACTTTACCATATCAATATTCCCTAAAAGCCAAACATAGCCAGACGAAATGTAGGGATTATAGTCAACATGAAAGATATTTAGAAGGCTTCTGTCTTCCCGTCGTGCCATCGACTTCCACATGTATTCCAACGACTTCTTTATGTTCCACTTGGTGGCCGTTATAGGCAACCTTTCAAGTTTCACCATGTTGCCCTATGTAAAAATGAATTAATACAATAACATGATAATATCTCTTGAGTTGCAAGGATTAATTAATTAAAAAATTATATCTTGTTGTTTAAATACCGTATTTAATTTAAAGAAATAGTCTAAAAAATCATAAATATCACGTCTGCTTATTCTACGCAACATAGTATGCTGATACTCGAGATATAAAATTAAATGGTATGAACTGCATTACATTTTAATCCCTCTTACTTTCCCCTTGTTTTTCTCCTTGATCCATATATCATTTTTTTGAGTGTTCAGATGGGAAGCCGTTCGCCCAAATTACATTTAAAATGGGGTCCTACATATAATGTTAATACGTTTGGTTGTATTTTTATGAATTACTCAAATTTTACATACCTTTCTTTTTAGCAGTGCTAGCAATGCATACGACAGCATGTTGCTGTTGTAGATGTACTTACATTTTTTATCCATTTTTTTTAGCGCGATGTAAGTTTTCCTAAAAACGTTAAACGTTAATTAGTGATAGAGTAACAATCAATACCTATACTTGACTATTTAAAATTTCGGTCATTAAAAGTGTAAACATTAATCATTATTCTATATCTTCTAAAAATAACACAAATTTTCTCCTTAAATTCTACAGCAACATTGCAAGAAATTCCCAAAAAATTTCAAATAAACTCACTTGGGTATTTTACTTATCTTTCTACCATTGTAGTGAATCCGCTGCGAAACGAATTTTTCGGCGTTTTCTGGATTAATGAAAGTGACCAAGATAGATCCTTTAAAACTGAATTTACCGGTGTTTTTATCTAGTATTTTGATTGTCTGCAATTTAATATTACAATTTTCATATTAGGTCGAAAATGTATAATGCATCAGAAATATATTCAAAGTAAAACTAAATTAACGACACTAAGATTACATTTCTGAGTAGCATGGTATACTAAGCCATTTAAACGTTAATTTTTTAATTTTGGAACTAGCAGTCATTTTACCTACATATTATTCGATGTAGAATTAATTACTTCGTACAAACCTTCAAGTATGAAAATCCATTCATCTGTCTGAAGTATTCTAATAGGTGATCAAAGTTCATCTCTTCAGGATCAAACCCAACACAGAAAACTGATCTTTGCGTCAGATGATAGGAGTTAAGTTTGTATTGTTGTAGCCGCATTCCTCCAGTCAATCTTACAAGCTTTTCTGTGCAGTCGAGCTAAAAATGAAAATATTTTTTGTTAGAATTTTATTATTAATCGATGAAAATGACAATAAGAATATTTAAATACCTCTACATCTCGACCACTATTTTCTTTTAATGCGCCTATGACAGTGTTCAAACTTGCACCAAGAACTTCCATCTCGATGCATTTCATCAGGTCAGCAATGTAAACCCAGCCGCCATTATCACCCCAGTAATGCTGAAGGTGAGCCTCAATTTTCGGATTGCTCAAGCTTAAGTAGCCCTTTCAAAATATTTTTCAATCATTCAAGACGTTCTTTTATATGCAGTAATGTTTCGTACTTATTTGCTAGCTCGTATTCGGTAATGCCGCAACAATAATTTATGCGCCTAATCTAAATCATATCAAAACATTTACCTTTGTTACGTTTATAATGCTTTTTTCCAAATCTTCACGATAGAAATCCATCACAAAAATTTTTAACTCACTTTTTTCCTTTAATAGATGCAAGAAATAGTATGCAAAACGCGCTGATACGTATCTTCCTCGTGGTCCTAGACTCGAATACCTCTTGATCACGTGATAAACTTGATCACCGAATAAACCGGTTACATTGAATGTTTAAATAAATAATTTTTGCTAGCAAAAATAAAAATTTTGGGGTTAATATTTAAGTCTTTTATTGTATAACATTTAACAAGTGTATTATTTGATAAATTTGTGAAATGTAAAATATTACATTTATTTCAAAGAAAGTAAATTGGATACTTCCGAGTTTGGCTCTAGAATATTCTAATAAGAAAAAATATTTAATAATGCAAATGAAGTTAATTTGATGAGCGAGTATTTTATTTATTTATTGAAACAGTCTAAAAACAAGACTTCTGCACTGGTTAGTAAAAATAAATAAATTGTAAATAAAAAGTAATACCCACAAAACACTAAAATATTTAAGGGTAAACTAAAAATATAGCTGATGAAGCCCGCTTTTACTGAAGAATTTGGATTTTAATCGATGGAAATATTATTCGGTTATCACGAATTTACCTACGCTTTACAGAACTGTCATAATATTATTTTAATGAAAGTATTTGAAAATAAATTTCTTAAAAACGTATATTATATCATAAGAACAATTTAACTCCCAATTGACAATCAATTCCTTAGAGATGTGCACGATATTTAATAATTAATTTTATATTTTGTCGATCAGCTAACCTTAAATGATATTTTTAACGCCGTCCTATTTATGGTGTATTAATTTATCATAAGAAATTATTTCAAGCATAATACAGTGAAACCCCTTGCCAAGCTAATGTTGCCGAGACCACCTTATCTTATTCATATGGGGGAAGTTTTAATTCGGTCGATTTTAAACGTTACAATTACTTGGCATAGAGTAACGAAACTAATAGTCCGCAGAGGAATTGATAACCTAGTCATTTTCACAGGTGGCGATATCCTAAATAATTTAAAATTTCACAATAATAACACTTATTTCATGAATTCATTCATATTATTTGAAAATGTTGATTTAATATAAGTAAACAATTCTTCAAATGCGTAATAAAGACAATTTTTTCCAAAAGGAGCCAATAATTCCATCTGGCAGTTATGTTGAGATTTAGTTCATGCATATAACAATATTCCAAGAATAAATTCAAAAGTGAATTATAAATAAACCATGATTGACCATTAAAGGAGCTGTAGATTATTCCGACCTATTTATGAGGATTCCCAGCAATATGGTAGCCAGTTTTACGGAGTTTCTTCAGGGCGGAAATTGTAAATCGGGACCGCGATATAAATTTTCCATGGCGGAAATGGTCATCTCAGAAATGGAATTTTTCGTGGAAAATAATAATACAATACCTACTGTACCTGTACCTTTAGGTAGGACCCTATAACCCTCTTAATACCATGACTACTCTAGCGACCCCAGCGTAAGTTTTGTATTATTTAAACCCGAATGATAGAAATATTTTAAATGGACTTCTTGCAAAAATTGAGATAGGAAAATCCCGTTTTTTCAAATCCTTTTATCGTTCATGTTTCAATAATGCAAAAAAAAACTCAGGCTGGTGTCGTTAAGAGACTCCATGGCATTAGGAGTGCGAAGAAACCGTGGCTCGAATGAGAGTGAACCCTTTTCACTGTTTCACACGCATTAACTCCTTACGAATTGATTATCATCTTTTCTGATAAGTTTATTACATGTAACCCCATTATTACGTATAATATTCACGCATTTTCATAAAACAATTCATTAAATGTGTGCTTTAAGACGCTTATTTCGTAAATGAGTGCGAAGTTTACGGCAAATATCGGTTCACATTACGGAATTTCGCCTTACGACCAAATATTCGGGACCCCTTGCCTTACATATCGCGGTAGATTACCGTATTACCATATAAATCCTAAAATTCTCTCTGATAATAGTCTATTTTCTACAGCTGACAGGTGTCATTCATTCAGCGCCAGTTCATCGTGAGCGATACAGACGTCAGAAGACTGGTTTTCTACGTCATGAGCCCGGTAACATCGCACCGGTTGAAGTTAATCTCGACTTTGAACACTTTCACACATAGATTCGTTATATGGCATGCACAAGTTTATGGATTGTACCTAACGTGATTTACTTTGCCCGAAATGAGATAATCACATAAAATTACACAAAATATTTCTTTTAAAATTTCAAAAAATATTTCACATAACATTTCATATAATATTTCACATAGCATTCCACGTAATATTTCACATCACATTTCACTAGGTCAGTGTTTCGCAACCTTTTTACATTCGCGGCACCCTTAAGTGACTTTTCAGAATTTGGCGGCACCCCTCCCTATCCACCGTCAGTAATAATCGTTGTGAAGTTGAACCCCTAACCCCAATATCCATATCTTCTTTCATTTCTGGTTTGCATTTTTGAAAGCCGACGATGCAAAATGAGACTAAAAATGGAAAAACAGCATATTTTTTGCGGCACCCTTCAGAACACTTCACGGCACCCAGGTTGGTAAACACTGCACTAGGTATTTCACAGAAAATTTCACTTAATATTTCATATAACATTTCACATCACATTTCGCATAACATTTCCCAGAACACAACAAAATACATCGTTAATTTCATGTTTCTTTTCGTTTTTACAAAGTCACGTTAAACCCTTAATACCCTTGGTTTCCTGTTCTAATTATAAACAAAATTCTCCTGTTGATGAATTTTTCTCGTTTATGAATAATTATTATAATACAAAACGAACCCTCATTGCGTCTTTCGAAGTGTAGAGTTTTCTAATTATTAGTGCACCTCATCTTCCACAGTAACTTTTCTCGTTATATAATAGCTAAAAAGTTGAAACTTACCTCTGAAAATTTGTCTCGGTGTTTCAAATCCAGACGATTAGATCCATTCCACGAGTGTGAGAATCTTCTCACCCATACTTTCTCACTGCCGTGGTTTTCCAATTCCAGGTGAATTAATCCATTCCATGAATACTGAAACCCTTTGTTCCTTGTCATATTCCTGCCGCTGCGTTTGGCCGATTTCTTGCGAGAAGATCTATTTCTCTCTCGATAGGTCATTCTTCTTTGCTTCCCAACGATCTTACTGACGAAAAAGCTTTCTCGTATGAGACAATTTCGAGGCATCCAAATCACACGACTCCAGAGAACCACTTCATCAGCCGTGAAACCTTTGTTTACTATATAAGCTATATGGTGTTTTGGCGCCAAGTGGGTCTTTGGGGATTTAATTATTCGTTAAGATACTTTTACATCCAGCTGAACTCGTGGGAATCTTAGGGACTCAAACGTACTTTCCCACGCCGCCTCACCACGTAATACAATCGTCTCCGATCTCATAATATTCTTAGGCGTAACATCGCAACTTTTGCTTTTGAAGTCGTGCATGAAAGACGAAGTAAGAAGATAAATTAAAATCCTTAAACACGTTCGCGTACTCCTTCAAAACACTTGACGTGGTATCCCTAGTGGTACGCGTACATGATGTGTTTCTATCGGTTAAACCTAAGTGCCAAACTTCAGTGTCTTAAAAGTGTTTAGCCTTTCCGAAATGGAAAGATCCCATTCTAACCCTCCCATAGCTCATCTCTTAACGTTGCCTCTGCTTTCAAGGCCACAGACATTATTTTGACTCTTCAAATATTCGCTCCTTTCTCCAGTGCAAGCAATTTTGTCTCTCCGATCTAAAATCAATTTCTCGAAATATAATTAATTTCCTAAATAATAACGTTAATGGTTTGTCAAACGAGAAAAAACGTATATTTCCTTCAAAATCTCGAGGTCGAATTTTTTCGCGATAACAGTACTTTCTCAATATACTTCGTATATGAGAAAGTAACAATTGAAGTTTAATGATTATATTTTTCGGAACGGATTAAAATGCCGGCTCGCTACCCGTCTGCATCTTCGCCTCGACGCATTGGTCCCTCGATCCTCTTCGCCACTCTTAAAAGCTGCGCCACTCATGATAATAATGCAGCCTTTCATTCCGTTGAACCGTCTTCCCTACGTTTTCTCAACACCTCTCACGGTTTGTTTTTTTATTCTTCGTTCTTAAATCCATCACGCGATTCTCTCCTTTCTCTTTTTTCAACGTCTCTTGTCTCTAAAAAAAATGGTCTATTATTATTAGCGCTCGGTTTACTGTAATCTTCCGTTTAACTAATACCGTGCGTTCCTGAAAATTAGTTCGTAAACCGAATATTTGTAAATCGGAAGAGATTTTTCCCATACGTATAGTGTTAAAGAGTGCGTGAATCCTTAAATCGCTGCCCCGAATGAAAGCCTAGCGAACGATTTTCGTCACAAGAGGTTCTCATGTATGCGAAAAAGCACATTTTATATTTTACTTGCTCTTATATTTCTATACTGATTTATTTATGCTTTTAAAATACACATCTTTTCGTAAATTTCTAGGTTGTAATAGCGATTTGCTGTGCGTTAAAATAACGGCACTGAACTATAAATATCAAACTAAGCATTTTCTATGCCAGCTCAACAGGTAAATACGTTAAATGCGTTCAATAGTTCTGCAGTAATGCTTGAAAGTCCAAGAACGATTGAAAGAAAGAAATGTTAATTTAGTTCAAAAACTTATAAACTCATTGTGTAAATGTTTAGATAATTTATAAAATAATCCTCGCGTTTTTTGTAATCACATACTGAGGTTATCTGAAAATTTTAAGCCTCTGTTAATAAAAGGATTTTTGTTAAATGATATTTCGGACACAGAAGTATAAAAATGTAATCGCCTGTATCATCCGCAACTTTTCTCTCTCTTATTTCATGGTAGTTATTTTAAACCTTATATTTTGAGACGCGCATTTGCGCAAATGCAATAAATGCCCTTGCATAGAAGTAATTACTGCCCCCGAAGCAATTTAATTCCCTGTAAAGGCTGATTCATACTATAGGGACGGTCGCGCTCAGCTCACTGAGCAGTGAAATTTCACTTTAATGTGAAAAAAGTTGAAACAAATAATAGCGGTTTAGTGTTAATAGCGTTGCTATTGCATCAAGATGTGAAGGAAGAAAGTTATTCTCAACGAGGGACTTGAGTGCATCCGAGTTTCCTACACTCTTCCCACAGTTAGTGGATGATGAAAATTTTTTTCTACTTTCGTATGCCAGTGAGTACATTTGAGATTTTGCTTTCGAAATTAGATTGTCGTAAACCCTATATTTTGAGACGCGCATTTGCGCAAATGCAATAACTTAATTAGTTGTTCATCCATTAAAAATTGTAAAATTTATTATTAAATAAACAACTGCAACAAATGTGCTATGATGGAGACGATCGATGACACGGGCAATCTGTTATGACTGGCAGGCAAGTAAGGGAGGAGACGCTAACCTCCGCCCAAATGTCCTTGGTGAATACTCCGCGATCACGTGATTGCCCCTTGCCCTGAGCGTGATGTATAGTATGAACGCTATTGTTTCAAAACAGTGAAGAATATTTGTCTTGGGCGTGAGCGTACCGCGAGCTGAGCGAGAGCTCACCATGAGTTGTGTGCCAGCATCCCTCTAGCGTGAATCATCTTCAATAATTAATTGGTTTTTGACGCTTCGGGTCCCATCAGGTCCGGGACGAGGCTGGGGCGAGCGGAGCTCTTGCCCCGGACGCAGCATTCTAGGGAGCGCCAAAATTGTCATTATATGTATACCTATGTATTTTATATAAACATATATATATATATATGTATGTGTATGTTTACAACAAAATTTATCGAAATGACGTAATAAAGTGAGATTGGCGGCGACGGGCAGACAGTAATTACAATACCTAATTATATTTTACTTGTCATAAAATACAGTATTTTGGCTAGGGACAGGATTCACGTTCTTAGCCCTGGGCGCCAAAATACTTGGTCCCGGCTCTGGGTCCCATTTTGGACTTTCCACTGATTCGGCGGCTATGGGTAGTAGTATGACCTCGAAAGGGCCCATTTGACTCCCTTCCGCCGTGGAAAGGTTGTCTGGAGGTCGATCTCTTTCGATAAATGTTTTTCAGCGCCAACGGACATGGCGAGATACGTATAACACCCATCAGTAGAATGTTAGTTATAGCTGGAGAAACTAACTGCTTTAAGTTATCGGAAAGCTTTATGGGAAGTTAAGAACAATTATTTTTGCCGGATTACCGATCTGTATTAAAGAGATTTATTTAGTAAGATTTTATGCCCCGTCGAATTCTTTTTATATTTATTGAATTTATTTACACTGGTTGTGCTAAATTTAATAGACAATTTTAATTTCCGAGCATGAATTGATTTAGGCTTAATTTTGTATTTTAGTGTGTAACATTTAAGTAAAACTGATGGAGAAATATTGAAAAATAACATTTTAGACACTGAACTAAAGAATTTTTCTTAACTTACCCAAAAGAATTAATACGAATCGATATAATAAGCATAAATTTACCCGAAAATAATAATTTCGCCATATGTGGTTCAAAAGCATGTGAATATTATAAAAATTACTAATGAAAGTTGACTTTAAGCTCTTAGAATTGTAGAGATAATATAAATTTCATATGAAAGCCTACGGTCAGCATTGAGTAAGAAAGTTGGTAACCATCCAATTCCTTTTCAACTTGAAGCTAGAGATTTTCTCACGTCAGCTCACATCTGCAGGGTGTGGCATCTTTGGGTGAAAGCCATTGACCGACGTATAATTTTCTGAAGTAGAGATAACATACGTTCGTGATGCAGATAACAGGGAGACGTGAGGTGCACGGGCCTGATTTTCCAGGCCCGGCCCGTACGATGTCGACGAAATTATAAGCCCGGCCCGTGAGACATTATGGAGGATCAATGTGACTTGCGTGATTTTTAAAGCCCCGCCACCCGAGAATATGTCCATGATTGGTCGCACGAGGACATGTCCATATATAGTCATTCTTTTCGAAAACTAGGTACGCATATAACACAATATAATATAAATGCCACGTTTAAGACGTTGTTTATTGTAAAATGTTGAGTTATTCTTATCATTTACAATGGTAAGTCTGCCAAGGGATTGTTTATTTAAGCATAGGAAGAGCAGATTAAGATTTAATTTAATGCTTGAAAATATGGAAAACCATTTATCAATTCGAGTAGGTATATATAGTCAGAACGATGAATGCCGAGTGGATTTAAATTCATTCAAAACCTTTCACTGTTATAAATAAAAGCCAAGATTCGATAGATATAAAAGACCGGATTAATGTCGGAGTAAATTAAACAGTTCCTCCAAGTCCGCCGCCCGAAGGAGCCTCCCATAATGCAGTGAAATAATAACTACCATGTTAATTTGAAGTTGAAGTTGCTCCAGGGCCTTCCACCAGGGCCTATTTTAACATGCAGCTCTAACAAATTTGTACAGTTCTGAAAGTCCAATGTGCAGTTGTAAAATTAATTGTGTGCAGTTGTCAATTTAAACATTATTACTTATATTACAATTGACATTACAAAAAATCTAATTTTAACTAACTTTTAATTGCATTTGACTGCTTTGTCTTCGTCCTTTTTAGTTATGTGCAAACCTAAAAATATTAACTAAAATTTGACAATTTTAGAAGAACACAAACACCTTCGAAAATGATTGCTTATGTGCTTAAAATGTATTCTAAAGACTATACCCACTTTTAAAAAAAGTTCGCCTGCGATGTATCTTTTAAGCCTGTTCGTTCCGGTCACCAAATTATTTTTGTGCTGCTCTAAAATTTCCTTAAAATAGGCTCTACCTTCTACCACCTTAATGCGGCCGTGTATATATATATATATATATATATATATATATGCATATATGTATATACGTAAAATTAATTCGTTTGCTCAATAAATCATATATTATTACGTTTAAAGTTCATTATTCAAGAGTGTGCTTTGCTGGTAACCGAGAGAAATTTTAAATCCTATCCTAAAAGAATTCTCCCTGTAAAGAATTTTTTCAATTTGTCTAGGAAAATATTTCAGGAAATGTAAATTTTACGGAAAATTACAAAACAGGTCTCAATAAATTTATGACTAGCGCTTGAGTATCAAAAATTGAAAAAAAATTAGTGCTAATCATAGGAATCCCCAGTAGACAAAAAGATCATGAAAAACCATTTACGCATTTTGGGTACTCTGCAGTGATAATTCACCGGAATCTATATTCAGTGAATCGCTACTACTGTCGGTTCCAAAAGTATGTATACCCGAGTTTGAGGCTAAGTAGATTGATAACGGCCAGCCAGATTATAATGTATTTTACACAGAATTTAGCTTGTTTCAATCTGCGTTGAACCATCATAAAGTGATATTTTAAAGATTTTTTTATAATTGTGATTTTGACGTGAGAACAAAAAAAGTGCCCTATTTTCGGCCCTCAAGACATGATACCTAATTTTAGTGCCTTCTAAAACCAAAACGGATAGTACGATTCTTATCAAATTTTAAAGAAATATAGAACATACATATCTAAATGACCATGTAAACTTTCAAATCCGTATCTTTGTTTGATGAAGAGCTGTTATTAAGTTTGTGAAATCGCGATGATCCTGAATGCGATTTGTTTTTTTAAACAGGAAGGTGAAAAGTGCGGTGATAAGCGCTATCCCATATATAAATATGTATCGGAGTGTCTTGGAATTTCTTATATCTCGGTGAAGAAAATTGGATCTGCGAATAGGGAAAACGTGGGGGCTGAATTACCTGTGGCTGCCAAGAGACATTGTTTAAGGTATGGGCGTCCTAAAATAGAAATAGACTACTTTACCCTTGGAGTTATTGGCAGGCACATTCACGATTTTTACATGAAGAAACTATTCCCAACCATTGAAAAATTGAAGCAAAAACTGGAAGGAAGCATGAGTGATTTTCCTGAAATGTCCATTAGTACACTCCGTAGAATAGTAAAAAATTTAGGATTTCGTTTCAAAAAAATGAACAGGAAGCCAGTTTTAATGGAATCAGTAGCAGTCGCGGCTTCTCGGCATAACTTTTTGAGGAGAATTCGGAACCTACGATCCAAAGGATACAAAATTTATTATACTGACGAGACTTGGTGTGGCCAAAATCACACAATGACATATGGCTGGCAAGAGAACATAGTCGAGGCACTCGAGTGTGACTTTAACAATTATGACCTCTATCGTATACACCTACAGGAGATTTTTGGCTGGCGAGGTGGCTTCAAAACTCCGTCTGGGGCTGGAAAACGTGTAATTATTTTACACATAGGAAGTGAGGATGGATTTTTAGGGGGAGCTGGACTCTGTTTTGTTGGCCAGAAGGGAAGTTCCGACTACCACAAGGAAATGAACGCCCAGCATTTCGAGGAATGGTTCCGAAATGTTTTGAATCTCCTACCACATAAGTCAGCAGTTGTCATAGATCAAGCACCATATCATACAATGATAGATCCTGCCACGAAAAACCCATCAATGGCTTGGAAAAAAGCGGAGATTACTGCCTGGTTGGAAAGAAAAAATATTCCAATCCCACCCGACTCAATAAATTTTGAAAGCTTGGCCAAGGCGGCTCTTATAAAGCATGCAAGACCTTACTTAAAAACTCCGCAGAGGAAGCTCGATGTTATTACAAAAGAAATACGACCTGATGTGGAGCTTATTTGGATGCCCGTTGCCCACCGCCAGTTAAATGCAGTAGAATTAATATGGGCATATGTAAAAAATAAGGTAGCTAAAGTAAATATAGCGAATGCTGCTGAAAAAGGAAACAGTGTGAACGTGACGTGTGACCTTTGTAAAGAAGCGTTGCGGTCGGTCACCCCGGAATTATGGAAGAAATGCATTCAACATGCCCAAAAAATTGAAAACAATTATTGGGAAAAAGATCACCTCACGGAAGACATTCATGAAATGCAGCCCATTATTGTGAATCTACAGAGTTCTGACTCATCTGGTGACAGCGACTCGGATTCGGAACTTGATGGCGATACATCTGATTTTAATGAATGAGACTTACATATGCATTCAGTCCTCTTTCGGTGTGGGGAAAAGTTAATAAAATTATAAAAAATTTAAAAACAAAAAAAATCATAAATGAAAGTTAAAATATAAAAAATACAGAAATATAGAATCACATTTTTAAAGCTGCCAATGGAGGTCCAAAGCCCTCATAAGAAAAGCACGATAGAAGCAATGTACATTAAAATAATATTGTTTTTGTTCGTTACATCATATTATTAGGATGGCAACAGCTGGCAACATCGCGCGCTGCGACCACGGTGAAAGTGACACCAGGAAGGCGTTCCCACCCGCCCACCGCAGCATTAACTGCTTCTTAAAATGAAACTCAAATAAAAATCGACATGGAATAAATAACGCTACTTACAGTTAAGACAATATGGCAATCATACTAACAGCGCTGAGACAAAGACGACGGCATGACGCGCATCTTTCTCGGACCTCTGGTTGCGGAGAAAAAGTTACTTTACAAACTTAATAACAGCTCTTCATCAAACAAAGATACGGATTTGAATGTTTACATGGTCATTTAGATATGTATGTTCTATATTTCTTTAAAATTTGATAAGAATCGTACTATCCGTTTTGGTTTTAGAAGGCACTAAAATTAGGTATCATGTCTTGAGGGCCGAAAATAGGGCACTTTTTTGTTCTCACGTCAAAATCACAATTATAAAAAAATCTTTAAAATATCACTTTATGATGGTTCAACGCAGATTGAAACAAGCTAAATTCTGTGTAAAATACATTATAATCTGGCTGGCCGTTATCAATCTACTTAGCCTCAAACTCGGGTATACATACTTTTGGAACCGATAGTAAATGCGCATATGATTTTTTCATAGCCGTCCTATTTCTTTTTTTTTTCAAATTTTGATACTTAATCGCACATTCTTGAATTTGTTTTCAGACATGAGAAAGTTTCGATAATTATTTAGTGAATTGAATGTCAGTAGGAAATGGTTTCTCGCGTAACTTTGTGGAATTTCATCGTTATTAACAAAATGAAAAACAGTAGGTACTCGGTAATTCCATATAGAATTTTATTATTATACCAAATACTGAATTTCATGTCGTTAATTACATGTCATTAGAGCTGTATCCCTTCCCGAAACTAACTTGATATTTCAGATTTAATTAATATCCAAGGAAACTGTTATAACCATTTCTTTTGGGGAAAAGTAAACGTCTACAAACAAAAATTCGTTAGCATGATATTTTTCCTACGCTAAATCTCAACGCATTCGCGCTGCCTACGATTTGAATCGTGTGTTAAAACTTCGCAGTGCTCAAGACGCGTTAAAATTCGTTTCACGATAATTTTATTGATTGATTTTACCGTGAATCGGATTTGGTGAAGACCTTCAATTTCGAAATCGCCGATTTGAGATTAGGAAAAAAATGTTTTGTCTTCTTTGGTTCTAAATGTTTCCTCCCTTTTCATTCTTTCGTATCAATCCTAATCCAATGATGAATTTTATTGGTTTTTTCAAAATCATATGAAATTCTCTTAATTCTTTCTCTATATGCTGATTCGTGTTCAATGGCGTAACCGGGAGCAGAAGGACCCGCGGCAAAGTATTATTGGTGATCCTTCTCCTCCGACTCCCTCAACCAACAAATAGGTACATATGTTCAATTAAAAATGAAACTCATTGTGAAATCTATCAAGTTTCACTTAGGTATTATTTAATCATCAGGAATATCAGACCCGTTTGTGCTGATCTGCTATAAAGATTCGAATTTTCATTTTCAAATTTTTAAATTTGCGTTGTCGATTTTATTTAACGTGAAATACCAAATGTGGACATAGAGGAAGAATCAATTATTGACACAAAAGCAAGCTTCTGAGCAATAATCAACGCTCAAGTCTCGCCATCCCTGAATTACGGTAGGGTACCCGTCGGTGCCTCGCACCGATTGCACCGACGTTAAAAACGCTCCTGGGAAATATGCTGAAAAGATTAGGCTTTATAAATTGCTCCGTCTAAAACTAATGATCAACTGGAAATCCACTCATAAGTTGAGATAAAAATTAGAGAAATCGCGTAAAAAATTTAATTCCTTCTTTATTCGGTAAATTTCGAGGGCCAGAGGCATTTGGCCGCCCAAGCCATCTTATTATTACTCCACTGTCCGTAATTCCGTCTCTCGAAACAGAGCGGCACGCAATTTCAACCCTTTCGATGAAACTCAAAAAGGGAGAAAATTGCGAAATATAGGGGAGCAAAATTATCGGTAAGAATTTTCTTACAGGATGATCCGAGCTCGAAAACATCCCCGCTTCCTGCATGGCATCATCTCCTCGGCATTCGTTCTACTTTCCTCCCTTCTCTCGTTTCACATGCAGAGAGCCACTCCCACTCGCTTCCTCCACCCATCACGCCATCTTATCTTACACGAGCCGACAGAAAAGCGTTTCGGCGGCCATGATGTTTTTCTACACCCAGTAAGTTGTTAATGACTCAAAAACTCTGCGAAACATACTGCATTTGTTTCCTATCATTTGTTTATGGGAATCTTATCGAATTCCTTTGCTCTTAAGACAGGTTTCCTTAAGCACCGTCGTTATCGCAATGAAAATGGTGGCTCGGAATATTACCGATCGTTCCAACCAGAGTATTTAGGTATTTTGGTGTCCGGAGCAAAGAACGTGAATCGTGCCCCTAGCCCAAACCCTGTATTTTATAACTTGTAAAAAATAATAATTATAATTACTGTCAGCCCGTCACCGCCAATCTCACTTTATCGCCTCTTTTCAATAAATTTTATAGTTGAAAATATGTTTATATAAACTACATATACATATAATCACAATTTTGGCGCCTCCAAGAATTATGCGCCCGGGGAAAGAGCCCCACTCGCCCCACCCTCGTCCCGGCCCTGGTTCCAACACTTGAGAATATAACTCGATTAAAACGAACGTTGAGGGCATGGCGCAAAAAACATCATTAAGCAACGGCAACTGACGATATTGTTATCACGAAGCAAACCACCGCATATTTATCCGAAAACAAATTGCGAATATAAAAAAGTTTTAAAAAGTTCCGTTTCGTTTTAACAATAGGTTTGACCCCGCTTTACTTCCTTTTGCAGATTAGATACATTCTAAACCAGTGGCTTATATACGTCCTCACACAGAGAGGTGGTTTGGAAATCGAACGCCTGAGACGAAAAAAGAACATTTTAAATTATAAATCGTAAATCATATTTATATTTTCATGTTTAAAAATTTCCTATTTCATCATTCTTCTAAACTTTAAACGAGACAGGGCGGAGAGGTTGAGTGTGCATGTGAGTGTATGCGTGCGCACAGGGGCGTGGCTCAGAAATCTGCCGCCTGAGACGAAAAAGACAAAATTTTAAATTATAAGTCTTTAATCAACACATTAATTATTTCATGTTTAAAAATTTCCTGTTTCTTCATTCTTCTATGCTTAACAAGAGATATAGTGGAGGGGCTACGTGTGCATATTAGTGTTTGTGTGTGCGCGAGCGTTCACGGGTGTAGCTTGAAATCTGCCGCCTCGGACGAAAAATGCAGAATACTAAATTATAAATCTCAAGTCCACACATTTATTATTTCATGTTTACAATTTTCCACTTTCTTCATATGTGTGTGTGTGTGCGCGCAAACATGGGCGTTGCTCAGAAACTTGCCGCCTTAGACGATAAGAAAATATGTGACCTCAAATTAGGACACATAGGTATAGATCGACGGCGACAATGCTATAATGCCACCCTTAGAATAATACCGTGTAAGGCTTTCACTTCTTTTAACTGAACTCAAGTCCAACAATCCCAACAACGAGGGGAGGAGTGGGGTTTCGAAAATCCAGAATCTGTACTACAATCAGAGCCAGATAGTGTGGGGGCCAGAAGGGCCATTTGGCCCGGGCACCAAAAACTTATTCTAAAGGTAATGTGTTCAATATATTTATTCTAATATATTGAACAAATAACCCTGGCGCAAATAAGCACAGATCAACAGTTAAAGGGGAAGGGAGGGTTGGAGTATGTAGAGATAGAGAAAATTTTACGGTCCTTTCGGTGAAAATATTTTGTCGTCCAGGTTAACGCGTTATAAGTATAAAGACAATTTTCGAATGATTTATTTTATTTCCTATTTAAACGAATAGGTTCTTATTAAACAAAAATCTCCTCTGCTTTAGTGTCATTTTTTATTCATATATTTATATGGCTTTCGGAGTGGGGTGGGGCCCCACAGTTGTGACTGGCCCGGGCCCCATCTCACCTCTCTCACGCCCTGACTACAATTATAGGGAAATAAAGTAAGTAAAAGGCTCAAATACTTGTATGCAGGTGCCCTATCTTTTACAGCCACGTCACATTTTTCAGCTCGTTTAAAAAAATGTTAAGGAACGAGCTATTTTTATGGCATTTTCGTCCGTCCATCTGTCGATAGTCAACTTTTTTATTTTAAGAGATAAATGAATAATTATTTTTTGGATGGGTAGGCAATAATAAAATATTACGATTGTCGCATTTTGGATTCCTCCATTTTTTCGAATTTCCATAGTTATAGGGCGCTAAATTTGGAAAATGACCTTACTTGAAACTAATATTGTCAAGTCTATTTATGTTATACATTTCATATTTACGTGGTGATTTAATAAATAGTTTATTGGAATCTACGGAATTAAGTATATTTCAGTAATTTTATAGACATTTTAAACAATTTGAAATTTGAGACAACGTGACAAACAGTGAAGTCTTTTCTTCGGTGGTGTTGTTATGCTATCATAAACTCATAGTAGTAGTAGTAATTAGGTTTTTAGGTGCGTCAACAGCTAAGGTTATTTTTCACCGTCAAATTCTCTTAGAGAAAATCAACATACATCACAACATCAATGCCCGAAGCGGGATTCGAACCCGCGACTTTTGGGTTAGAAGGCAGTCGCACTGCCAGCCAGTCTAACCCGGCCGGCTCATGAACTTATAACTATTATACATTCCTGTTTAATAAAATTGTAACGAGTTTTGCATCCGTATGGTTTATGGCGAATTAGATTCTAACCCAGGGGTTGGCAACGTTTTTCTGTTGGGTGCCAATCTTTATAATATTCATAATCCGTAATCCTCCGCGTGTGCCTCCCTTAAATTTGTTCTGTCCGTGACGTATACGGAAACCGATTTTTATGTTATAAGTAATCATGAATATACTACGGTATCATGAAAAAACAAAATAAAATGGTAATGATAATGAAATTCTTTCAAAAATACGTACTTTTCGTAATTATTCCCTGAAATATCTTTTCCCTTAAAATCTTTTCGAGTTCCATAGTTTTCCGACACCTGTTCTAACCCAAAATATCAGCGATCAGTGGCGGACACGGGGGTGTACCTATTGCCCTTCATTAAATGCTTTCTTAAACCTTTTTTACGTAAAATTCCTCGAGTCTGCGCCGCAGATTAATCCCTTAAGGCAAGACTAATGATTTTGACATGGGTTGGGATTTTCAGAATTAAGATTCGTTGGCAGTGGCGGATTCAAAAGGGAGAAGGGACGATCGCCCCCGCCTATGGAATGTTTCTTGTTCAACCCCTGTCGGCGATGTCTCTCGGTATCGTCTGTTCCACCCGTTTAAACCAGGATTGTTAAACGAAACCGAACCACCCCCCCCCCCCCCCCCCCGAGCGAAAGGTGTCCCCCACAGACCTCATACTGTCTAACTCAAGGAGTAATGCTCAAAGTAACCAAAAACACATGAATTTGTAGTACATATCACCATTGGGGCTGACTAAGGCTTCAGGAAGATGGTCTATTTGAGTCTACTCTGCCAAACAGCACGTATATTCCGTTCCTGTTTGTCGTTTCCAGTAAACCTAACAGCCATACAATGCAATCGAATTCGTGCAGCCTGGGGATCCGCTAAGAGTGAAAAGGTTATTTCACCGTATTCACCGAATGAAGCTCTTGCTCTTATTATAGAGAGAGATCTCTAAAAAAAATCGTATCAAACCTTGAGATCTCAAGCCAAGGTTAGAGGAGTAGATTTGTACCCTTCATACAAGCGAGTTAGACTAGCAAAAGCGGAATGTTATCCCCCCAAAATTCAGTAATTATAACTGAAAGTAACGTTGAAGTCAAGCTTCAGTCATTGTTAGACCTCACAGTTAGTAGGATAGTCCAGCTCCAGAATTCAGTTATATCAAGCCTATCAACCCATTTGCTGAAAAAATTGCATTTAGTGTCAAAATGGGGTTTGGATGAGAGCAGTAACCATTCACTTTATAAATAACAGAGTGAGTATAGGGAGTTCACGGACAGCGATTTTTTTATTACGTGCTTAGTGCCTCTCCAGTTATATGTGAAAGAGGAGCACGACAGTGAAAAGGTAGTGGTTTGGCAAAATCCACTTCCCTCTTCCACTAGATTCTGCAGACCAGTCAAAATGGAATTTTTTAAGGAGTCTACAGAATTAATAATAAAGGAGAAAACAAATATGGATGAACAAATTGAAGCTCTTACACCGACTAAGGTAGATTGCAGTCCAGACGTCATTGTTCATCATGAATTGTGCATGACAATGGTTGACGGAAAAGTGTGTAATGTGGTTAATGACACAGCCACACATATGTGGAGCTACTCCTAATGATATGTATGATATTGATAAAGTGTTGACAAGAGAGGTAGACAAAAGTGCTTATCAATACGGACTTTCCACCCTCCATGCCTATATTCGATTTTTCGAGTGGCTCATTAAAGTTGCTGCAGGACTTGAAACGAAATCACGGCAAAAGAAAAAAGATACCAAAGACAGAGTTGATGCGAGGGAGTTTTATATCAAGAATAAGTTTAGGTCATTGATGGACTTGCTTGTGGGTGTGGTTAAACAGGGGAAAGGAAACACTAATGACGGCAGCACAGCTCGCCGTTTCTTTCAAAATCCTAAACTGTCTGCTTCCATTACGGGCATCAATCAGACCGTAATATTAAGATGCGATATAATTCTGAGAACGCTGTCATGTGGTTTTGCTGTGAATCCCAACTGATTTCATAAATGTGCTTTAGACAAAGCCAGACTTTATGTGAATGAGTATCCTTGGTAACCTATGCCCGCTTCCGTACATAAAGTACTTATTCATGGATCAGATGTGATCGCAGTTGCGTTACTTCCAATAGGAATGCTAAGTGAGGAAGCGCATGAGGCGAGAAATAAAGATTTCAAGAGGTACAGGGAAAAGAGGTGCAGGAAAACGTCAAGGGTAGCAACAAATGAAGGTTTCCTACATATAATGTTAATATCTTCAGACCCTGTTATTTCATCCCAGAGAGAACTACCAAATAAAAAGAACGGAAACCTCAGGGCCGAAGTAATTGCGCTTTTGGATGATAGGGAAAATGAACTAAACATTGAAATTTCAGACGAAGATGATTGAGGTACCGATTTGATCTAATGCGTCTCATTTGTGCGTGAGATGATTATATTTTAACAAATTTTGTCACAATTATTGATTATTTGCTAATAAATTTTGTCACAATTCCTATGTTTGAATGAAAATCAGGAATAATGAACTAACTTAGTTTGTTCGGATGTTTCTGTCTTCATTCAGTGATCATCCCGAACCCCTACACCGAATTAGCGCACCTACAAGGTAAGCAAATATGAACATTTGCCACTGGCAATAGGCTTGCCCTGCCAAAATCTCCTAGCAAAGCTTCAGAGTTCTAGTTCCGCCCATTATGAACCATAAAAGCAATGAACATTGCATGTAAATCATATCTAGGGTTTTGCCCACGTTTACTGGCTTTTGGTCCCGCTGTGTGCCGTAGGCCAGGGATGGCAAATATTTTTTTGTGTCGCGTGCCCAGAAGGTAATGTGAATCGTCCGAATTTTTTTTCTCCTGCCACTATTTCGCTCCTTCTCTAAGAAACTTCATATTTTATATAGAAAATGCGAGCTTACGCGTGCCAAGTAAAAGCGCAAGCGTGACACTTCTGGCACGCGTGCCACGTATTTGTCATTCTTGCTGTAGGCAGTTTCCCAACGCGGTCCCAGCGCGAATGTTATTGGCTCCCTAAAACAATGCGATTATGAAGTAAAGTTCTTGCATGTCATATAATATTTTCGGATATTCAATAAAAGGCATTAACCATTTGAAGTAAAATCTGAATTCTCGGGAATTCGCCCGTTGCGTATGTAAAATCCTTAATATAATAAATTTATACGCAAAAAATGACAATGTACTAATATTTGTCCCTATACTTTGCAGCCCTCGCGTACCACATACAAAATGTTGCGTACGTACTACCTCCATAAAATTTCATATTATCGATGAAGAAATGTTTTTGTGATGGAATTTTAGATGTTTAAATGAACTGATAACTGTAGCAAAGGGTTATATTGAAAATTGTCTCCGAAGATACTCAATTTTAGATGTTTAAATGAACTGATAACTGTAGCAAAGGGTTATATTGAAAATTGTCTCCGAAATTACTCTCGATTTTCTAATACATGTTCACGAATACAACACGATAAATGCGGATTTTCTTTAATCTCGGTTAACAAATTCCTAACAATTAAAATTGCAAACACCTACCCGAGTTACGTCATTAATGACGTTTGTTCGCGATAAGGTAGCATACGAGAGAGGGGTGGGGCGTTTAAAAACGTCCTACAACACGTGACCCGGCCGAGCGCCAATCACGTGCTTCCAAGTTACCGCATTTAAGGAAAAATTTCCCAGTCCCCCTCCTCTTTCGTCTATAGCTTCAGAGCAGTCCTTGTCAGTTGGCTCCTTCATTGAGTTCCTTTACAATGTTTCGTAAGTTTGAAGACTTAAGCAGACATATTTAATTCATTCAGTAATCTCGCACGTTGTGTTAATTTGCAGGAACATACGCTGTATTTTTAAAATTTTTAACGTAATCGCGACTTCTTTGCTAATTATGTGAATTTTATCTTACAGCCACGTCGTCAACTTCGACCATTCGCGTCGGTGGACACCGCTCTCGAAAAAATTAAGTACGTATACTATTCATTTGTTACTTCTTATCTATAGTAATTTTAATGTAATAATAATTCGGGATGCTAAATATATTATACATATCCTGTATTTTTTAATTATAACATAATCATGATTGCTTTACTAAATATGTGAATTTATCTTACAGCCGCTAACTACACTGCTACCGCTGACACCTTGCTACGTCGTCAACTTCAACCATTGGCATCGGTGTACGCCGCTATCTAAAAATGTAAGTACGTATAATACGCATCTGTTACTTCTTAAATGTTGTCATTTGAACGTAATAATAATTCGGGATGGTAATTATATTACTTATTTACAAAACAGATATTAGGAGAAATTTTCATTAAATTTGAATTTTAGTATATTATATTGAATTGTGTGTTAAATTGCTTACGTCATTTCGAAGTCAGCCATTAGCGGCCATTCCGCCATTTGCAATTAAATTTGTTTTCGATGTCCAAGTTTTATGTCTATGGAAACAATTGTGTAATGTTAACGATAATCGTGTACAATAACTGTACTTTAATAACGAGAATTGCAGTTCTGACTTTTCAAAAGCATAAAATAATTTCGAGAAACCGATTACCGACCAACGCGGATATTACTTACCAATAGCAGGTAATTTATAATTACATAAGGTGGCAGCTACATTGAACTCCTATAATTTAGCGTAATTGTTGTTAGGCGGTTCTTTTCGATGGTACGCGGGAAATCTAAAATCTCTAGGGTGCAACATCAGAATTAAGTTATTTTGTTCAGATTAAGAAATTATACTTCTTGCATTATATTTCGTTAATTGTTAACATTTGTATTAATTTTGCGGCATTTTTGTTTAAAAGAAATAGTAAAAGTGCTCTAAATAAATAGTTACATATAATTTACCTTTTTATAAAAATAGAACCTTAGGCGTGAAATTGCTTACGTCATTTCGAAGTCAGCCATTAGCGGCCATTCCGCCATTTGCAATGAAATTTGTTTTCGATGTCCAAGTTTTATATCTATGGAAACAATTGTGTAATGTTAACGATAATCGTGTACAATAACTGTACTTTTAAAACGAGAATTGCAGTTCTGAATTTTCAAAAGCATAAAATAATTTCGAGAAACCGATTACCGACCAACGCGGATATTACTTTCCAATAGCAGGTAATTTATTATTACATAAGGTGGCAGCTACATTGAACTCCTATAATTTAGCGTAATTGTTGTTAGGCGGTTCTTTTTCGATGTAACGTGGGAAATCTAAAATCTCTCGGGTGCAACATCAGAATTAAGTTATTCTGTTCAGATTAAGAAATTATACTTCTTGCATTATATTTAACAATTATGTCTCGTTAATTGTTAGCATTTATTAAATTTTGCAACATTTTTGTTTAAACGAAATAGTAAAAGTGCTCTAAATAAATAATTACATATAATTTACCTTTTTATAAAAATAGAACCTTAGGCGTGAAATTGCTTACGTCATTTCGAAGTCAGCCATTAGCGGCTACTCCGCCATTTGCAATTAAATTTGTTTTCGATAATACCAGTAACATGAAAGGTGATTGGAGAGTTATCAAGGTGATATATACCCATACCAACACTTTGGGTTGTGCAAGTCACGGGTTTAATTTGTTGTTTGACTATATAATGAAACTTTCCTCACTGAGTGATTTGCATCGTAAATCAAAAGCAATTGTAAAATATATCAATAGAACGCCGGTTGTTTCAGCAGTCTTTACGAATAGGCAGAAACTGAAAGAGGAGTAAATGCAACAAATCTAAAACTTTTATTGCCCACAAGATATAACACTCATGTTTGAATGTTTACTAAAAGGGAAACAATCCCTCCGAGAAACAGTAATACAGGAAGATTTAAATGTTGATCCTAATGTTCCAGATACTGTGCTGGACAATATATTTTGGAATAAAATGCAGGCTATCTCTGTTATTTTAAAACCAATAGCAACAAGCACATCAACAATTGAATCCAACAAGTCATTGCTTTCCGACGTCCCGGAAGAATTCTAAAACTACAATTTATAAAGAAATTGAAAATGTGCTACCATTATCTTGTCTACCACCAAACGAAAAATGTAAAATACTAGAAATTGTAGCAAACAGAAAAAATGTTTTGTCAAAGAATACATTATTCGTCAAATTTGTTAGATCGTCGTTATGAGGGTAAAATAATGAGCGAATGTGAGTCAGAAGAAGTACTGGATTTCATAGCGCAACTGGCTACTTTGAAATATGAACCCGGAAGAGTATTGGCAAATCTTGCCCAATATAAAGCTCATGAAGGCCTTTGGTCAAGAAAGGCAATGTGGCAAAGCTCAAAGCACGTGTCTCCTTTAATTTGGTGGAAGTGTTTAGTGTATGCACAACCTCTTTACCCCCTTATAATTGATATTTTATTATGGTAAATTTTGTAAGTAAATGTGCATACATATTTAATTGATTTTGTATGTTAACCAATGTTAAAATTAATCATTCTTTTGTTCAATGTACTAAGAATAGTATTTGGTAATAAATATATTTTTTTGTTTAAAAAATACTGTATTTCACTTTAATTAATTTCGAAAATGTCCAATGTTCCCAAAACTCCCGGGTTTAAACTCTGAATTTTCCCTCGATTCCAAATTCCCGGATTTTTTGCATCACTACAGACAATACCCAAATAATAACCCTCATATCATTTCTCAGATATAATTTTAAAGTCCCTCGTGCTACTCTTCCGTGGTTTTGCGTTTTGTACTGTGCCTTAAGTTTTATATCATCCATTATACCTATGTAAGAACCAGCGATTTATGATGGGCTAGAGCAGGTATGGCAAATACATGGGACACGTGCCAAATTTAGCACGCCACGTAATGTTATTGGCTCCCTAAAACAATGCGATTATGAAGTAAAGTTCTTGCATGTCATATAATATTTTCGGATATTCAATAAAAGGCATTAACCATTTGAAGTAAAATCTGAATTCTCGGGAATTCGCCAGTTGCGTATGTAAAATCCTTAATATAATAAATTTATACGCAAAAAATGACAATGTACTAATATTTGTCCCTATACTTTGCAGCCCTCGCGTACCACATACAAAATGTCGCGTACGTACTACCTCCATAAAATTTCATATTATCGATGAAGAAATGTTTTTGTGATGGAATTTTAGAAGTTTAAATGAACTGATAACTGTAGCAAAGGGTTATATTGAAAATTGTCTCCGAAGATACTCAATTTTAGATGTTTAAATGAACTGATAACTGTAGCAAAGGGTTATATTGAAAATTGTCTCCGAAATTACTCTCGATTTTCTAATACATTTTCACGAATACAACACGATAAATGCGGATTTTCTTTAATCTCGGTTAACAAATTCCTAACAATTAAAATTGCAAACACCTACCCGAGTTACGTCATTAATGACGTTTGTTCGCGATAAGGTAGCATACGAGAGAGGGGTGGGGCGTTTAAAAACGTCCTACAACACGTGACCCGGCCGAGCGCCAATCACGTGCTTCCAAGTTACCGCATTTAAGGAAAAATTTCCCAGTCCCCCTCCTCTTTCGTCTATAGCTTCAGAGCAGTCCTTGTCAGTTGGCTCCTTCATTGAGTTCCTTTACAATGTTTCGTAAGTTTGAAGACTTAAGCAGACATATTTAATTCATTCAGTAATCTCGCACGTTGTGTTAATTTGCAGGAACATACGCTGTATTTTTAAAATTTTTAACGTAATCGCGACTTCTTTGCTAATTATGTGAATTTTATCTTACAGCCACGTCGTCAACTTCGACCATTCGCGTCGGTGGACACCGCTCTCGAAAAAATTAAGTACGTATACTATTCATTTGTTACTTCTTATCTATAGTAATTTTAATGTAATAATAATTCGGGATGCTAAATATATTATACATATCCTGTATTTTTTAATTATAACATAATCATGATTGCTTTACTAAATATGTGAATTTATCTTACAGCCGCTAACTACACTGCTACCGCTGACACCTTGCTACGTCGTCAACTTCAACCATTGGCATCGGTGTACGCCGCTCTCTAAAAATGTAAGTACGTATAATACGCATCTGTTACTTCTTAAATGTTGTCATTTGAACGTAATAATAATTCGGGATGGTAATTATATTACTTATTTACAAAACAGATATTAGGAGAAATTTTCATTAAATTTGAATTTTAGTATATTATATTGAATTGTGTGTTAAATTGCTTACGTCATTTCGAAGTCAGCCATTAGCGGCCATTCCGCCATTTGCAATTAAATTTGTTTTCGATGTCCAAGTTTTATGTCTATGGAAACAATTGTGTAATGTTAACGATAATCGTGTACAATAACTGTACTTTAATAACGAGAATTGCAGTTCTGACTTTTCAAAAGCATAAAATAATTTCGAGAAACCGATTACCGACCAACGCGGATATTACTTACCAATAGCAGGTAATTTATAATTACATAAGGTGGCAGCTACATTGAACTCCTATAATTTAGCGTAATTGTTGTTAGGCGGTTCTTTTCGATGGTACGCGGGAAATCTAAAATCTCTAGGGTGCAACATCAGAATTAAGTTATTTTGTTCAGATTAAGAAATTATACTTCTTGCATTATATTTCGTTAATTGTTAACATTTGTATTAATTTTGCGGCATTTTTGTTTAAAAGAAATAGTAAAAGTGCTCTAAATAAATAGTTACATATAATTTACCTTTTTATAAAAATAGAACCTTAGGCGTGAAATTGCTTACGTCATTTCGAAGTCAGCCATTAGCGGCCATTCCGCCATTTGCAATGAAATTTGTTTTCGATGTCCAAGTTTTATATCTATGGAAACAATTGTGTAATGTTAACGATAATCGTGTACAATAACTGTACTTTTAAAACGAGAATTGCAGTTCTGAATTTTCAAAAGCATAAAATAATTTCGAGAAACCGATTACCGACCAACGCGGATATTACTTTCCAATAGCAGGTAATTTATAATTACATAAGGTGGCAACTACATTGAACTCCTATAATTTAGCGTAATTGTTGTTAGGCGGTTCTTTTTCGATGGTACGCGGGAAATCTAAAATCTCTAGGGTGCAACATCAGAATTAAGTTATTTTGTTCAGAGCAGGAAATTATACTTCTTGCATTATATTTAACAATTATGTCTCGTTAATAGTTAACATTTATATTAATTTTGCGACATTTTTGTTTAAACGTAATAGTAAAAGTGCTCTAAATAAATAATTACATATAATTTACCTTTTTATAAAAATAGAACCTTAGGCGTGAAATTGCTTACGTCATTTCGAAGTCAGCCATTAGCGGCCATTCCGCCATTTGCAATTAAATTTGTTTTCGATGTCCAAGTTTTATGTCTATGGAAACAATTGTGTAATGTTAACGATAATCGTGTACAATAACTGTACTTTAATAACGAGAATTGCGGTTCTGACTTTTCAAAAGCATAAAATAATTTCGAGAAACCGATTACCGACCAACGCGGATATTACTTACCATTAGCAGGTAATTTATAATTACATAAGGTGGCAGCTACATTGAACTCCTATAATTTAGCGTAATTGTTGTTAGGCGGTTCTTTTTCGATGGTACGCGGGAAATCTAAAATCTCTATGGTGCAACATCAGAATTAAGTTATTTTGTTCAGATTAAGAAATTATACTTCTTGCATTATATTTCGTTAATTGTTAACATTTGTATTAATTTTGCGGCATTTTTGTTTAAAAGAAATAGTAAAAGTGCTCTAAATAAATAATTACATATAATTTACCTTTTTATAAAAATAGAACCTTAGGCGTGAAATTGCTTACGTCATTTCGAAGTCAGCCATTAGCGGCCATTCCGCCATTTGCAATGAAATTTGTTTTCGATGTCCAAGTTTTATATCTATGGAAACAATTGTGTAAGGTTAACGATAATCGTGTACAATAACTGTACTTTTAAAACGAGAATTGCAGTTCTGAATTTTCAAAAGCATAAAATAATTTCGAGAAACCGATTACCGACCAACGCGGATATTACTTTCCAATAGCAGGTAATTTATTATTACATAAGGTGGCAGCTACATTGAACTCCTATAATTTAGCGTAATTGTTGTTAGGCGGTTCTTTTTCGATGTAACGTGGGAAATCTAAAATCTCTCGGGTGCAACATCAGAATTAAGTTATTCTGTTCAGATTAAGAAATTATACTTCTTGCATTATATTTATCAATTATGTCTCGTTAATTGTTAGCATTTATTAAATTTTGCAACATTTTTGTTTAAACGAAATAGTAAAAGTGCTCTAAATAAATAATTACATATAATTTACCTTTTTATAAAAATAGAACCTTAGGCGTGAAATTGCTTACGTCATTTCGAAGTCAGCCATTAGCGGCTACTCCGCCATTTGCAATTAATTTTGTTTTCGATAATACCAGTAACATGAAAGGTGATTGGAGAGTTATCAAGGTGAAATATACCCATACCAACACTTTGGGTTGTGCAAGTCACGGGTTTAATTTGTTGTTTGACTATATAATGAAACTTTCCTCACTGAGTGATTTGCATCGTAAATCAAAAGCAATTGTAAAATATATCAATAGAACGCCGGTTGTTTCAGCAGTCTTTACGAATAGGCAGAAACTGAAAGAGGAGTAAATGCAACAAATCTAAAACTTTTATTGCCCACAAGATATAACACTCATGTTTGAATGTTTACTAAAAGGGAAACAATCCCTCCGAGAAACAGTAATACAGGAAGATTTAAATGTTGATCCTAATGTTCCAGATACTGTGCTGGACAATATATTTTGGAATAAAATGCAGGCTATCTCTGTTATTTTAAAACCAATAGCAACAAGCACATCAACAATTGAATCCAACAAGTCATTGCTTTCCGACGTCCCGGAAGAATTCTAAAACTACAATTTATAAAGAAATTGAAAATGTGCTACCATTATCTTGTCTACCACCAAACGAAAAATGTAAAATACTAGAAATTGTAGCAAACAGAAAAAATGTTTTGTCAAAGAATACATTATTCGTCAAATTTGTTAGATCGTCGTTATGAGGGTAAAATAATGAGCGAATGTGAGTCAGAAGAAGTACTGGATTTCATAGCGCAACTGGCTACTTTGAAATATGAACCCGGAAGAGTATTGGCAAATCTTGCCCAATATAAAGCTCATGAAGGCCTTTGGTCAAGAAAGGCAATGTGGCAAAGCTCAAAGCACGTGTCTCCTTTAATTTGGTGGAAGTGTTTAGTGTATGCACAACCTCTTTACCCCCTTATAATTGATATTTTATTATGGTAAATTTTGTAAGTAAATGTGCATACATATTTAATTGATTTTGTATGTTAACCAATGTTAAAATTAATCATTCTTTTGTTCAATGTACTAAGAATAGTATTTGGTAATAAATATATTTTTTTGTTTAAAAAATACTGTATTTCACTTTAATTAATTTCGAAAATGTCCAATGTTCCCAAAACTCCCGGGTTTAAACTCTGAATTTTCCCTCGATTCCAAATTCCCGGATTTTTTGCATCACTACAGACAATACCCAAATAATAACCCTCATATCATTTCTCAGATATAATTTTAAAGTCCCTCGTGCTACTCTTCCGTGGTTTTGCGTTTTGTACTGTGCCTTAAGTTTTATATCATCCATTATACCTATGTAAGAACCAGCGATTTATGATGGGCTAGAGCAGGTATGGCAAATACATGGGACACGTGCCAAATTTAGCACGCCACGTAATGTTATTGGCTCCCTAAAACAATGCGATTATGAAGTAAAGTTCTTGCATGTCATATAATATTTTCGGATATTCAATAAAAGGCATTAACCATTTGAAGTAAAATCTGAATTCTCGGGAATTCGCCCGTTGCGTATGTAAAATCCTTAATATAATAAATTTATACGCAAAAAATGACAATGTACTAATATTTGTCCCTATACTTTGCAGCCCTCGCGTACCACATACAAAATGTTGCGTACGTACTACCTCCATAAAATTTCATATTATCGATGAAGAAATGTTTTTGTGATGGAATTTTAGATGTTTAAATGAACTGATAACTGTAGCAAAGGGTTATATTGAAAATTGTCTCCGAAGATACTCAATTTTAGATGTTTAAATGAACTGATAACTGTAGCAAAGGGTTATATTGAAAATTGTCTCCGAAATTACTCTCGATTTTCTAATACATGTTCACGAATACAACACGATAAATGCGGATTTTCTTTAATCTCGGTTAACAAATTCCTAACAATTAAAATTGCAAACACCTACCCGAGTTACGTCATTAATGACGTTTGTTCGCGATAAGGTAGCATACGAGAGAGGGGTGGGGCGTTTAAAAACGTCCTACAACACGTGACCCGGCCGAGCGCCAATCACGTGCTTCCAAGTTACCGCATTTAAGGAAAAATTTCCCAGTCCCCCTCCTCTTTCGTCTATAGCTTCAGAGCAGTCCTTGTCAGTTGGCTCCTTCATTGAGTTCCTTTACAATGTTTCGTAAGTTTGAAGACTTAAGCAGACATATTTAATTCATTCAGTAATCTCGCACGTTGTGTTAATTTGGAGGAACATACGCTGTATTTTTAAAATTTTTAACGTAATCGCGACTTCTTTGCTAATTATGTGAATTTTATCTTACAGCCACGTCGTCAACTTCGACCATTCGCGTCGGTGGACACCGCTCTCGAAAAAAATAAGTACGTATACTATTAATTTGATACTTCTTATCTATAGTAAATTTAATGTAATAATAATTCGGGATGCTAAATATATTATACATATCCTGTATTTTTTAATTATAACATAATCATGATTGCTTTACTAAATATGTGAATTTATCTTACAGCCGCTAACTACACTGCTACCGCTGACACCTTGCTACGTCGTCAACTTCAACCATTGGCATCGGTGTACGCCGCTCTCTAAAAATGTAAGTACGTATAATACGCATCTGTTACTTCTTAAATGTTATCATTTGAACGTAATAATAATTCGGGATGGTAATTATATTACTTATTTACAAAACAGATATTAGGAGAAATTTTCATTAAATTTGAATTTTAGTATATTATATTGAATTGTGTGTTAAATTGCTTACGCCATTTCTGAGTCAGCCATTGGTGGTCATTCCGCCATTTGCAGTTAAATTTGTTTTCGATGTCCAAGTTTTATATCTATGGAAACAATTGTGTAATGTTAACGATAATCGTGTACAATAACTGTACTTTAAAAACGAGAATTGCAGTTCTGACTTTTCAAAAGCATAAAATAATTTCGAGAAACCGATTACCGACCAACGCGGATATTACTTACCAATAGCAGGTAATTTATAATTACATAAAGTGGCAACTACATTGAACTCCTATAATTTAGCGTAATTGTTGTTAGGCGGTTCTTTTTCGTTGGTACGCGGGAAATCTAAAATCTCTAGGGTGCAACATCAGAATTAAGTTATTCTGTTCAGATTAAGAAATTATACTTCTTGCATTATATTTAACAATTATGTCTCGTTAATTGTTAACATTTATATTAATTTTGCGACATTTTTGTTTAAACGAAATAGTAAAAGTGCTCTAAATAAATAATTAGATATAATTTACCTTTTTATGAAAACAGAATCTTAGGCGTGAAATTGCTTACGTCATTTCGAAGTCAGCCATTAGCGGCCATTCCGCCATTTGCAATGAAATTTGTTTTCGATGTCCAAGTTTTATGTCTATGGAAACAATTGTGTAATGTTAACGATAATCGTGTACAATAACTGTACTTTTAAAACGAGAATTGCAGTTCTGAATTTTCAAAAGCATAAAATAATTTCGAGAAACCGATTACCGACCAACGCGGATATTACTTTCCAAAAGCAGGTAATTTATAATTACATAAGGTGGCAACTACATTGAACTCCTATAATTTAGCGTAATTGTTGTTAGGCGGTTCTTTTTCGATGGTACGCGGGAAATCTAAAATCTCTAGGGTGCAACATCAGAATTAAGTTATTTTGTTCAGAGCAGGAAATTATACTTCTTGCATTATATTTAACAATTATGTCTCGTTAATTGTTAACATTTATATTAATTTTGCGACATTTTTGTTTAAACGTAATAGTAAAAGTGCTCTAAATAAATAATTACATATAATTTACCTTTTTATAAAAATAGAACCTTAGGCGTGAAATTGCTTACGTCATTTCGAAGTCAGCCATTAGTGGTCATTCCGCCATTTGCAGTTAAATTTGTTTTCGATGTCCAAGTTTTATGTCTATGGAAACAATTGTGTAATGTTAACGATAATCGCGTACAATAACTGTACTTTAAAAACGAGAATTGCAGTTCTGACTTTTCAAATGCATAAAATAATTTTACAGTGAGTCCTATTGCTATATATTTTTAATGCTCATCCATTCACTGGCATTTATAAGTTCCGTGTCTCTTTAGACCAGTGTTGCACAGCCATTTTCTATCAAAGGGCCCACATTACACATTTTCTCCGAGTCCACTGGCCGCATAATTAAAAAAAATATATTGAATATATGAATTTAAGGAAAATCTGAATTAAAATTTATTTTATTACATTTTATGCGTTTTTACAGTTTCTTATTAAATAATGATGGATATAAATAATAATTATTATTACAACTTAATTTTCTGCATAATTTAAACTTTTCATTTAAATAAGAAAGCTCTGACACAAATTAATAGAAAATAGGAGCACTCAACCTTTCTATTTTAAAGGGAATTTAATTTTCCTCGATGCGATCGTTGAGCCTGCATTGCCGTTGTTAAACGCTTAATATCTGGTGTAATGTTTGTTGTGTTCAGCCGCAAGGTAGAACACAGATTTTCTTCCGTCAACTTGTTCCGATATTTCGATTTGATCTATTTCATCAATGAGAAAACGTGTTCGCATATATGAGTGCTTCCAAACCGACTTGTGAAAATAGCTACCATCCATCGTATATTTTAATAGGATTCTTTAGAAAAGCATTATAAAATTTAGCAGAATTCCCTCCTTAAATTTCGACCTCAGTTCATGATTACTCTGAAGATCGATGAGTCGAGCTGTAAAGTGGAGTCAGCGTCTTTATATGAGGCTTCAAAAGGGTTCGCAAGTGTTTTTAACAACGTTTTGTCCCGCTGGTAGTCTGTAAATCTCTCACTGAATGACTGCTGCATACGTTCTACATGAGTGGCATATTTTAAACTATTCACATTGTATTTCTTAAATATTTGTTGGCAGTTAGGAAAGTGACAGGTATTGTTCTTCAACATTTGCTCTCGAAATAATGATAATTTGATTTGGAACGCTGATACATTGTTAGCAAGTTCAAATATCCGGTGGTTTTTACCTTGCAATCTCAGATTCAATTCGTTTAAATGTGCAGTAATATCAGTCAAAATGCCAAGTCACATACCCATATTGGATGATCGAGATGATTTACTGCTTGCCCTTTTTCTGTCAGAAACATTTTTATCTCCTCGAAGAGCGATATAAAACGTTGCAAAACCTTGCCTCTGCTATGTCATCGGACTTCAGAATAGTACAGAACATCATCATATTCAGCTTCAATTTCCTCGAGAAAAGCTTTGAATTGTGTGGTTTAGCGCAGGCGATCTGATGAAGTTGACTGCATTTAAAACATCACTCATAACTTTACTAAATCCTAGAGCCTTCCCAATTAGGTTTTTCTGATGAATTATGCAGTGGTATTTTATCAACTCATTTTTGAGCCCCAACTTTTGGACATGTTTGAACAGAAGAGATACCATCCCGTTATGAGCACATATCATAGAAGGCGCACTGTCGGTAACTATCCCCACAAGTTTATTTAAGTCCATATTATGCTTGTGAAGACTTTTAAGCAATCCATCAAGCAAATAAGATCCTCTGGTCTGATCTTTCAACGGATAGAGCTCTACAAGTTCTTCATACGCTTCTAAATCTGGTGTTACACCACGTGCGATTATACACATTTGCGAGGTTGATGTGACATCTGTCGATTCATCTACTTCCACTGAAAAGTAAATGTACTTATTGAATAGTTCCGAAAATTTGGTTTCAACATCACAGGAAATATCTTTCAGTCGCCGTTGCGCGGTCATCCGATTTTAGTTGATGGCTTCAAACTTCTTAATACAATTTGTACAACATAGCTTTTGTGACACAATACTTAAACATTTTTTCACAAAATCACCATCAGTAAAGGGTCTCGAAGATTTAGCAATCGATTAGGATATATCAAAACTAACTTCGACAATCTGCCCTGAAATATCCGAACACTTTTTAAAAACATTTTGTTGGGATCAGTGACTGAATCAGGGAAGTAACTTTTGTTTTCTAAGTTCCCCAGAAAACTTTCCTTTGAATTCTGGATTCTTTGTTTCCGAATACCGTTTCAGGTTGTACGCTTTTGGTACGCTTTCAATTTGGTTACAAATTAAACAAACAATTTTTATCTTTTTGCACCACAAAACAATATCTTTCAGTCCAATATTCTTGGAACGCTAGTATTTCTTCTTCTACGGTTCGTTTATTCGTTTTCCATGTACTAGTCATTTTAACGAAGTCAATAGGGGCTACTGCAAAATATTAAATTAAATGAATAAACGGATATAAAATACGCCATATTCATAAACAATAGAAGAAAAAGATAGACAGTAAACCATAAACCTCAAAATTCAGGTTTCTCTTATAGATTACATTTGTCATGGAATGCGAGGCTCGAGAAGAGGGCAGAATGACTTCACGTTTGCCAGTGGTATACATAACATAGCAGTGGGGAGGGTAAAGAAACACCCGAGAGAGCTTATATGTCTCAAAACCTTAGTCTTCCTTCTGAGACGTAGGTACTTCCAACAATCAGCAGAAAAATGAAGCGAGAAATGAGTTTTCGGGATTTATGAATTTCTTCGGGCTACCTAAACTGAAAAGTTCGGTTTTTTCGTACATTCCTCAACTTTATATGTGAACTTGAACCCGCGTATCTAACTTCAACTCAGTAACTATTATAGTTACGAGTATGAGTTTTGAACCTGGTCTAGTGATTCTGATTTTTGTCGGTTTTTCATTTCCCGGGACTCGTGAAATTTTTCAAATTCAGTCAAATTTAAGTTTTATTTATTGAAAATTTAGTCAAAAGAGCTAATATATAAACACAAAATAAAAAGTTATAAATTATGAGGTAATATTTTATTTGTCCAACATACCTCAACTTTACTACAAAAAATTAAGTCCTGTGACTTCCAATCGAAGATGCGATTGCCAGTACAGGTACAGGGTGTGCGGAAAGTAATTAAATATATTTATACCTGTATACCTCGCAAGCGAAACCTACAGCACGTTTGTATCGTTATTTCTCTCAAATAAAATCTACAAGGAGACTCACTCAACACTTGCATAATTTATCGAATCAAAGGGAAAGTGGGAGAACCGCCGACAATCTGTTGAGCGCCTTTTGCTTTTCGGCGCCCCGATGCCTTGCTTGCCGCCTAGAGCTGTCCCTGATTATAAGGCTCGGTCGACCTGACAGTCAGGCGGTACGTTATTTCTGCAATGCAGCGTGTATGAATCATACCGGCCTGAGGTCCACTTCGGGGTTTAAATACAAGAAAATCCAATTTACAAAAAGTCTCGAATGAAAATTTCCCGAGACTCGAGACAAAAAATCCCCCACCCTCTTCCCCAGAGCGTAACGTAATTTATGGATGATCCCATACAAATTGGGTTAATTCCCCCAAACTATAAAAAAACCTGTCAATTTTTTTTTTAATTTAGAAGTTTACGTGAGCGGCCGCAGGTTGTTCACCACTGCTTTAGACTTTTGACTGAGCATGGTTATAGGTCAGAAATGGTTACATATAATCTGAAGAAATCTCATTTTTATATAATGTTCCACCAGGAATAGAAACATATTTTAACAGGGCCTTATTGCGAACAACTAGAGAGTATTTTGTTTTTGTCGATATTTCACAATTAATACGAACACAGTTTCAAGGACTTTATTTAAAATTCATCCATATCTAGATTTTGTTGTAATGAACAATATTTCTTATGCTGTATTTCTCAACCAAAAAATCGGTACAACATATCATACATTGTACATACTTTCTCATATATTAATGCGTTTAGTTATCTTTTGAAAAATATAAACTATGTAGAATCATCATAAACATCAACTTAAATAACTATACGAAATTTTATGAAAACCATATGAGCCGTTCTTTAGAAAATCCAACTGTTATTAAAGTTGCCTAAGAATAAACTAGTCTTATATTCATTTATTGAGAAATATGAACGATGTAGTATTGTTGTAGACGTAACTTAAGTAACTTTACGAAATTTTATCAAAATCGTTGAAGCCGTTTTTGATAAAATCAAATTGTTGTTAAATTTGCCAAGAATAAACTAACCTTACATTAATTTTTTAAGAAATATAAACTATGTGGTATTATTGTAAACGTAAGCTCAAGTAAACATACGAAATTTGATCAAAATCGCTGCAGCCGTTTTTGAGAAAATAAAATTGTTGTTAAATTTGCCAAGAATAAACTAACCTTACATTAATTTTTTAAGAAATATAACCTATGTGGTATTATTGTGGACGTAAACTCAAGTAATTTTACGAAATTTGATCAAAATCGTTGCAGCCGTTTTTGAGAAAATAAAATTGTTGTTAAAATTGCCTAGAATAAACTGCCATTAATTATTGTGCAATGTCAACCATATCTTCATAGCTTGTATTCTGTATGATAGAATGCCTAAGTACGAGATTCCATTCACTTTTGCGCTACTGTTTAGGCTCTAGAGCCGCGAACATACGGACAGACAGACAGACGGCATTGCGAAAACCACTTTTTCGGACTCAGGTACACCTTTCTATAGATTAATAAATTTGTTTTAATGTTGAATAAGTTTGATAATCGTCAAAACTGACAGTTTCATCCAGTGTCGTAACTAGGGTATGGCGAAGGTTGTATTTGCCATAGGCGTCGCCTGCAAAAGACGCCAAACGTTCCCTCTAAACATGTCGAAAGTTTATTTACAATTAATACATATTAAAATTCAAATGTTAAAGTTATCTTTGATAAAATGCTAATATCCTCTTTTAAAATGCAGGATAAATAATATATATTGCTGGAATTTCTCATACTGATTATTTTGTGTAATCAATCACCTTTCCCGCTTCCCTATTTTCCATTTTTATCCCAATATAACATTTCAACACAATGGTGTTGATTGTCCTTTGCCCAGCGCCGTAACTAAGGGCAGAAGTGCCCACAACTATGTATTATCGATGGTCACTCTCTCCCTTCTCCAACAAATATATGAGTTCAGTTAAAAACGAAGCCCATTTTACAACCTACCAAGTAGCGCTTATTAATCAATTATCAGGTATATGCTGAAGATGTTAGGCTTTTTAAATTACCTAGTCAAAAAATAATGATTAATTGGTAAGTTATACAGAAATTAGGAAAAAAAGAGGAATTGCAAAATATTGTTTTTTTTATATGGAAATTATCGATGACCAGGGCCGGCGTGATGGGGTATGCAGAGAGAGTATGCTACGCATAGGTGCCCCCACCAAATGGGGCCCCAAATTGCGCTTTTCTTCCCTCTCTCCCTTCGCCTTCCTCCCCATTAGTATCTTTGTTTTCCCATGCGGCCATAAACCATGAAAACTCGAGGAATGGGGCCCTGAGCGTGAGAAAAAAGAAATGGCGTGGGAGGGTAGTTTCTCTTCTCTGCGGTTAATAGATTAGCAGTTTGATTTGTTCAAAAGTAATGTTTTTTTTGTTTGATTTTCTGGCTAGTCTTCAATATTCCGCCCTCAGGACCCTGGCGTTCTCAAGTGACTAGGTCAGCAGGTACTTAAAAATAAAATCTCGGTACAACATACATTGTACAGACTTTGTCATACATTAATGCGTCGTTTAGTTAGCTTTAGAAAATGAAAATCCTATCAGCCGGTTTTTAGAAAATAAAATTGTTGTTAAAATTGCCTAGAATAAACCCCTTAATTATTGTGCAATGTCAACCATTTCTTCATAGCTTGTATTCTGTATGATAGAATGCCGAAGTACGAGATTTCATTCACTTTTGCTCTACTGTTTAGGCTCTAGAGCCGCGAACATACGGACGGACAGACAGACAGACGGCATTGCGAAAACCACTTTTTCGGACTCGCCTACACCTAAAACGTCTATTTCCATCAAAATCTCGAGGTCGAATTTTTGCGCAATTACATTATTTTCTCAATATATGTACTTCGTATATTAGTAAGTAAAATTAAATTATAAATCGCAAATTTTCAATTTATTGTCGAATTGAGTTATTTCGACCTCTTAGGTATAGAATAATAGCTTCAATGAAGACAACCAGGTCCAAATTAAATTCCGTACGAAACATTAAAATTATCAATTTTTATGCTTTACGACCAAATTTCACGCAAAAGAATGTATTTTTTTAAATTAAACATTTAAAGGTTACGGTTGTTCTCTTGGAAAAAATGAAACCTCAATATTTGCACGATAAAATGTAATATCTCCTTGTTAAGTGAGGTCGTACTTATTACGCAAATGTCCAACATCTCCTGGGTTAGCCAGGAGCGGGAAGGGGCGAGGCGAGGAGTAGTGGGGGCCGGCGATTCGCCGACCTGCGTCAATCGCAACTTTGTATCGAAATGATGATATTATCGGCTTTCGGTTTCAGCTGCGTCCGGAACATGATGTGACCGACGGTCTCGAAACGTCGGTCACATCATGTTCCGGACGCAGCTGAACCCGATAGCTAATAATATCATCAAACATCAACGCTGCGAAAACCTTCGATCAAAATTTCTATCGAAATGTTTATGAGTTGGCACTCTTACCGCGCAGATCCTCCTGGCCTAGCCAGGGTTGGGGGGGAGAGAGGCGAGAAGGAGAAAGAGAGGCCACTCCAGTCTCCCTTCCACCTGCCTCCCACCAGACTTTCTCCCTACCACTCTCTCTCTCTCTCTCTCTCTCTCTCTCTCTCTCTTTCCTCTCCCTCTCTCGTCTCTCTCCCTCTCTCATCTCCCTCCCTCTCTCATCTCCCTCCCACCTCTCGCTCTCCTCCTCCTTCCCCTTTTTTCTTCTATTCTTCCCTAGCCCCTCTTTCTTTCTCCTCCTCCCCATCCTCCCTTCTTATTTCTATCGTCGTACTTGTAACTCCCTCCCATTGAACGCTTTAAAAAATATGTAACCGTTTCGCTCATATGAAAGTACGTATATGCAGCTTGACAACAAAAGAATCTGGAGATAGACAATGGGCTTGATTACTAAGGCAACTTTTAATTAAAAACCTAAGATTTGGCCAAAATGCGTGATTCAAGCATTAAATTCGTTCATTTGTTAATCAGAACCTTTTCTTCGTAAAACAGAAATACTTAAAAATTACAATTTATATGTTGTAATCTTCTTGTTGTATGATTGATATTCAACTTAGGAGAAATTTTAAAATTTCCGTAGCATTATTACTTTCTCCATACGTAGTAATGGGAAAGTATTGTGATCACGAAAAAAATCGACTTCGAGATTTCAACGGAAATACACGTTTTGAGTTCCGTAGAACACGTTTAGACTATTTTCGGAATGATGTCTGTGTATGTGATTGTGGGCGCTCTAACTCAAAAAGTACTTGCCATATCGTTACCAAATTTCATATATATAACACTTTAGCATGAGCACAAAGAACTGCTTAGTTTTTGGACAATAACGGTTAACCAGTCGAGGTTTATTCGAAACCCGATTCGGTTTTTGCGATATTTCTCCGTTAAAACATCATGATGATATATATTTAATTCTATACAAATGTTATAGATAATGTAATTTCCTACAACTTTCATTTGAAAGAATTTCCCATAGCAGTTATTGTTTAGGAATTATTTATAAATAATCGGTTTTTTCGGTTTCCGTCAAATATCTCCTTTAAAATGTCGTTATTCGTAATCTTCGTGAGGACAAGAGTTGTAGAGAATAATATTTCTTCCAAGTTTTGTTTGAAACAAATTTTCATAGAACCATCCATTTCGGAGATATTTAACTTTTTCGTAATTTCCAGTATACAGCGCCAACACCATGTAGCGGTGAATTCTCTAAACATATTCAAAATATAATTTACGGCAATAAGAATGACTGTATTCTTTTACGATACGAAATAATAATTTTACCTCATAATGCTATTCATAATAATTTAAATATCTATACCCCAAATATGGAGAAAGTCATGTGTCCGCCACATCAGATTTTTTTTGTGTGCGCTGTGTTCACGACTGACGTTGAATCGAATGGGAAGCCACACTAATTAATGTTAATGCGCCTGAAATATATTAACTGAACGTATGAAACACCTACTTTCATCCTATTTACAGTTGTATTTCTATCCTTGACAAATATCCCGAATTCAAATAGCCTATCAATTGATCGCTTTAGTCTGGCCACTAGCCTTCCCGTCAAACATGCATCGACAATTATGACGTATTTTTTCTTAAAGTTAAGAAATATTTAAATTTCAGTTAGAAAAGTATTTTCATTTTGTTTTATCGCGAAAATATTTCGTATGAAATAGCAATCGCTTAGTAAGAGGATGGTAATTTTCTCACACAGCTTTTGAAAACATGAATGTAAAGTCTTAATATTTGCAAACAGAAATTATTTTATTTATCTAATGAACACACACACACATATATATATATATATACACACACACTAGCTGAAAGTACCCGGCGATGCCGGGGTTATGCCCGACGTCTTTGACGAATAAAATTATGTATTATATGGTAATACAATCGTTTCTCCCTTTGCGCACCTCAAAACGTGTATTTCCGTTGAAATCTCGATTTCGAATTTTTTCATGAAAACAATACTTTCTCTATACTATGTATATTGGAGAAAGTAAAAACTAATTCTGAGATATCTCTGATACATATGAATTGGGCCGGGAGGGTCCATGGAGGTCCGGAGAGAACGTGAGCATACGTGAGAGTAATAGGATTTCGAGTTTAACAATGTAATCGATTGGCAAGGCAACTTCACGTTAAAAACGGTAAATTTTGTCAAAATATGATATTAAAACGTTAATTTCGAAAGATTTAGATTCGAAAGCGATAAAAGGCGATAAAAATAAGAAACTGCATTTATTTTTCTTTAATACAGTCCACGTCCGAAAATCGTAGGTCAAATATGTGAATTTTAATAAGCAAAATAAAATAAGGTTGCAGGTCGAAATATCGATTTTTCCATGTTATTTTATGAGGAATGGAAGTCATTCTCGGGAATCGAACCCGGGGCGATTTTGGAAATTCTTTTTTCGTCAATGGCTTCTACTTTAAGAACCGAACATTCCTACCAAATGTCAATCTTCTAGCTACTCGGAAAGTTTGTTTAAAATAGCATTACAGAGTTCCGGTTTCCCACCGACGACGACGAAGCCAATTTTATATACTAGATACATATACACATACACATAGGTACACATACATATACATATATACACATACGTATATGTTTACCGCCGCCTCACTAAAGCATGTCACGTGATGCCGCGGTTGGAAAACTTTCTTGCAGAAAAATTGAGGGGGGCCCCAATATCGGATTTGCATAGGGGCCCCCAAAGTTATCACACCGGCCCTGTCGATGACACACATGAGCCCATTGGCTCTGGACATTTTGCCATACAAGCCATTCTATTGCTACGCCACTAAGAAATAGCTCTCGGCTCACAGTCTCAAATGGTCCACGCGACATCGTAACAGCGCGGGGTGACTCATCTCTGGCATAAACTTTAAACCTTAAGATTTTAATTATACTCTGCCTTAAACCATCGTTACTTTCCTAAATATCATCTCCGAAAAAATTCTCTACCTACGATTCGGTTCAGTTTTTTAACAAATCTTCTTTCGCGAAGTGCTCTGGTAAATATTAATTTGCATCTCACGGCTAGTGAAACGCTTTTTGACCGTGGAAATGATTCTGGTTCATCCCGGTCGTGAAAGGCTTTCTTATTTATTTACCGATTGTCGGCTCAGTCTAACTTGAACTCTGAGAGTTAGAAGGGTAGTGGGCGAAGTTGCCAAATCCTGCACGAGAGATGACTGAAGGGGAAGGCAGAGACAGCGGTTGTGCACGACGTGGCGACGTTGCCGTGCAGCGTTTGTCTGGAGCCGTTTTAAAGGGGGAAATCTTCACCTCTCGGACTTCTTCGTGCCTCCCAAAGAACGTACCGACTATAAATAACGAGCAAGTGGTATTCTGAGTGCCCACGAAACAATTTGTTTATAGTTACCTCTTAGAGCGAACAGACCACTCGAAACTCAATCCGTCTGCCAACGGAGATATTTCTCACGGGCATCGACACCGCCAAACTCTCTCAGCCTCTGGGGTGGATCCATTTGTGAACATCACGATAAAAAAAACACAAAATATTCTAAAGGGCAGCAGTTTTAATCCAGAAAATATAGCGGTGAAAGAATACTTTTTTAGTAATTTCTTTTATTATGATAGATATGCCATAAAATTCGACTCCTCGGTCAACACGATGGGGGCTAAATATATTTATATCTCCATTGACGAAATAGATGCGTTCCATGTCTTCAATTTGTTACCAGAAACTTGGTTAATAAATGTATAAATAATATTGGAGGCACAATGATGCGTTCCAGGATATGAGAAGGAGAGGCACAGTGAAATATCGCGAAATTTTAATACTTAACGATATAATGAGATCAGATAATAAAATAAAATGTGCTAATAACTTTAAAATATGTCAAATTAAGTAATAAATCAATAGGTTTTACTGAAGACATGCTCATCCGAATCGGCAGCGGTGGCAGGAACTTAACGTTTCTGAAATTTTTTTTATTTTTCGATTTTTTGCAAAGATATTGCCAGCTACATTATATAGGAGATTCGTTCCCAGAGGATTCGTTAACGAGGTATTGATGTAGTCAGGTCCGTTTTAAGGGGGGGTGGGTGGGTGAGCAGCCGCCACGGGCCCCGCGCCTATGAAGGTATTATACCGCGCCTTACCCTTAGTAAGTGAAGGGAAGGGGGGGCCGTGGCAGTCGTCTCGCCCGGGGCCCCGCAGATCCTCGAGACGGGCCTGGATGTAGTCCTAAAGAAAAACAATACTCGCGAAAGCAGATTTTGCAGAACGGTTCTGTATGGATTTCTGTGACAAAAGGAATGCTTGTTCACCTCAGTGGCGCGATTACAAAAGACGGACACCACATTCAATACCAGGGGTCACCAAACGTTTTACTAAAATGGCCACATAGGGAAACATACCACTGTGCGTGTCACATGCGACTTCCAAATGACCGGTGTAAATTTCAAAGGGCTTTTTGAGATTTTTAATTCTTTAATGTGTCATACGCTTATACTGAAAGTATGTTGTATCCACATACTCGAAAAATACCGTTTGTGTCTCATCAATGATATCTAACGACACATCCTACAGGGAAATATACGAATATTCGTATCTTAAATAACTCGATGAGGTAAATCATTAGGCGGGCTGAATATGACCCACGGGCCATAGTTTGCGGAACCCTGTCTTATACAGTCTATTTCTTTAGCATTAAATAGTGAAGATACTGAGCAAACGATTCATTGTTTTGTTCGGGACCACCCATGACTACGTCAGCTGGGCTCCATAGACCATAGTGACGTCACTGCATTTCCGCTTTCGGCGCCTGGAAATTAATCACTCTGCAAATAGTTCTGTCTCATTTTTTCTTAAGTTGTTTTTCTTTTTACATTTAGTTTTATACAGTATAGCTATATGTGTTTGCAGAGGCGCCCGCAGAAATTTTTTCAAGGAGGGGCAAAATGCTCACCCGTTAGCATTGGTTACTCACCTCGCAGGGGCTACTTACACAAATATAGCAAAAAACACATTTTTAAATTGATTTTTTAAGCAGGGCCTGCTTTTCGTTTTAGGGAAGTAGTATTGCACACCGCAGATAAAATGTTGGTTTCTAAAAATCTCCATAAAGTATCACATCTAATGTTATTAGCAACGCGAGTTAGTTGCCACGATAAATATCGAAAGATTCCAAATTACTCAGCGATGTACGTTTTTTCGTTATAGATAAAAGTAGATGGCGTACATTGGATTAGAACTATTCGTGTTCGTTTATATTCGTAATCAGGGCCGGCGCGTAAGAAATTGCCGCCTGAGGCGAGCGCATTTTATGCCCCCCTTTGGTACCGTAACAGGGGGCACGGGCGGAGCAAGGAAACATTGTTGATAAACAGAAATGAAATGACATAAATTAAAATGTTAGATTTAAGTTTTATTATACAAACAAAATTAAATTAAACTTTTCTTTAAATAACAATATAATTAAAAACAATAAAAATTAACTTAACTGTACTTTGCGCGATTTTTCTTTAGCAAAATCGTCTACAACATCTTCGAAATTTAAATTGGTTGAAATGTCATGTTCGATGGACAATATTGCTATTTCTGTCAACCTTTCCTGTGCCATTGTAGAACGTAAATATTTTTTAATTAATTTCAATTTCGAAAAAGATCGTTCTCCGCTGGCAACGATCACAGGAAGAGTTAGCAGAATTCTGAGTGATATAAAGATATTTGGAAAAATTTCTACTAAATTATTTTTACCTAATTTAAAACATTTATTTAAAACACTTCTAATAATTAAAAGTTCATTGTACAAATTTAAAGGCCCTATATAATCTGCCAATGCTATATGCAAATCTTGACAAAAAAATAACACCTGAATCTGTATGAATAAACAATGTAATGTCGTACAAAAATTCAAATAATTGGTTATGTGTTTCTAGTTGGGAAAATCTTTCCTTGATATAATTGGTGCAAACTTCTACTACATAATTAAAAAAACACGATTCCATTTTTTTAAAAGGATCTACGATTGGTGTATCTCTTCCCTCGTACTCAAATTGTCTGTTTTTACGTCGAATTCTAATCGGAGGTGCAAGTTCACATTCTGCTGTTATTTCCATTGTCAGAGCAATTTCTTTGACCGAGTAGAGCATTTGTTAAAAACCATTAGTTAAAAACCATTAGTACGGTATTCTTCCAAAAATGAGCTAATGCTTTCTGATATTACCATGTTTGGTCTTTGTAATAATTTTGATGCAACATTAACATTTGATAAAACGTCGTACCAAACAACAACACTGCAAACAAATTTAAAGCTAGAAATTTTATCCGTCAACGATTTACTTTTCCTAACACTTCTTAAAGTCAAGGATGTTATCAGTAGCGTATCTAGAGGTTTCGGGCTCCTAGGCAAGAATCGTTGATGGGCTCCCTAAGTGGAAATATTTTAGTAAAAAGATTTTTTTATATATATTTTATTGGAGTTTATTTTTTTCTGTGGTGGGGGCCCTCTTGAGAAAGAGGTGAAAACGATAATCTGATGACGTGACGCTTAACTAATCGTTGTCTTTCTTTTGTTCGAGGGCCCTTAGGCATTGCCTACTCTTACTATATGGTAGCTACGCTACTGGATGTTATATACTTTTTTAGTACAGTCCATCTTTTTGTCGAACTTGAGAAAAATAAAAATATCTCTTGAACTAAAAAAAATTAACAATTTCTCCAGATTTTGCTGCTGCATCATTAACCACAAGGTTAAGCGAATGACACGAGCAAGGTACAAAAAAGGCTTTAGGATTTTGATTTAAAATCCGTCTTTGGACGCCGGATTGGGTACCTTTCATATTTGTCCCGTTTTCGTAACCCTGTCCGCGCATGTTTTCAATTTTGATGCCCAATGTTTCCAGCTCTTGCAATATCAATTCGGTCAATCCAGCTCCAGTGGTTAATTCAGCAGGCAGAAATTTAATAAAATATTCTTTAGGAGAATATTCTGGCTGCTGTTCTTTTGTCACAGTGCGAACTACAAACGACATTTGCTCAATCCAGCTTATGTCCGGAGTGCAATCTAATATTATGCTGTAATATTTTGCTTCCTTAATTCTAGCATCAATAGTATTACGCACTTTTTGTCGTAGCAGATAAATAAGATTATTTTGAATGTGTTTGCCCATATAATGAACACAGGATTGATTTTTTGAGCTTCTTAAATGCTCACTTATAACAGGATCAGACTTTGCTAATAACTACATGATTTTTAAAAAATTACTGTTCTTATGGTCAAACAATTTATCTGAATTTCCCCTAAATGCCAACAGTTGTGAGGTACATAATTGAATAACAGCTATAATTCTCTTTAAAATATCTCGCCAATGTTCTCGTTCGAGTTGTGAGATTCGTTGATGTTCTCTATCAATGGTCTTGCCAATCTCCAACCTGGTATCTAACTCCATCCATTTTTAATATTTTGAAGATATATTGATGCTAATAATAAATGATATAATGAAGAAAATAAAATAAATAAAATAGAATAGAAACTTACTTTTTTTGCATGAAATTTACACTAGTTACACATTAATTATTTATTATTATAGCAACAGCGAGTACTAGGACTTCCACGAAATATTAAAGCAAGGCGTTTGATCTAATAAACCTAAATTATCCAGTCTGCGTCAATGCCTGCGCATGGTGAGCTTATCGCAATCAGTGACGTTCAGCCAGATTAAGCCCAACCGCTGTCAGCGACGCTGAAATCGACTGAATACAGGCATTGCTAGTGCTAGTATTGTAGTGGAATAAACAACTTTCTTAGCGGCATATTACAAACGTAGCCGAATCTTCGTATGTGCGCCGATAAGAAAACATTGCACAGGAAAGCCGCCGCACACGCTGGTGTGTGGGAAAAGAAAATAATAGCTACACTGGAATATACCTTACTCTGTCCGCGGTTGCCTTTGTCAATGGGCACGCTTTTCTTTTTTCGCAAATCCGCAATGGCGGTTGATTTTTGTCTCAATATGCGCCTGAAAATGCCGCCCCAAGCTTTGTGACGCCTGAGGCGGTCGCCTTACCCCTGGCGCCGGCCCTGTTCGTAATATTCGTTTATTTGTTATTCGCAGTCGCACAGTAGAAGTAAAACTCCCCCCCCCTCCCCCCCCCCCCCCCGGCTGTGTGCCTGCTTGCAGTACTGCCCTGCTAAAGTTTCAAAGATTGATATCTCTGCTACTTTATATTCCAGCATAGGGCACTTGGAATAATGCCGGAGAGCAAATAATTATTTTAACGTCTTCCGCCTTTTCTTCTTCCGTTTTGCGAATGGGTTTCCGGGAAGCTTCCCAGCAAGTTCTCGGATTACTTGTTCCTTTACTATTGATTATACAGAATCCAAATGGCAACAAAAATGTCGGGAAAATTACATCCAGTCATTTCTTACAGTCAACATTCGGAGATACAGTTTCAACAGAAGGAGTATGGGAGTGTTACTGCACTCTAAACATTTACTTGCAGCCACACTTCAGCAGATTTTCGCCCACAAATAAAACAAATACTTTAAGATAGCGCAGGGCCCGGTGCAGTCACACCGTTTGCAACACGATCTGTCAGCTCTGCTTGTGCCAGCGTAAACTTTAAAATGCCATATGTAAAATTTTTGGGAAACGTGGGGGGGGGGGGGGGGGTGCCCCTTACTGCGGGCGCCCATGTGTGTTTGTGAATCCATCGAACTCACGAACTTCTCGTACATTTCAACGCATGAGTCCAAAAAATAGATTTAAATTTAACTATAATTAAGTAATTAAGTTTGAGTACGCTACTGTCATACGGGATTCACATGAGAAATTTAAAATACTTGGGTTAGAAAAAAATTTAATCTTGTTTCGTGAAGCACATATGCTACTCCAAACAAATCTTTTCTTCTTTATGAAAATATCGTGTATTGAATTGAGTATCGCTAGATGAACGTCGAACAAACGCTAAGATGAAATTTCAAGAAAAGTTGGCCAGAGATGGGTTACAATAGTCGGGCCGGTGAGAGTTGATCGCTGAGTAGTAGGCGGAGCTTGAGAGGGAGGAGTGAAATGATCACGTGATAGGTTAAAGCATTTCTAAACGGTTGAATCAGTTAAAGCAATGATTGATTAATTTTTTAAAACGAAGCATTAATCTCGAAAAGTTATCCGTTCGATAAATTCGTCCTTGAAAAATTTTCTTTCCAAGAATAAATCTATAGACCCGTTTATGTTGCTCGAAAATTTACGATCCCACGCTTCGGGATCAGGGCAGTTACAAGTCAGTCGGGCGGAGGGGAGGGGCGTTCAAAGCGGCAACACTGCATCCCTTCCACTGCAACACTCACCGATCAACTCTCACCGGCCCGACTATAGACACCGAGCTGAAAGACACGCCCTTCCGTCGTCGATCACGCCCTCTTGCGGCCATTTTATGAGCTATTGATGGTGTCCAGCTTTTTACTTATGAATAAATAATGAAGTTTCATTTCAAGGTATTTATAAGTTTCACACACAGCTAGCTAATAATGACAGTAAAAATTTTTTAAAATGAAGATTGCTTTTCAGAGCTACTGAAAATTTAGTTGAACGGTAGTCGCAATTCAGTATTTTGTAATGAATATCTGAAAAATATTTCTTTGAATATAATGTTTCGTATATTTTGTAATAAACCTAACATCTTTTTCTCGCTACGCCAATGAGAAGAGTTCGTGTGAAATATTTCATTCGCATCGTCTTGAGTATGAAGTCATATCGAAAAAATGTTCATCTGATAAATACAAAAATTAAGACGAATACGTCACTGAAACAAATTATTTCTTCTTATAAATTACAGTAGTGTTAAATTTTTTGTTAGTTTTTTCGTTTCAATCTTCCTCTTTATTTTGTTTCGGAAGAGCCATTCGCCAGTCGAGCGCTCGGGGACGTCCTTAGACTCGCATCCTTGTAAGCTCACTGAATGTTAGTCAAAGCTCTGCTCTTCCAGCGTTAGCTAAACTGCTTTCATATGAAAGATTTAGACCTGTACAGAATTTTTTTCTAGGATGGTAAAGTCAAACTACTTTTATGCGTGGTAAGCATCGTGATATGTATTTTGATTTAGATTATTTATCAATCACCGTTGTTTTAGCGAGTGCAGAACTTTCGTTTTCAAAAGTGAAATTCATTACAAATTAATGACGACAGCGGTCAACCATTTTGCGACCATTGCAGGGACACGTGCAGATTCTGCCAAAGTGGAGTTGCGGAGGATCCGAGGCCTCCGGGCCCACCTAGTTTGGAGTACTCAGATGTTGTCACGCCAGGTGCGTAAATTTTGCACAAAATTTTACTAAAAATATCACTTGCCAAACTGATTTCATATGAAAGAAACTCCAAAAAATGAACATTTTAAGACAGGAGGCTCCGTAAGTTATACATTACGCTCATAATTTATTGTTATTTTTATATTGTGGTTCTTATAAATTATAAACAAGTAATAGATAAAATAAAATTTTACAATTAACTTTTATATTTTAAACTTTAATTACTAATTTTTATTTTATACTAAAATATTATAAATACATTGCTCACCTACCAAACTTAAATTTAACTTTAGTCTCTCCATTTGCACTTAAATATTCTTTGGCAATCTCGTTTCATCCTTTAACCACCATTCCTGCCACCTCAGTTCCTCATTACTTGATTCATTTCGCCTATTCTACTTTTGATTTCTTCACCCAAGTTTCCTACTTTAATGTAATGGCCTATTTTGATCCATCTAAAGTTTTTAAGAAAATCTTTTTAAAAAATTTCGATGCTAAATTTTTATCATATTATAAATTAAAATTTTGTTAACATTACCTTCACACTTCTTTGTTTATTCCTTATACTAATCTATACGCAAATGGAATACAGAATATATAACAATTACAATAAATGTTTATTATATATCTAATCGTTGCTATGCAGGAAAAATGCTTAACGATATCCTAGTTAGAACAAGAAGATGAAATAGTTTTTATAAAATATTAAAGTAAGGAATCTAACTACTTAAGATTTAGTTATCAATATAAATAAAACAACAATTCCTTTCGTTACATCTTATGTTAATATTTGCTCTACGCTTCTAAACAATACTAAAATAAACTTACTATGACAAATTCTTAATATAGATACACAGCTACATGAATTGTATTCTACGTCACAAATTAGTAATGTGAACACGTAATAGTTTTATATTCAAATAAAATTTAGCGTCTTCAAGAAAGTTTACGTCGTTCATGCAAATACAGATGTTTTCATTTTTGAAATGAAAACCTTGAAATTGAAGCTACTTCGTCATTGAATGACTTGGGTGAAGTGGCAAGGCGCTTGACTCGGAACTCAGAGTTCGGTGGTTCAATATTCGAAAATGACGAAATTTTTTTTCTAAGCGAATTTCGGTTGAATTTTTACTCAAAATTGTGGGAAGGATGAAACATATATATATATATCATCATCATCAGCCTTTTTCAACCCACTGACGGATGAAGGCCTCTTCCAGACTTCCAGTTTTCCCTGTCAACTGCCTCCCTCCAAGTTTGCCCCAAGAACTTAACAAGCTCTCTGTCCCACCTGTCTTTCGGTCTTCTTTTTGGTCTCTTGATGTTTCTTGGGATCCATTCGATGACACTGGACGTCCAACGCTGGTCATTTCTTCTAGCATATATATATATATATATGCTAGAAGAAATAACCAGCGTTGGACGTCCATACACACACACACACATATATATACACATACACACACACGCACATATATACCTACAGAGGAGGCAAGTTAATAAAAAATACCAATGATTAAAAGTTATAATAAAATATAATAATTCGTAATTATAATATTTTAAAACTGTAGGCTCAGTAAACCGTACATTACGCTCATTACAATTTGTTTATTGTTATTTTTATATTGTAATTTTTAGATTACGGTTGGTGTATATTATAAGAAATACTAATGCCTAAAAGTTATATTGAAACATAGTAATTCCTTATTTTAATATTTTAAATACGGGATCTCCATAAATCATACATTACGCTTATTATAATTTGTTCGTTATTTTTATACAGTAATTTTTAGATTGTGGTTATTATAAAAAATACCAGTGTTTAAAAGTTATATTAAAATATAATAATTCATTCGTTATTATTATCTCGTGGGACCTCCACGGATATTCACATCCGGGCCACCTCATTGCTTCGCCGAGCCTGTAGACCCGAGAAAGCAAGAATAGCATAGATTAAACATTTATTTAGGAGAAATTTTAATTTAATGCATCCTTCGGGGAAAACGATAAACACAGAGAGTAATTTTATTGGACAGAGCTTAGAAATTCAGTGGATTTTGCTCGAAATTTATTACATTGCACCCATGTCCAACGCGGATTTGATTATACACTGGAATAAATTTGACGCATATTTACTCAAAACGGATAAAATTTAATTATACGCGACCCTGAATTGGAAACGCGCTGCACTATACGTTTGCATGTGGCGTGAAAAAGTTCGTAGTCTATACCAGTCCTCTCCAACCGGTGTGCCGCGGCACATTAGTGTGCCGCGAGGAAGGAACTAGTGTGCCGCACAGTTTGAGGATATTTAATTTTCAGAAAAGCGTTTGGAACAAACAAATTCGCAAAAATTTAATCGTCCAAGCAATTTATCCTGAATTTACGAGAGGAATTGATAGACCTTAGCAACGATCATACAACTTAAAATTAGTATTCTATCTTTAGATGTATTTTGGCTAAAAGCTAAAGGTGTGAATATCCTTCAATATCTGAATATGCTGTGGCTATGACGTTCCAAATTCAACTACGTATTTATGCAAATTTAATTGTTCGTCAATGACTCATATTAAAAATATCAAAAGGGCATGTTTAAAGAACCTAGAGGAAGAAGTTCTTGTAGCTATTTCTATTATTGAGCCTTCGTACGAAAATCTGATGTGGCCAACACATGACTTTCTCCTTACAGAGCAATGAATATGATTACTCTCAACGTCGGCATTCTCAGAAATAATTATCAGCGGTTACGCTCGAGAATAGTTTTAAAATCTTTTCAATTGTCTTTATTAAAAAAAAACAAGTAAAGAAAATTGTTAGCTGTTTCTATGGATAGAAAAATATGTATGAGTAATTAATATAACCGTAGGAGGCGTACGCACCGCTATCAACAATTAGAAAGTTTTATCATGGCAGCGGAAACAGTGGTATCACTTCGCGACATATTTAAAACATAAATTTAGAAGAAAAATCAAAATATCTCTTAAACTGTCGGCTTTATGAAAAAATGTTTCAAATAAAACTTCTAACACCATTTATTCTCTACAACTTTTATAGTAACAACTATTTATGAAAATTTAGTTGTAAAGGGGATATTTGGAAAAAACGGCGAAAAATCAAAATATCTATTAAACTATCGGTTTTACGAAAAATTGTTATAAAGATAAGTTGTAGTAAATTTTATTCTCTACAACTTTTATAAATAACAACTATTTATGAAAATTTAGTTTTCAAGGAGATATTTAAAAAAAACGGAAAAATGACAAGAATAAACATCCATTTCCGGTTGACCTATATTATCCAAAAACTATTCAACTCTAGCCACTATTACGAAAATATTATATTTGAAATTTGGTACTGAAAGGATAAATACTTTTTGAGTTAGAGCACTCAAAAAATTTCTGTCCCATACAGACACACAGACATCATCGAGAAAATAGTCAAAACGTGTTCTATGCACCTCAAAACGTGTATTTCTGTTAAAATCTCGAATTAGATTTTTCTCATGAATACAATACTTTCTTTATACTACATTTGAGAAAGTAAAATAGGAAAGACTAAATTTTTCGTCAAAGAGCATAACATTTTTACTCGTTGAATTGTGTATGTACTTAATTTACAACAAAATTATACAATTACACCGATCCCCGGTTATAACGCTGTCAGTTATATTGAGGAATCGGATATACCGCGGGTCTTCCTCCTTATTTCTTGGAAAGAAAGTCCTGTCGTTTTTTTAGTATGTAGTAAAGTAAAAACAAAATATACTGACATTTTAAGGAATCAATTACATAAATTTATTCCACTCACTGTATATTGTTTTTTTTATTTGAATTTTGTTGTTTGTAGCAAGTATAGAAATTTAAAAAATGAAAAGTCATGTCCTCGGTAATACTGCGGTTGTCTTATAACGCGGGCCGCAGCTCCGCCCCCAATACCCCGCGTTATAACCGGGGAGCGGTGTACTTGAATAATACTTTACCAATCATAACAATCTAATATAATTGCAACTTTTACTGGTTTTATGCTAGCATTTTCTTTAAAAGGTATATTTATGTAGTGAAATTAATTAGGGGTGGTTTGGTGTGCTGCGATGTTTTTAAGCATGCATGAAGGTGTGCCGTGGAGAAAAAAAGGTTGGGTTAGCACTGATCTATATGAACATGCAATATTTTTCATAAGCTATTGGATTTATGCAACATGGCCTTTTCCAAGAAAGTCACCCCTGCATACTTATTACATAAGTATGCCAGCTTATAAAATGTTAAACTGTGTTTTGCAGATGAAATATTTTTCCCATGCGATGGATCCAGTTTAGCAAGGGTCGGCAACATATGACCCACAAAGATTTTCTATCCAGCTTCAAAAAGGGTTATCTAATCAACAAAACATATTTCAAAATAGAGCTAAACAAGGTCAAGCAGTTATAAAAGCTAGTTACCATGTTGAAAAATCAATTGTTGTAAATGGAAAACCTTTCACCAATGGGGTATTTATGAGAAAGGTAATCACAGCAGTTATTAATGAAGTATGTCCAGAAAAAATGCAGTTATTAAGGATTTAGGTCTTTCTGTTTGTACAATAACCAGACAAGTTGAAGATATAGCATCTAGTTTACAAGATGAATTGAAAAAAAATGTGTAGCACTTTTGAATGTTATTCATTAGAGGTAGATGAAAGCAACGATTTGTGTGATATAGCTCAGTTACTTTTATTTATAAGAGGAATTGATTTGATTTTTGTGTCACAGAAGAGCTTGCTGGAATCCAAAGCATAAAGGGAACGACTAGAGGGGAGGTTTTTTCTTCAAATTAACTGATACTTAGAATGTGCTTCAATTAAAATGGGAGAACTTGATAAATCTTACAACTGATGGTGGCAAGAACATGACAGGAATTAAAATAGTGCTAATGGGATTGATAAATAAGGAACTGAGTAAATTAAAACAGAAATATCTCATGCAGTTCCATTGTGTTATACATCAGCAATCGCTATGCTGCAAAATGATGAATTGGAAAAGCGTAATAGATATAGTTATTACAACAATCAATTTTATATGACAAAATGGCCTGAATCATCAGGAATTCAAACAGTTTCTTGATACAATTAAATTGGAATATGGACATGTACTTTACAATTCAGAAGTATGATGGCTCAACTGGGGAAAATTTTTGAAACAATTCCACATTCTTTCAAAGCTTTTGTAACTTCATTCCATGGGCATCTGCTGTAACTTTTCCAGGAGGGGGCAAGGGGATAGGCAAGTTCCCATAGTCACATTTGGCACACTTAATATTTTAGGGGTTTGTTTAAAGCATATTGCAGGATTATTTATATATTGGATAATGAACTTGATGCATCATTTATATGAATACATTAAGTTAGGTTTAATCCAAAACATAAGTCGTCTTTTTGCGATGGCATCTTATACAAAACTGAAGTGATAGGCCAGATCCAGAGGAGGACAACTGCCCCCCCTCCCCCCCAGTGCATGTCAATGATTTCTTTGTGCACAAATATTTCTATTCATACAAAAGAAAAGCATCAGTAAATATCACCATCTGGTAATTTAGATGAAAACATTGTTTTTTTTATGGAACTTTTTATCTCTGGGCTTAATCATTTCAGGGATGGAAAAGGCCAAGGAGAAGACTGTGCTTGTTGACATAATGGCTGACAATGATGAACAGTATCAGTTACTGCGGACGTAAGTTTAAAAGCCTTATACTTATACCTTAAAATTTTTCCTTTAATTGCATCATTTTTTATATGAATATATAAAACATATGTTAGGTATGTAAACAGAAGTGAATGTAAACAGAAATGAATTTCTTCTAGAGATAACCCCAAATTAAAGTAAATGTTCAGGAAATGAAATGCTTTCAGTACCAAGAGTTACAAAGTAATTACAAAATAAGCTATCAATCCATTATCATTCATGATACTTCTAGTTACTCTTACTTTTTATAATAAGGTATAGGCTCCCATGTAAAAAAAAACTTGTATTTATTACTTTCTATTCTGAAAGTTATCTTGCTCACTTGAGAATAAGTAAATGAGTTCTCAATTGTCCTCCAGTTTGGGCATTTAATTTAGCAAGGCTATCTGCTTTTTCGTCAAAATTACCCTAATTTTAGAATGGAGATTCATACTGACTTGATAGCTTAGTTCAGGGGTGGCAAACTTTTTTTTGCTCGCATGCTAAAATTACAAAAAAGGCATTCCATTTTCAAATTCAGTGCCAATTTAAAATACATCCAAAATGAAATAATGTTATGGTTTGACTAAGGCACATAAAACAACTAAGAATGTTATAATAAAATGTATTCCCCAATGATGAAAAGCTGAGGGGGTATATGATTATGCATTCCTTTATATCAATGTTTTAAGTAATAGGGAGTTGCATAACTTAATATATGATTTAGGTTAAGCCTATAAAAGTATTTGTGTCATGACAGAAATTTACTGCCCAAGGTGACAAAACTAAATGGTACTGCAATTTGGTTTACAAAGATTTATATTGGCAGATAAAATGGTTTAATACTGCTCCTAAAAGAAAATAACCAATGGAAGTTTTGATTGTAGCTCATATTATGGCTCCAGTTATATGTGCATGCTTTACACAATTCTTTTAAAATAAATACTCTGGAAAATTCAAATTTTCTAAGTTAATTCCTAAATCACGGTAGAATGTAGATAAATAAAGTTCTTATGCATTAGCACATATGAAATAAAATAAAGTACAAATTTGAGAAGGAGAAAATTATGAACTTGACCAGCAGTCAAATTCAGATCTCTCACTTTCCTTTCTACCTTGATTCGAGAATGGAAATTAGACTGGTTTGGTAGCCTATTTGGTTAAAGCACCTGCCCAGAAATTGGAAGACTGGGGTTTGGTTACTGTTCAAGTTCAGAATTTATCTCAATCTCAAAGTTTACAATAAGCCTAAATTATACATTTTCACTCATGAATCTTAAATATAAACGTATCTCAGGTGGACCACCTTCTTTTCCCACCTGTGTATTTTCCCTATTGGCAGTTTTTTTTTGTAATTAGTATTTATTGAATTTTTTCTTGCATTAAAAAAAAAATATGGTACAATGGTAGTAGCACGGCCACACTACCTAGTTCTACATTTTCCTGCTAGATGGCACTACTTATGCGCGCCGGTCTGCCTACTAAGAACTTCCTCTTCTGACCATTATGTGGCACTGTGTGCATTACTTGACATGTCTGCAATGTTTCTACGTTCTCATTCCCAGCAGAATGGAATTTCCCCGAATGCATGCGACACTGCATTTTTCGCTACTCTTTTGTTATTTGTGAAGGAAAATTGGTGACTAAGGTGCGAAATATCTCGCCTGACTACTGCGCTGCAAATGGAGCCAATTTAGCTTGCAAACCAGGACTGAGGGATAGGTTCCATTTAAGGCACCCGTTATAACTTTTTCGCTAAACGTAATTTTTATAAAAAAGCTTGCAAGCAAATTTAGCTTGCAAACTGGGACAGAGGGATAGGTTCCATTTAAGGCACCCGTTATAACTTTTTTGCTAAACGTAATTTTTATAAAAAAGCTTGCAAGCAAATTTAGATTGCAAACTGGGACTGAGGGATAGGTTCCATTTAAGGAAACCATAACAACTTTTATTATGATGGCGCTATTGTCACACACAAGGGTTTCAAAGTAATGGTTGGATTATGGTGATCTCTCAACTCATGGAAATCCCATTCTGCCAGGAATGAGAATGTAGAAACGTCACAGACATATCGAGTAATGCACATAGTGCCATGTAATGGTCAAAATAGGAAGTTCTTTGTAGGCAGACCGATGTGCAAAAGTAGTGCCATCTAGCGTGGAAACGTAGAACTAGGTAGTGTGGTCATGTTACTACCATCGTACCAAAAATATAATGCAATAAATGTAAAAGTATCAAGTATTGTGTTAATTAATCTCATCCTGTAACAGTCACAACTGAATAACATAGGTAGCCTACATTCTAGGCACATGCCTGCAACCAGCACATTTTAATATAATAATGGTATAGCATAATGCTATTTATCTTCTATTTGTATCAATATACATTTAAGGCAGAAAATGTGCCCTCTAGTTGATGTACATATCAGCCTTCACTAATATACAAAACTCATGATAATTTGGTATAAATAATTTTTTCATTTGGAGTTTTATATGCTTTGGAAATTATGAAAACTAACTCTTGTGTTCTTATGTTTATATGCAGGAATCTAGAATTATATATTGGAAAATTTATCTCATGAAAGTATTATATCTGATCCATTACTCATGAAATTGAGAAGAATACCCTTCACTAGTGATGCAACATTTCATACGGGGTTCTTTTAGTGAAATTGCAATAAATCTACAAGATAGAACATGTTATGTATGGTATTTTCTCATTAGCATGATAAGTTTGAAAGGCATCTACGGTATGAGAAAATAGAAAGTATACACCTCCTGAGTAAATTACAAGGTACCATATTTACATGAATATATCATTTTTTTACTGCAGTTATCAACAAGCCAAGTCAACTTTTATATTTGCAATGTGAAGTAATTCCATGTGGGCCATTGTTTTTACATTGATTCCAATGACATTTACTTTCCTGCTTGCAAGTGGAATTATAGACTATTAATTTAAATTTCATCTTATACACCACAACATAGTCTTTTTTAAAATTACCATAAATTCCATAATACAAGCCAACATTTTGTACTAAAATCAGACCTGAAAAAATCTGCCCTCAGGTAAAATTCGGTTTCAATTGTAACTGAAAATGAATACAATAATTTAAACTGAATTTTATGTATCATTAAGAATAGTAATTTGTAGGGATTCTCTTGATTATTAAAAAGTTTGTCTATTAGTTTTGCTTTATTATGTATTCCAATCAAATTTAATAACTATCATTATTATGTTAACCATTATAATAAATGTATGCATGTTAAAATTCTTCCCATTCATAAAATCTGGTATAACTGTGTACATCTAGTACAAACTGAAGATTACATAAACTGTGATGGTGGAATTAGTGCTCAACTGTTTGAATTTTATGTAATAAAACAACTGTTCCCGCAGTGTCGCTAACGACATAAATTAAATTACTAATATTGGGCAGGGAAACGGATTATATTGAATTATATAATTATAAAAACATGATTCTTAATCGTGTAAAAATTAAAGAAATTAGGACCCAACCCTGTTGGGAGATTGCTTCGCTCGCATATAGTTTTAACCTAATATTACATAGATTATAACAAAGTACCTATGCAAATTAGTAATATTACCAAATTGTTATTATTCAAGAAAGCGGTTAGAAAATACTTAATTCTTAAATGTTTTTATAATATTAATGAATTTCTTATGTGCAAGAGGTGACTTCTTTGTTATGTACAATTGTATGTTAACTGTATCATACTGTGATTTTATCGTGATGATTCCTATACCTACAAAATGTATGGTCAACCGGGATAATAAAGATTATTATTATTATTAAAATATAATTTAAAATAATTATAGCACAGTTATTGATTAAGAAAAATGACATTTTTTTCCTCAATAGAGATTATCCAAGTTACTGCAATTGTTAGTGAATTTGATTAGAAGTTTATTTGCGTGATCATCTAGTTGTTTTATATTAAGACGAAAGTTTTTACAAAAATATTTAATCGATTTCTATCTTTCATATGTAAGTTTCTTTGTAAATTAAGTGCACAACTGTACTGAATAGTATATCCAAAGCTTTGCATCACTCAAGGTACAGTTCAGCCTAAAATCTCTTAAATTTACTTTTTTCCTAAAATTTTAGGAAAATTTTAAGGGGTCGGCTTAAATTCGGGGTCGGCTTCTATTTGGGCATATACAATAGTCTTAATTTTTTAAAAATTTTATGATAACCTATGGTTTTAAACTGTTTATAAATAATATAAGTTCATTTATTTTCAATCAACTTTGAGCTGAGTTTCTTGTAGCCATTCTATCTACAGATATTTTGTGATGACTGCAAGAACTGAGCCAAAAAATTGTATTTAGAAGAAACAAAACTTTTACTTGTCGATTGCCATACAACATTTTTAAACCTTCCAAATAGTTGTGAAATGACTTTACACCACAAGGCTTTATGTGCATGCTTCAACATGCCATATGGTTGGAGCCAAGGAAAATTAAATGTTTGTGCTAACTATCTGGTATGGAGAATGTACAAAAAGTTCATAATTCAAGTCCAAATGAAATATCAATAGAATAGCATACATTAAAATTTTATTTTTGGGAATGAAACTCTTACACTATTAAGAAATGGAAATGGTTTCATTCCCCCCAGATTTTCCGTATTTGCCATACTTAGACCCCTCCTGTTGATGGAAAGAATGGGCCAGTATCAGCAACCTGGCATGAGAACAACTCCAGGTGCTATTCGGCTTCCAAAAAGAACGTAAGTGCTCCAACACCCTTCTACTTCCAATGATATTAATATCATAAGTAACAATATGACAGCAGTTTGTAATTATTAAATTACCAAATCCAGTCAGATAGTTTCATATTAATTTTGTAGGAATGTAAATTATGTTCTTATGAAAAGGAAATGGTTTTATCCCTCAGTTGTCATCATAAGTTCTACCCATATTACAACCCCAAAGCCAAAGGGACCGGGTCTGACAAACCAGCGGCAAATGTAACACCAACTACTAAATGTTTGTGAGTATGATATTTCTAGACCCATCTTCAACCTTGTTCTATTAGCCGGGTAATTAACCAAATAACAGCAGCATATAACAATTAAAATAGGTAGCCATCCAAACTGAGAAACCTTTGCTCCCAGCTGAAGGAAGGACAGAAAAATATTCAAGGCATAGGTTCAATCAATTATAACACAGCCTTATTCGACAGACAGAAGACAATAATTCCTTTTTGTACTCTTTCCTTTAGTCACCTTTCATTAGTAGCCCAGCAACGTCGACCCAAATAAAATAAAAATTAATAACATCAATTTTGTATACTAAAACGTTAAAACTGAATATAAAATCCACATAACCGAATGTTCCAAAAAGTAATAATAGTCATGGGCATGTATATAGCAGTTGTTTTTAGCAAAGATACTATATGATAATGAAGATTTAAACCCAGGACTACTATGTATATGGCGAGCAGTTTCAAATTGATAAGTTGAAAATCCAAGTGATTCCTGAAAGTTTGATCGATAAAAATTGAAAAACTTTTTAGTTATGGGCAGTTTTCCTTATTCTCTATCTAACTATGATGGATGGACCAACAGAATTAGAATATTATGTATATAATGTTATCTAAAGAAGCACACTTCTTCCTGCCAAAAATGTGTCATCTCAGTTCTGAATAGGGTTACCACATCTGTGTGTTTCACCCAAAGTCTTCAGGTTAGCAGCCAAATCTTCAGGCTTCGGGTTTGACTCCGTAATTCTTCGGGTTGAAATGAATTTGACACAACTTTGTTTTAATGCCTCCCACCTTTTATTCCTATGTCTTTGGTGTCTCTTGAAAGGACCAAAATTTGACAACAACATATACTTTACCAAAACATAAAAATTGTTTTCAACAATATCAATACAACCAAAGATTTCCGCTTTTTATATGAAAGTCTTTTACTCGTAAACACGATGTTTCTGTGTAGAATCCATCTGGTCACTGGGAATACCTAATATTTTTGCAGGAAAAAGTTCAAGGTAGCAAACATCAAATAATACAAATTGGCCACCAATATGTCAATATGTAATATATGGTAGTTTAACGTGTGTAAGTGGTTAGAATAAAAGAAATGCACTACGATGCTTAAAAGTGGTACAAGCAACAAATGAACACAGGTTGTTGTGTGTAAGTGGTTGCCGCAGTTAAGGGGTAAAGTCTCTGCCAAACAGCTTACCCTAAATAAAATATCTCCGCACTCCACTGGTGTGAAGTCAATATGGGATGCACTTTGTCCCATATTTTTTTATTCTAAGAAATATATTTACTTCAGGTAGGTTCAGTGAACATTCCATCGGACTCAGTCAATATCTATTTAAGAAAACAAGTATGTGGCATGAAAAAGAAGTTTGATTTTGTTCTCACATTATGATTTTTTCTATATTTCAATCTCCTATAAGTCATACAATGAATCTTTTTGTATGTGTACCTTGAAGACAATAAGATCACCTCGGACGCCATGTTGGATTTCACAAGCCATGGAGAACATATCGGTGATGCAATGTTATACATGGTTGTAACATCGTTGAAGATTCATACATTGTCGCATGAGCATTATAACATCCTGAGAGGGAGAGCAACAAGTGAAAATGTTTTCCTGAAAAAACAATATCTGTTGGCGATTCTATCGATTTCCTTCATACTTTCTCTTATTATGAGGAAAATATTATATGACATTTGAGGCAAATATAACATTGTAGATTATCGTCATGGGCGTCGGCAGAAAATTTTGCACGGGGGGGGGGGCAAAACACAAAAATGCCTAATACCCAGGGGTGGATGTAATTTTTCCCAACCTGGGAAAATTTTATTTAACTGGCCCCCAACTGACCACAAATCCACACCAATGAATCACTATGGATTATATTATCACTGTACTGAATATCCTCTTGAAATTAACTGAAATTATATTTTAAATGACTAATTTATTTCCCTTAAAGCAGGTTAAAATCAGTGCTCGGAATGCATCGGAAGGCCACTCCGGCTCGTCACATGCATTTCATTTTGTAAAAATTTACGTTCTACTACCAATACAGGTGTTCCACTTCATAACTTTTTCCATTTCGAGCACTCGTTAAAATCCACTCCAAGCTGCTAAATACTTTGACACAAATAGTCTATCTCCCTTCTTTCTTCCCCTCACTTTCCTCTTCCCATCTACATCTCAGTGATATTCAACCTTTTTGATCAGCGTGCCCCTTTGAAGATGTACATACCCACTGGTATGATCACATAATACGAACAAATCCACAGAAAATCTTTAAATGATTAGAACTAATTTTGGTCGACTAAATTAGTATTCACTGTATCTAATCATAAAGGTTATGAAAAATGAATCTTCTGCGTATACCTGAAAAAACCTCCCGTATTTCTAGTTGAATACCAGTATTTACCTCCTTCCTCTACAGCCCTCTCGCCTTCCTCCCTCTACCTCTCTTTTGAGCGTATACAGGCACTGCATTGGCACTTTTACATTACACACGTGAATTGATACAACAATTGATATGGTTAGTTAAAAATGCGGAATTTCGCCCAAATTCGAGCGCATCCGAATAGAAGGATAAATTGACTTTAAAAATAGGAAATGTTCCTTTTTCTTTAAAATATTCTTGGTCCATGGAACGCATGTCAAATTTCCCAATATTCATTTGCAATAGGAACAAGGGCTGCTGAGCGGAATTTTAAATATTACATGTCATCTTACAAGAAATTAAAATAATCCCGAGTGGTTGATCTCGCGACATTTTTCGAGATATATTACACTGTACCTTCATATTTCCCATTTAAACATCCTACCAAATTTTCAATCCTCTGTGGACACCATTTAACGAATTGTCCAAATTTCTCTACAGCATGACACATGGACCAAACAAACAACCAGTCAAAGGACAAACCAATTCATACTGCCTTTTATTATAATTAGAATCTTGCACGTGGGCTGACGGAAGAACAAGGCGAAAATAGAAGTTTAAAAAATAACAGGAAATAAATCCAAAATCTAAGAAATCGGAATTACAATGTGGTCATAGGATAAGTATGTACTTCAATTTTCAAAGACGCAAACAGAAATGAACAGAAAATGTTAACTCTCTCTTCTAAAATTCGAAAACAACAAGGTAAGCTTCATTTATGATGTTCAACATTCATAATAAAAATCGATGTATAGTTTATGCATCGAAAAGAATACCTTTAATTTTTAATGGAAATCATTTTTTCTGTAATTTTACTGCATTTTATGATGTGTTATTCTACATAAATTATAAAGAGAACTTCCAAAATTATTAACTGGATAAATATTTTAAGGTTTATTAAAACATATATTTTAATAAAGCAAACAAAATGAATTTGTTTGGTATATGTTGCATATTGCATGTATTTATGCTTACATAAAGTATTATTTAAATGTCGCTATATTAGTAGCAAAGTTAGTGACATGTCGCTAAACACTAAAAAAAAGTCACTAAAGGAAGTAAAAAGTCGCTGAATTGACAACTGCGCTTTCCCTCCTTTTCACCCTCTCAATCTGCTTCTCTCTTTTACACTCCCAACTTATCGTTCCCTGTTTATCTGTCCTTTTTATTTTCCTTTCTCCCCTTACCTTTCTCTCCTGCAGTTTCTCCCTCCAGATCAATCTTTCAAAGAAATCATAGACCAGGGTTGCCAAATTGGTTTCAGCCAGCATGGCAGAAAAAGAAAAAATCTGTAAAATGATAATAGGCATGCTGGACTCACAAAATGTAATATTACATTTTGGTTTCAAAATGCCATTTCACAGAAGAAGTTCTACACACTACAGTTTTGGAACATAAAGCAAAGCACGTTTTATCACCTTGTTTTACAAAACCATATCCGTCAGTTCAAGTAAACTGAAAACAGCGAATATATTCTTTATCGTTTTTTGATTTCTTAGCTGCTGACATTTTTTCTTTAATAAAAAATATGTCAATTACATAAAAATTAAAATTACGACTAATATTATATGAAAACGCAATCGAATTTTCATTTTCAATACATAAAGTATTTGAAAGGAACCAACATATTCGATGTTACTTACAAGACTTAATCAGTCTTACTGAGAAAAAGTGCAGGTGGCCACCAGTATTTCCAGAATGTATTACATTCTCTACCTCAAACTTACAAAATCCCAACGCCTCCTATGACCTTGTAGTTAAGACAAAAAATTAAAAACATTATTGTAAAAAAAGAGAACGTATTTTTAAGTGATTTTTCACCCCAGGTGGAACAAAAATCGTTTATGTATTTGGTTCCACCGTTAGTAGTTTTCTATTGTTTTGAATTTTAAACATTTTCAAACATTGTGATTAAGTCGTAAAAAGTAACATTTTCATTAGTAGTTTAAAAGAGAAAAAATAACATCTCTTCATTAAAAGCGAAAAAGATCCGAACAAAAATATAATATGATCTCTATAAGAGAGACCTTCTGGCCACCCTACTTCTACATTTTATATCCGCACGCATAATAATGCTTCATAGCACAGCGGTGTCAAACTCATTGCGGTTCAAACCGGACCTCAGTATGCTTCATGCGTACCAAAAATAATAATCAAAGTGTACAAACAATACAGAGTAAGATTGTAAAATTATTTCAGGAATGACAAATAGTGATAGTAACATCATTAATACAAGTAATAAAAATGATAAGAATTGCTTGCTATGAAATGCATCTGCAATTACTTACTTTATTAACTGCTATTGCTGATTCCTGATGCTACCGAAATTCACCTATTGACTCTCACACACAATTCTTTACTGAGTGCCTGCCTACGCTCATACTGAGTACCATATCAGTACAGGAGAATCATAGGTGTATTTCCCTTATATCCCAAGTCATAAGGATGGCCAACATAAGGCCTTTTTAGAATAATGTTACAGATGATTTTGAGCCTACTGCAGAAAGGTTGACCACTGCTGTCATAGAGGGGTTTCCCCAGCTTCCAGTATTCCAAGTATCCCCCCATTCTTGAGTAGGAATTTACTTCAGTTGTTTGTTTCTTGAATATGTTTACAGATCTCAAGAGTAAACTCACCTCCGAGAGTAGAAACGTAAAATTCTCAAGAGGGAGGAGATAGGTATTTTTCAATCCTTCTCTCAGATACGCAACTTGCAACGACCACGATTTGGGTACCTCTCACTCTGCAAGATTTGTTTGCTTTTTTCAGGAAGAACTAATCTGCGGTGCAAATTCGAAAAAGTGTACCAAATGGGTCAAAGAGCTGATCTTGGAGTGGAAGGCTGGGACTTTCAAAAGGTTATGCAATCACCAGTACCTCTCTCCCTTTGGATCCGACGCTTAACATAACGAGAAGTTAAAATTCTATAAAGATTTCGATCAAATAGGAGGGTGAATGCTCATTGGGAAACAAGGCCATCGTGCCTTATGTTTGAGATCCATGTCTTACTACATATGACAAAAATAACACAGAAAAGTTCTGACAGAATCCCTAAAACGTGTAAATCCGTCAAATCTCCAAGTCACATTTTTTTTCACAATTACAATACTTTCTCTATATACTACATATATAATAAAGTAAAAAATCAATTCAGAATTTCATTATGTTATGTATAATGTTTTTTTTTAGCGCTTTGCTGTACGAGCATACAAGCTTATACATGATGCACTGGTTCGGTTCGTGAATGTGAATCTGATTTTTTTTCTGTTTTGCTTCGCCCCCCCCCCCCCCCCCCCCCCCCCCCTTGGATCTGCCACTGATTTGTATATGAGAAAATTTGTACAATGTACATTATACCAATTTTTTTCATTTTGTACAGCATTGAGCTCTTGGAAATCTGGTCACTTTAATTTTGCTATTAAAAACAGAATTTTTAATTGCTTTTCATGTTCCTAAGAATCCGCTAGGAACAAAAATTTCTCTCCCATACCATTATTTTCTTCTCAAACTCAGGCAGCCAAATTTACAGCCCATGTGACCACAAGGGAAAACAAAAGAGAGCGATGGGGGAGGAAGGTGAAGGATGTAAGAAGGGTGGGGAAAGCCCCTGGGAAGTGTATCGAAGCCCGATGCGGTGGAAATAAGAAAACCCAAGTGCCACCTTTAATTATTGGTTGCTGGGGCCGGTAGAAACTGGAGGCTTGCACTGATACCAGTTTTCGTGTTCACATCTAAACTTTAGCCTCTGCATATTTTTCCGTATTCGATGGATATGAATATGTTGTCTTTTTTTCAATGACAATGAGTTATGACTAATTTGGGCAAATATGAGACCAACTCATTTGCCATCCCCAGTGAGGTGCCACCCTAAGGCGGTGTCTTACTGCCTATAGACGGCTCTGGTGGTATCAATAAATAAGATATTTGTTACAATAAAGTGACATGTTTGAATGGCAAGAATTCTCGCCTTCCGTACGCAAAGTGTTAAGTTTTTTCACGTCCAATTTTTTTCACGATTTAAAATAATATCTAATATGATATTTATATTTTTACAAATTTCCAGGGGAGGCAACTGCCCCCCCGCCGACACCCATGATTATCATATCCTGAGAAATTGAGTTACATTCGTTAGTCCAACAGTCAGGCACTATCATCTTCTGAGGAACCAGAACTGTAATGTTAAAAAAAGTCCCATAGAATTTTTAACAGTCCCGTTTTTTGAAGGATCTGTTCCGTAAATTTGTCAGACATATGAGGTCACCCTATGATTATGGTAGAAATGCAAATGTTGGCATCTAGGTTTTATCAAGGAAATGAAACCAAATGGGTCTCATAGACCAGCACCAGCTCTGCTGAAGTAATAATCCAGATAAATTGATATGAGATGCTGCTTTTGCAAAGAACATAACCATGACCACATTATATAAGGTTTTATTGCAGTTTACCCATCAAGAGAATGTTGTGTTGTGAAAGAATTAAAAAAGAGCTATGTCAAATAAATTTTAAAATGTGTATTTCATTAGGAGGGATATTCTGTCCTTCCTTGCAATCATAGTGTATGATTACCTGTCTATTAAAATACCAGGTCACAGAGTTATTAAGATATGGATTGTTCTTAGTTAATAATTAGTATTAGGAGAAAATTAACCCTATTCTCTCTTATCTTGAGGAAATGATTTATATCTCCACAGACCTGTTCGTCAGCTTGATGACCTTCTCAACAATTGGATGGCAGCGACTGGGTCTGCTCACATTTGGTGGAAAAAGAAGACTGTTGTTAGAAGAAAAATGAGTACTGTGTAAGGAAAACTTCTCATAAACTAACAACTATAATTTATTGCAAAACTAGTACATATAACAGATCAACAGCAGGATTTTCCCCTGAAAATTGTATTATGCTTTGCCATACATGTAGAGGTTTTTTGTGAAAAAATTGCCAAAATCCTTTCTCAAAGATTAAGATAAAACTGTCGTATAAAATTTTTACTTTTGAGGGAGAATTAGGCTTATATGCTCATAATTAATGTAGTTTTTTAAAGCCTTAAGGCGGGGCCGATGCAAGGGGTGTGCAAACATTGCTCCAGCACAGGGCACCATTTAATCAATGGTGGTCATTTTTTATGGAATGAAGTTTAAGAAATCATTCAGTGAAATTATTTTTGACCATATATTATAGTTTTTGCTAGAGAATGAATTGTAACACCATGGTTTTAAAAATCTTTCTCTTGCTTTTTTTCCATAACATCTTTTGGATTGCTTCAAGTATAATTTGATCATTTTCCAAAAAATCATACTCAATTGAAATTAGTGCTAAAGAATTAAAATGTGTTTAGTATTGTGGATCTCAATTCAAATTTTATGAGCTTAAGTTCGGAAAAGCTTCTTTTGCCACTTGCTACAGTAACAGGGATTGTCAGAAAAAAATTTTAAAGCATTGCAAGCATTTGGAAAAACAGATTCAAGTTCATGACTTCTTATGGAATTCTATAGAAGCATTGAATTTAAGGAAAACTTACCTGTTGCTGAAATAAGATTCTGTATATTTTTTAACTTGCAAACCAGTTGATTCTCATTTGTATAAAAATATGATTCATTAATGCAATGTATAGTATTATACATTTGTCTGATAAATCAGTATAATCCAGCAAATATTTCATATAGTTTAAAAAATGAAATTGTTTGGTTGTAGTTTTAAATATATAAGAAACCTTCTTACATTGTTCTACAGTAGTTGCAGCAATTATGTCAAATATTTCAGTCTTGTATTTTTTTAAAAACTTCACTTGGATGTTCATTAAGTTCAGGGTTCAAACTTTGCTCATAAATAGATTTTCTTTTCTTCCTCACTTCTTTTTCTCCAACTATCTCATCAACAATAGTTTCAGCCCTTTCATTATGCTTTTCAGAATCTTCATAGCAGTCTTAAGGTTTTAATGAAGTGTACACAGTTGTACAAGGTTTTTGGTGCACTGCCAGTATTCATATCTTCTTTCTGAAGAAATTTGGGGCAAATATTAATGTTGAATAGCATATTGTGCCAAAATCCAATGAAGAACAGAAATTCAAGTTTTGAAATTCAATTGATTCAAGAGGTTGATAAAATCTAGCAGATGATTGGAAACTGTGACTGCCAGGTTATTCATTGAGCATATCAAGAATACCCTTTAATTTGAATTTATAATAATGTGCACGTTATTCCTTGAGCTCCACAATGAAATACTACTATACAGGCAGACAGTGGCGTACCCAGGATTTTGGTTTGGGGGAGGGGGGGGGGACACAGAACAACACATATCAATTCAGATTCTCATTAATATATTTATTAGCATGGGTTGCCTACCTCGCAGGGCCTATTTACACAAATGAAAAAAATCTGATGTGGCCAACACATGACTTTCTCCATATTTGGGGTATATGTAGATATTTAAATTATTATGAATAGCATTTTAAGGCAAAATGTATTATTTCGTATCGTAAAAGAATACAGTTGTGCTTATTGCCATAAATTATATTTTGATTATGTTTACAGAATTCACGCTACATGGTGGTGGTGCTGTATACTGGAAATTATGAATAAGTTAAATATCTCCGAAATGGATGGTTCTACAAAAATTTGTTTCAAACGAAACATGGAAGAAAAATTTTTCTCTACAACTTTGGTCCTCACAAAGATTACCAATAATGATGTTTTTAAGGAGATATTTGATGGAAACCGAAAAAACCAATTATTTATAAATAATTCCTAAACAATAACTGCTATGGAAAATTGTTTTTAAAAAAGATGTAGGAAATTATATTTTCTACATTTTTTGTAATGGTCAGTGTATACAATAATGATGTATTATTGGAGAAATATCGCAAAAACCGAATCGGGTTTCGAATAAAACTCGACTTCCGGTTAATCAGTATTGTCCAAAAACTAATCATTTCTCTGTGCTCATGCTAAAGTGTTATATATGAAATTTGGTATTAATATGACAGTACTTTTTGAGTTAGAGCGCCCACAATCACATACATCCATTCACATACACATACATCATTCCGAAAATAGTCTGAACGTGTTCTAGGGACCTCAGAACATATTTCCATCGAAATCTTGAAGTCGATTTTTTCGTGATCACAATACTTTCCCATTCCTACGTATGGAGAAAGTAAAAAGTTTTTAATGGATTATTACTTTCTCCATACGTAGTAATGGGAAAGTATTGTATTCATGAAAAAAATCGACTTCGAGATTTCAATGGAAATACATGTTTTGAGGTCCCTAGAACACGTTTAGACTATTTTCGGAATGATGTCTGTGTGTGTGTGTATGTATGTTATTGTGGGCACTCTAACTCAAAAAGTACATGCCATATCGTTACCAAACTTCATATATAACACTTTAACATGAGAACAAAGAACTGATTAGTTTTTGGACAATAACGGATAACCGGAAGTCGAGGTTTATTCGAAACCCGATTCGGTTTTTGCGATATTTCTTCATTAAAACATCATTATTGTATATACAATTCTATACTAAAGTTATAGAGAATGTAATTTCCTACAATTTTCATTTGAAACAATTTTCTATAGGAGTTATTGTTTAGGAGTTATTTATAAATAACCGGTTTTTCGGTTTCCGTTAAATATCTCCTTAAAAACATCGTTATTGGTAATCTTCATAAGGACCAAAGTTGTAGAGAATAATATTTCTTCCAAGTTTTGTTTGAAACTAATTTTCGTAGAACCATCCATTTCGGATATATTTTGCTTTATCTTAATACCAGTATACAGCGCCAACACCATGTAGCAGTGAATTCTGTAAACATTCAAAATATACGTAATTTACGGCAACAAGGACGTGTCTTCTTTTATGATACGAAATAATAATTTTGCCTAGTAATATTATTCATAATAATTTAAATATCTATACCCCAAATATGGAGAAAGTCATGTGTTGGCCACAGATTTTCTTTAGAAGCAGTCTGATTTTCGTTTTAGGGGAGGAATATTGCCCACTGAAGATCAAACTTTAGTTACTAAAGTTCACCATCAAGTCTTGCATAAAATGTTATTAGCAGTGCGTGTTTGTTGCGGCCATTGATGTAGAAAGTTTTCTAATTACTCAGCCATGTAGGTGAAAGTTTGAGAACCACTGCTCTAATATAAGATATGGCCTGGTGAGGTCGCTCCACCACAACATGCCACCTCATGGCGATGTTTATGTTTCGTGGGTTTTAGGAAGTAAATATAGAAAGTTCAGTTAACATCAGAAAACATTTCCATTTGAAAGAATAAGGGTCACTAACCTGCATGTTTCATACCTTTTGATGAAGCTTTCCTGTACAGGTGATATCACTTCCGATAGATGAATGAGGCAAGAGACTGTCAGTGACTGAGAAGAATTGCCGTGTTCATTGACCAGGTGGAAAGTATGAAATTAACCCAAATAATTGAAGAAAAACAGGATAAACACTCAGGAAGACGAACACTAAGCCTCCTTTCACGTCAAGAAACTTCCGACACAAATGACCACTCCAACGAAATTGTTGCCACAGAATGGCGAAGAGTTAGCAGTGACACTGTTAGGGGCTGTCCATAAAAGACGTCCGCAGTTTTAGACCACTTTTTGACCCCCCCTGGTCCCTGGTCCGATTTCGCAGACCCCCCCCTTAAAAAGACGTCCAAAATTGCGACAACCCCCCTCCAAAAAACTGTACAATTTAATAAAATTTGCTATTTAAAAGAAAAATTATTTGTATTTTCTCTTCCTATTTCAATTTAGTAACAGCATTAGAGGCCACGGGTCATAATTTAATGATATGATAAATTTAGTGAGAAAACAGAGCCAAGTTCAGCATGTGGGTTCTCCAGTCGTGTTCGAAATTATAAAGGTTTTCTTCTAAATGTCACAAGAAGAGTAAAAAAAGGCCTAAAATTATTGTCTTTATTCAAGAGAGTGAACATGCATATTTCTCTCAATGACTAGTACTTCACTAAGCAAACGGTCAGACTGGCTTTATTATTATAGACAATATTCAACAAACGCGTTTGTATTATTACAAAAAATAATTTAAAAAACTGGCAGTTCAGTCTGCATAGTGACAACAATAATAAACAAAAATATCTAAAAAAAAACTGGTTCTTCAGTCTCTTTAGTGATGATAATAATAAAAAACACAAGTAAAGTATTTTTAGCAAAAATACTTTTAAAAAACGATTTTCACTCAATCTGTAATTATTTTAGCTTGTGACTAGTCAGAGTGAGTGAAAGGGTTTTTGATCCAATGCTCAAAGAACTTAATTAGAGGAATGGAATCCAAAGTATCATCTTCCAAGTCCAGTCCAGTGTAACCACCCTCCACATCATCCTGATGGGCCCACTCAACGTCCTGTGCCCCGTCACAGGATCCTGCACAACACAGAGCACCTCTTCTTCACACTTAGCAGTGACCCTTGCTGGCTTGATTTGGCGGCTTCTCGTGCCTTTCTTATGGACGTTCTTATAATGGGCGCCCGCTGACTTAAGAGAAGCATGGTACAGCCCACACTCATTACAGGTTCTGTCTGTGAGTGAGAACTGCATTGAGGGACAGAATAAGTCATGAGGAAGTACACTGAAGTTTGCATGTTCAGGCTCCAACTTCACAGCAAGACGGTTCAGAAGGGGAGCAAACTTGGTGACGTCCTCGGAGGGGGGCGGTACACGAAGGCCGAGAGGGCCCTGCTGGATTGGAGTAGGAGGTGGCAAGAATCCAGTGGTCAGGAGGTGCCGCAGACTGCTCCAACTTGGCCTACAACAGCTGCTGTCACTGCACTTCACTATTTGGAGGCAATACTGAGACTCCCTCACGTGAATTGAATACCACTCATCAATGGGTGGAGGTAGTAAAGGGACAAGATTCTCTGGAGCCACGTACTGCACGCCGACTACTGTTCATCAAATGATAATGTAATGAAAACAAAATTCATTACTTACGTTCACTTCTCCAACTGGAGTCTGCAGCACCGCCGCGATTGCGGAGAGTAGACCAGGCTGCTCGACCTCGACCCTGGGACGGCCCTTGCCATCACTGACTTTTAGGTCTTTCTTCAAATCAGGATATTTTTCACAGGCTGCCTCAAGCTTCTTTTTCTGCTTGAGGTGGGCATTCCTTTTGCGGTCGGCATTGGATATTTTTTGTTCAGAGTGATCTCTTCAGCATGCAACTCTTTTCATAGTTTTTTTATTTGAGTTTCAGCACTTTCTGAAGCAAATCCTCTATCAATTGCACCTGACAACTTCGTGATATCAGCTCTAAATTCAGCGATCCGTTTTCTGGCTGCTTCTTGAGCCGACTTCGCTCTTGAGCTTGAGGAAGACCTAGAGGATACTGCTTCCCCAGCAACTTTCTCATTTCCTTCCTTGTCCAGCAATATAGCACATACGGCGGGTTCATCTGCGGTGGAAACTGCAGGGAAACGATGAAATTTGGTGACAGGTCGAATTAATGTACCGAGCACTGTATAGTAGCTGACAGAAAACTGTTGAGATCGGCTGGCCAGGCCAGGGACTGCTATCTTTTGTTTACACGTAACTTGAGCTCGAGATGACTCGCACGCCGCGCCGGCTAGCCAAGGAGGGGGAGGAGGGCTGAGTCCTTTGCCGGCAGTTGCGCGACTCATTTCGAGTTAGCAGCTAAGTATAAACAAAAGGTTAGCAGTCCCTGGCCTGGCCAGCCGATGTCCACAGTTTTCTGTCAGCTACTATAATTCGACTTGGCGCAGCAAAACGACTTACTTGATGCCGGAGTCAACAAAGTGACAGTGGATCCTGCGCCATTGGTAGCTTGACTCACTCTCGTCGTGCTTGCCATTTTGAAGAAACTCAAAATAGACTTCGACTTATCCTTGGTTGCCTTTTGCAGAAAGGAGTCCACACGACTTTGCAGAAGAGACTCCAAAGTACTGTCATCTGAACAATCACTCTTTAATTTCTCCATTCTGCGTTCATACCCACCTGAAGGGATGCCTTCTTATAGGCCTCCTACAATTTGCCGTACAGCGCTCCGCACCCAGACATGTTAACAGAACTTCGTTGGACACTGACAATTGCGTGCCGATCGACACTAAATGCATGCAGTGAGCAGACGTGTCCAAACTCGAACTCCTCGTCTGCTTCTGCAGTAGGCACCGAGCCGCTCACCCAGACAGCCGCCGGCACCAAACAGAACGCGCGTCAGCGGCAGTCTCACTTTTCCACCTCGCAGGCGTTGCGGCTTCAATATCGCCATCATTTTATCCAACATTTCAAATTCAAGACTCTATAAATAGCATCTCACAGTCTAAGAAGCTTAAAGAATAGTGTAAAAGTCCTCCTAAAATACAACTGATGGTGTATAAAACCACTGAAATTAATTGTGTAACTCAAAAGTATTTACGTTTAACTTTTGGATGTCCAGAGGCCCCGACCCCCTCCTCCCCCCCTTGTCCGACTTCGTCCGATTTCACGGACCCCTCCCCCCCCCCTAACCTGCGGACGTCTTTTATGGACGGCCCCTTAGTGGTTAAACTCCGGAAACGATATGGTAAGGATATATTTCAAAGTGAAAATTCACACTGCAACAGTGTTGTAACTAATTTTTTCACACCCTTCACCCAATGTCATGCCCTTTTCATGTTCTCCCCTTCCTCCATCTCACTTAGGAGCTTCCTCCTTACATTACCCCTGCACTCTCCTCCTTGTTCACCCACCTTTTTCCGAAAAGGAGTAGCATTTTCTGTCTCTCCAATCTTCGAACCCTTCTTCTCAGAGTAAAGAGCATTTCTTTGACAACGGACCACTGCCGCCACTCCTATAGCTTTTTTATCTGTTACCATATATACGTTTTACTATGGGTAATCGATATAATTGTTCTTCTGTTTTATCTTTTAATAGAAAGAGAAAAATTATGTCAAACATCATTGGAGTAGCAAACTCATATGGGGCCCCCATGCAATATTCAATCTTGGGGCCCCTATCATTAATTTTTATCATGAAAGGTATAAGACATCAGGGGCATTTGGGACCCCCTTTGGCTGGGGCCCCGGTGCACTGCACTGGCTCGCTACATGTATGCTACACATCTGTCGTGGCTCATTCTCTTCTAAAACCATCTCTGACAGCAGTTACATAGGAAGGTTTAAAAACAGAAGAAATAAAATTAATCCTATCTCAACATTTTGTCTTTATTTTTAAGGGATTTCATATTACTATATTTATAAGACAGGCCTGATGGGGATCTGCTCTTTTTCGACATCATAAATACGAAATATATGGAAAGAGCAAGGATAAGGGGTTGAAAGAAGTCAAAGAGGAACTGTGGTCAGTTTTCTTGCCTCAGGATTGCAAGGAGAGGAAGGGTGAAAGGCTCAAATTGGGGAAAACCGAGAAGAGGGAAAATAAAAGGCAATTGAAGAAGACCAAAAATGGGTGCATGTTTTGCCAGCACATTCTTTGGAAACAAATCAGTCAGTTGTATTTTCATTGGGGGAGGGGGGGTGGGGGGCAAAGGGCCTGGTGCCCCCTTCCTTGGTATGCCCATGCAGGCAGAACTGCTGCCTACTACCTGCTGGGCAATAAAACACCATGCCGGTCAAGATAACATCTTTCACATTGGTCAAAGATATTGCTGAAGCCTTCACAGCATGGTTGAACCTACCAGTGTCCAAAAACACAGCTTTCTTTGCCTTTAGCTCCCATTTATATCCTTTTTCTGATTTTAGACAGTATATTTAGGCAATTTGGAATGAAAATTTAACTTATGAAGAATTTATTTTACTTTTAATTATGTAATATTCAATTTCAAAATGAAATAAATGTGTTTATCTAAAATAAATTCCATTTACTTCTGACAGTAAAATCTCCAGGCTTGGACTCCTAGTCAATATCCTCCGAAGGCCCAGATTTATTGAAAAAAGGGCTTCCAAACTGAGAAGGACCAACATGGCTCCTGACAAAACAAAGAAAAAGTTGCTGTCGTAAGTTTTGCCATTACCAAACAATTACAAGGATGAAATTGTTATTCCCTCTACCATAAAAAACATTTTATTTTCTCCTGTCTTTCATTATTATGCATACCTTTCTCCAGCTAATGACTTCATTGCATTTCATTTTTACCTTACTGGTGATTATTTAATTGATCTGCTTGCCTATCAAGCTGATGTTTCATAATTGAAATAATATTATCTTGACTTATTTTAAAATGTGAAATAAATATCTATTGTTTCATACTTTGATATTAAAAAATAATATCTATATAATGCATATGAGTGAAACAGCTGGGGTTAACAATCAGGTAGCTTAACTTTCAAGAATCATACTGCAGCTAACTTTATAACTTACCCTTAAAGGTAAATACATAGTAACTTCTTTGCAGCATTTCTGGAATGTTGTGAACATTTTGTAAACTTTCTAAGATTTTGTGAGCCTGTGTTACCATGCCATGTGGTTGGAGTGGAATAAAATTTAACACAAATATTGTGTTAACATTTCAGCATGAAAAATAGTAAGATGTAATTAAAATTGAAATAGGGAAGCTTACATTAATTTTTTTTAGAAAGAATCCCTTACAGTCCTAGTTAAAAGAAATTATTTCTTTCCCGGCAGATATGGAGTACACATCATGACCTATCCCAAGCCCAGCATTGTGAAAACCAAGTCTGGGCAGCATTGGCAGTCTGAAAAGCAGACAGCAACACCTTCTGGATCTCAACAAAAATTCACTAAGTGAGTTCTATGAACCCTCATGAAGGGGATATATCAGGTGGTGAGGTAAAAAATATTGTCCCATTGGAAGATTTGCTGTTTTGTCATCACAATAGGATGTATAGAATGTGCTCTTTCCAAATTTTCAAGGCTAAAAAGTAGGGTGTGTTTTATACACATTTACATAATATTTGCTGTTTTTTTTCTACAAAATATTTGTCAAAAATGAAAATTAAACAGTAGCAAACTAATATTTAATAACCATCAAAGTTTTTATATTAAAATTAAACTTTTTAATAATAAAACGCACTTAACCAACAAAAATTGTATATTCAAGAAATTCCCCATCATTAGCCGACTCATCCTTGTACATGGGTACTAAACATTTTTTGTTCTTTCTGTACAGTCTTCAATGAAAATGAAACACCTAATAACTACAATTATAAAATCACGCAAGTTTATCCATTAAAAAACTCTTCAAGCAACAAAACAAATCAAACTTTTATTAACAATTTTCCTAAAATCCAAGAAATTCTCCATCAGCTGAGTCGTCTTCGGTAATATGGAACTGGTCATTATCTTCATCTGTTTCTGAAGTTTCATATTCATCCTATTTTAATGTTTCAGTCATCGTGGCATTGCTGTCATCATCTTCCCATAATACTTTGTCTTCAGTTCCATCTAAAGCATAACTTATGCAACATTTTTTTAATCACTTAATTATTGTTTCTGAGGGGAGGTCATTCCATGCTTCCACGATCCACTGACAGATTGTTGTGATATCTACTTTACGAATGAATCCCCCTTTGGTGACTGTGTTTATGCCATTCAACATCCAATCTGCCCACTTCTTCTTTGTTGCCAATTAAAATGGCTTGTTAACAACAACGTGTATAGGCTGTAGTATCGATGTAATTACCCCTTGAATAATCACCAAATTTGTCTTCATTTTAAGAAGTTTTTTTTTTACTTTGAGACGTGTGGCATCGTAATGCATCTAAGACCAAGAGAGATCTTTAATGCATTCCACAAGACCTTCTTTTCTAAACAAACTCGATCCAGTCACTTGTGATGTTTTCATCAAACCATCCTTGGTGTTGCATTCGCGCAATGATGCCACATGGAAATTCGCCTTTCCATATTGTTTTTCTTTTAAAAATGCCACACAGAGGCAGTTTCGTCCCATTGGCCATACAGGCATTTTATTTTCACTGCAAGTTTCACAGGTGATTGTAGAAATTTTTACCGAGTTTTTAATTTCAATTACCGTATTTATTCGATTCTATGCTTACACCGATTGTAAGCTGACGCCAACTTTTCACAAGGCCAGGCAAGGAAAAATTTTGATTTTAAAGTGCTTAGACAGCTGGGATCATTTATTTCAAAATACCAACAAGTATGAATGCCTCAGATTTTCAGTTCGTAATTAAAAAAGAGTACAGGCAGACCTCGTCTTTCACGGGGGTTACGTTCCTGAAAACACCTCAAGAGACGAAATTGCGAAAGAGAAGTAATTAAGGCAATGGGATACATGTATCTATTTTTTTATATTACATAAATATTTTTACATATCAGAATAACGTAACAATATTTTTCAGGCTTGACTATGAGAGTAAATGTGAGGAAAATGCGATTCGTTCCAGATATAGAAAATTTCGCGTAGCCTCTTCCGTGATTTTTTCTGTGAAAGAGCAAAACATAGGACTAAGAAAGACAAAAGTGGTCGCAAATGCGGAACCGCGAAAGATCAAAACATGCAAAAGATAAAGCCGCAAAAGACGATGTCTGCCTGTATTAACTAAAATTACAGTGACATAAAATACATTTTATTCACTAATTCATAACAACTTCTACTAAAAGATTAATTTGACCTCGTTATCCCCTGGGATCTTATTCTCGTAAAAAAATAACCATTTCTCGTCAATCAAATACGGACACCATATTACATAACATACGTTAGTACTACACGAGTATCACCTGGGCATTCCTTTTCACTGTTATTCTTAAAGTATTCTCCCAACTTGGCTGCTATGCCTCTAAGGCATGAGGAAGTAACGGTTCGCTTGGGAAATCCCAGTATGCGCATGATAGACAAACTGAAACAAGATATGTTGAGGAGGGAGGGGAGGGGGGTAGGAAAGGTAAATGTTTCGATTCACGAGTAAAATGAAACATTGTGTACATATGTAGCTTCTTACTCATACGAGCACTATTACTGCATTTTTATACGACTTTGACACGCCACATATTATTTACATAATTTATTTCTTCGTAGGTGTTGTCATTTTGATTCTTTTTTGCATGCATTTAAAGTAGATAGTTTACTTCCACTTTAATACACTTATATCTCGTGTTATAATGTAACTATGGACATAAATTCATTGACTACTTTTTTTACACCGATTCTAAGCCGAGTGGCGATTTCTGAGATGGTAAAAAGGTAGAAAAAGGTCAGCTTACAATCGATTAAATACAGTAGGTAGGAGTCACAAATATTTGCTACATTTTATCTTCTTTTATGTTGCTTGCCGAAGTGTTTTACTATATGCTTTAGTATGTAGTTTCAACATTGGTTTTACCATGCATATTAAAATAGGAAGGATGTACAATTTTTAAATTTCATATTACAAATCATTCGGTAAATTCATTTGTCAGTTCATACTGAGTAAAAAGTAAATTCAATGGAAATCATCCAATAGAATTAATACGAATCTTTAATGGTGATTTATTGAATATTCCTAGAATTTAAGAAAAAACCTTCCTGCATCCTATACATGGGTGCATCCTGTATATGGGTCCATCCTATACATGGGTTTTTATGGTAGTTAGAGATCTGAAAATCTTACAACTGAATGGGAATATTTTAAATTAGTTTCCATAAATGTTTTTATTATTATTCAGTAAACCCCTAATTATCCATGGGTGGGGTCAGGTTTCACCTCAGAGTAGTATTTTAGAGTTAATGGAATAGAAAAAATATTTGATTAGGTTAGGAATTGTTAAATTACTTTAATTAATTAAACAATGCCTATCCTAATCCTATGTTAATATGGAGTTCTACTTTTACAGTAAATTTTGTTTATGGAATGTGCAGTGCAGGCCTGATAAAATTGCTTTGCTGGATAGATCGGGCTGCCACTTAATTATTGAGTGACCAGCTAACGTTTCAGCATGGCAAGCATACTGCAAAATTTGTCATGTGCCACCAGTGGGCCATTATTTATCTAGTCTCAAGCATAGTGAAAAATTAGTGATATGTTTTGCATTGCTGGCTATAGTTTTATTTGTGATTCAAGTTCTAATGATTTTTATGATTTATTTGATGGTTGTTTATTCCAATGTTTACCAAGCATTTTCATTCTGCTGCTCATTCAAGCAAATAAAAAATATTGGTGGCACACCGTCCCCATATTACCAAAAATTTTAATGCATTACTAATTAATTAATTATCACTTTTCTAAATAACATAGGTAAATGTATTTTTCTAAAATCATCGCAGGACCTTAAGATGCACATGGACTCCCATCTGGAAAACCTGGTACAGTAAACTCCCAGTTATCTAGAATTCTTGGGGAATTGGGTTTTCAGGTTAAGTGTATGTTCCGGTTGCTTGAGAGTTTTATTGGATAGGCCTTAATAAAGCATTTGGATATCAAAATAAGGAACAGATGCAGAATTGTACATTCACCTTGGAATTGATAACCTGTAGACTAGGTACTCTACTCACAATTGTTCTTAAATAATTCCTTGACATTCAAGGAAGTAATGAAACTCAAATATACAAGTATTGAACACGTTTAATTGGAATATTTTAATATTTACTAACTACGTTACATCCAACCGAGTTTCTCATACGACTATTGCTATTAGCTTCTATTTTGTCCTAATAACAACACGAGGTAAGGGTTAACTTCATCCTACCTTTACGATTTTACGACAAAAAATATTGTTTCCTTGTCTGAGAAAAGGAGAGAAATTATCCACATCCAACACAATGTATTAGCAGAAATTCTTGAGGGAAATTGATACACAGGTAAAAACAGTTAAGCAGTCTTTATTTTCTTTAAAACCTTCAGCGTGCCTCACTTAAACTAGCCAGAGTTACGTGTGGTAAACATGGACAAAATAAACTGGTCTCATCAGCATTATAAATTTGATCGGGGGTTAGGCCATGTTCCTTAACTTATGTTTCAAGAAAGCCACAAAATTTATCAGCAGCTCCTTGGTCAGCCGATTTTTTTATCACCCGAAACATCGTCTGATCCTATGCCTAATCTTTAAACGTGTTAGCCATCCATCTGAAAATGCACATGGTTCGCTAATCTCCATTTATTTATGAAAATCTTGGGCCTTTTCAATCAACATTGGTTCAGAAGTAGGTGTTTCTCGGAACGCTTTATAGAAAACCATTCATAAATAGCAATATCCAGTTGCTCAAGTTTCACCTTACGAAGAGTGCGCCGATATTCATTTCCTCTAGTTGTCTCAGAAGATGTAACAAATTTCATTAACTGTGATTTCTGTGTCTTAATATCATAAATAGTGGAAGAACTGACATTGAACTCTTTCATTGAAACATTGCAGTTCTCAACTTTCTCTAAACGTTTTATTATATCAAGTTTCTGGGTTAAGATTTGCACTACCTGTTTCCTTTTATCATCTCTATCGTATATTGAGTTTTAGGAGGCATTTAAAAAGGGCATGCAAAATATTTTATTTATCATAAACACTGAGTGCAAGAAACATCCACAATTGCATATTGCGACTGCTGAAAAAACAAATTTTAGCGGTAACATTCCAAATTAGATGTAAACAAAAAACTGCCAGAAGTGCCAATTTTAGAGGGAAAATTCCCAACTAGAAGTAATAAAAAAAATCAAGATGCAGATGCCAGTTGCTTGAGAATTCTGGTTGCATGAGTGCTGGATAACGAGGAGTTTACTATATATATTAAATTTGTAGTCTTTGTGCATGTGTGTTTGTATCTCACACCACAACCAGCAGGAAGAAAGCATGACATGCTCATAATATTTCTTGAATAGGCCAAAGTTTGGTACTGTTACATTCATCTTTTTGAGCTTTCCTTTTTCTCCAAAGTAACTGATTTTGATTTGTTATAATTTTTCCTTTGTACTATCTAGTATGGAAAATATATCTGGAGATCATCATTTAAATGCAATAAAAATATCAGTAGGATAGCTTAGATTACATTTTAATTCTTTAGGGAATGAATCCGTTACATTCGTAATAAAAGAAAATGGTTTCATTCCTCTTAGATCTGAGCCCAAGTACCATCCCAATCAAAGGGAGGAGACCAGATGTGGACCTAGGGGAGATACATATCCAGCTACGCCGAGCAGAATATTCTTGTAAGTGTTTCCATCCCCTTCTATTACCTTATTTTGCATTAAATGTGTGCCTATTGATATTTTATTTTGATCTGTATATGTATTACGCATACTGTAAGCACATTATTGGAGGTGGTCTAATTTGTAATCATTAAAATTCTGACATTAAATTAGATTTATAGTGGACCACCTTGAAAATCCTAGAGTCATAGTTTCCCCAATGAAGGATTACTGAGAGGATAAAATGTGATGCTCCCATCTGTCATATCTATGGCAAATGGTTATAGCATTCACAGTGTGTAGTAAGACTATTACTCATTCATTACTCTTTGTTGTGAGCGATAAGCTTGATGAAAGTATAATGTAGCATAAACTAGCACTTTCTATATTTTCTACTTCCTGTTTGCAAATATTGCACTACTTTGGAAAAATGTTAAACTATGGATTTAAAAAATGAAATAGTATGGTATTATTGCAACAGTATTTGGATATATGTTTTTGTTGTGAGCATTTAGCAACATACATTAGTGATGGTCATCTTATTTTATTATGTTATTTTCATTTTCATGACGTATTTCTTTTATTGAATATTGTCAAATCCATAGTTTAAAAAATAAATTCCACCATTCAGTTGGATTTACAGGAATAAGAGATATAACATGCTTGAGGATTCTATCACATGTTATATACAGTGTTCCCCCGAATATACGTTACCCCAATATATGTTTTCCCACGATTTACACTTTTTTTTAAAGGTCCCGCTTTCGTCCCATTCATTTTAGTACTACAGTTTCCTGCAATACACGCATCGTAAAAATAACCGTTCCAGCATTTTACGCACATTTCACTCAACCTTATTTTTGTTTTATTGGCATTTCACTGCAAACAACCTATAGTTTATGTTAACTGCATTTAAAAGACGATAGTGAACACGTTGGTCGAAAGTGCCAATGTGATAAAATAACGCTATTTATGTTTTGTCTTGATTTAATGCCTGGATGTGCTGCCATTTTCCGGCTTCTTGATGAAACTACGTGACTGTCGCTGTCGCACTGTATACATGATGACAGTTTCCTGATAGTAGCTACCGTGATAAAGGCTGTCGTGTTTTACAGTCACCGTGTAAACGAGACAAATGCATTAAAAATTTTTATTATTTATTATTCTCTTCAATAAATTACAATGTCAACCCTTAAAACTTATTTACTTCCTGATTTTGGAGAAACAATCGTAAATCAATGCTGCCAATATTCAACTGTTATGAGAAAAATGGAATTTCGCGGACCAGAATTTTTCAGAATGATAACTCGCTGACTGGCGGCATTCAGTGGACCATTGATTTAGAAACACTGTTTTGTTCATTTTCATTAATAATTATTGTTGAAGATACCCTTACTTCTTGTAGGATGTCGCAGAGGATCAGGAAAGCCTTACCCATGCAGGGTAAACTTTCAATTTTGAAAAAATTTGACAACCATGTTGATATCACTGTCCAAACAACTCGGATTGCCGATTTCGACACAATTGTTGAAACCCGAGAAATTGTCAAAGATGGTGCCATTCAATGCAGGTCACACACCAAAAAATGAAAATACGCGAAGACCTCGAAATATGACAAGTTAGAAGAAATCCCTAAGGAATGGCTTCCTTTTAATTCCCTTTTTAGAAGACATTCCTATTTTACTAGGTGATATAAATTGAATTTGAAAAAGGAAATCGGCAACACAACTACGAACAAACAGCACCTCAGGAGTTTTTTATAGAAACATTTCGTTTAAATGAAATGCATGCTCAAATATGCAAATCGCATTCATTTGTTATACTAGTAATCGGTGCTTGCATTCTGCAAGCATAAAAATATTGGTTGATATTTTTTTTGCTGTGAATTAAAAAATGCAAACAGGTAAAAAAGGCATATCATAAAACTGAATCGATGCTAAAAAATAATGGTTGATATTCTTTTTTACATTCAATAAAAAACATGATCAGGTAAAAGAAGCATATTAGAAAACAGAATCGACGATAAAAATAATGGTTGATATTCTTTTTTGCATTGAATAAAAAACATAAGCAGATAAAAAAGGCATATTAGAAAACAGAATCGACGATTAAAATAATGGTTGGTATTCTTTTTGCATTGAATACAAAAAGCACGAACATATGAAAAAGACGTATAAGAAAACACAATTGACTATAATGGTTGATATTCTTTTTAGCATGTAAGTAGTAGTGGAAAACATAAAACGGGTAAATTTTCATTTTTTAAGGTTCGTAATGACCATCTTATACGGGAAAACATTTAAAGCAGGAACATATTAAACGGGAAAAATTACATTATTCTTATGAGAAAAATTTTGGGACCAAAAGATTTGAACATCTTAGATGGGAAAACATCTTAAACGGGAACATCTTAAACGGGTTCTACTCTAATTAACCAAATTTGGTGGAAAGCAAAAGTAATACATCAGATGATGATGAAGAGATTCCTTTTCCATCCTACGCGGATGTGATGGCATCAATCGAAAATTTAAAACGTTTTATTTCAGGAAGTTTTGTAGGTGAACATTTATTAAAAAATCTTTACGAAATAGAAAATGAGATACAAAAATGTCGAATAAAAAACACTAGACAAAATAAGGTGTCAGACTTGCGAAAGAAATTAAATTGTTCTGGTATTTTAAAATAAATTTGTTTTTTCTTATTGATCTTCTTTTAATCTCATTATTTTCTTGCATGAAAATATGTATGCATTCTATATAACATGAGCATTATTCTACAAATTTCATTTCTCCCGATTTACATTTTCCCTCCATTTACAACATTTTTGTTCAATCCCCATAAAAGTGTATATTAGGGGTTTCACTGTGTAGTCAAATAAATAAATGTAACATTCAACTGATTTCTCATGTTAAAACAATCAACTTATAAGTTTTCCATGGACTACTACAGCTTCAATTGCCAGGATGTCTAAAAAGCTTTCATCTGGGAAATATATGAGATAGTTCCATTATTAATAAGGATTTCTGCCAGCATTTATTACATTTAATTCATATAAGTTATTGAAATTGTACCAGTTGTACATTTCATACCAAATTTAATATTTCAATCATGACCTGAATTATCAGAGCTATCAGCAGCATCATCCACTCCCTGTAATTTGTGATATGTCATCTAAGAACAATGCCTGAATATGTGAGAAGGCACAGAGCCTCATCGGCTGCAAGAAGTCAGCCCTGGGTATCCTTGGAGATTCTCACCAGCATTTCTATTCATATTTGAAATTACTTCTTTGTATTACATTTTTCATTCTCTTCCACACCTAAAATACTTTCCTATTGATCCATATGAAAATTCAGTGCCAATAATTATGAGCATTGGATTTTGATTCCTCATATTGGCAATGAATACAAGAGTTATTATGAAACTACAAGATAAGAACAAAACCTTAATTTGTTTTAAATTTATGGAAATACAGACGCATGCAAAATATTATTTACACATGTGTTAATTGCTCAATAGATCTGAAATTGCTGCACTTCATGTTATACACTGGTCAGTTGAGGACCAGATTGGAGAGGCCAAACCTAGTACTCCTTCTGGATGTGTTGGAAAGTGTATGGCCTCATTTGGCTGTGCGAAGTTAGCCTTAGGTTCTAATTGGAGCTGTCATGGAGCTTAGTCTAGAGTCAGGTTGTTGCCTGGAGCTAAAAATGATTAGTATTACAATGCATGTTGTATCTTCTCCCTCATCTAAAAGGCATTCCTTTGAATGCTGATGTTCTTTCCTATCTACTTATGGATTACAAGAGTACTTATGATTAGGTAATTTGTTCTTCTCTTTTCTTAAGTTTTAAGAGCTATCATCATTGGATCTTGATTCCTCATCTTGTCAATGTACAATAGAATTATTTTGCTCTGATTGGATATGAACCCGAAATCTTATTTTTATTAAATCATGAAACTAAAAATGCATTGGAATTTCTAATTACATATAGGTATTTGAATGGGACAATAGCCCTGCACTTTGTGCACTTCTTGTTATAAGTTGGTCAGTTGAAGACCTGAGTGTATAGGCCACTACTACCATGCTGCCTGAAGTTTGTGGAGGTTTTGAACATCATTTGGCTGCTGGTACTTAGCCCTGGGTCATCCTTGAACATTTTTGCCAGCATTTCCTTTTCTTAACACAATTTTTACTTCCTTGAATTGCATCATATATGAATTTATTATCTGGTTACCATTACAATGCATCTTGCATTGTCTTCCTCATCTAAAAAACATTCGTTTGAATGCTTATGATCTTTCCTGTTCACTTATGGATTCCAATGGTTTCATATGTTTAGGTAGTTTATCCTTCCTTTTCCCTAAGGTTAAAGGGTTATCATTATTCGATTTTGATTCATCTTCGCTATGAATAATGGAGTTATTGGGCTCCTATAAGATATGAACTACAGATATTTATTTTTTAAATCATTAAATTATGATGCATGCACTTGATACACTTCTTGTTATAAGCTGGTCAGTTGGTGACCTGATGGTAGAGGCCACATCTGAAATTCCCAAACATTTTGTATCTTCTCCCTCATTTAAAAGGCATTCCTTTGAATGTTTATGTTCTTTCCTATCTACTTATGGATTCCAAGGGTACTTATGTTTAGGTAATTTGTCCTTTTTCCTTAAGTTTTAAGAGCTATTGTTATTGGATCTTGAGTCCTCATCTTGTCAATGTATAATAGATTTATTGGGTCTCGATAAGAAATGAACCACAAATATTTTTTTAAAATCATGAAATTAAAGTTGCATTGGGATTTCTAATTACATATACCTATTTGAATGGGACCATAGCTGTGCACTTTATGCACTTCTTGTTATAAGTTGGCCAGTTGAAGACTTGAATGTATAGACTTTGTTTCTTCAGCACCCCCAGTGGCTCTCCAATTTAGGTTAGTGTCCACTGGGCTCCCTCCAACACCTTGTTGCCACCTTTATTATTACCTTTCCTTTTCTTTAATCATACACACACACACACACACACACACACACACACATATAAATACTGGTAGATGAATTTTTCCCATTGATTTTGTCAAAAATCATTTAACCGTGCCAAATTTCAAGACTATAGCTCCTCTAGAAGATCATAATTTTGATCCTCGTATGGGACAATAATGAGGCAAACCATCCCCTAAAAATTGGAGTTTTTACAATTTCAGATTTTTTCCTTTGTGACCGCAATTCTATAATCATGCCAAATTTCAAGTCTAGCTCATCTGAATGTTCCTTATAATTTTTAACCTCGTATAGGGCAAAAATGGAGCAAAACAGCACTTAAAATTTTGAATTTTTGCATCGGATTTCTTTCATTGGTCATAGTTTAATATTAATGTCAATTAATATAAGCCTCTGATTCCCTTTAAAAGCTTACCCATAAAAAACATTGAACTCGTTGCCATGACAGTCAGTTTTTGGGACCCAGAAAAATTCCCATTTTTTTCTGATAAAGGCTAAATATTTACGCTTATTCTACTCGGATTTGAATTCAGTCTTCAAAAATAAGAAATTAGAATTATTAAGCTGTACGATAGTTGAAGTCCCAAGTTTTAATCTTTAGGGGAAGTTATTTTGAAATGCAAATATAAAAGTCTGTACACCGATTTACGTGTTTTCTTATGGTGCCAAAATGGCCACTCAAAATTGGGAACAATGCTCGCAATAATTAATGTCTTATTAGTCATGTATGTATTATGCTATTGTAGTTTACTTATTTTAAATTTACAGTAGTAGAAATAAACTTCAAGAGCCTTCATTTAATTTCAGACAGTGAAAAAGCGAAACACAAGGTCCCCATATACACACAAATATAAGAATTCTTGTTAATGAATTATCTACAACCAGCTCCTGCCCCTCCTTTTCGCACCAGGAATAGCAAAATATATAAAGAGATTACTTACTTAGTAACTGCTACTGCAACTTCCTTACATTGTTAAAAGAGACCTTTCTGCCTTCACTCACAATTCTTTACTGATTACCCGGCTACCAATTCGCTGACTAGTTCTGCAGTTATGGGGATTTTCCCATTAAATCCCGAAGTGTAAGGACAGTCAACTTGATCTTTTGGGTTAATATTACCGAGTAAGAATTGAGGTAGGTGTTTTCTTTCAAGAATATGTTTACATAAACTCAAGAGTATCCTAACCTCCAGGGGAATCCAGAAACTTCTCAAGTGGGAGAGAGGTGGTATTCAATGGGAGCATTTTCGCCTATCGTCCTTTCCCACCGGGCCAGTCCGTCCCTGAAGGTGACCGTGAAATTCATATATTTCGCTTTTTCTTTTAATGCGGTAAATTTTAAAACCGGTACAATTGAAACATTTAAAAAAATATTTCTGGACACCGGGGCAAGCAGTTCACAACTTGCTCTGTACCAGTGAGACATGTATGTATGGTCACTTTACCTATTGGTAGTCCCCTGTGACAAATATAGTACACTGTGTGGTATAGGTTGCCTACTTTGCACTTCTTGCTAAGTTTTACTACAGAATGATCTTGTCTTATAATGTTTTGTTCCATGCCCACACTTACCTGAAAGGAGGATGCATTATATAGTTGGTTTGAATCAGCTGGCTTTTGCTGTAATCTATAATTTACTTACACAATTATATCCCTATATTAAATTGGTTTTTTGATGTGATATCAGGTGGTTTCAATGCAGAATCTTTGTTGACATTCATGAATTGTTTCTTAACTGATTATGTAAGATAAGAAAAAAAAAGCTCACTCATACGTGTCATTGCAAAGATTGCTGTTAAAGTTACTGCTTTTAAAATTAATAGCAGACTAGTTATAGTGGTGATTAGAATGCATTTTCTATGATGCTAGGTCATGGATTTGATCCTTCTTGATTTCTTGTCTTTGTTATTCTGATCTGCTAATTGTTAAAGGTCATTAACAGCTTTTTATAAACTTGTTAAAATAACTTAAATCATTTTACTGGTGCTCAAGAGATAGAACTACTCTGTATTTTATACCATTTCGTTATTCAATTTGGTATCGACTTTGTGGAAATGTAAGCTATGAACAAGTTGTTGGGAAAACTAATCTGGTATTACTCTACTAAGAGGGCATCCACATGAAGATGAGGAGATTCTAGAACCTTCGTTGGAAAAGTGTAATTTATGTATATTTGGTCCTTGTGTCATTATTGGATGGTGGTTGTAAAATTTTGGGATGAATGTAAGGAAAGTGTAACAACTCTAATATTTTTTCTAGCTTTTAGAAGCTTTTTATCACTCTTAGTATTGCAATCAGTTCATTGCTAATGTCTCTGTCAAGATACTGATTATACCTTAATTAATATCTTTAATGCTACCACTAAAATAGTGAATGGATGATGTTTACTCAAATTTTATTATAATTTTTCCTTTAATTCAAGGTTCGTTATTTTACACCAATAAAAGTTTCTTTCCTGGGTACATAAACTATTAAAGTGAGGGATTTATGATGAATAAGTCTTAGATGATGATTTATTGTATTTTATTTTAGTGTTGTAAGTACTTATTTGCTCTAAATGTAAGTCAATTATTCTTATCTCTCCCCCCCCCCCCCCCCCCCCAGCTACTCACTGAATCTGACAGTTATAAATATTCCACATCTGGTGGATTCTCTGATTCCTAGTCTGTGGCTGCCTCAGAGACAAATGACTATGGCAGCTGGAATATCACCTAAAAAGAACACTAAGTAAGTACCTTTCCTAAGAGATAATCCTATTTACCATACTTAGATATATGTATAGGAATTTTATATGCCAGAAATGACCAAACTTCAATCACTTTTGTGATCCAAAAAAAAGATTATTAGAGGTTATCTCGTATAAACATTTATGAATTTTAATTTAACCCGTCACCATCGTCCTGCGTACTGGTAACGTCGGACAAAAACTCCACATGTGGTCCTCCTGCATACCCTGTACATCGCAGAAGGTCACTAGCTGTCTTTATTTTTTTGACACAGTAAATTTTCTTAAATATGGGTAAGCTTTATATATTTTAAAAGAGGAACCTTTGGCCTACCTATTTATGGTCATTCTGCATTCTTTTTTTCTTTTTTATTACACTTAATGTGCATTAAATTTTGTGATTGATTTTTTGCGAATTGGGGAATCGCGTCTTCTGAAAATCCCCTATCCAATGCTGATGGGAACCCTATCTCGACACGAATGCTACTGCAAAGTGAAACAAGATCTAGACTGCTTATCTGCTGACAAACTTCGCTTTCTCTTTGGTTTTTCTTATGGGTCAGAGATTGAGTGGTATAAGACAAGGAGAGCCGAACAACAAAAATCATTGCTCACCTCTCTGCAGGCCATGTGCTTGCTTCAGTATTTCTTGAGATCAGTATAGTATAAGATAGAGAGGAAGAAACATCTCTTCTTGGGTCCAAGGTCTGTTTACAGACATAAATCACTGAAGATGCGTAGTAAGCGAAAGTTTTGGAGCGAGCGCTTGCATCATGCCCTTATGCTCGGGTCTTCGCAGGAGAAATATTCTCGTGTCGCTAACAATAAGTTAGTCTGAAGTGAATGCTAGTAAAAAAACTTCAGTATAGATGATTCATTGAAGTTATATTTTCTTGTAAATTTCATGGAAAATGGGATAAAGCAAATGCCTTTAACCCTTTACAGACCGAATTCATTTCCCAGTTGATTTTAATGATTTTTTCTTACAGACCATCTATGTTAGGTCTAATTAAGACAGCTAGGAATGGAAATTGTTATTAAAAAAATTTTAATAGGTTTTTGAGGACGTTCCCATATGGGAACATTGGACTGTCAGATTAAGAAAATTCTGAAACTTAGGAATTTCAAAAAGATATATATTGTGAGCAGGTATGTCCACACAACCAATCAAAATGACATGTTCAAGTTCACCACTTAGCAGTACATAGAAATAATGGCAAAAAATCTGATTAAGGATGTTACATAATCAGTTATGGTACATTGGGAAACAGTGTAAATGCATTTTCTTATCATACTCGGAACACTGAAGTCTTGCATTTTTTTTTACAAACAACACATCCGCCCTGATTTGCTTTTTCCAGCATATGCCTCCCTATTTTTCTGCGCTTCTCTGATAAGTGAAACTTTGGACCCAGACACATTAGTATTCTGGGATGTAGTCGCATGAGACTTGTCGCTACTTCCTGTAAAAATTCTAGATGGCTCATAGCAGCCTTTCCGTGGATCTCCCTATGCAAAAGCCATGAACTTACAACAGCCATATTTAGAGCATATGAAAAAAGATTCCACCACCATTTCTTGCTTTGGAGCTTTGGTCTGTAGCTACTTAGCAGTCTGTCCAATATATCAACTCCTCCCATTCCCAAATTATATTTTTTCACCACATGCGGCTGAGTTACTTCAATCTTCTTCCCCTACTTTCTAGAAAATCTCTTTGCTACGCCAAGTGGTTCGTGCATATAATTGTTCGATGATAAGATCACAACGGAATTATCATTCCATCGACACATGAATACTACTCCATCACATCTATAATCAAAATCCCCACGGCCAGCTTTAGCCATCAGCTTTGAGGCCTTTAGTGAACAATTTGCTATTCTCCTCTCCCGAATAGTACCAGTTGCTTTTATGTTTTTCTTGGCCAATTCCGCCACCAATGAATATGATGAAAAGAAATTGTCAAAGTATACCTCAATTTGCAAAGGGTACTCTACCACAGCTAAAAGATCAGTCACCACCCTACTCCCAAGAGAACTAGAGGAACAATTCCTTTCCTTCCCTGCATAGATTTGCATAGCATATGGATACCCTGAAGATGAGCATAACATCCAGATTTTATAACCAAAACGAATTGACTTCCCTTTTATAAACATTTTACTCGAATGATGCCCATAATATGGAACCATTGATACCATGTAACTTCTATAATGACAATGAATGACTACTGTACAACTCAAAACTTTATAAGCTTTATGAAACGCCTTTGAAAAATATATGAAATGTAAAATTTATTTCAAATTTTTAGTCAAAACATTAAAAAGTTGATCTGCGAGAACCTTTTTTTCTATTTGGTTTAGGAAGGTACATCCATGGATGAAATGTTAATAAAAGCTGAAATATTATTTTTTTAAATACTGCATATCAATGCCTTTTATAGTTTTCATAATACTGAAAGATATATGAAAGCACGGGTGCACACTAACTGGTTGGTGATCAGGGTGATTTATGTATTTTGTATTTCTCTTCTCTCCTGTAGAGTGTTCTTAATGTAAGATAATATAAAAGAAATTGTTTATAAATTTTATACAAATCCAATAAAAATGATGAATTTTTCAATTTTTAGGAATCAAAATCGCAAATTTTTGCAAATTTTTAAAAACCTCATCCTACCTCAAACACGTGATTTAAGTAAATGTCCTGTGCACTTGGAGGAATCATTGTAAAAAAAGTAGTCAATGAATTTATGTCCGTAGTTACATTATAACACAAGATATAAGTGTATTAAAGTGGAAGTTAACTCTCTACTTTAAATGTATGCAAAAAAGAATCAAAATTACAACACCTACGAAGAAATAAATTATGTAAATAATATGTGGCTCGTCAAAGTCGTAAAAAAATGCAGTGATAGCGCTCCCAGGGGATAATGAGGTCAAATTACTCTTTTAGTAGAAGTTGTTATGAATAAGTGAATAAAATGTATTTTATGTCACCGTAATTTTAGTTAATACTCGTTATTTAATTACAAACTGAAAATCTGAGGCATTCATACATGTTGGTATTTTGAAATAAATGACCCAAGCTGTCTAAGCACTTTAAAATCAAAATTTTTCCTTGCGTGGCCTTGTGAAAAGTGGGGGTTGGCATACAATTGGTGTCGGCTTAGAATAGATTAAATATGGTAATTCAACCTATGAAACTTAAAAAAAAATTTCTAAAACTCGTCGACTTACATGCTGAATATAAAATGTGAACCTTAAATTACAGATGAATGACATTAATTTTTATGAATGCAATTTATCTTTCAATGTAGGTGATCACCATTTTGAATCAGCTGCTTCAGTTTTTGTTTTATGACACTTATTTTAGAAGATTTAAAATAATTAATTTTAATACTGTAATTTTCTGATTATAATATGCACCCATGTTTTCACGAGTGGTATATGAAAATTGTTTTATCACCATGTATAATACTCACCTCATTTTTTATAAAAGGACCACTGTAATTTTTTACTTGGTTATAGGTAGCTCTTGCCTTGCTGGCAAGCGAGATATGCACGAGAGAGTTTACGATATAAACGCGGCTTTTAAAAGTATTGCCTCACAAGCATCATGGATGGTTCTAAAGACATTATATAGAATGAGGATTTCACCGAGGTGAATAGTGAAGATGAAAAGGACATTTGCAGTGACATCATTTACACAGATGATGAGAGAGAATTCAAGATTGCTGGACGAACTATTTTAGGACAGTGATAAAGAATTCAGAGGCTTTAATGATGATGACAGCTCAAAATAATTAAATGAGCGTTATGATTTTTAGTTAAAAAATATTTTAAAGCAATGCTACCATAATGCAATGACAAATACGGTTTATTATTAAAAATGCATCTGAAAACATTAATTATTTACCGACTGGAAAACGTAGTATGCATTTGTTACCATGTATAATACACACCGTAACTTTTAGTAGAAAAAATGTGTATTATATATGGAAAATTATGGTAGCTAATAAGAAATTCAAATCACAGTTTTTTTGTTTTTATTACCTATGTATTTAGTAAGGATCCCACTCTGGATCAGATTTTAAAGATTCGAGTTCATTATCATCTTCCCACCAAAAATAATCTTCCTCCCATCCATGGAATTCGATATTCCACATTTTTTTAATGACTCCATCATGCTGTATTATTCTCATCCCACACTCAGTGGAGTAATTCATAATTCCCCGCAAAATCTTGATGTCAATAAAAAAAATTTTCTTTTTTGATCAGAGGAAAAATGCAGTTATCAAAACTATACTTATGGCTGCCAAAATATGCAATATTTTATTTAATTTCTCCATCATAAAGATCTATCATGATCACTACGTATAGTAAGCTTTGATAGTATCATTAACAGCTGGCATCAGTAGAATTATAGGAAACTTTATTTAGTGAGTCAAGCTATCCAAGAATAACAGTTTGTTACTGGTTAAAATAAAAAAATCTGATGTGGCCAACACATGACTTTCTCCATATTTGGGGTGTAGATATTTAAATTATTATGAATAGCATTATAAGGCAAAATTATTATTTCGTGTCGTAAAAGAATACAGTCGTCCTTATTGCCGTTAATTACGTATATTTTCAATATGTTTACAGAATTCACCACTACATGGTGCTGGCGCTGTATACTGGTATTAAGAAAAATTGAAATATCTCCTAAATGGATGGTTCTACGAAAATTTGTTTCAAACAAAACTTGGAAGAAATATTATTCTCTACAACTTTGGTCCTCACGAAGATTACCAATAACGATGTTTTTATGGAGATATTTGACGGAAACTGAAAAACCAATTATTTATAAATAATTCCTAAACAATAACTGCTATGGAAAATTGTTTCAAATAGAAGTTGGAGGAAATTACAGTCTCTATAACATTTGTATAGAATTGTATATACATTAACTTGGATTGTACTAGATCTTGATTTTGTCTGAAAAATATTTCATGAGAAGTATTTTTCAGTGAAACAATGGTGCGATATATGGTAATTACTCCCAAATCTCCCAGAAAACTAGAGTCGACTTATATGCTGAGTAATATACAAACTACGAATTTCAGGCGATTAATGTAGAATAGTACAAGCAGCCTTGCTTTACATGAGGAATTTGTTCTTAAATGGGTCTTGCATGATTGTATATTATGTAAATGGGGCTAACTGATACATTACAAAAGGGGGAACATGTTCCAAACCACCAGGCCATCACCCCCAGATTAAATTCTAAGGTATCCCCAGATTTATATATATTCACTTATGAGCTTTATATAACATTCTTATTTTTATGAACATCCTTCATTCTATGAAATGTGTATTGGTGTTAACATGAACCTTCCCATGAGTAAGCCATGCAAAGTTTTGTATTAATAATGCTAGATGGGAATTTTCTTGGCAAGATAAAATTTAATTCTTTTACATATATGAGCATCAAATTCTTGTTTTCATAGGTAGATTATAAGATATTTTGAAATGACAGTAAAAATCAGCTCACATATAATTCTGTGTATTTCATATGGCAAAAATTGATTCGAAACTGTACTTAAATCTGGGACACTAAGATGAAACGTTTAGCCTAATGTGTTACATCTTACCAATTCAGTTTTAACAGAATTGAAGGATATCAGATATATATTTAAGGATTCTCAACCTCTCACACTCAAGTATTTATGGCGTGATTATCACAGTAGTGAAAGAAAAAACTTTTTAGTAGATGGAGGAAAGAGAAATATACATATTTATTCATTTTCCTTGTTATTGTAATGTTATTGTTATGTTTCCCTTTAGGAATATAGACAAACAAATACCAAGCAGATTTATAGCAATATATTGTCCAAAACTGCATTACAATTATAAATTTGGGCTACCACAAAAACCATGCTGGCAGCCACTATATGAGTCAAAACGCGAGAGCCCGGGAGAACAACTGAAGATCGCAAACTAGCACCCTGGAAGTAGTTAAGTGCTGCCATTCAGGAACAATATCTAACAGTTATTATAATTTTAAAATGCCCATGACACCAATTTAATTAAATTTATTAGTGGTATATAACTAATCTTTATTAAACAATTTTCAATGGGAAAATTATTTTAGCTATATATGTTTTTCTTTAGTGGAATGATTTCATGGAGCACAACTCTTGCAAAAATCATGGTATACCTCATGTAAATCAGGCTGTAGTACAAAATATAAGTTGCATATAACTGAACTCCCATACCTAAATCTCAGTTAAATCAGGGGGTGCCAGTTCTAGGATATGACTAATCATCTGGTGCAGGTGACTACAATATTAAATCATCTGTTTCGGAGATTTACTAGACTTAGAGCTTGCTACGACACAGTTATTTCATTTTTTTAGCGAGTTCTATAACCTTTTACGACCAGCTTCATATAGTCATCCTTTTTGTAGGACGGGCCATGATGAGAGGGCTTAATTTTTTCAGTAATACCCCCATTTGTGTTGCCCCTATTTATGTTGATTCTAAGTTATGTCATCGATCATTTAGTACCTGTGTACCGATTGACGTTGGTTTGCTTTGACGTTACGTCGTTATCTCAGATTTTTCAGAAAATGGGAAAAAGTTGGAAAATCATCAGATTTTTCTGTTTTCATATTCTTGAACCTTTTAATGAATTACAATACTCAATTAATATGCATTTTAAAAGTAATAAGACAAAAAACAATTATATTCACTCGTAAATTAGAAAAGATAGGCTAAAGAAGGAATTGTAGAATTTGGTTTGGATTCATCACTCCCTAGTACATGATGCAATTTATTGGATGATCTCTTTATGCCGATACTAGCAGAAATCTCCTCATTGATAGTCCTCTTTTGTTATCCCCTTAACTGTTTTTGTTGTAATGTTACACAACTTCGTCCCCACTTCAATGTTTTTGACGTAATATTTCGCACCGATGCAGAGCTTCAAGTACTATTTGTTCATCTATGAACAGGAACTTTCCTATGTGGATGGGGAGTTTTTTCATGTATTGTCTTGTGAGTAAATATTGGAAGTTTAAGAACAAACAAGTCCAAACTCTTGAGATGGGGATTTCCGTCTTCCTTTCGAATGATGAAATTTGCACAAAACTTCACCATTCCAAATTCCCTGAAGTGGATGACGGAAAAGGACCAAACTTGTGCCTACCTATTCTCCAGCAGACAAACCATCAGTAGTTATTGAACTATAGTTATCAGTTAGTCGGCATATTCTTCCTGCCTACTTTTGCGAGTTTATTCCTGCAGCAGGAGCATAACCTAAACGTTTGCTTGGTCACATAAATACATGTATACTTTGTAGACTTCGCTGTATTTTGCGAATATCAACATAGACGCAAGCATATTTCAGAGAATTCACTCAAATTTATGTAACCTGTTCAGAGATCCTCTTGTAAGATGCAGATCCCCTTTTTTACCTTCTCACTTACGAAGTATTTTGAGAAAGTATTGTAATCACAAAAAAATTCTATCTCGAGATTTCGATGGAAATGTACGTTTTAGGTGTACCTGAGTCCGAAGAAGTGGTTTTCACAATGCCATCTGTCTGTGTCCAAGTGTCTGTTAGCGGCTCTAGAGCCCAAACGGTAAAGCAAAAATGAATGAAATCTCATACTTAGGCATTTTATCATACAGAATAGAAACTATGAAGAAATGGTTGAAATTGCACAATAATTAAGGGCAGTTTACTCAAGGCAACTTGAAAAATTCTGACATCTTTCATGCATCATCCCCTTATAACATTGATTCTTATGGGAAAAACGGTTTTGATTTACGTTGATTTGATTCACGTCGTGATTTTCAGGAACGCAGCCTCAACGTAAATAAGGGTATTACTGTAATCTCATATTTCCCAGTCAACAAATAATTCAGATGTTTATATTTGTGTTTTATTCAATGATTTCATCACATGGGATGTGGATATCTATTTAAAATACTTGTAAAGTAAAAGAATAAGGTGAACTTATATGGCAAGTATATACAAAAAAATGTTTTCAAGCTGAAAAATCATGGTCATCTTATACACTGAATCGACTTATTTGCTGAGATATATAGTAATATCTCTTAGTGCATTCCTAGAGGATTTATGTAAGTGGAGGATCAACAACATGGCTACAAAATGGAGCAAATTTTATTACATGAGTAACCAATCTATGTATGATGTTGTTCTCTCTCTGAGTAAACTGCAAAATATAATGAAGAGATATATGTAAAGATGCACATTCTGTATGTCAATCAAAGATTAAAACTGTTATTTTTACAGATTGTAACTATGCATTTGAGAAATTCCAAACCATTTTTAAAGGGCTTTTTTTGTTAGCAAGGATATATCACTCTAGTTTATGTTGGATGCTGGATACTTCAACTAGTTTGCTCTAAATAAAAAGATTTTTTTCCCTTTCTCAGATGGGTGATCCAGCTCAACATTCTGGAAAATCGTAGGAAGCCAACCAACTTTCCACAAATGAATAAACCTGAGGAATTGATAACTCTGACATGCAGACCAGCTGGAAGGAATATTTCGTATGTAGAAAATTTTATATTGTATTCTGCAGTTCATAATATTGTGACTTCCCTTATCTGATATAGTCTCTGTCGCAAGCATGAATTCCATGAACCTCTTTTCTTATAATCGTCCATTGTCTATTTCAATGCACTCTATTGGAATATATAACTGCCCCACAAACATGATTTACATAGAACTTTCTTCATGATTTAAATGCTATAGAATGCAATATGCGTTAATTTAATGATAAATCAAATCAATGTCATTGAAAGTTATTCCTCCAATAAGAATCAATGGTATCAGGGGGGTGGGACAATTTGTTGCCAGCAGGATTTGGCATGGCACAGTTCCAGCATATTTAATGAGAAATTATTCAGCACATTTTTCCTTGAGTAACTTAAGATTTTGCTGGAGTATTTTTAAATCTTGACTGTTTACATTTCACATAAGTTTCAGTAATTCCCCCTAAATAACAAATTTACCACAATAACAATAAATTAAATATTGAAGCTATTACATTTACACTCGTCTGTCTTCACAATCCTTCTGAAAAAAATTTGCCACTTTGATTGGGGTTGTGACCACCAGTTTGGGAACTGCTGGATTAAATCACTTCTAGATTTTAGAATTTTCTGGATTATAGAATTCCTGTGAATCATAATTACATAAAAATTCCTAAATATGACATAAATGTTTATCTGAATTGTGCCATCATAAAATATAAAAAGTCACAATTGTATTAATGTATGCACCTTTAATTTGAGAGAAACTGTTGATGCATAATGGTCGGTAAATAAGTAATGAAAATGTATTAGAAATGTATGATAATAAGTTTTTTTCAGTTTGAGCAAGATCTGGACAAGAATTTAAAAACTACTAGACAAGAAGTAGTCTTAAAATTCAAACATCTCAACCTACACAACATACCCAAAAAGCTGGACATGAAACCATGAATTAAATAGAAAGATAATAGTCATTATGTGAATCTGAATTATTGCAAAGTAGCTGAATTTTATCAACTGACCTGGAAAGAAATTTACTTCCGAGTGCAACTAAAAAAGATCGGTACAACATACATTGTACAAACTTTCTCATATATTAATGCGTCATTTAGTTATCTTTAGAAAATGAAAATCGTACCAGCCGGTTTTTAGAAAATCCAATTTTTGTTAAAGTTTCCAAGAATAAACTAGCCTTATATTCATTCATTGAGAAAATGAAATATGTAGTATTATTGCAGATGTATACTCAAGTAACGGTACAAAATTTTATCAATATCGTTCTAGCACTTTCTGAGAAAATCAAATTATTGTTAAAGTTGCCTTGAATAAACTAGCCTTATATTCATTTTTTGAGAAATATAAACTGTGTAGCATTATTGAAGACGTATGCTCAAGTAACTGTACGAAATTTGATCAAAATCGGTATAGCCGTTTTTGAGAAAATCAAATTGTTGTTAAAACTGCCTAGAATAAACTTGCCTTAATTATCGAGCAATGTCAACCATTTCTTCGTATACTCTGCTCAGTATCATAAAATGCCTAAGTACAAGGTTTCATACAGTTTTGATTTACCGTTATGCTCCAGAGCCAGTAACAGACAGACATACAGACGACATTGCAGAAACCACTTTTTCGGACTCGATGACACCTAAAATGTATATTTCCATAAAAATCTCGAGGTTGAATTTTTTTTTATTACAATCCTTTCTCAATATACTTCGTATATGAAAAAGTAATAAAATGAATCTATTTGGGATCTTGGTACATGAGTTAACATCATAAACAGGATGCCATCTTCTAGCGTGCTCTTAAAGTTTACTTTTACACAAAGGCACTGCTGCTTACATAATGAGGTTATTGATTAGTAAATGATAGGAGGATATGGTGATGTAGTAGCATAGCAGCTTTAAAGTGTCTACGTAGTGAGTTAACTTGACACTTGTTATTTGGGTTTATTTCTGATATTCATAGTTTTTCTTGAAATTGGAATGCATACATTGTGTGCTTTTATTTATTACTTTTTTATTGCAACTACGGTCGACCCTTATATAATGCGTGTTGACATTATGAGTTTTTATATAACATGGAGATGATTTTAGTGACATTTTAAAATTGCATGCACTATTTTTATATAGCCCACAGATATGTGATGTGGCCTCAGGGCGCACGTAGACATTCTGTCACCTGGGAAAATGTACGAAGTTCCTTTAACATTGTAACAAATTTGTTGCATCAGCCTTACTTTGAGTCAGTAAACCAAAAAAACACATATGCAATCGAATTTCAATGAAAAGACTGTTTTTCAAATAGTTTTTTATTGTAGCTTGTGAGATCCTGGAACCTTGGCTAGGAGTGCTATGTATATTCAGCTCCCTACTTAGTCCTTTATTGTCCTTGGGCTTCTTTACATTCTTTTTGTATGTGCATTTACAATCCTTTTTAAAACTTATATTAAAAACATCCTCATCATTTGAATTTATAATACCATTAAAGAGAAAATGTTATAATAATAATAGAAATGTGAAGAAGGAAAGTTTAAGAGGTGAGAATAAATGGAAAACTGTGAGTTTAACCATGAAAATAGAGATACTGGACAATCTCCGTGCTGGTGTTCGTATCAACATGCTTGTTTTGGAGTATAGTATTAATGAATCTACAATCTGAACTATTCAGAAGGCCAAAGATAACATTAGAGTGCATGTTAACATTGCAGGTAATTAGAGTTATCAACCAGTTGGTTTTTTAATATATCATTTTTTTGTTTGATAATTAAGCCAACTGCATGATAAATATTATTTTAAAATCTAATGATGTTTAAAATATGATTATATAAGATCACTGCTATAATTACCATATTTGCCGGACCATAAGAGACACTTTTTTTCCTGTAAAATACAGTACTATAGGCTTAGATTTGATATACAAGGACCAAGCGTATATAGTCGTGTAGGAAGGTTATCCTTGCGTCCATGGAGGTATGAAGGTAATGTACCTTCATATCTCCATGCTCGACAGTTACTTTATTGACAAACTATTTTTAACCTTTCGACTTCATCCTTTTCGAGATGGTCCGATTCCAAGATCGCGTCATCTGAACGTGACCATTATCTCAATAACAAAAACAACTGAAGCGTGAAACTACCTAGATGGCGCTGATTGTTCTGTTGGGGCAGCAGAAAGACATTTTGGTGCCATTTAGTTGAGTAACTTGTAACTTTGTGTTTCAAAAGTGTATAAAATATTTTTTCCAAAAATTTTTACTTTAAAATGTCAGTGCATCTTATGGTCTGGCAAATATGGTACATTTTAAATAACATGCAGGTAGTCCTCGGTTAATCTCGTAGATGTGTTCCTTAAAAGTACAGTAATACCCCGATTTATGTCAAGGATGCATTCCTAAAAATCAAATCAACGTTAACTGAAACCATTTTTTCCCTAAGAATCAATGCTATAAGGGGTAATGCATGCAAGATGTAGGAAATTTTACCTTGAATATTACTTATTTGGGCTTAATATAATTTTTTTTCAATATTAAATTAGATAGTAGAATAAATTTCTCAACACGCCCTTACCTTGCTTATCTTTTGGCTTCACTAGAGACTCTTCTGATCTCGATTGTTTACTTCTGTCACCAGTTTCAGGAATTTCATTTTTATTTTATTTTTTATATTAATTTCTCACTTTCTCTTTTTTTCCTTTACCTTTAAGGTTTTTTTATTAAATCCTAGGCTAGCTTTTTACAACAATTAACACGTTAAGTGCTGAAGATAGTTTTACAACCTTTGCCAATACCTGAACTTTTTTTTCTTATTTCAGAAGAAAAGTGCCAAAAGTGTTATGTATGAATCCGTTTTTATTGTTGTCTTCTTAAATGTTTATAATATTAACTTTTATTGAGGACCGCTCAAGCATCCCTCAGGTATTGGTTAGTCTCTGACCTGTATTACATATTACTTAAACGCAAATACTTTACCTATTTTTTCTAAACAACGGTTTTACACATATATTTACAAAAATAGTAATTAATTTTGAAATATATCACCATAAAATTAAAAAAAACAATTTACTTTCAAAAGAATATTTATTTCGACATTTCTACACAATAAAATATTTTACTATAGGAAATATATATGATATAAAGTGAATGATAAGAATATTCAAGAGTGCAAAAGCTGCAGGGCATTTTTGCCATTTTGCTGTCAAGAGGACTGTCCCGTGAAAATATTCACTTTATTTGGTTCACTCCATAGTTCAGTTTCTTGGGGTCTATATCTTACGGTCTTCAATTTCAGAAGACTTTTTGCTTTAACGAAGCGACTCTTCATTGCTGAACAAGTTAGTATCTAATTACTTATTTTATCTATAGTACAGTTTTTGTTTTTTATTAACTATGCATAACTTTCCAACTTTTCATACAAATTATCTAGACACTTATGAAAGTAAATTAACCTGAGAATTGCCTAACTAATCCCTGAGGATTCCGAATATAAATCAGTTATTCAATCCCTGCATCATCGCCTCTACAGAAAGGAAGGAAATCACTAACTGTAGGTTTCATTTTCTGTTCATTTATGTTTGCATCTTTGAAAATTGAAGTACATACTTATCCTATGACCACCTTGTAATTCCGATTGCTTATATTTTGGATTTATTTGGTGTTATTTTTTAAACTTCTATTTTCACCTTGTTCGTCTGTCTGCCCATGTGTAAGATTCTAATTATAATAAAAGGCAGTATTAATTGGTTTGTTCTTTGACTGGTTGTTTGTTTGGTGAATGTATCACGTGGAGAAATTCGGATAATTAGTTACATGGCATACACACAGGATCGAAAATTTGGCAGGATGTTTGAAAAGGATATATGAAGGTAACGGCATAATATACCTTGCAAAGTCACGACTCGACCACTAGGGATTATTTTCAATTCTTATAAGATAATATGTAATATTTAAAATTCTGCCCAGCAGCCCTTGCTCCTGCTGCAAATGAATATCGGAAATTTTGACATGTGTTCTATGGACCAAGAATATTTTAAAGAAAAAGGAAAATTTCTTATTTTAAAGTCAATTTATCCTTCGATTCGGATTCGCTCGAATTTAACCTTTAAGTTAGGTGAAATTCTGTATTTTTAACTAACCATGCCAATTGTTTTATACTTCGTGTGCAATGCAAAAGTGTCAATGCAGTGCTTATATATGGTCGAAAGAGATGTAGAGGGAAGGTGAGAAGGTTGTAGAGGAAGGAGGTAAAAACTGGTATTCAACCAGAAATACGGGAGGTTTTTACTTTCTCCATACGTAGCAATGGGAAATTATAGTATTCATGAAAAAAATCGACTTCGAGATTTCAACGTATATACACGTTTTGAGGTCCCTAGAACACGTTTAGATATTTTCGGAATGATGTCTCTGTGTGTGTGTGTTATTGTGGGCGCTCTAACTCAAAGAGTATGTACCATATCGTTACCAAACTTCATATATAACACTTTAACATGAGCATAAAGAACTGATTAGTTTTTGGACAATAACGGGTATCCGGAAGTCGAGGTTTATTCGAAACCCGATTTGGTTATTGCAATATTTCTTCATTAAAACTTCATTATTGTATCTACAATTCTATGCAAAAGTCATAGAGAAGGTAATTTCCTACAACTTTCATTTCAAACAATTTTCTATTCCTACAACTTTCATTTCAAACAATTTTCTATTGTAGTTATTGTTTAAGAGTTATTTATAAATAACAGCTTTTTCGGTTTTCTCCTTAAAAACATCATTGTTGGTAATCTTCGTGAGGACCAAAGTTGTAGAGAATAATATTTCTTCCAAGTTTTGTTTGAAACAAATTTTCACAGAACCATCCATTTCAGAGATATTTTCCTTTTTACTTTCTCCATACGTGGTAATGGGAAAGTATTGTATTCACGAAAAAAATCGACTGAGATTTCAACGGAAATACACGTTTTGAGGTCCCTAGAACACGTTTAGACTATTTTCAGAATGATGTCTGTGGGTGTGTGCGTGTGCATGTTATTGTGGGCGCTCTAACAAAAAGTACGTACTATATCGTTACCAAACTTCATATATAACACTTTAAAATGAGCACAAAGAACTGATTAGTTATTCGACAATAACGGGTAACCGGAAGTCTAATCCAACATTACGTCAAAATATCCTTTCAATGTTATATCCTCTCAAACAATCATAATAATACATATTCATTTTTTAAGGTATTCCCGTTAACAGGAAAGTACCCTTTTTCCTTTTTCATGAATCTATTGTATATCAGTGGTATCACAGCTTATGTTGTTTATACAAAACTATACCCGAATTGGAACTTGAAAAACTTGAAGTAACACTTTTCTCGAAAAAATTGCAGATTTGGTTCGACAAAACTTGATAAGAAGAGTGCAAACTGCACGAAACAAAAATTTGAAAAAAAGTGTTTGGAAGTTCGAAGGAAGCGAGAGCAATACAAATTCAAATAAAAAGAGCAAAATGTTCGCAGTGTCATTTATGTTCGTCAAAAAGACTGATATTTCAAATTTGCGATTCCTGTAGGAAGTGCACTTGTAAGGAACACTAATAGTATTTGCAATAACCGTTTAAAAAATAATAATTTGATTATTTTTCTGCCAGGTTATAATAAGTCAGTGAAATTATATTTGTTTTTACTTTCTCCATATGTAGTAATGGGAAAGTATTGTGTTCACCAAAAAAATCGATTTCGAGATTTCAATGGAAATACACGTTTTGAGGTCCCTAGAACACGTTTAGACTATTTTCGGAATGATGTCTGTGTGTGTGTGTATGTGAATGTGGGCACTGTAACTCAATAGGTACTTGCCATATCGTTACCAAACTTCAAAAAAAAAGCACTTTAGCATGAGCACAAAGAACTGATTAGTTATTGGACAATAACGGTTAACCAGAAGTCGAGGTTTTTTGAAACCCGATTCAGTTTTTGCCGTATTTCTTTGTTAAAACATCACTTCTGTATATACAACTCCATACAAAAGTTATAGAAAATGTCATTTCCTACCACTTTCATTTGAAACAATTTTCTATAGCAGTTATTCTTTAGGAGTTATTTATAAATAACCAGTTTTTCGGTTTCCGTCAAATATCTCCTTAAAAACATCGTCATTGGTAATCTTCGTGAGGACAAAGGTTGTAGAGAATATTTCTTCCAAGTTTTGTTTGAAACAAATTTTCACAGAACCATCCATTTCGGAGATATTTTCCTTTTACTTTCTCCATACGTGGTAATGGGAAAGTATTGTGTTCACGAAAAAAATCGACTTTGAGATTTCAACAGAAATACACAATTTGAGGTCCCTAGAACACGTTTAGACTATTTTCGGAATGATGTCTCTGTGTGTGTGTGAGTTATTGTGGGCGCTCTTAACTCAAAAAGTACGTACCATATCGTTACCAAACTTCATATATAACACTTTAACATGAGCATAAAGAACTGATTAGTTTTTGTACAATAACGGGTAACCGGAAGTCGAGGTTTATTCGGAACCCGATTCGGTTATTGCAATATTTCTTCGTTAAAACTTCATTATTGTATCGACAATTCTATGCAAAAGTCATAGAGAAGGTAATTTCCTACAACTTTCATTTGAAACAATTTTCTATTGTAGTTATTGTTTAAGAGTTATTTATAAATAACCAGTTTTTCGGTTTTCTCCTTAAAAACATCGTTATTGGTAATCTTCATGAGGACCAAAGTTGTAGAGAATATTGTTTGAAACAAATTTTCGTAGAACCATCCATTACGGAGATATTTCGCTTTTTCTTAATTTTCAGTATACAGCGCCACCACCATGTAGCGGTGATTTCTGTAAACATATTCAAAATATACGTAATTTACCGCAATAACGATGACTGTATTCTTTTACAATACGAAATAATAATTTTGCCTCATTATGCTATTCATAATAATTTGAATATCTATACTCCAAATATGGAGAAAGTCAGGTGTTGGCCACATCAGCTTTTTTTGTTTCCATAATATGATAAAGTTGAGTAATAATAAAAATAACACTGACAAGAATTTGTAAAAATACTTTGTGTGTATTCTTGTTACCTACAAGATTTTGATTTAAATACATGGTAAAAATCGATTCAGGAATACTATGTATAAGTTTGCACAATAATAAACATTATAAGTAATCAATCTAAATATGTTATGTTGTACAAGTAATTTATTTATATACTAAAAAAAATAGTTTTTGTACTAATGCCGCAGCGGTGCCAGGAATGCAACTACGTTAGTAAAATCATGAATCCCGATAAATGTTAAATGATTAGAACCATTTTTGGTCAACTAGATTTGTATTAGCTGAATCTAATCTTAAAGGTTATGAAAAATGAATCTTCTGCATATCTTGAAAAAATCTGATGTGGCCAACACAGACTTTCTCCATATTTGGGGTATAGTTATTTAAAATATTATGAATAGCATTATAGGGCAAAATTATTATTTCGTATCATAAAAGAACACATTCGTCCTTATTGCTATAAATTACGTAAATTTTGAATATGTTTACATAATCCACCGCTACTCGGTGGTGGTGCTGTATACTGCAAATTAAGAAAAAGCAAAATATCTCTGAAATGGATGGTTCTACGAGCATTTGTTTCAAACAAAACTTGGAAGAAATATTATTCTCTACAACTTTGTTCCTCACGAAGATTACCAATAACGATGGTTTTAACGATATATTTGATGGAAACCGAAAAAACCGATCATTTATAAATAATATCTAAACAATAACTGCTATGGAAAATTGTTTCAAATGAAAGTTGTAGAAAATTACATTCTCTATAACCTTTGTGTGTGTGTGTGTGCGCGTGCATGCGTGCATGTATATATATATATATAAAATGATGTTTTTACGGAGATATTTCGCCGGAACTGAATCGGGTTTCGAATAAACCTAAACTTTCAGTTAACTGGTATTGTCTAAGAACTACTCAGCTCCTCATGCTCATACCAAATTGTTATATTTGAAATTTGGTAGCGATATGGTAAGTACTTTCAGAGTTAGAAACATACAAACACATCATTCTGAAATAGTCTAAACGTGTTCTAGGGACCTCAAAACGTGTATTTCCGTTGAAATCCCGTAGTCAATTTTTTTCATGTAAATAATACTTTCTCTATATTACGTATATGGAGAAAGTTAAAATAATGAAAGCATACAGTCGATTTTATTGTGTTATTTTAATGGGAGATGTAAATGCCTTCCATTGGAATCGAACCCAGCATTTTTTTCGTGATTTTTTTCGTCACAACTTTATCATATGTGAATCGAGCATTCTTGCCAAATTTAGAGATTCTATCTCTATTTTCTCTCGAGTTATCGATAGAGGGGGTGGTTAGCAATGTTATGGTCGCGGGTTTGAATCCTGCCGAAGTCGTCAAAATAAAAATATCATTATTCGCATTTTTTCTAGCGAGCGGGTTTGACGAGAAATGCATAGAGGATCCCTCATGTTATTACACATACCTCATATGATGGAAAGGTATTAAAAATGTAAAAACAATGTATCGCAGGAAAATGAATGGCGATTTTAACATAAAACATGAGCCATCAATGTTTTAATTCACATCACTGCTTTTTGACATATTTATTAATCTTCCTTTGCTTTGAGGCCATATTGTATTTTGAAATATGATATGAAATCGAATAATTTCGCCATTCTTTGGCTACACTGTCATATATAGATATAGATATAGAAGAAAGAAATACGGCCTCAAAGCAAAGGAAGATTAATAAATATGTCAAAAAGCAGTGATGTGAATTAAAACATTGATGGCTCATGTTTTATGTTAAAATCGCCATTCATTTTCCTGCGATACATTGTTTTTACATTTTTAATACCTTTCCATCATATGAGGTATGTGTATTAACATGAGGGATCCTCTATGCATTTCTCGTCAAATTTTGCGATTTGCCCAACCAAGCCCATCCTACATCAACCAGGCGATGACAACGGTATCCGAAACACGCAAGCGAACGAGGGTTTCAAATTTGGCGCCCATAAGAGCACGCCGCCATGGGAGCATGTTATACCTGCTAATGTGCCCAGAGAAGAGGATAAATAATGCAATGAATGATTTGTAGGTTGATATAAAGGAATTATAAAATGATGAAAACATGGATCAACCAATTTCGCTGCTACGTTGTAGATTGAGAAGTATCTAGAAGAAGATTAAATGGACTATTCAGAGATGTATTAGGTTAATTTACGTGGTCGCTTTAGCCGTATCGATGGCTTAAGATAGCCTGAGGATATTACGGTAACAATAGAATGAGAAAATTTCTTTTGATATCCCAACATGTAAGAAGTAGTACGTGAAGGGATGTATGCGTGAGTGAGTAAATGAGCGAAAACGACTGCCTGTAAATGCTTGAGAGAAAACAGTGTGTTGGGTGAATGAGTGACGTTTGTGTGTGTGTGTGTGTGTGAGTCTGTATGTGTGTGTGAGGTTGTGTGTGTGAGGTTGTGTGTGTTTGTGGTTGTGTGTGTTTGTGGTTGTGTGTGTTTGTGGTTGTGTGTGTGTGTGATTTTTTGCGTGTGTGAGTTTTTGCGTGTGTCAGGGTGTGTGAGTTTTTGTGTGCGAGGGTGTGTGTGAGTTTTTGTGTGTGAGGGTGTGCATGTGTGTGTGCCACCAAATACACATCAAAAATCAGCTGTAATATATGCCACCCAACTTGCACAACAAACCCCTAATTATTAGGGCCTAATATATATACGACCATCAATCACTTGATTGCCCCTTCGATATAGACCACCCAACACACGAAATTACCCCCTGATTTATGCCACCAATTTGCACTGACTACCGCTATAACATATTCCTCCCTAGATGTATCAAACTCCCCACGCTCTTCTTCCAAGTGATATATACTCTACTGCACCAAATATACACCAAATGCCCCTATGCCTATATAGCTCAGAAATTCTATAGATATTTTCCGCGATCTGTTGGTTGGTTTGTTTGTCGGATGTAACGCTAAACCCGCTCGCTAGAAAAAATGCGAATAATGATATTTTTATTTTGACGACTTCGGCAGGATTCAAACCCGCGACCATAACATTGCTAACCACCCCCTCTATCGATAACTCGAGAGAAAATAGAGATAGAATCTCTAAATTTGGCAAGAATGCTCGATTCACATATGATAAAGTTGTGACGAAAAAAATCACGAAAAAAATGCTGGGTTCGATTCCAATGGAAGGCATTTACATCTCCCATTAAAATAACACAATAAAATCGACTGTATGCTTTCATTATTTTAACTTTCTCCATATACGTAATATAGAGAAAGTATTATTTACATGAAAAAAATTGACTACGGGATTTCAACGGAAATACACGTTTTGAGGTCCCTAGAACACGTTTAGACTATTTCAGAATGATGTGTTTGTATGTTTCTAACTCTGAAAGTACTTACCATATCGCTACCAAATTTCAAATATAACAATTTGGTATGAGCATGAGGAGCTGAGTAGTTCTTAGACAATACCAGTTAACTGAAAGTTTAGGTTTATTCGAAACCCGATTCAGTTCCGGCGAAATATCTCCGTAAAAACATCATTTTATATATATATATATACATGCACGCATGCACGCGCACACACACACACACAAAGGTTATAGAGAATGTAATTTTCTACAACTTTCATTTGAAACAATTTTCCATAGCAGTTATTGTTTAGATATTATTTATAAATGATCGGTTTTTTCGGTTTCCATCAAATATATCGTTAAAACCATCGTTATTGGTAATCTTCGTGAGGAACAAAGTTGTAGAGAATAATATTTCTTCCAAGTTTTGTTTGAAACAAATGCTCGTAGAACCATCCATTTCAGAGATATTTTGCTTTTTCTTAATTTGCAGTATACAGCGCCACCACCGAGTAGCGGTGGATTATGTAAACATATTCAAAATTTACGTAATTTATAGCAATAAGGACGAATGTGTTCTTTTATGATACGAAATAATAATTTTGCCCTATAATGCTATTCATAATATTTTAAATAACTATACCCCAAATATGGAGAAAGTCTGTGTTGGCCACATCAGATTTTTTCAAGATATGCAGAAGATTCATTTTTCATAACCTTTAAGATTAGATTCAGCTAATACAAATCTAGTTGACCAAAAATGGTTCTAATCATTTAACATTTATCGGGATTCATGATTTTACTAACGTAGTTGCATTCCTGGCACCGCTGCGGCATTAGTACAAAAACTATTTTTTTTAGTATATAAATAAATTACTTGTACAACATAACATATTTAGATTGATTACTTATAATGTTTATTATTGTGCAAACTTATACATAGTATTCCTGAATCGATTTTTACCATGTATTTAAATCAAAATCTTGTAGGTAACAAGAATACACACAAAGTATTTTTACAAATTCTTGTCAGTGTTATTTTTATTATTACTCAACTTTATCATATTATGGAAACAAAAAAAGCTGATGTGGCCAACACCTGACTTTCTCCATATTTGGAGTATAGATATTCAAATTATTATGAATAGCATAATGAGGCAAAATTATTATTTCGTATTGTAAAAGAATACAGTCATCGTTATTGCGGTAAATTACGTATATTTTGAATATGTTTACAGAAATCACCGCTACATGGTGGTGGCGCTGTATACTGAAAATTAAGAAAAAGCGAAATATCTCCGTAATGGATGGTTCTACGAAAATTTGTTTCAAACAATATTCTCTACAACTTTGGTCCTCATGAAGATTACCAATAACGATGTTTTTAAGGAGAAAACCGAAAAACTGGTTATTTATAAATAACTCTTAAACAATAACTACAATAGAAAATTGTTTCAAATGAAAGTTGTAGGAAATTACCTTCTCTATGACTTTTGCATAGAATTGTCGATACAATAATGAAGTTTTAACGAAGAAATATTGCAATAACCGAATCGGGTTCCGAATAAACCTCGACTTCCGGTTACCCGTTATTGTACAAAAACTAATCAGTTCTTTATGCTCATGTTAAAGTGTTATATATGAAGTTTGGTAACGATATGGTACGTACTTTTTGAGTTAAGAGCGCCCACAATAACTCACACACACACAGAGACATCATTCCGAAAATAGTCTAAACGTGTTCTAGGGACCTCAAAATGTGTATTTCTGTTGAAATCTCAAAGTCGATTTTTTTCGTGAACACAATACTTTCCCATTACCACGTATGGAGAAAGTAAAAGGAAAATATCTCCGAAATGGATGGTTCTGTGAAAATTTGTTTCAAACAAAACTTGGAAGAAATATTCTCTACAACCTTTGTCCTCACGAAGATTACCAATGACGATGTTTTTAAGGAGATATTTGACGGAAACCGAAAAACTGGTTATTTATAAATAACTCCTAAAGAATAACTGCTATAGAAAATTGTTTCAAATGAAAGTGGTAGGAAATGACATTTTCTATAACTTTTGTATGGAGTTGTATATACAGAAGTGATGTTTTAACAAAGAAATACGGCAAAAACTGAATCGGGTTTCAAAAAACCTCGACTTCTGGTTAACCGTTATTGTCCAATAACTAATCAGTTCTTTGTGCTCATGCTAAAGTGCTTTTTTTTTGAAGTTTGGTAACGATATGGCAAGTACCTATTGAGTTACAGTGCCCACATTCACATACACACACACACAGACATCATTCCGAAAATAGTCTAAACGTGTTCTAGGGACCTCAAAACGTGTATTTCCATTGAAATCTCGAAATCGATTTTTTTGGTGAACACAATACTTTCCCATTACTACATATGGAGAAAGTAAAAACAAATATAATTTCACTGACTTATTATAACCTGGCAGAAAAATAATCAAATTATTATTTTTTAAACGGTTATTGCAAATACTATTAGTGTTCCTTACAAGTGCACTTCCTACAGGAATCGCAAATTTGAAATATCAGTCTTTTTGACGAACATAAATGACACTGCGAACATTTTGCTCTTTTTATTTGAATTTGTATTGCTCTCGCTTCCTTCGAACTTCCAAACACTTTTTTTCAAATTTTTGTTTCGTGCAGTTTGCACTCTTCTTATCAAGTTTTGTCGAACCAAATCTGCAATTTTTTCGAGAAAAGTGTTACTTCAAGTTTTTCAAGTTCCAATTCGGGTATAGTTTTGTATAAACAACATAAGCTGTGATACCACTGATATACAATAGATTCATGAAAAAGGAAAAAGGGTACTTTCCTGTTAACGGGAATACCTTAAAAAATGAATATGTATTATTATGATTGTTTGAGAGGATATAACATTGAAAGGATATTTTGACGTAATGTTGGATTAGACTTCCGGTTACCCGTTATTGTCGAATAACTAATCAGTTCTTTGTGCTCATTTTAAAGTGTTATATATGAAGTTTGGTAACGATATAGTACGTACTTTTTGTTAGAGCGCCCACAATAACATGCACACGCACACACCCACAGACATCATTCTGAAAATAGTCTAAACGTGTTCTAGGGACCTCAAAACGTGTATTTCCGTTGAAATCTCAGTCGATTTTTTTCGTGAATACAATACTTTCCCATTACCACGTATGGAGAAAGTAAAAAGGAAAATATCTCCGAAATGGATGGTTCTGTGAAAATTTGTTTCAAACAAAACTTGGAAGAAATATTATTCTCTACAACTTTGGTCCTCACGAAGATTACCAACAATGATGTTTTTAAGGAGAAAACCGAAAAAGCTGTTATTTATAAATAACTCTTAAACAATAACTACAATAGAAAATTGTTTGAAATGAAAGTTGTAGGAAATTACCTTCTCTATGACTTTTGCATAGAATTGTAGATACAATAATGAAGTTTTAATGAAGAAATATTGCAATAACCAAATCGGGTTTCGAATAAACCTCGACTTCCGGATACCCGTTATTGTCCAAAAACTAATCAGTTCTTTATGCTCATGTTAAAGTGTTATATATGAAGTTTGGTACGATATGGTACATACTCTTTGAGTTAGAGCGCCCACAATAACACACACACACAGAGACATCATTCCGAAAATATCTAAACGTGTTCTAGGGACCTCAAAACGTGTATATACGTTGAAATCTCGAAGTCGATTTTTTTCATGAATACTATAATTTCCCATTGCTACGTATGGAGAAAGTAAAAACCTCCCGTATTTCTGGTTGAATACCAGTTTTTACCTCCTTCCTCTACAACCTTCTCACCTTCCCTCTACATCTCTTTCGACCATATATAAGCACTGCATTGACACTTTTGCATTGCACACGAAGTATAAAACAATTGGCATGGTTAGTTAAAAATACAGAATTTCACCTAACTTAAAGGTTAAATTCGAGCGAATCCGAATCGAAGGATAAATTGACTTTAAAATAAGAAATTTTCCTTTTTCTTTAAAATATTCTTGGTCCATAGAACACATGTCAAAATTTCCGATATTCATTTGCAGCAGGAGCAAGGGCTGCTGGGCAGAATTTTAAATATTACATATTATCTTATAAGAATTGAAAATAATCCCTAGTGGTCGAGTCGTGACTTTGCAAGGTATATTATGCCGTTACCTTCATATATCCTTTTCAAACATCCTGCCAAATTTTCGATCCTGTGTGTATGCCATGTAACTAATTATCCGAATTTCTCCACGTGATACATTCACCAAACAAACAACCAGTCAAAGAACAAACCAATTAATACTGCCTTTTATTATAATTAGAATCTTACACATGGGCAGACAGACGAACAAGGTGAAAATAGAAGTTTAAAAAATAACACCAAATAAATCCAAAATATAAGCAATCGGAATTACAAGGTGGTCATAGGATAAGTATGTACTTCAATTTTCAAAGATGCAAACATAAATGAACAGAAAATGAAACCTACAGTTAGTGATTTCCTTCCTTTCTGTAGAGGCGATGATGCAGGGATTGAATAACTGATTTATATTCGGAATCCTCAGGGATTAGTTAGGCAATTCTCAGGTTAATTTACTTTCATAAGTGTCTAGATAATTTGTATGAAAAGTTGGAAAGTTATGCATAGTTAATAAAAAACAAAAACTGTACTATAGATAAAATAAGTAATTAGATACTAACTTGTTCAGCAATGAAGAGTCGCTTCGTTAAAGCAAAAAGTCTTCTGAAATTGAAGACCGTAAGATATAGACCCCAAGAAACTGAACTATGGAGTGAACCAAATAAAGTGAATATTTTCACGGGACAGTCCTCTTGACAGCAAAATGGCAAAAATGCCCTGCAGCTTTTGCACTCTTGAATATTCTTATCATTCACTTTATATCATATATATTTCCTATAGTAAAATATTTTATTGTGTAGAAATGTCGAAATAAATATTCTTTTGAAAGTAAATTGTTTTTTTTAATTTTATGGTGATATATTTCAAAATTAATTACTATTTTTGTAAATATATGTGTAAAACCGTTGTTTAGAAAAAATAGGTAAAGTATTTGCGTTTAAGTAATATGTAATACAGGTCAGAGACTAACCAATACCTGAGGGATGCTTGAGCGGTCCTCAATAAAAGTTAATATTATAAACATTTAAGAAGACAACAATAAAAACGGATTCATACATAACACTTTTGGCACTTTTCTTCTGAAATAAGAAAAAAAAGTTCAGGTATTGGCAAAGGTTGTAAAACTATCTTCAGCACTTAACGTGTTAATTGTTGTAAAAAGCTAGCCTAGGATTTAATAAAAAAACCTTAAAGGTAAAGGAAAAAAAGAGAAAGTGAGAAATTAATATAAAAAATAAAATAAAAATGAAATTCCTGAAACTGGTGACAGAAGTAAACAATCGAGATCAGAAGAGTCTCTAGTGAAGCCAAAAGATAAGCAAGGTAAGGGCGTGTTGAGAAATTTATTCTACTATCTAATTTAATATTGAAAAAAAATTATATTAAGCCCAAATAAGTAATATTCAAGGTAAAATTTCCTACATCTTGCATGCATTACCCCTTATAGCATTGATTCTTAGGGAAAAAATGGTTTCAGTTAACGTTGATTTGATTTTTAGGAATGCATCCTTGACATAAATCGGGGTATTACTGTACTTTTAAGGAACACATCTACGAGATTAACCGAGGACTACCTGCATGTTATTTAAAATGTACCATATTTGCCAGACCATAAGATGCACTGACATTTTAAAGTAAAAATTTTTGGAAAAAATATTTTATACACTTTTGAAACACAAAGTTACAAGTTACTCAACTAAATGGCACCAAAATGTCTTTCTGCTGCCCCAACAGAACAATAAAGTGCCAGTTTTATCTATAACGAATTTAAAATTAAGATTGTTACAGTCTTTGTATTCATGAGAAAATGGTGAAGCCTAGGTGATTTACGTCTTTTGAGTTTTTAAATCTAGAAGCAAAATTGAAAACAAACATTAACAACAATTTTCATCTTTGAAGTCTTTAAAACAAAATGCAATTAAAAAATTGTCTCCTGAAGAAACATTTTTATATTAGATTTCCGAATAAATGCATCATCAAGCCTCTGACGTTAAAGCGTGCCGAATTTTCCCCACACGTGTCAGAAGAATCTGACTGCGGTACTATTCCTTAAGTGACAAATATATACTTAATCCGAAATGTTACAATGGAGTGATTATACTGAAATTGAACAACAGGCAAGTGTCACAGACAGAGTGCGATATATTCTATTCGGCTTACTGGCTGCGGAATAAGTACAGGTGATGCATTTATTTGAAAATGAACGGGTCGAAATAACAGGCAAAACATTCTAAGTATATATTAATAATAAATAATATCCGACAACTATGAGAAATTTTTCAACATGAAAACTAATGAAGTTGCCACACTCGGACGAAATATAATAAATTTCGTTATAGTTAAGAGATATTTGAGTACCTGCATACGTCCGGACATTAGAAACATCAAAATTGAATTTAATTAAAGATTAATGAAAAAATTACTTCCAACTCGAAAGGATGATGTGAATTCATATATGACAGCTATTGATCATTCGATATTTGAGTACGTGAAAACGTCGGGATGTTAGGATAACCAAAAAACAATCGTAATTGTAATCGGTTAATTTGAGAAAATTCAGTAAATTAATCAAGAGCGTGAAGATTTTATGGAAAAACAAATATTCCGGTTCAGAGTCATAGAGATGGCAACCCTACCAACAACAGTAAACACTACATCTGAAAATGATACTGACTTAATTCAATTCGGTTCAAAAGTAATTATCGAATGATGTTCTTGAAATCTTACACATAATGATGTGTGCCTTATAAATAAGGAAAATCGAGCTTACCGTGGACGGGTGTCTCTTCTTCAGTGTGGCATTGGTCATCTGCGATTAAGAGCGATCATTAATTAGATTAGCAATAAATAATTTACGATTGCCTAAAATGGTCTATTATTTGAATGCACGATTATATTATCCATCAGTGTTTGTCTTTATGCGGAGAACAAAGGTTTCATCTAAAAATATCACAATTTTTAACTACCAATTCAATGTTAATATGAGTAATAAACCAATGAATTGTCCAAGTAAAATGACAGATATATACTTAAAAAATATTTCATTAAGAATTGATTTAAAATAAACATTACCGTTGCATTTTGCAACTCAATGCAACACGGAATATGGTTGAATATGTCTACCACTTATTTGTATCCTATGCATTTGAAACAAAATCTTTACTGCATGCATAGACATTAAAACGTAATCACCATATTAAAAAAGCAAATAAATATAATAGATTAGTATATACTATTTAAAGAATTAATATATTTAAATTTCACTTTAATTCTGGCAATAATACAACAATTTCTTCTGCTTCAACTCATGATAACACAGCCGAATAAACCACACACAAATAAACTCATATCGGCTATAATCTGCACAAGGTTAGAAATTGCATTATACACCATATATTAGATATTTATAAATTTATTGTTCTCCCATATCTAACTAATTTTGAACACGAAATCCAATATACGACAGCAAAAGTACAGTCGCCATCAGAGAAATAATAGAATTTAGAAAAATTGATAATTAAATGATTATTTTTCTGAGGCATTTTATATGCCTGAGATCGAAATAAGACTACCATACAAACTGTGTCATCCCTCCAGTGAAACTTCATTAATTACCTCCAGTAGGAGATAACCAGGCCACACTTGTACGCTCCACCCTGTCTTGGAGAATAGCTCTGTAAAAAAATCTCTATTAAAAAGGAGAAATTAATAAAAAGAGTACAATTATATCTAAACATACTTACTCGTGCATGAAGAATGGTGTGTCTGGGCATCTTTGTCCTTCACTCTTCGTGCATTCGGAAAAGAAATGCACACATTCATCTCCAGCATCAACTGTTGGTACTTTTCGTTCAGGGGAAAAGATATTAGTGGTAAATTTCAAAAATTCGATTTAGCATTTATCGTGGGAAATAAACAATAATATGACATAGGATAACAGTACATGTGTCAGTTGCATAAAACATTGATCGTTAGCATTTATCGTGGAAAATAAACAATAATATGACATAGGATAACAGTACATGTGTCAGTTGCATAAAACATTGATCGTTAGCATTTATCGTGGAAAATAAACAATAATATGACATAGGATAACAGTACATGTGTCAGTTGCATAAAACATTGATCGTTAGCATTTATCGTGGAAAATAAACAATAATATGACATAGGATAACAGTACATGTGTCAGTTGCATAAAACATTGATCGTTAGCATTTATCGTGGAAAATAAACAATAATATGACATAGGATAACAGTACATGTGTCAATTGCATAAAACATCGATCGTTAGCATTTATCGTGGAAAATAATAATATGACATAGGATAACAGTACCTGTGTCAATTGCATAAAACATCGATCGTGTGGCAATCGTATTGTGGTTTGGGATTTTGTGTGCACACAAGGTGGGAACCTTCCACAAGGTCGGGACCCCGGGAGGGAGGGAGGGAAGAGGTCGACCCACCAGCCAGTCGTGTGTTAGATGGGGTAACAAAGACAGACTTAGAATACAATTATGCATATATACAACCTTAAAATACTATTAATATAATATATAATGCAATATGTATAATATAGAACCGAAGTGTAGACATAAAATTAAATACTGCACTGAAAATTATTCAAACTGTAATTAGTCGATACCGAGTTATCAAGTTCATTGCGGCATCTGCAATCCATTTCCCTCATATCCTCCATAACTTTTTACGGATCTCCACCTGGAGCCAGGGTAGAATAAGGAACACCTGAAATTAACAGAAATACGAGATTATATGATGGATTACTTTCTGAACTACTTTAAAAGCTTTTAACACAATCATTCCTGTTGAAAAATGTCATTGTATTAAAAAAGAAAATGGCCAAAGTTTAGTTTTATTCATTCATTCATAGGCAAATGCCTATTAAAAAGTAAATTAATATCTTGTAATAGTAGTAAAACACCAAATACGGTTTTCTCAGTAAAAACATCAAAAATACAATTCATAAAAACATGGAAGCATATAAGTACAATTCAACACAATGTGAATCACTCATTAATTATCAGCCATCAAAAATATTATGCATTGAAAGTAATATATATACACGTATATAAATTTCTAAATAAGCATACGTGCACTAAAAGCAGAAAATTACACAAACGTTGTTATCAATATTAATTCAAGATGGACATTATTTATTGAAAGGCTTAGGTATGTTTCTGCGAAAGAGATACTAGGTACGTGTGTTGGTTTAAGACACGGAAGTTTAGGTACTTCTATAAATTCTATAAACTTGAAATTTGAGGAGATGATCAGTCATGGGTCACAACCAATAGAAAAAATCGAAAATCGGAACATTTTCCATTTTGAGGGGGTGTTTTTGACCTCAAACATTCATTTCATAACCCCATAAGAAAAGCATTGAAATCGGTGCAAGCCATTTTTTAATTTATTTTAAAATTACTTAAAATTATGATACAAACTCCGAACTTGAATTATTAAACGGAAATAAGACTGAAAATTATTATTTTTGGAACGAGAATATGAATTCACGCCGAATTAGCTTAAATATTTTATTTTAACTGCATAAAAAAGAGAAATTTTAAAATTTATAACAATGGGAAATTATATCTACCATGGAAACGCTACAATGTTTTTATATGGGATTCTTGCCTTTTAACAGCATGAACATTTATATAGCTTACGAGCGTAAAAATAACGTTTTATAAGCAGTTCAAATGAAGAGAGGGTAAGGGGAAAAGGAGAGGGGAGAGAGAGGAGGGGAAAAAGAGAGAGGGGAGGGAGTGAATGGAAAAGAGGTGAAAGGGAGAGAGGGGGATGGGGAGAGAGGGAGGGGAGAGAGAGGGAGGAGGGAAATAGGGGAGAAGAAGGGTTATGCAGGAATGTAGTAATAGAGAGGGTAATGGGAAAAGGAGATGGGAAGAAGAGAGGTGGAAGGGAGGGAAGGGAAAGTGGAGAGACAAAGAGGGGAGCGGGAGAGAGGGGGGTTAGGGAGAGAGAGGGGGAGGGAGATGTACCAATAATGCAAGAAAATAGTAAAATACGTCTTTAATAGAATAGTTTTCTATGGGGATGTCATTTGCACCATTAAATGATTGACATTATTATTAATAAATTAATTGAAAGAAATCCGCGCAAACATTACGTGGGTACAGCCGGAATGCCTCCTCATGAACTGAAGCCTTTATCTTGCTCCTTAAAAACCTAATGCCATTGAGAGGACTATGTAATGGTACAAGATTTACTGCTACTTGAATACAAACACACAATCAAAGAAAAGTGATCGGTGCAGCAAACGCAGACAGGGTACTTATTCCAAGAATCTCACTCATTCCATCTGATACAATTTGACCATTCAGTTCCAAGCGAAAAATATTCCCATATGATTGGCTTTTTCCATGACCATCAGTAAGTCACAAGGCCAAACATTTGATAAAATGCCTCTAACTACCTAAGCCTGTTTTTAGTCATGGACAATTATATGTTGCTCTATCAAAAGTCAGATCGTTTGATACACTTTAATGTGAGGAAAGAACCCAGAATTTGACAATTGTGTCTTTAGAGAAATCTTTGAATAAAAAACATAGGTTCAAAAAAAAATTCCTGAATGTTTAATTAAGAACCTTTAAGATCCGCTAGATCGGCATATGCTACGCCGGGTATAGCCACTAGTACGTATATAATCCTTTATAATTTTTTATTAGGACAGTTTATCCTTGCTCTGCAATAATTATCAAAGCAATCTTTATTTGGATGTCTAATAATGACAGTGCTTCTAATATTGCACTTCACATACACACAAAATTCGGTAACGATTAAATAAAAAGCGAATTAAGAACGTAATAAATATCAAAATATCCACTTTTCATTTATGACATTAAAAATATGATTCGATGGGGGAATTTGCGGGCAAATGGAATCCACATTGAATGGACTTTCACTCTCGGCGAAAAAGTCCGGAAACCACGTTTCCGTAACGGAATGGAATTTTAAACTCTCTACATGATACGTTAGTAAATCTAATAGGGATTGCGGAAGAGTCCAGTTTTCCGCAGATACCCAATACCTCCTCGCCCTAGTTGAAAAATATCTCATGACCAGGAATATTCACTTTTTCTCCTTACTTGCACTCCTAAAAACTAATTTGGAATAGAAACACTTGTCTAATCCAATTATGGCTTTAATGCTGTCCATAGAAATCCGTCCCATTCGCTTTCAGATAATCTCACCACCAGGCCCGCGTCGGGAATATTTGCCGCCTGTGGGCAAACAGTTTATGCCGCCCCTTACGGTCTTATAAAAGCATACTGGCCCAGATTGTTACATTAAAGTTGTATTTAATTTGCGTAAAAACACAAAATTAAGAGAGATTCCTGCCTCCGCCCGTGAATTGCCGTCCCTAATGTTGCCGCCCGGGTGGAATGCACCCCTTGCACCCATAAGCAGGCCCTACTTGCAGCAATTTACTGGACTGTTCTACTTCGAAGGCCATTTCTACCCTGCCTAAGACAAGCCCCGGAAATTTTCGAAAAAATTAACAACTTGAGGCGAATTTCGAAGTTAAGAGGATTCTTTTCGAGGAAATAATCGCACAAGAATGAAAAATCTTTTACTCTCGGGATTTCGGGATATCAGAGTATCCCGATGCTACGATCAAGTATGCCATTTAACACCTCGTCAAGGATAATACGTATAGGGTATTAAAAAATCATTTGAAACGAAAAGTAGGCAAATTTCTTGGGCAATTTAACACGGCCGTAAATAAATAAGAAAAGAACACTCACCTTGAGTGTTACAATTTCGGCACACTCCGTCGTTTAGCACGGACTTCGATGTTCACTAGTTGACCGCTGAATGCTGAATAAACTCCCAAAGCAACTTGCACGTCTGCAAAAGCAATATAGCGACATCTATCCTCGTGTGGTGGAAACTGTCGATATTCCTTTAGTATTCATTGCTTTGTCTATCACGACTATGAAAATGTTATAAGGCGAACATTTTTGAACCTCAAAAAATTATTATATTAAATATATTATTTTAGCAATTTCCCTTTTGAGCAATTTAAAAATGGTTCGGTAGGGTATAGTGTGACGAAGAAATTAAGAGATTTTCTATTTAAATAGATAAGTTTCGTACAGAGATGTAAACTACGGAAAGGATTGCCATACATTTATTTTTATTATACTTGCCAAAATGCCTGCGTGCCACTACTTTCATGACCTTTCCATAATTTAGCCAATTATCGTTAATTAGGCTACTTCCAACAAATAGGAGAAAATGCAGTAATTATTTTCTATCGCTACCCCTTCTCGTCAGGAGAATTGTGCATGCCATTTATTTGGTTATTCGTAGTCTTAACGTCAACACATTCGATCCTGAAAGCATAATTGTGAGCTGAGGGTAGTAGAAATATTGTATCAATTAACATTCGCGCTCACCTTTATGACTTTGAACGTACACCCGACCGAAAATGCTGATAATCGAAAGTGACTAACATAAAATTCCAAGTTCATAATATATAAATAAAATCTGATGTGGCCAACACATGACTTTCTCCATATTTGGGGTATAGATATTTAAATTATTATGAATAGCATAATGAGGCAAAATTATTATTTCGTATCGTAAAGTAATACAGCCGTCCTTATTGCCGTAAATTAAGTATATTTTGAATATGTTTACAGAATTAACTGCTACATGGTGCTGGCGCTGTATACTGGTATTAAGAAAAAGCGAAATATCTCCGAAATGGATGGTTCTACGACAATTTGTTTCAAACAAAACTTGGAAGAAATATTATTCTCTACAACTTTGTTTACTTACAAAGATTACCATTAACGATGTTTTTAAGGAGATATTTGACGTAAACCGAAAAACCGGTTATTTATAAATAATTCCTAACCAATAACAGCTATGGAAAATTGTTTCAAATGAAAGTTTACGAAATTACATTCTCTATAACCTTTGTATAGAATTGTGTATACAATAATGAGGTTTAAACGGAGAAATATCGCGAAAACCGAATCGGGTTTCGAATAAATCTCGACTTCCGGTTAACCGTTATTGTCCAAAAACTAATCAGTTCTTTGTGCTCATGCTGAAGTGTTATATATGAAGTTTGGTAAGGATGTGGCACGTACTTTTTGAGTTAGAGCGCCCACAATAACACACACACGCACACAGACATCATTCCGAAAAAGTCTAAAATGTTCTGGGAACCTCAAAATGTGTATTTCCGTTGAAATCTCGAAGTCGATTTTTTCATGATCACAATACTTTCCCATTACTTCGTATGGAGAAAGTAAAAAGTACTTAAACGCAGAACAAAAATTTGTTTTCCATGGTGTGGTTCTAGCTTTATATGTGCTATTTGCTTTATGGTTTAGTTTTACTACATCCATGGTTTTTTACTTTCTCCATACGTAGTAATGGGAAAGTATTGTATTCATGAAAAAAATCGACTTCGAGATTTCAACGGAAATACATGTTTTGAGGTCCCTAGAAAACGTTTAGACTATTTTCGGAATGATGTCTGTGTGTGTGTATGTGTATGGTAGTTTGGGCGCTCTAACTCAAAAAGTACGTGCCATATCGTTACCAAACTTCATATATAACACTGTAACATGAGGATAAAGAACTGATTCGTTTTTCGACAATAATGGGTGTCCGGAAGTCGAGGTTTATTCGAAACCCGATTCGGTTTTTGCGATATTTCTTCGTTCAAATATCATTATTGTATTTACAATTCTATACAAAATTTGTTTCAAACAAAACTTGGAAGAAATATTATTCTCTACAACTTTGGTCCTCACGAAATTACGAATAACGATGTTTTTAAGGAGAAAACCGAAAAAGCTGTTATTTATAAATCTCTTAAACAATAACTATAATAGAAAATTGTTTCAAATGAAAGTTGTAGGAAATTACATTCTCTATACCTTTTGTATAGAATTGTAAATACAATAATGATATTTGAACGAAGAAATATCGCAAAAACCGAATCGGGTTTTGAATAAACCTCGACTTCCGGACACCCATTATTGTCGAAAAACGAATCAGTTCTTTATCCTCGTGTTACAGTGTTATATATGAAGTTTGGTAACGATATGGCACGTACTTTTTGAGTTAGAGCGCCCAAACTACCATACACACACAGACATCATTCCGAAAATAGTCTAAACGTGTTCTAGGGACCTCAAAACATGTATTTCTGTTGAAGTCTCGAAGTCGATTTTTTTCGTGAGTACAATACTTTCCTATTACTACGTATGAAGAAAGTAAAAATCTATAGTTGTAGCCAGGAGCGGATTGGGCCGATGGGACACCGAGCAAAATCCCGGTGGGCCTGCGGACTAGGGGCCCGTGGCACCACCTGCACCAAGTCATATCGAAACCAAAATGGATCCTTGTATTGTAACTAACTCCACAACTGAGAACCGTAACACGGGCGGACGGGTTTTAGGGTTAACAAACAGGAAGTTTTTCTTCACTCTTAACTAGAGCTTGTTTCATTCAGTTATCTGAGACACAAAGGTTGCTGTTGTCTTCGAGAAAGATTCTGCTTTGTAAACATCAACTTAGCATACATGATTTTGCACTCATTAGAAAAAATAATTTGATTTTTTACGTTCTCCATACGTAAGAATGGGAAAGTATTGTGTTCACGAAAAAAATCGACCTCGAGATTTCAACGGAAATACATGTTTTGAGGTTACTAGAACACATTTAGGCAATTTTCAGAATGATGTGTGCGCATGTGATCGTGGGTGCTCTAACTCAAAAAGTACTTGCCATATCGTTACCAAACTTCATATATAACACTTTAGCATGAGTAGAAAGAACTGATTAGTTTTTGGACAATAACGTTTAACTGGAAGTCAAGGTTTATTCAAAACCCGATTCGGTTTTTGCGATATTTCTCGATTAAGACATCATTATTGTATATACAATTCTATACAGAGGTTATAGAGAATGTAATTTCCTGCAACATTCATTTGAAACAATTTTCCATAGCAGTTATTGTTTAGGAATTATTTATAAATAATGTTTTTTCGGTTTCCGTCAAATATCTCCTTAAAAACATCATTATTAGTAATCTTTGTGAGGACCAAAGTTGTAGAGAATAATATTTCTTCCAGGTTTTGTTTGAAACAAATTTTCGTAGAACCATCCATTTCGGAGATATTTAACTTTTTCATAATTTCCAGTAGACAGCGCCACCACCATGTAGAGGTGAATTCTGTAAACATATTCAAAATATAATTTATGGCAATAAGGACGACTGTATTCTTTTACGATATGAAATAATAATTTGCCTTATAATGCTATTCATAATAGTTTAAATATCTATACCACAAATATGGAGAAAGTCATATGTTGGCCACATCAGATTTTTCAATTTTGTCATGTGCATGTTTTATCATTTATTGACACTTCTTAATGTAAGTCCCTTAACAAATATCATGTTTGTTCTTTTGTTAGTGTTCATGTACTTTATTCGAATGAATCTCTTGGTTACATTGCACTATATTTTAGCAGTGTTACTTCAAAATGTCGCTTAGTAACGATTATTCTCCCGGCACGGATATTCCTAATTACTCGTTTTACTACATCTCGCTTAGTAACGATTATCTCTTGGCACGGACCCTCCGAATGATTGTTACAGTTGATGGGGGGATTGTAAAATAAAGCATTCGTTCATCCATTCAAATCAGCCACACTTTCTCTGCAAATCATTAAAACACTATGTAAGTTTAATATTATAGCTATTTTTCGCTGGGAATTGTAATACTTAATTGGAAGCAAATATTGTTTTAGAGGTCACAACAATAACTTATTTCTTAAGATTTTTTGTCCCCAACTGTCCTTTCCCCGATCGTGGAGAAATTGTGTTAAACTGGATGACCAGTCGTGTTAGTCGAATATCAGCCCTACTTAAAAAATCGTGTTAGTCTGGGACTAGGTATACTTAGAAATTTATTGGTTAATTTTCTCCTTTCATTCTAATTTTCAAATTAGGGTTTTTGCTAGGATCCTATTAAAAATATAAGAGATTTCATTGATTATATTATGTGGGTGATTCATAGTTTTATTTTACAGTCAAACCTGATTAATTCGAAATTTACAAAAAAGCGGGATTTATCACTTTTAAAAAAATGCAAATATAAATTAGAGAAAAAAAGAATATGACACAATATTAACATACAGAAAACAACCAGGTTTTACTGTCTCGATAAGTTAAAAAATTTCCTGAGACATAAAAAAGTCGAAGTCTATTCAAATGTAAAAAATAATTTTATTTTCTTGTATTTTTTTATTCAAACCTTCAATAATTTAACGATATGATTATCAATATATATTTAATCAAACATTTCGGAGTGTCTAATTTTGCCTGCAATACATATATGAAACTTTTAATAGAAAAATAATTACTTGAATATTCACCCTTTGTAGATGGAAAAAAACGTAGAGGAGGAACAGAAAAATTTCGTGAAAAGAGAAAGAAACTATTCCTCTCAGAAGCAAAAAAGTGTTCAAAGCTGACTGACATATTTAAAGCTAATGCTGTTGGGTCGTCGGTGTTGGAACTTCAATCAACAGATTATGAAAGTCAAGTCATAATTTCTGAAAGCTCTCGGGTGCATGACTATTCTGTAGCACAGGAATCCAAAGATAAAAGTGATGATGAGGTCGCATGTGAGGTGAGTGAAAATCAGTGTGACAAGACAGATACAGAACCTGAGGTTTCAGAAAGAGAAATTGATATACTAATCGAAAGTGATGCTGATCTATTTGCCAGGCTGAGAGTAAATGAGAGACCATTCTTTTTTCAATCACATCCAAGACAACCACAAGATGATAATTCTCTTCCGTTTTCATCAAACATTATATTTAAGAGAAAAAATGGTTCTCATCGTAATTGGTTATCTTATAGTGAATCTAACAATGCACTCTATTGTACGGTTTGTCTTGCATATAGTAAAGAACATGAAAGTAATTTGTTTATGGTTGGTATGAAAAACTGGAGGCACGTGCACCAAGGGATTAATGAACATGAAAACAGCAAGCACCACAATTATTGTGCAGAAGCCCATATTCTTAGCATGAATCATAAGGACATTGAGCAACTACTTCTTACAAATCAGACTCTTATGAGAAGAGAAGAAATTAAGAATAATAGACAGGTGATGGAAAGAATAATCGAAGTTGTAAAATTAATTAGTAAAAGGGGGTTAAGTTACAGAGGAAGTAGTACAACAGAAGCTGGCTATACACTTGATAATTCATTGATAGACCATGGCAACTTTCTAGAATTGCTTATTTTGATAAGTAAATATGATCTGTTACTAAGGAGACATTTAGAGAAAGTGGTAAAAGAAATCAGATGGCACACAAGTCTGGAAGTAAAGGTAGTTGTAGTTCTTTAACACTGATATCCAAAACGATGGTGAGCAATGTTATAATTTTAATTTTCTCATTAATAAAGAAGGTTATAGTCGATGAAGTAAGAAAGGCTGGTATGTTTTCAGTGCAACTGGACATAACACAGGATATTTCAGTGAAAGACCAATGTTCAGTTGTAATTCGGTATGTAGATAGTAAAGACATCAGAGAGGCTGCTAGCACTTGTGAATTGTATTGACTGTACAGGAAAAGGTTTATGTGAACTTCTGAAAAATGTGCTGAATGATAATAACTTAGATATAGATAAATGTATGAGTAGGGTACAAAAGTTTCCGGCCTAACAGGTTTAAACCAGTTCAATCTTGAAATTGGCAGTGTCAGGTAGCTCATTCTATGTGTGGACAAATGTAACTGTTTCTTGCACATAATTGCCTCAGTCGCTTGGAGACAGTCATTCGAGTTGAAAGTGTTGCGCAATTTTGCGTCGTCATGTTTAAAATCGAGTACCGAGCTGTTATTAAATTCTTGACTAAGGAAGGCCTTACTCCCAGTGCTATTAAACAGCACTTGGATGATGTGTACAGCGAAGCTTCCCCTTCATATTTCACTGTGGAGTGGGCTAAACTGTTTCGTTTGGGCCGAGAGAGCATCGAAGATGATCCACGTGAGGGTCGGCCAGTGGAAATGTTTTTATTTTGTTAAAATATGTATTGTAATTTGTTTTTTTTTACTTTCACATATACAAAGTATATTGAGAAAGTATTGTCAGTCTCAAGGTTTTGATGGAAATACACGTTTAACTGAGTCCAAAAAAGTGATTTTTGTCATGCCGTCTGTCTGTCCGTCTGCACCTTTAGAACCTAAGCGGTAGAGCGAAAATGAATGAAATCTTGTACTGAGGCATTTTATCATATAGAATAGAAGCTATGAAGAAATGGTTGACATTGCACAATAATTACGGGTAGTTTATTCTAGGCAACTTTAATAACAATTGGATTTTCTAAACAATGGCTCCAACTATTTTGATCAAATTTCATATAGTTATTTAAGTTTATGTTTATAATGATCGTACATAGTTCATATTTTCAAAAGATAAATTAAGGATGCATTTGTATATGAGAAAGTTTGTATAATGTGCATTATACCAATTTTTTCATTTTGTGCAACATTGACCTTTTGGAAATCTGGTCACTTTAATTTCGCTATTAAAAACAGAGAATTGAATTGCTTTTCATGCCCCTAAGAATCCACTATGAACAAAACTTTCTCAAGCTCAGGGGCAGTCGAATCTACAGCCCTTGTGACCATATGGGGAAACAAAAGAGAGTGATGGGGGAGGAAGGTGAAGGATGTAAGAGGGGTGGGGAAAGAGCCCCTGAGAAGTGTATTGAAGCCCAATGCGGTGGAAATAAGAAAACCGAAGTGCTGCCTTTTATTATTGGTCACTGGGGTAGGCAGGAACTGGAGGCTTGCACTGATACTGATTTTCATGTCCCCATCTTAACTTTAGCCTCAGCATAATTTTCCGTATTCAATGGATATGAATATGTTGTCTTTTTTCAACGAAAATGAGTTAGGACTAACTCAATTTGGGCAAATACGAAACCAACTCATTTGCCACCCCCAGTGAGGTGCCGCCCTAAGGCTGTGCCTTACTGCCTATAGATGGCTCTGGTGGTATCAATAAATAACATATTTGTTACAATAAAGTGGCATGTTTGAATGGCGAGAATTCTTGCCATCCATATAGGTGTTAAGTTTGTTTCATATCCAGTTTTTTCACATTTTAAAATAATATCTAATATGATGTTTACATTTTTACACATTTCCAGGGGAGGGAGGGCAACTGCCCCCCTGCTTGCTTTCCCCTGCCAACACCCATGTTTGAGTCAATTCTTCAGCAAAAAATGTGGTCTGAGAATGTAGCCCTGTCTTTTCCATGTACTTCATATTACATGTTTAAAAAATTTTATGCACCGTTTATTTGTTCATTTTCATATCTACTATACTGCAATGCTCAATATCATATAGAAATGGGTTAGACTTATCTTTACATTCATGTACATTCCATAATTTGGCAAATTTCCTAATCAAGCTCCACTCAAATCCCAAGGTTGTTGTTTGACGGTATAGTAAATCACATGGTTAGAAACATTCAAATGAAACATAGTACTGTAGCATCCTCCTGCACCTTTAAGTATTTGAGACTTTTGAGGTAAGTACTCATAACATGGTGTTTGATATGTATTGATGAATCAATACAGAAATGGACTTCAGTGTAATGTGATATCAAGCTATTTCCATAAGTAAAAACTGATTGTATCTGTATTTGTTTTATATTTATAATATGTTTTATTTGTGTGTTTTAAACTCTTCATTATGTTACCTTTTATTATGAAAATTCTAGCCAAATTCATGCATTCATCTTATAACTTCCAAGTTTTTAGAATAGTATTAAAAGAATCGAGAATGTAAAAAGTACATATTATGAATGTAGAATCTTCTGAGTAGCATTAGAGTTATGGTGGCTATACAGAAGGTGTTTTTCAAAATAGGAAACAAAGGAGCTGTTTTGGGAAGTTTGGTTTTGATTATCCATTCTTGTGCAGAAATTGAAGCCCATTTGTCCAGTACACATATACACATTACAGGAATTTCACAAAGTTTATATACACTGAATTTGGACAGTTTATCCACTGTATCCTTATTGTTACTATGTAGCTAGCAAAAAGTTTTTATTGTGAAACACAGATTTAAATTAGTCTTTTGGGAACAAATTGAATGTTAAATAACAGAAATCATAATCAAAGTTGATATTACAGTATTATGGCATCTTATCAGTATTAGTGTTGAGGGAGGAAAATGTTTTCTTAATTACCATTGTTCTTACCATAACTTTAATTTCTTAGACCTGTCATTTACCATTTTTAGCAATAGAATCAATATCTCAATTTATTGCTAACCAATTTATATTGTTCCGTGTTCGTGGGTACCGAATGGATCGACGGAAATGACAACAAAGGTAGCCCTTATAAATTTTGTTTATTCTTTCTCTCTACAGTGGTGTTGGCCTCACTCCTTTCTCTCTCTCTCTCTCTCTCTCTCGATCCGCCGCTCGGCCGCCGTCCGCAGAAGGGTCCCCAACTCTCCCTTCTCTCTCTCTCTCTCTCTCTCTCTCTTTCGATCCGCCGCTCGGCCGCCGTCCGCAGAAGGGTCCCCAACTCTCACTTCTCTCTCTCTCTCTCTCTCTCGATCCACCGCTCGGCCGCCGTCCGCAGAAGGGTCCCCAACTCTCCCTTCTCTCTCTCTCTCTCGATCCGCCGCTCGGCCGCCGTCCGCAGAAGGGTCCCCAACTCTCCCTTCTCTCTCTCTCTCGATCCGCCGCTCGGCCGCCGTCCGCAGAAGGGTCCCCAACTCTCCCTTCTCTCTCTCTCTCTCTCGATCCGCCGCTCGGCCGCCGTCCGCAGAAGGGTCCCCAACTCTCTCTTCTCTCTCTCTCTCTCTCGATCCGCCGCTCGGCCGCCGTCCGCAGAAGGGTCCCCAACTCTCCCTTCTCTCTCTCTCTCTCTCTCTCTCGATCCGCCGCTCGGCCGCCGTCCGCAGAAGTAGGGCCCCAACTCTCCTCGACGATTCCTCGTTCCTTCCTCTCGGCAGCCGTCCGAGGCAGTGCCCCGACTCTGTTCGGCGCTCCCCTTTTATACTGCTCGTGTCAGCCCTCGATCCTTCTGGAGCCTTCTTCGCCGGTATTTCTCGAGGCTTCGAGAGAGGCGTCAACGCCTCTCTCGCCGACGGTTTTGTTGAATGGGCCTGTCGGCTGCCTCGCCGCTCGCCACACTGCCCCCCACAAAAAAATAGTAGTTCGTCCCGAACTCGGCTATGGTTCTGCCCCGTGATATGGTGCAAGCCCACTACTTTGGACAAGTGTTCCAACAGTGTCCGGTTGAAACGCTCCACCATCCCATCTGACTGCGGGTGGAGCGGGGTTGTTCGGGTCTTCCGCATTCCCAGTTTTGTTGCTAATGCTTCCGCCACGGTGGATGCTTCCTGGTTTGGTAGCGGATAAGCCTCGGGCCACTTAGTGAAGTAATCCATGACTACCATCACATATTTGTTCCCGGATTTCGTCCGTGGGAATGGTCCGGCGATATCCAATGCAACTCGTTCGAAAGGGACTCCGACGTTATAGATTTTTAGTTTCCCCCTTGCTCTTCTCCCTGGTCCTTTTGTGGCGGAACAGCTGTCGCATTTTCTGCACCATCTTTCCACATCTTCTTTGCAGTGAAGCCAATAAAATCGGTCCCTGATCTTCGCTAAGGTCTTGTTAACTCCGAGATGACCACCAGACACTCCACCGTGGATTTCCTGAAGTACTTCCGCCACCTTAGACTTCGGGAGCACCAACTGCATACGGCACGACTTTCCATCTGCTGATTCCCAGCGCCGCTTGAGTATTCCGTTTTCAACTACCAGGGAGTCCCATTGTGCCCAGTAACTTTTTACCTCTGCGCTAGTGTCGGAAATATCCGCCCAAAGTGGACGCTTACCATCCGTTTTCCATTTCAGTATTAGTCCTACCTCCATATCCTGTTCTTGTTCCTTTTGTATTGCATTAGTGTCCCATATTTCTGGTGCTCGGAGCTGCAGCCGTTCGACTGTTACGCACTTGTCCTTGTCCTCTATTCGGCGACATTGACGACATTCCGTCATGCATGGACGGCGAGAAAGTGCATCGGCATTTCCGTGAGCTCTTCCCTTCCCAACTATTATCGCCTCCATGCGTTCCACGGCCCCCATGATGTCAGTTCGTAGTTCCTCGACGGCAGCTTTTTGGTCACGGAACTCAGCCTTTTGTTCGTGCATCATCGTAGTCAGTTGCTGCAACAGAGTCATTACTTTAGACGACTCTTGGTCATCCCTGTTTTCGGTTTCTACTAGGGCCGCCGAACCACCTCCTGCCGCTTCATCGATGAAAACAAAGGTCTCGGGCTCCTTGCCTTCATCTTTCAGTGCTTTCGCCAGTCGATCCGCCAAGTCGCTTTTGTTGCCACCCTGATGTAGGGATCGATTGGCCAGCTCACTTCTCAGCTCCCTAACACTTAATTCTGCTAAGGACCTACCGATGCCGTCCATACCGCCGATCCCACTTCTGACACCAAAATGTTCCGTGTTCGTGGGTACCGAATGGATCGACGGAAATGACAACAAAGGTAGCCCTTATAAATTTTGTTTATTCTTTCTCTCTACAGTGGTGTTGGCCTCACTCCTTTCTCTCTCTCTCTCTCGATCCGCCGCTCGGCCGCCGTCCGCAGAAGGGTCCCCAACTCTCCCTTCTCTCTCTCTCTCTCTCTCTCTTTCGATCCGCCGCTCGGCCGCCGTCCGCAGAAGGGTCCCCAACTCTCCCTTCTCTCTCTCTCTCTCTCTCTCGATCCACCGCTCGGCCGCCGTCCGCAGAAGGGTCCCCAACTCTCCCTTCTCTCTCTCTCTCTCGATCCGCCGCTCGGCCGCCGTCCGCAGAAGGGTCCCCAACTCTCCCTTCTCTCTCTCTCTCTCTCTCTCGATCCGCCGCTCGGCCGCCGTCCGCAGAAGGGTCCCCAACTCTCCCTTCTCTCTCTCTCTCTCTCTCTCTCGATCCGCCGCTCGGCCGCCGTCCGCAGAAGGGTCCCCAACTCTCCCTTCTCTCTCTCTCTCTCTCTCTCTCGATCCGCCGCTCGGCCGCCGTCCGCAGAAGGGTCCCCAACTCTCCCTTCTCTCTCTCTCTCTCTCTCTCGATCCGCCGCTCGGCCGCCGTCCGCAGAAGTAGGGCCCCAACTCTCCTCGACGATTCCTCGTTCCTTCCTCTCGGCAGCCGTCCGAGGCAGTGCCCCGACTCTGTTCGGCGCTCCCCTTTTATACTGCTCGTGTCAGCCCTCGATCCTTCTGGAGCCTTCTTCGCCGGTATTTCTCGAGGCTTCGAGAGAGGCGTCAACGCCTCTCTCGCCGACGGTTTTGTTGAATGGGCCTGTCGGCTGCCTCGCCGCTCGCCACAATATGAACTACAAGTAGAAAAGCCCGTTGTGGTCGTAATACAACGGGCCTAGTGTTTCCTTTGTTTGTGGAAACGTTGCAAGATGTTTCCCTTCCGCTTGCTGCCTTGTTTTTAATTTTTATTTTTGTATATTGATTTTTTTATATAAGACTTATTTTGGATTTTTGATAAATAGATAAATTTAATTCCGAAAACTCCCATTAAAATCATTAAGTCACTGATATACTCTAAAAAATAAATTAGGTATTTGGTTAAAAAAACTGTAGGATTACTTACTTGTGTGGATATAGGGAATAATTTATGGCTTAAGGCTATTAGTGTGTATAATTCAAGTTATACTGATTATCATTCTCTGATGTTATTAGTAATATTTGGCATGGCGAGTGACATGCAGTCCGTGGACCTGGGAATTATCAAAGGCCTTATAAGGTCATTCTACAAAGTGGTTGTTAACATAATATCCCCATGAGATAAAGTCAAACATTCCTGTGCCCGATATCAGGAAATACAATGTCCTCGATACAGTGAGAAACACAGTTTAAAGTGGGATTCTGTGCAATCATTAAAATTTCTTTGCATAAGATAGTTTTTCAAACAAGAAAAGTGAAGTTGAAATAGAAAATATGACACTGGCCTTTGGCAGATGGGTTGATCTGAGCTCTAAAATTGTCATCCTATCCTAATTCAAATATTTCACAAATGTTGATTGGATGATAGCAATTTCTGGATAATTCATGAATTAAACGGATATTCTTGCAGTTGATAAAGATGCTGCTGCTCAAAAAGCAGCTCCAGGGATCGAGAGAAATAAAGATGACAGGTATATCCTCCTGAAACCTGTGTGCCCTACTTGCAGAGAGGCCATCACAGTGTTTGCTATGCTTGAATCACTTAAGAAATGTACTGATGCAGATGACCATGTTGTCAATCCAATAAGCAGTTCAATCGAATTTGTATTCGAGAAATATAAGACAGTTTCAGACCCATGTAAAATTAGCAGATATTTCAGAAAACAGTAATATGAATTAATACATTGATGATACATATTTCATTTCACAATCATTATTAATTTTACTGTGATACATTTTTTTATGTTAATGTCTCTCCATTTTAATGTTTATCTGTTTATTAATTGAATATGTGACTGATCTTCCGTGCATCAATGTATTTGGATTTTAAAAAATGTCAGATTTTTTACTTGTCTGGATACAGGGAATAATTTTCCGTCAATGGTTAAGGCTTAAAATTATTACTGAGTAATGTAATACACTCAAGATATGCGTGCAGAAGGCATCTGGAGGGGGAAACAGAATATTAACGGAATGGGAGTGCCCAGAAAGTGGAAGTATGTGGATGACAATGGAATAGGGGCCTGGGCTCAGGTTAGGAAAGCGATGTTTCCAATAGGTTGGCATCGGAGGGAGTGCGGGTGCTGAATAAGGGATAGGCTGAGTCTCCAGCTTCTCAGGATATTCAAAGAAGATGCTGATCTAGGACAGCTATCCTGTCTACACCCTGACCCAGATGCAGGAATGGCATTCATTGTGCGAGGGATTGCCCTATGAGTGAGCAGCGAGAACCTTCCTGATGGAACACCCCCTCACCTACATGGGGAACAAGGAGTTGGGCCCGGTGAAGGATGTGTGGCGGTATGGGACATATGATGTAGTGATGTCCTCCAACCCATTGCTTTGAATGTGGGGAGCCAGCCATGTGAGGAGACTGTGCCCCAAACTAAATAATTCCAGCTATCCAGGAGGATTCTATGAGGATAAATGGCAGAGTAAGGATCAAGGAAAGCCGCAGTAGGGTGCAAGCAGTTTGGTCTCAAATGGAGGCAGCCTTGGGAATCCTCCAGCCTGAGACTGTGTGGCAGAGGAGAAGGGCAAGTGGGTGTGGGGAGCAATACTGCAAGTGAGGAAGCTCCCAAAGACGATTTGTTACAGAAGGGTGTCACTGCACCATCAACATCGCCATAGGCTGCTTCTGTTGTCTTGTTGAAGAAGAAAACTCCAGAAGGTGAAAACTCTTAAGTACTGCTTCTGCATTGATTTTCGGAGGTTAATCTCAGTAACTCAAGCAGATACATACATATCTCCTTCCCAACATCATGGAAGCTCACTTGGCAGGGCCAAAGTCAGTGATTCACAACACTGAACCTGGAGAGCAGATACCATAGATTCCCATCAAAGCAGAGGATCAGGAGAGGTTCAGCATCACAGAGGGTCATTTTGAGTACCAAAAGAGGGCATTCAGTCTTGCTGGAATGCCAGTCACCTTCCAACGGTTTATGGATAGTATCCTAGCAGGTATAAAGTGGGCCGACTGCTACATATATCTCAATGATGTCATATTTAGAGAGAATCCTGAGCAGCACAACCATTATTTAGAAGCAGTCCAGCAAAGGCTGCAAGAGGCAGGCATGAGGATCAACCTGGATAAGTGCAACTTCATGAAAGCTGAGTTGATTTACCTAGGACACCTCATCACCCAGAAAGGAGTTAAGCCAGATCCTCAGAAGTAAGCAGTGATAGAAAACTATCCACAACCAAGAAATGTGAGGGTTTTCCTTGGGCTTGCTGGATACTACTGGTGGTTTGTGGCAAACTATGCCAAGATAGCCAGACCATTGACTGAATTGACAAAAGGCGAAGTAGCTTTTGACTGGACTCCGAAACACTACCATGCATTTGAATAGTTGAGGCAAGCACTAACTCATGAACCAGTACTGTGGTATCCTGACTTCCATGAGCCTTTTATTCTAGTAACTGATGCTTCTGGAGTGGCCTTGGGAGTGGTCCTGTCCCAGAGAGTGAATGGTGTAGAGCATCCAGTCGCATATGCATCCCAGCAGCTAAACAAGGCTGAGAGGTTCTACTCCACGGTTGAGCGAGAGCTGCTAGCTGTGGTGTGGACCACAGGCTACTTCAGATGCTACCTCTATGGGAGACCGTTATTCATCGTGATGGACCATGCTCCCTTGCACCGGTCATGGAACATTCAGGACCCATCTTCATGAATAAGAAGACGGCAGATGAAGCTAGCAGAATTTTCATACGTGATGGAGTATAAACCTGGCCAGAGGCACCTTAACGTAGATGCCTTCAGTCACATGGTCAAGACCATGAAAAAGAAAAGGTGTTCATGTCTAGATTCATAGCTAGACAAGGGGCCCCTGAAGTTTTGCTAACTAACCAGGACACCAACTTTAAGTCAGCACTTTTTAAACAGACTTGTCAAATGATTACAAAAATCCAGGCTACAGCTTATAGACCCTCTGCTATTAGTGGGTTAAGCACCTGCATAAGAATCTGATCGACAACATGATTCTTTTTGTGAATGAGCAAGGGACAGATTGAGACATCTGGGTTCCCTGGCATTGGCTACATACAGAAGTGATACCCACACTGCCACAGGATATTCACCTACTTCCTAACCTTTGGGCGAGAGGTGGCAATCCCCATCAAGTTCGACATCATGCCTAGAAGGGTGGAAATGACATGGGAAAACTTTCCTGAGGCACTGCGGTTGCAGCTTGGGGAAGCATATCAGGTGATGGCTGAAAGGTCTTGTAAGTCAGAGATGATTAAAAGGGCGAGGACAAATAGACACCACAGATTGCAAACTCTTGAGGTTGGGAATCTGGTACTGGTAAAGAACCCTGTGATGTCGGCAGGTAGGGCTAGGAAATTCTTTCTTGACTGGCAGAGACCCTTTAGAGTTAGAGGAAAGCTGGGCTACACCAATTACATGATAGAAAAGTCCCCAGGGAAACATGAGACCATGCACATATACTGGCTTAACCCTTTCCTTCCTGAAATTTAAATACCCACATATCCCTTTCCTTACTAACTCGGCCGAAACCGGCCGACTACTTTTTTCCCTTTCCGTACTAACTCGGCCGAGACCGGCCGCTCTGCTTTTCCTTTCTGCGTGTTATCTTTTAGGGTTTATGAATCCCTTCTTTGTGTTGCTAGTGTTTATGCCTTATGTATACACTTCTCTCCTCTCGCATTTCAAGATGCTGACTCACTATGCACTGCGTGGACCACTTGAGAAATTTATTTTTTCCAGCTGCCCTTCATTTCTAGCGATGGCATCTTTGAGTGAGGATGTTATTGCGGAAGAAGTGTATACACTTCTCTTCTCTTGCATTTCAATATGCTGACTCACTAATCACTGCGTGGACCACTTGAGAAATTTATTTTTTCCATCTGCTCATCAGTTCTAGCCATGGCATCTTTGAGTGAGGACGTTATTGCGGAAGAAGTGAACAGAGACAGAGATGATATTTCGAGTGATGGTGATACTGCTAGTTCCTTGGATGTAGATGGGGAATTTATTGAAAGTATTCATTCAAGCGATAGTGAATTAGAAGAGGAATGTACACCTTCTAGGAGTGATCTGACAGGTAAAGATAGATTACAAGCCGAATGGAAATATACTTTACATTACGAAGTGCCTCGTGATTTTGAGGGGGAAACGGGACCATAACACAACTTAGAAGTAGGCTCAGATGAATTTCATTTCTAAAATTAATGTTAGGAGGTGGGTCATTTTTTAATAATATTGTAGATAACACCAACAAATATGCAGAATATCGCCAACGTTGCTTAGGAAAGGTTGACAAAACTGGGTAGATGTTACTTACGAAGAAATAACGGCCTATATCGGGATTCTTGTGTATATGGGATTGTTTGATTTGCCAGAAAGCAGGGATTATTGGCAAAGTCAGGATATTGACTGCCCTATGATTCGGAACTGCATGACTTTCAACAGGTATTGTCACATTACCAAGTATTTTCATGTAAGTGATATTACTTGTGAAAAAATGCATGAAGAAGAGGGTTACGATATTTTACAAAAAGTCAGACTGGTGTTAGATGTTATGGACACTTTTCACGAGAAATATAGACCCGGCCGTGAGTTTTCTGTTGATGAAGCAATGGTGGCATTCATAGGACGGCACCACATAAAACAGTATTTGAAAAGTAAGCAAACTAAATGGGGTTTTAAAATTTGGGTTCTAGCGAGTCCGCATGGCTACGTACTGCAGGGAAATGTTTATTTAGGAAAAAAAGAGAGCAAAAATAAAGACATGCTCCTAGGAAGCCAAGTAGTAATGAATTTGCTTGATAAGCATCTTGGTCTAAACCACCATGTCTATTTCAATAATTTTTTTTCAAGCGTCGGGCTAATGAAGTTACTGCACACCAAAGGAACTTACACATGTGCTACCACTAGACCATCTCGTAAGGAATGGCCCGCAGAATTTAAAAATCCTAAAAAACTAAAACTTAAAAGAGGGGAAAGCAGAAATATACAGTGCGGAAATGTAACAGCAACTGTGTGGCATGACAATCAAGGTATTTGTGTCCTTTCAACCAATTGTGACCCAAATAAAAGTGTCTTAGTTCCTAGAAAAACAGGGAAAGGGAATAAACAAATCATGATTCCTTGTCCCCAGTCTATTGCAAAGTACATTAAATACATGGGTGGGGTAGACAGAGCGGACCAGAGCAGATGCTATTATGATTTGGGTAGAAAAACCATCAAGTGGCGGAAAAATTTATTTGCATTTGTAGTGAACACTGCCATTGTTAATAGCTATATATTGTATAAAGAAAGTAATTCCCCATCAAGTTCTCGGCACGGATATACGCAGAAACATTACCGACTTGCTATATATAAACAAATGATTGGGAATTTCTCCTCTCGCAAAATTTCCGGCCGTAAAAGAAAACTACCGGCTGTGTCATCGCAGAACAGTCACACACTAGTGAAAATTGAAGGAAGGAAAAAAGTGTGCCTGCTGTAGTGCTAAGAAAAGATGAACTCCAGCTGGAAGGAGCATTGAAACGTCATGGAAGTGCAAAATCTGTGATTTGCCTCTGTGCAAAGTGGGATGTTTTTTAGAATATCATCGAGAAAAAGGAGTGGATTCGGGGAACTAAGAACACTAAAAGGTAGGAAAATTTATTCTAAATAAAATGATATTTACTTAATATATATGATAAATTTAATAATAATAGATCGAGATGTTCCAAAGATATCATAAGTTAAATAAAGAAATGACCGTAGATGGTCCCAACCTCAAAATAATATAGTCAAAACTGGGGATACGGGGGTATTTAAATTGGTTTCTTAGCGGAGAATTCGACTCGGCCGGTTTCGGCCGGGTTAGTAAGGAAAGGGTTAAATACTATCATGATGATGAGGAGTCAGTGCTGAGGGATGAGCAAAGGACAGAATCACAAGTGGCACTTGCTGAGGAGCCACCTAGAGAAGACATATCGACAATTATCAATATGAGCAGGACGAGGATGATGATAACTTCTTTCATCTGGAAGATGCAGAATACTATCAGCAATAGCTAGGCATGCCTGCTTCCCCTGATATCGAGGTTATTCCAGAGCCTGACATGAACATTGATGGAGGCAGTGTAATCCTAGACCAATTGCCAGTTTCTAGCAGGCCTCAGCAGGGCAGGAGACCTCCTCAATAATATACCCCAAATGGGGACTCAAAATTAGTGTTAAGTAGCATATGCAGATGGGACCAAGAGGGTTCAAGTGAGGATGAGATGTGATCTGAGCACCTTACTCAACTATTCCCATGCTTTCCTGGTCAGAAACGCCACCTACCAGAATGATGCACTACTGAGCCATGAAAAGAGAACCCCATACGGGCACCCTTTAGAAATGGGGAGGGAGTATTGTATGGGAGCAGACAGTGAAACAAAAAATCAGTGTGTGCAGCATGATAGTGTTTTGTTTTATGGACAGTGTGGAGGCTGTTTTTGTTTTGGTAGCGGTAGAGAGTAGTGAGATATGAGAGACGTGAGAGTGTGAAGAAGGTGCATTTAGTTGGTGTACTAGGTTTATGAAAAGAAACAATATTTTGTTGTGAAAGAGGACTAATGTCACAATGTTTACCCAAAGTAATCCGTGAAAACGTTTCCACATTTCATTGGTTTGTAATTAATCATTGACAGAAAAATAGATGCATACTGGCTTGTATCAGGAACATGGACAAAACTCCTTTGAATTTCAATATGCCATATGGCCGGATAGTTTTAATACTTCTTATCTAAGCAATTGTTTATTATTTTGAGTCTGTAAGTGATGATGCTCTAGTGCCCATTACCTTCCGTGGGCTTCCTTCCTTCCGACACTTTTAAGTCTCTGCTGATAGCCCCCTGCAGAGTGAAGCTACGTGATCACCTTCACCTGGCCCTATCCTATTTTATCTGCACAGAAAGAGCATATAGCATAATACAATAGTAAAACGTCATTATTATTATTGTTCCTCCAATTTGAAAACCAGCAGTCATGTCAGAAATGGATGCGGTTTTAATATTATCCCAATCAGACAATTAATTAATCCTGTGAGAGCATTAGAAACTATTAATTTCTATTACATAACTAAAGGATTTAGTTATCTAATTTTAATCTTTTGCTGACCCAATTAATTTTTATTTACCGTAAAGACCCGCGTATAGGATGCACTTTTTTTCCAAATTTTCGAAGCTAAAATGTAGGATGCGTCCTATACACAGGTACATAATATATCATGTTTTTCTCTCTACGAATGTTCGATGAAAAATGAAAAATAAACAGGTGAAAACTAATATTTATTAAACATCAAAGTGTTTTAATTTAAATAAAACTTTTTAATATGAAAAAAAGACTGCACTTTTACAAATAAGTGATGTAAGTACAAGATATTTCGGCTTTACTAGCCACTTATACTCAGATATGGGTTTTAAATAATTTTCGTTTTTTCTGTACGAAGTCTTCAGTGAAAATGAAATACAAATATAAAATGAAATTGCTAAAATTTAAATATTGAATGTCTGTCCATTGAAAGAAAATCTTCAATCAAGAAAATAAATCAAACTTTTCAAACAATTTCCTTAAAATCCTATAAACTCGCCATCATCTGAGTCGTCATTGGCAACCCTGTGCAACTTATTCTTGTGGGAAATAGGTTCAAGTTGACTACATTTGTTCATAGATGGCACCACCGTCGCACCAAGCGCACGCGTTTAAAATATCAGGTTATTTATTCCTCGTAAAATGCTTAATATAAATGATCGCAAAATTTAAAATAGAAATATGAAATTGAAAAACAACAAAATTATTGTACGTTATTGATATTGCTTTATTTAAGCTTCGTTAGATGTACACATAACAAGTAAATGTATTTTAAGTGAGAAACAATTCTGTAGCATTTCAGCTGAGATTGCAAAAAGGTTTTTGCAAACATCACAAATTATTTGCCGATATACACTCAGAAAGAAGGCAGAGTTACATTACAAAGTAGTACCAGATGAAAACAAACAGTTGCCAAATCTCAATTCAAACATTAGCAATTCAACAGAGATCACACATGGAAAAGTACAAAATATGTGGAAATGTATCCTCAACTGGTATTACACAAACAGAAAAAAGTGAGACTAAGTATAAGAAAATCGTAACATATACGAAGTAGTATAGACAATACTGTAAACCATGAAAATATGCAATTGAACATAGACAAAAAATGTATGTATATGAACATAATGAACAATGAATTAACAAAAAAGATGTATGCAGGTACATTCTAAATAATAAAAGGTTGCAAATTATCTGCATTTTGCTAGTTCATGCCACAAAATGCATCTAAAATCATACTTTCTCTCAAAGCTAATGAGAGCATTGATATTAGATAATTTGAAATCACAGGAAGGTAAAAGTATGTACATACTGCAACATCTCAAATGTGTTAATTCATGCAAGCATATAAACAGTGACACCCTTCACATGACATATATACAAGTTCATAATATCATATCAAGGTAACCAAATAAACAGTATAAAAATGAACATATATACACTAAGCAGTGCAGACAACACACAGAAACCATCCAAATATGTACTCTAACAATAAGAGGCATGATGTAATACCTGTTCCCAAACCTAATGAGGGCAATGATATTAGGCAGATAATTTTAAATCATAAGAAGTGAAAATGTATACATACTGCAACATAAAAGGTCGCACAATATCTGAATTATGTTAACTTACCCAACAAAAAGCATATAAAGTTAATTATTCTTAACATAATTGCAAAGGTGCACTCGGTTTTATATAAAAGGTAATCACGAACATTTTATTAATTTCTTTATAAAAGTTCAAGGAATAATAATACAAAAATATTTCACACTGGAAATTATAAATGAAAATTAATCACATTACGACAATTAGCAGGAATAAATGCATTTTAGGAATTGCTGTCATATTTGGAGTTAAATTAATGCTTTGAAACATACATTTGTTTGTACATGAAATTTTCAGTTTCCTTTTATCTCATATAAGAATGTTGCAAATGTCAATATACACATTCCCTGCCCTTTGTATTCTATCATATGCTGTGAAAGTTTCTATTAAATTAAAGATAGTTTCTCACAGTTTGAGAGGTTAATAGTAAGTGCAAAAAGACTAGAAGAATCGACATAGTTTTTTAAAAATAAATACGAAAAGAATGATTTAATTCCTACGTCCTAAAGAGTATGTACGGAACGAATCTCCAAGAGCATACAATAATTCACATTGAAGCTGAAATCATGTAATTTATAATTTACAAAACGTAATAATTTAGGCAGCAATTTTTCCACTAGATTTAATTGACGAAACTCATGTATATTTCGAACAAACCACCTATATATATTTAACAAATGGAGAGACCAATGACACATATATGTTCGCCTTACAAATCCCTTCATTTAGTTAAACGTAATTCCTCAAAGCGGAGTGAATAAATAAAATTCTAAATTTCGCTTATAAATGACAATATTCGCACGGAAAACAACCGTTGTATCTATTTATAAACTACACTTATAACTTGCAGAAACACTTCAGCATTCACAGGAAAAATATTCATTAATATAAATTAACTTACACTTTTTCCGTCCTCGGGAAATTAAAAAATTTTCTTGTCCCATCGCTGCGTTCCTCACACCCACTCACGGAACATACCTTCCTTCTTATTTTCAAATTTTTCGAGATTTTATCTTTGTTGCCACTCTCGGACATAATGTCCACGCTCAGACCTGCCTTGTTTTCACCGTTACACCACCAATTGGGGGGACCTTGTGACTTCAAACGACTCCAGCGCTAGAAGGCTTCTCAGTCTAAATCACAAAGCAAGTGAGGAGTGAAACCCGGTGCCGGCATTAGCCTACTCTTAACGAAAAACACCAAGGGGACCAACGGCTTTACGTCCCTTCCGAAGGCTCCACATAACCACGCAAATGGGGAGCCGGGCAACCCGGTTCGCACCGAGTTTGCTAAGCGTAGCCATACTTGTTGGAAAATTATTTCTTGTAGTAGGGAAATTCACTAATAATTCGTTTTCCTCCATTTTTCCTCCATGTAAACCATCATAGATTAATTCTGTTATTTAGAAATTGAATAGATAATGATAATCTGTAGCTAAATCAATAGCAAATATCAGCAGATGATCAAATGAATGAATTCTGTAATCCATGTCTAAAATTCCTAAACCAAAGACAGGTGTATTTTATATAATTGCTGTATATTCTGCAATTTCTTATTCGAACAGTTTTGTCACATAGCTTGTCTTCTTTATGCAGTTTTGGTGGGATTTCTATGAAAAAGATAATTACATGCATCTGCAGGCAAGGTGAAAGTTCTGCAGGGCCTGTTTTTTTCAAACTGTGAAGGGGATGGAAGAGATAGTGGATGGGTATGCCCCAAGGTTGCGGTAACCAGCCCCTTCGGCGGAGCTCCCATCCATGACACTCTGACCTATTTCCTGATATGTAATACTTGAAAAGTCATTACAGTAGACACTATACATAATCAACATCAAATACATTAGGTATTTGGATTAAAAAAAGCTCTCAAATTAGTTAGGATACCCCTGGTTATGCCAATAATCATGTACGCATTTACTCTCATAGAAATTGAAAAAGGTTTTCGATTTATCTTCTTTGCTTTGGAAAAGTCAATCAAAGCAATTCTTTCCCTGCAAAGTACTATGAATGTGTATTATTTTTCTCTTATTTACATTTAAGATAGAGAATGTTCACACACAGATAATTCCAAACACATGTTATTCAGCGCTTCTTTTCTGATTAATTCTCCAAAATAGACTTCCTTGTTCAGTGCTTTTAAAACTCATACTTGAATATTGCTGTGGGTCACTTTATGAACCACATGCAATTCCATGTACATTGGTCTTGCGTTAGGGATTACTAATATTCTCACAAACAAACTGGTTGTGCAAAACTATTGCATCTGCATATTCTGTTATTTCTGTCAATGCATTGTAGGGAGTCATGTTTCTCATTCAATGCCTTGTAAAAAGATGTAGACTCTCTGGCAATTTGCCCATCTCAGAGGTGTTAGAAAAGTGTTCTTAAGGTGCATTTCAATTGTCTGGTGCAGTCATTTCCGAACTGAGTAAGTTGTGGCTATGGCTGCTAATCAATTGTCTCCCTAGTTGCGACGTTGAGTGATAAGCATCTGTCTCCATGGTTCTTGGCAATGCCACCAGGGCACTAGCTGGAAAGTGAATGAGAGTGTAGACTGCACTACTTCCGGTGGAGTTTTCCATTCAATGAGTCTTCACGTTGCCATACCTGATTTATATCAGCACAAATCAACTAGAGTTTTTCCATAATGTCTTTTCCTTTTTCACTGCTTTTAATAGTCGCACTTGAATATTGATGAGTTAATGTCCCTCTATGAAACACATACGATTCCATGTCCCATAGTTTTGCTTGATGGATTACTAATATTCTCCCAAAAAAACTGGTTGTGCAAAGCTGTTATACATCTACTTATGTTGTTATTTCTATTAGTAGTAGTAATTAGGATTTAGGTGCGTCAACAGCTAAGGTTATTTTGCACCATCAAATTCTGTTACAGAAAATCAGTATACGTCACAACATCCATGCCTGAAGCGGGATTCGAACCCACGACCTTTGTGTTAGAAGGCTGGTGCACTGCCTACCATTCTAAACCGGCCGGCATTTCTATTAGTGTCTTGGAGGGTGTCATGTTGCACATTCAAAGCCTTGTATTAATAAATATGCTGTTTGGAAATTTATCTATCAGAATGATTTTTAAAAAGTACACTAGCATCAATTTTTTCTTGCAAACCAGGCAGCCTGGATGGTATTTATAATTAATCATTTTCCCATTAATTTTTCCAATATGTATTATTTTGTATAATCCATATGAATTTTATTACTGTGAAGTTTAAACAGAAAGGTAATGCATGTTATTTTGTTATACATGTAGTCTATCCTGACAAAGACTTTCCATGGCAAATGATGTAATGTAAGTGAAAGTGCTTGTTAGAAGTCACTTTTATCTGATGCTATCAACTATTGACTAATCCATTAGAAATATAACTTAGCCAGAACAGTCTTATATTTCACAACACCGGAATGCTCTGGACAGACTATTATTTCGAATTCTTTATCCTACCTTTCTTGCTGCATCAGCTTCATCAAGGGGTATAGGTCATGCCTACATTTCTTCACAACTATCACATGACTGGGAATTTTGTTTCCATAAAGTAACCACTCCTAAGCCACCACTTCCAAGTATAATTGATGTAAAATATTTCCAGCTGCAGAAAAACTCAGAATTACCCACTGTTCAGTCAATAGGCTTTTATGAAGTTCCGAAATTGTTCACATTCCTTTGCTTTCCCAACATTGTAAAAACAATGATGTCAAAGATTGAGCATTTTCCAATACTATATTCCTTTTGCCTCAACCTGTTGAGCTGTTGACTGTAATAAGTGTAGTATGATGTCCAGATGGCAGGCAGGGCTGCACCAAGGGTGTTTGTGCCCGGATGCAAAATAATTCAGCGACATCCCCCTCCCCTCCCACAATGTGACTACTAGTCTATCCGAGGACCGATTTACTATCGCCTCTATAAGTCTTGGGAAATGTATGAACGAAATACCACCACAGACTTTCACTAGGATGGAGAATGCAATTAGGGCAGCGCCCCACCTCCTCTGCTGACTCCGACCTCAGATTTTCGGTCGCCTCTGATAATATGTCCTTTCTGAGGATAGAAAAATGCGAATTCACTCTGTGAGGGTTTGGATGAAATTTTGACTGAGAAATTATGTATCTCTCTACTATTTTTGCTTGAAGAGGAAAAAGATCCGGAGTGAAAGGGTAAAAAATCATCGCACATTCATCTCATTCCAATAATATATAGATACATGTATCTTGACGGAAAGGTGCCCCCAACTAGTTGGTGCCCGGGTGCCATGCACCGCTTGCACCCTGGGTTGGCACGTCCCTGATAGCAGGATAACCCTGCAATTCCTCCTTCACTTGTTTATGATTTGTCTACCCTTAGTGATTGTTGATATTCATTTTTCTTATTTAATAATTGGTTATTTTTTTGAATCTGTAAATTATGATGCTCTAATCCTCATTTACTACCATGGGCTACCTTTCTTCTGATATTTTTAAGTCTCTGCTGATAGCCCCATGCAGAGTGAAGCTATGTAAACCTCTACCCATGAACCTATCTCTTCAACTCCTTGCATTCTGATTTGAATACCAATACTCACCGCATAAGCAGATGTAATTTCCATTTTATACTAATAATATTCTAAATTAATCTTGTGTTATCTACTATTGCGAGTATAGTTAGACAACTATTGTAATGTGCTGCCTGTATGGTAAATAGCCATTACAACATTCTACAGTCAAGCCTGGTCAGAGAGCTCTTGACTGTACTAAGTGGAGTATGAGGTCCAGTTGGCAGGATCAAGTTCTGTGAGTCCCTACACCTAGAACACTTGTCGTGGCAGTGCTACATCAATTCTTTCAAGATACATCTACTTATAGATACCTTGCTGAGGAAGAGATCGTTCCACCTTTACATGTCAGTGTAATGAGTCTGGGAATTTGTATACATAATTGAATGTCTTTTAGTTTTTCTGCTCGTTATCTGAATAACTGAAATAATTGTCTAATTGCTGTATTTGTGAAGGAATCAGCAATGTTCCACCAATTATTCCTTTTCTTCAACATTTCTCTGGGTAGATAGTTAACTATGATTCTAAGTACTTCTTATTCGGTATGCTCCGGAAGTTTAAGCACACTGCTTGCCGAAACTCGAGGCAATACATATCTATAATATGTCTATTTCCACTCTTGGAGGTGGAATTCTAAACGGTCCAATCATGCAACTGTGGAACTATTCCAGGTGATACCCTCATCTCTCATGCGATTATTCCACCAGTTTTGTGAATTATTACGATTATTATTTTTTTCTAATATTCAAACGACTCGTAAGAAAAATTTATTCCTGATGTAAGTTGTGGTTCATAAGAATATCAAAGGAAAATTAGAACAATGGGTTTACAGAACAATTTTTATCATGACTTTGATAATGTTATGTCATAAAATAGAATTTTTAAGGTAGAGCACTTGTCATGAGAGTGCTACATCAAATCTTTCTAGATACATCTACTTATAGATAACTTGCTGAGGAAGAATTCCTTCCACTTTTAAAAGACAGTATAATACAGCTGACAACTTGTATACGTAATTGAATATCTTTTAGTTTTTTTGCTCGTTATATGGATAACCCAAATAATTGTCTAATTGCTGTATTTATGAAGAAATCAGTAATTTTCCACCAAATCTTCCTTTTCTTCAACCTATCTCTGGTTAGATAGTTCACTATTATTCTAAGTACTTCTTATTCGGTATACCCCTGATGTTTCAAGCACACTGCTTGCCGAAACTGGAGGAAATACATAGCTATAGTATGTGTTTTTCCACTCTTGGAGGTGGAATTCTAATCGTTCCACTCGTGCTACAGTGGAACTATTCCTGCTATACTCTCATCTCTAATGGGTTTATCCTACCAGCTTTGTGAATTATTAACATTATTAGTTTTTCTAGTATTCAGATGAGTCATGGAAGATAAATTTATTCCTTTTGTAAGTTGTGGTTCTTAAGAGTATCAATGGAAAATTAGTACAATGGGTTCACAGAACAAATTTTATCATGACTTTGATAATATTGTGTCATAAAATAGAATTTTCATGGTTAAATTCTCATAACGAATTTCTGCTATGGCATTACTCAATCAAAAATGACCTATCGTTAAAGCAGTTAGAGTTTGTATGTCAAGTTTTCCCATTGGATTCACTCACTTTATCATTTAGTGGAACAGGGCCACACTTGTTGTGAAATTATTTCTAGCAGTAGATAAATTCATTAACAATTCGTTTTTGTCTATTTTCCCTCCATGCAATACATCATAGGTTAATTCTGTTATGTAGAAATAGAATATATAATAATAATCAGAAGCTACCTCAGTATCAAATATTAGTAGATGATCAAATTGATGAATTTTCTAATATATGACTGAAATTCCTATACCAAATACAGGCGTATTTTATATAAATGCCGTGTATTCTACAATTTTTATTCGACCAACGTCTTGTCTGTTTTGTACAGTTTTGAAGGGATTTCTATGAAGAAGATAATGATTTCCATCTGCAGGGAAGGGGAAAGCGCTGCTGGGGCTGTTTTTTCGAATTGAGAATGGGATGGAAGAGATAGTGGATTGGTAAGCCCCAAGGTTGCGGTAACCAGCCCCTTCGGCGGAGCCACCATCCATGACTCTCTGACCGGTTTCCTTATATGCAATACTTTAGAATTCATTATGGGAATTGAGATTGTTCTGAACACCATTACAAAATTCTCCTTTCACCACCACCAATCACCACGATTCGTTTATTCCTGCTCTACTTCAACTGTATTAACTGTGACGCTCTGCTGAAACTGATGCGCATTTTCTCGTGTTCCGACTTAAATAAAGGGGAAGCCAGCGAAAGAAGTAAGTTTAAGCAGGCAGCTATGCAACATTGCAGCATCGTACAACCAACACAGCACGCGCTGCCGCCCCCCTCCGAATCCACCGGATCGGCGGCGCTAGGGGTGGCTTCGCACTAATGGTAAAATGTTGAAATTCCTGGTCAAAAATAAAATTATAAAGTTAAAGTTTGTATTTTTTTTACTCTTCTATTGTTTAAAGGGATGCCAATGCCATTTTATAGCGGTCTGTATGCATTCCTATTTTGATTACTTGACTCTGTGCCAGTCCGAAGTCGATCTTTGTTTGTGTGACATTGCTACAGCAAGCTCTGTGCGTGTTTAGTGCTCGAAGTTATATTGAAAAATTTAAGTGAAATAAACGTTATTTAAAATTGTGCCGCTTTGGAACAATTACCAGGAGGTATGTATAATATTACACGATACTTAATTTTATGCCATTTACCTTCGTCTTTGTTTTGGAAGCTATCAAACTTATGTTCATAAGATGTATGAAAAAACAAGAACTTCGTCACATTCAATTAGACTTTTAGTTAGGGGCCGATTCATATCCGGCGTTTTTTTTAAATTAGAATACGTAGCTTTATTCATCTAATTTTTGAATTATAAAAAAACGTGCGCATATTTGCGCCTTTTTTTAAAATGATTTCTTGAAGAAAAACGACATCTATTTTTTGCAGGCCACCTTTGGTCTCAAGTTTCCGGTCTTTTCCTCGCCCTGCGACCGAGTTTCATTTGAGTAGCGATAGATCCAAACGAAGGAAAACTGAGAAGCTGCAATACATATCTATAGTGTGTCTTTTTCCACTCTTGGAGGAGGAATTCTAAATGTTCCACTCATGCAACAGTGGAACTATTCCAGTTTTGAAGGGATTTCTTTGAAGAAGATAATGATATGCATCTACAGGAAAGGTTAAAGCGCTGCAGGGACTGTTTTTTTTTCGAATTGTGAATGGGATGGAAGAGATAGTGGATGGGTAAGCCCCAAGGTTGCGGTAGCCAGCCCCTTCGGCGGAGCCTCCATCCATGACCCTCGGAACCGATTTCCGGATATGCAATGTTTTCGAATTGATTATGGAAATTGAGATTTTTCTGAACACCATTACAGCATTCTAGATTCAAGCATTGTCAGAGAGAGCTTGACTATACTAAGTGGAATACGAAGTCCAGCTGTCAGTATCGAGTTCTGTTAGTACCCGCAGCTAGAGTGCTTGTCGTGAGAGTGCTACATCAAATCTTTCTAGATACATCTACTTATATGTAACTTGCTGAGGAAGAGCTCCTTCCACTTTTATAAGTCAGTATAAGGCTGCTGAGAATTTAGAAAAATTCAGAATTCGTTTTCGTCTCTTATTCCTGCATGCAAGCCATCATGGGTTAATTCCGTTATGTAGAAATTGAACATGTAATGGTAATCACAAGCTACCTCTGTATCAGATATTAGTAGATGATCAAATTATTGAATTTTCTAATACATGACTGAAATTCCTATGCCAAATACAGGCTTAATTTATATAAATGCTGTATATTCTACAATTTCTTACTCATCCAACGTCTTGTCAGTTTTATGCAGTTTTGAAGGGATTTCTATGAAGAAAGGTGAAAGTGCTGTGGAGGCTGTTTTTTTTCTAACTGAGAATGGGATGGAAGAGAAAGTGGATGGGTAAGCCCCAAGGTTGCGGTAACCAGCCCCTTCGGCGGGGCCCTCATCCATGACCCTCTGACCAGTTACCCGATATGCAGTACTTTAGAATTGATTATGGTATTGGAGATGTTTCTGAACACCATTACAACATTCTAGATTCAAGCCTTGTCAGAGAGAGCTAGACTATACTAAGTGGAGTACGAGGTCCAGCTCTCAGTATCGAGTTCTGTTAGTCCCCGCAGCTAGAACAGTTGTCGTGGCAGTGCTACATCAATTCTTTCAAGATACATCTACTTATAGATACCTTGTTGAAGAAGAGATCATTCCACCTTTACATGTCAGTGTAATGAGTCTGGGAATTTGTATACATAATTGAATGTCTTTTAGTTTTTCTACTCGTTATCTGGATAACTCAAATAATACTCTAATTGCTGTATTTGTGAAGGAATCAGCAATTTTCCACCAAATATTCCTTTTCTTCAATATTTCTCTGGTAGATAGTTAACTATTATTCTAAGTACTTCTTATTAGGTATGCTCCGGAAGTTAAAGCATGCTGCTTGCCGAAACTCGAGGCAATACATATCTATAATATGTCTATTTACACTCATGGAGGTGGAATTCTAAACGGTCCACTCATGCAACTGTGGAACTATTCCAGGTGATACCATCATCTCTCATGCGTTTATCCCACCAGTTTTGTGAATTATTACGATTATTATTTATTTCTTATATTCAAACGACTCATATAAGAAATATTTATTCCTGATGTAAGTTGTGGTTCTTAAGAGTATCAAAGGAAAATTAGAACAATGGGTTTACAGAACAATTTTTATCATGACTTTGATAATATTATGTCATAAAATAGAATTTTCAAGGTTAATAGCGAGCTTCTGCTATGTCATTAATCAATCATAAGTGAACTATCGTTAAAGCAGTTGGAACCTGTATGTCAAGTTTTCCTATTGGATTCATCACTTTGTCATTAAATGGTACAGGACCATACTTGTTGTGAAATTATTTCTTGAGGTAGAAAAATTCATAAACAATTCGTTTTCGTCTGTTTTTCCTCCATACAAGCCATCATGGGTTAATTCTGTTATGTAGAAATTGAACATACAGTAAAACCTCTATATATCGAATTGGAAGGGACCAGATTTTTAGGCATTTTGATGAATGGAGGTTCACTATAAAGAGGTTTACCGTAAGACCTTCATATTATTATTCATAAATGCACAAACTGGTAATTAAAAGTACTATTGTCTTTTTAATTATTATATTAGTATATTTATATATACACAACATAAATTTAATATATTTATGATATAAATACCAACCTAACTGAACAAAAAATGAATATGTACTCTACCTATTGTTTACTGGAAAAAAAGCTGGTAATTTCAGTCTGGGTCATCTTTTTCTTAAATTCATTGGATACAACATTTTCTATTTTATTTAGTAGCAAGAGATTATCACCACTGCAATCCTCCATATTCATAAAAAATCTTTCTAGCACACTCAAAGCCTCTTGCACTTCACTCGTTTTTGGAGATGGAATTATTTCCTCTTCATCATTTTCTTCTTCTTCCTTATTACTTTCTCATACGAAGTATCGAGAAAGTATTGTTTTCGCGAAAAAATTCGACCTCTAAATTTTTACGGAAATATACGTTTTAGGTGTCGCTGAATCTGAAAAAGTGGTTTTCTCAATGCCGTCTGTCTGTCTGTCTGTCTGTCTGTCTGTCTGTTACTGGCGCTGGAGCCCAGACGGTCGAACGAAAATGAATAAAATCTCGTACTTAGGCATTTTATCATACTGAGCAGAGTATACATATAAATGGTTGACATTGATCAATAATTAAGAGCAGTTTATTCTACGCATTTTTAACAACAATCCGATTTTCTCGAAAACGGCTCTAACGATTTTGATCAAATTTCGTACAGTTAACTGAGTTTACGTCTTCAATAATACTGTATAGTTCGTATTTCTCAAAAAATGAATATAAGGCTAGTTTATTCTAGGCAACTTTAACAATAATTCGATTTTCTCAGAAACGACTGTAAAGATTTTGATCAAATTTCGTACAGTTTCTTAAGTTTACATCCTCAATAATACTTTATAGTTCATATTTCTCAAAAAATGAATATAAGGCTAGTTTATTCTAGGCAACTTTAACAATAATTCCATTTTCTCAGAAACGGCTACAATGATTTTGATCAAATTTCGTACAGTTACTTAAGTATACGTCTTCAATAATACTACTTATTTCATTTTCCCCTACGAATGTCTATAAGGCTAGTTTATTCTTGGGCAACTTTAACAAAAATTGGATTTTCTAAAAACAGGCTCATACGATTTTCATTTTCTAAAGATAACTAAACGACGCATTAGTACGTATATGAGAAAGTTTGTACAATGTATGTTGTACCGATTTTTAGTCTCTGTTATAGTCTCCCTTTCAACTTCTATCTCCACTTCTACCATTTCTCCCTCAGCTGCTGCACAAGTTAATAGGGAAGTGTCAACATTAACAAAATCATTAAATGATGTTTGAAGAAGAATCATTTTATTGATTTCATCCCATTCCAAAGGTTCATCATCTGATACTTCATCTTCCTCATATGTTATCCTCATAAATCCTGCCTTTATTTCCCAATCACAAGTGGTTCTAATTTCTCACTGCCATCTGCATTGGTACAGAAAAGCACTGTAAATCTCTCCTTGCTTTTTTTCCCTCCATGGCAGGGTTCTCCTTTAACTGCAATAGTTCTATCTGGGAATAAGTTATAAAAAAATCCAGCTTCATCTGCATTGAAAATGTCTTTAGGATCATAACTCACTAAAATTGTTTGCAGAGTGTTTTTCCACTCTTCTACCACAATTGTACTTACAGAAGCTTCTTCCCCACACATTTTTAAAGTTCTTAGGTTCTAGCGCACTTTAAACTTCTGTAGCCATCCATTTGACTCTTGAAAGTCATCTATTCCCATTTTCAATGCCATTTCCCTAGCCTTCTGTTGTAGAATAGGCCCAGATATAGGTATGCTTCTGGCTCTAGCTTCCATCAACCAATCAAACACACATCTAATTCTTAATTTTTCACTGCCCGAGATCTTTTATTGATGAAACCTTGATGTGCTGCTACTTCAGTTTCTTTACGTTTATTTAAAATAGATGTTAGAGTCGATGGTGGTATGCCAAAGGTTTCTGCCACATCTATTTTTCTTTTCCCCTCATCAATGGCTTGGAAAATTGCTAACTTCGTTTTTATTTTCAGCAGCCGTCTTTTTCTATGATTTACCATGTCCATTATGGGTCTAAAATTAATTTATTCATAAACATATTCATTAATTACTTGTGTATTATTTGTAAATATTGCACTTAATATTATACAAGGCATAATGAAGTATATTGTTATACACCTAACAAACTTTAATTATAATCGGAAAATTAATGCATTAATAATTACATGAAAGTTGTGATATAATAAATAATATACTCACGTGATTAAGGACAAAATTAACGTTAAAAAACACGTATTTGTAGATTATGTATCCACTATAGCTTAATGAAACAAATCAATGTGGTATAACCAGTAATTTTGACAAGCTCCTCGTATTAGGCAAACATAAGCACTACACACTCATACAAACTTGACGCATACCGGCGTATAGCTGGACGCCTGCATGAGGGGATAAACCGGGACGTGTGAGGGGATTCACCAGGCGAGAAATTGTCGCAGCAGAAGCAGTACCTATCGTAAATATTATGTCTATGTAACGTTATAGTCATGTATTCACGGTTCTTTTCAGATGTGGTAAAAAGTGATACATACGTAGCAGTGGTGCGTTGTTAACCTCAGGACCGCGAAAGAATTGACTTAAATATTGTCTTTGCAATGTTACAGTTATATATTCGTGGGTTTTTCAGAGGCAGTAAAAGTAACATGAGAATCACGAAAGAATTGACAATTAAATGCCTTTGCAACACTGTAGTCATATTTTCAGGGCTCTTTTCAAAGGCCGTGAAAATTAATAAATACGTAGCAATGGTGTGTTAGCTGAGGATCGAGAATTAATTTACGTTTAAATGATATATCTTTGCAAATTGTAATAATATTCTCGTGACACTTTTCACGGGTGATTAAAATTGATACGTATATAAGTAGCAGTGATGTGTAACTTGAGAATCACGGAAGAATTGACTATTGGTGCTTGCCGTTGTTTCCTTTTAGAAGCGGACCGTACATCTGAGCGAGTTGAACTCGTAGGGCCTGGCATAGGTAATAAACTACGCAACCTAACTTCAACTTAAATTGTGCATATTTGTTGCATTATGATAATATTTTGGCGACTTTTTCGAGAGGCCACTACGGTGGTTGCTTCAACGGGATACCTTGTATGTACGTATGCATATACCATCGACTGATTTCTTTTGGTTATTCACATGCAAATTTTCATTGCAAACTAGCTTAATTATTTTATCCGTAAAGAGGAATACATTATTTTACTATAGGGAGGTTGTTTTTTATCAGAGGTGCATTTTCCCATTTCGATATACGGAGAATTACGAAAATACGGAGGTACGATATTAAGAGGTTTGCCTATACCGTAACATACAGTTTTGGCGGGACCCAAAAGATATTACGAAATACGGAGGTTTACGATAAACGGAGGTTCACGAGATAGAGGTTTTACTGTATAATGATAATCACTAGCTACCTGTGTGTCATATATTAGTAGTTGATCAAATAAATTGAAGAATTATCTAATACATGACTGAAATTCCTATACCAAATACACTCGTATTTCATATAAATGCCGTATATTCTACAATTTCTTATTCGAGCAACGTCTTGTCAGTTTTATGCAGTTTTAAAGGTATTTCCATGAAGAGGACAGTGATATGCATCTGCAGTGAAAGAGACAGTGCAACAGGGACTGTCTTTTTTTTCGAATTATGAATGGGATGGAAGAGAAAGTGGATGGGTAAGCCCCAAGGTTGCAGTAGCCAGCCCTTTATGCGGAGCCTCCATACATGACTCTCGGAACCGATTTCCGGATATGCAATTCTTTAGTATTGATTACGATAATTGAGATTTTTCTAAATATCATTACAACGTTCTACATTCAAGCCTTGTCAGAGAGCTAGACTATACTAAGTTGAGTACGATGTCCAGCTGTCAGTATCGAGATCTTTCAGTCCCCGCAGCTAGAGCTTTTGTCGTGAGAGTGCTACACCAAATTTTCTAGATAGATCTAGTTATAGATAACTTGCTGAGGAAGAGTTCCTTCCATGTTTACAAGACAGTATAATGCAGCTGAGAACATGTATGCAAAATTGAATATCTTTTACATTTTGGCTCGTTATCTGGTTAAACCAAATAATTGTCTAGTTGCTGTATTTGTGAAGAATATGCAATTTTCCACCAAATATTCCTTTTCCTCAACATTTCTCTGGGTAGGTAGTTCACTATTATTCTAAGTACTTCTTATTCGGTATACTCCAGATGATTCAACCACACTGCTTGCCAAAACTCATGGTAATACATATCTATAGTATGTCTTTTCCACTCTTGGTAGTGGAATTCTAAACTTTCCACTCATGCAACAGTGGAACTATTCCAGTTGATACTCTTATCTCTCATGGGTTTATCCTACCAGCATTGTGAATTATTAAAATTATTCTTTTTTTCCAACATTCAACCGAGTCATGTAAGAAAAATTTATTCCTGATGCAAGTGGTGGTTCTTAAATGTATCAAAGGAAAATTAAAACAATGGGTTCACAAAACAAATTTTATCATTACATTGATAATATTCTGTCATGAAAAAGAATTTTCAGTGTTAAATTATGATAACGTGCTTTTGCTATGGCATCACTCAATCAAAAATGAACTATCGTTAAAGCAGTTGGAGCCTGCATGTCACGTTTTCCTATTGGATGCAGTCACTTTGTCACTAAATGATACAGGACCGTACTTGTTATAAAATAATATCTTGAGGTAGAAAAATTCAGAATTCGTTTTCGTCTGTTATTCCTGCATGCAAGCCATCATGGGGTAATTCTGTTATGTAGAAATTGAACATGTAAAGATAATCACAAGCTACCTCCATATAAAATATTAGTATATGATCAAATTAATGAATTTTCTAATACATGACTGAAAGTCCTATACCAAATACAGGCGTATTTTATATAAATGCCGTATATTCTACAATTTCTTACTCAACCAACGTCTTGTCAGTTTTATGCAGTTTTGAAGGGATTTCTATGCAGAAAGGTGAAAGTGCTGCAGAGGCTGTTTTTTTTCGAACTGAGAATGGGATGGAAGAGAAAGTGGATGGGTAAGCCCCAAGGTTGCGGTAACCAGCCCCTTCGGCGGGGCCCTCATCCATGACCCTCTGACCAGTTACCCGATATGCAGTACCTTAGAATTGATTATGGTATTGGAGATGTTTCTGAACACCATTACAACATTCTTGATTCAAGCCTTGACAGAGAGAGCTAGACTATACTAAGTGGAGTACGAGGTCCAGCTCTCAGTATCGAGTTCTGTTAGTCCCCGCAGCTAGAACAGTTGTCGTGGCAGTGCTACATCAATTCTTTCAAGATACATCTAATTATAGATACCTTGCTGAAGAAGAGATCGTTCCACCTTTACATGTCAGCGTAATGAGTCTGGGAATTTGTATACATAATTGAATGTCTTTTAGTTTTTCTACTCGTTATCTGGATAACTCAAATAATAGTCTAATTGCTGTATTTGTTAATGAATCAGCAATTTTCCACCAAATATTCCTTTTCTTCAACATTTCTCTGGTAGAAAGTTCACTATTATTCTAAGTACTTCTTATTAGGTATGCTCCGGAAGTTTAAGCATGCTGCTTGCCGAAACTCGAGGCAATACATATCTATAATATGTCTATTTCCACTCTTGGAGGTGGAATTCTAAACGGTCCACTCATGCAACTGTGGAACTATTCCAGGTGATAACCTCATCTCTCATGCATTTATCCTACCAGCGTTGTGAATTATTAAAATTATTCTTTTTTTCCAACATTCAACCGACTCATGTAAGAAAAATTTATTCCTGATGTAAGTTGTGGTTCTTAAGAGTATCAAAGGAAAATTAGAACAATAGGTTTACAGAACAATTTTTATCGTGACTTTAATAATATTATGTCAGAAAATAGAATTTTCAGGGTTAATAGCGAGGTTCTGCTATGTCATTAATCAATCATAAGTGAACTATCGTTAAAGCAGTTGGAGCCTGTATGTGAAGTTTTCCTATTGGATTCAGTCACTTTGTCATTAAATGGTACAGGACCATACTTGTTGTGAAATTAGTTCTTGTGGTAGAAAAATTCATAAACAATTCCTATATAAAATACACTCGTATTTCATATAAATGCCGTATATTCTACAATTTCTTATTCGAGCAATGTCTTGTCAGTTTTATGCAGTTTTGAAGGGATTTCTATGAAGAGGACAATGATATGCATCTGCAGGGAAGGAGAAAGTGCTACAGGGCCTGTCTTTTTTCGAATTGTGAATGGGTTGGAAGAGAAAGTGGATGGGTAAGCCCCAAGGTTGCGGTAGCCAGCCCCTTATGCTGAGCCTCCATCCATGACTCTAGGAACCGATTTCCGGATATGCAATGCTTTAGAATTGATTATGGTAATTGAGATTTTTCTGAGCACCATTACAACATTCTAGATTCAAGCCTTGTCAGAGAGCTTGACTATACTGAATTGACTTCGATGTCCAGCTGTCAGTATCGAGTTCTTTTAGTCCCTGCAGCTAGAGCACTTGTCGTGAGAGTGCTTCATCAAATTTTCTAGATAGATCTACATATAGATACCTTGCTGAGGAAGAGATCATTCCACCTTTACATGTCAATGTAATGAGTCTGGGACTTTGTATACATAATTGAATGTCTTTTAGTTTTTCTACTCGTTATCTGGATAACTCAAATAATTGTCTAATTGCTGTATTTGTGAAGAATCAGCAATTTTCCACCAGATATTCCTTTTCTTCAACATTTCTCTGGGTAGATAGTTCACTATTATTCTAAGTACTTCTTACTATTGTTTAAAGGGATGCCAATGCCATTTTATAGCGGTCTGTATGCATTCCTATTTTGATTACTTGACTCTGTGCCAGTCCGAAGTCGATCTTTGTTTGTGTGACATTGCTACAGCAAGCTCTGTGCGTGTTTAGTGCTCGAAGTTATATTGAAAAATTTAAGTGAAATAAACGTTATTTAAAATTGTGCCGCTTTGGAACAATTACCAGGAGGTATGTATAATATTACACGATACTTAATTTTATGCCATTTACCTTCGTCTTTGTTTTGGAAGCTATCAAACTTATGTTCATAAGATGTATGAAAAAACAAGAACTTCGTCACATTCAATTAGACTTTTAGTTAGGGGCCGATTCATATCCGGCGTTTTTTTTTAATTAGAATACGTAGCTTTATTCATCTAATTTTTGAATTATAAAAAAACGTGCGCATATTTGCGCCTTTTTTTAAAATGATTTCTTGAAGAAAAACGACATCTATTATTTGCAGGCCACCTTTGGTCTTCGCAACTTGTTAAATAGTTTAGTATATTGAATATAACTTAGTTATTTCAGGATCACGTGACGAACACTTTATTTTATCCTGGAAAAGGTTATTTGACATAATGCAAGGAGAGCATTGGCAACATTTATAATTTCAATGTGGACATTTGAAAAATCGCATGCTTAACTTGACAAATTGCCAAGGCGAATCTTCTAGGACGATTTCACGAATATTAAGTCGATTTACATGCGATTTTAAAACAAGATGGCTGTCATCTCAGCAGAAATTGGATAGATTTCTCAATAAAAACGAGCAATGGTCGAAGGCAGATCTCAAGTTTCCGGTCTTTTCATCGCCCTGCGACCGAGTTTCATTTGAGTAGCAATAGATCCAAACGAAGGAAAACTGAGAAGCTGCAATACATATCTATAGTGTGTCTTTTTCCACTCTTGGAGGAGGAATTCTAAATGTTCCACTCATGCAACAGTGGAACTATTCCAGTTTTGAAGGGATTTCTTTGAAGAAGATAATGATATGCATCTACAGGAAAGGTTAAAGCGCTGCAGGGACTGTTTTTTTTTCGAATTGTGAATGGGATGGAAGAGATAGTGGATGGGTAAGCCCCAAGGTTGCGGTAGCCAGCCCCTTCGGCGGAGCCTCCATCCATGACCCTCGGAACCGATTTCCGGATATGCAATGTTTTCGAATTGATTATGGAAATTGAGATTTTTCTGAACACCATTACAGCATTCTAGATTCAAGCATTGTCAGAGAGAGCTTGACTATACTAAGTGGAATACGAAGTCCAGCTGTCAGTATCGAGTTCTGTTAGTACCCGCAGCTAGAGTGCTTGTCGTGAGAGTGCTACATCAAATCTTTCTAGATACATCTACTTATATATAACTTGCTGAGGAAGAGCTCCTTCCACTTTTATAAGTCAGTATAAGGCTGCTGAGAATTTAGAAAAATTCAGAATTCGTTTTCGTCTCTTATTCCTGCATGCAAGCCATCATGGGTTAATTCCGTTATGTAGAAATTGAACATGTAATGGTAATCACAAGCTACCTCTGTATCAGATATTAGTAGATGATTAAATTATTGAATTTTCTAATACATGACTGAAATTCCTATGCCAAATACAGGCTTAATTTATATAAATGCTGTATATTCTACAATTTCTTACTCATCCAACGTCTTGTCAGTTTTATGCAGTTTTGAAGGGATTTCTATGAAGAAAGGTGAAAGTGCTGTGGAGGCTGTTTTTTTTTCTAACTGAGAATGGGATGGAAGAGAAAGTGGATGGGTAAGCCCCAAGGTTGCGGTAACCAGCCCCTTCGGCGGGGCCCTCATCCATGACCCTCTGACCAGTTACCCGATATGCAGTACTTTAGAATTGATTATGGTATTGGAGATGTTTCTGAACACCATTACAACATTCTAGATTCAAGCCTTGTCAGAGAGAGCTAGACTATACTAAGTGGAGTACGAGGTCCAGCTCTCAGTATCGAGTTCTGTTAGTCCCCGCAGCTAGAACAGTTGTCGTGGCAGTGCTACATCAATTCTTTCAAGATACATCTAATTATAGATACCTTGCTGAAGAAGAGATCGTTCCACCTTTACATGTCAGCGTAATGAGTCTGGGAATTTGTATACATAATTGAATGTCTTTTAGTTTTTCTACTCGTTATCTGGATAACTCAAATAATACTCTAATTGCTGTATTTGTGAAGGAATCAGCAATTTTCCACCAAATATTCCTTTTCTTCAATATTTCTCTGGTAGATAGTTAACTATTATTCTAAGTACTTCTTATTAGGTATGCTCCGGAAGTTAAAGCATGCTGCTTGCCGAAACTCGAGGCAATACATATCTATAATATGTCTATTTACACTCATGGAGGTGGAATTCTAAACGGTCCACTCATGCAACTGTGGAACTATTCCAGGTGATAACCTCATCTCTCATGCATTTATCCTACCAGCGTTGTGAATTATTAAAATTATTCTTTTTTTCCAACATTCAACCGACTCATGTAAGAAAAATTTATTCCTGATGTAAGTTGTGGTTCTTAAGAGTATCAAAGGAAAATTAGAACAATAGGTTTACAGAACAATTTTTATCGTGACTTTAATAATATTATGTCAGAAAATAGAATTTTCAGGGTTAATAGCGAGGTTCTGCTATGTCATTAATCAATCATAAGTGAACTATCGTTAAAGCAGTTGGAGCCTGTATGTGAAGTTTTCCTATTGGATTCAGTCACTTTGTCATTAAATGGTACAGGACCATACTTGTTGTGAAATTAGTTCTTGAGGTAGAAAAATTCATAAACAATTCCTATATAAAATACACTCGTATTTCATATAAATGCCGTATATTCTACAATTTCTTATTCGAGCAATGTCTTGTCAGTTTTATGCAGTTTTGAAGGGATTTCTATGAAGAGGACAATGATATGCATCTGCAGGGAAGGAGAAAGTGCTACAGGGCCTGTCTTTTTTCGAATTGTGAATGGGTTGGAAGAGAAAGTGGATGGGTAAGCCCCAAGGTTGCGGTAGCCAGCCCCTTATGCTGAGCCTCCATCCATGACTCTAGGAACCGATTTCCGGATATGCAATGCTTTAGAATTGATTATGGTAATTGAGATTTTTCTGAGCACCATTACAACATTCTAGATTCAAGCCTTGTCAGAGAGCTTGACTATACTGAATTGACTTCGATGTCCAGCTGTCAGTATCGAGTTCTTTTAGTCCCTGCAGCTAGAGCACTTGTCGTGAGAGTGCTTCATCAAATTTTCTAGATAGATCTACATATAGATACCTTGCTGAGGAAGAGATCATTCCACCTTTACATGTCAATGTAATGAGTCTGGGACTTTGTATACATAATTGAATGTCTTTTAGTTTTTCTACTCGTTATCTGGATAACTCAAATAATTGTCTAATTGCTGTATTTGTGAAGAATCAGCAATTTTCCACCAGATATTCCTTTTCTTCAACATTTCTCTGGGTAGATAGTTCACTATTATTCTAAGTACTTCTTACTATTGTTTAAAGGGATGCCAATGCCATTTTATAGCGGTCTGTATGCATTCCTATTTTGATTACTTGACTCTGTGCCAGTCCGAAGTCGATCTTTGTTTGTGTGACATTGCTACAGCAAGCTCTGTGCGTGTTTAGTGCTCGAAGTTATATTGAAAAATTTAAGTGAAATAAACGTTATTTAAAATTGTGCCGCTTTGGAACAATTACCAGGAGGTATGTATAATATTACACGATACTTAATTTTATGCCATTTACCTTCGTCTTTGTTTTGGAAGCTATCAAACTTATGTTCATAAGATGTATGAAAAAACAAGAACTTCGTCACATTCAATTAGACTTTTAGTTAGGGGCCGATTCATATCCGGCGTTTTTTTTTAATTAGAATACGTAGCTTTATTCATCTAATTTTTGAATTATAAAAAAACGTGCGCATATTTGCGCCTTTTTTTAAAATGATTTCTTGAAGAAAAACGACATCTATTATTTGCAGGCCACCTTTGGTCTTCGCAACTTGTTAAATAGTTTAGTATATTGAATATAACTTAGTTATTTCAGGATCACGTGACGAACACTTTATTTTATCCTGGAAAAGGTTATTTGACATAATGCAAGGAGAGCATTGGCAACATTTATAATTTCAATGTGGACATTTGAAAAATCGCATGCTTAACTTGACAAATTGCCAAGGCGAATCTTCTAGGACGATTTCACGAATATTAAGTCGATTTACATGCGATTTTAAAACAAGATGGCTGTCATCTCAGCAGAAATTGGATAGATTTCTCAATAAAAACGAGCAATGGTCGAAGGCAGATCTCAAGTTTCCGGTCTTTTCATCGCCCTGCGACCGAGTTTCATTTGAGTAGCAATAGATCCAAACGAAGGAAAACTGAGAAGCTGCAATACATATCTATAGTGTGTCTTTTTCCACTCTTGGAGGAGGAATTCTAAATGTTCCACTCATGCAACAGTGGAACTATTCCAGTTTTGAAGGGATTTCTTTGAAGAAGATAATGATATGCATCTACAGGAAAGGTTAAAGCGCTGCAGGGACTGTTTTTTTTTCGAATTGTGAATGGGATGGAAGAGATAGTGGATGGGTAAGCCCCAAGGTTGCGGTAGCCAGCCCCTTCGGCGGAGCCTCCATCCATGACCCTCGGAACCGATTTCCGGATATGCAATGTTTTCGAATTGATTATGGAAATTGAGATTTTTCTGAACACCATTACAGCATTCTAGATTCAAGCATTGTCAGAGAGAGCTTGACTATACTAAGTGGAATACGAAGTCCAGCTGTCAGTATCGAGTTCTGTTAGTACCCGCAGCTAGAGTGCTTGTCGTGAGAGTGCTACATCAAATCTTTCTAGATACATCTACTTATATATAACTTGCTGAGGAAGAGCTCCTTCCACTTTTATAAGTCAGTATAAGGCTGCTGAGAATTTAGAAAAATTCAGAATTCGTTTTCGTCTCTTATTCCTGCATGCAAGCCATCATGGGTTAATTCCGTTATGTAGAAATTGAACATGTAATGGTAATCACAAGCTACCTCTGTATCAGATATTAGTAGATGATCAAATTATTGAATTTTCTAATACATGACTGAAATTCCTATGCCAAATACAGGCTTAATTTATATAAATGCTGTATATTCTACAATTTCTTACTCATCCAACGTCTTGTCAGTTTTATGCAGTTTTGAAGGGATTTCTATGAAGAAAGGTGAAAGTGCTGTGGAGGCTGTTTTTTTTCTAACTGAGAATGGGATGGAAGAGAAAGTGGATGGGTAAGCCCCAAGGTTGCGGTAACCAGCCCCTTCGGCGGGGCCCTCATCCATGACCCTCTGACCAGTTACCCGATATGCAGTACTTTAGAATTGATTATGGTATTGGAGATGTTTCTGAACACCATTACAACATTCTAGATTCAAGCCTTGTCAGAGAGAGCTAGACTATACTAAGTGGAGTACGAGGTCCAGCTCTCAGTATCGAGTTCTGTTAGTCCCCGCAGCTAGAACAGTTGTCGTGGCAGTGCTACATCAATTCTTTCAAGATACATCTAATTATAGATACCTTGCTGAAGAAGAGATCGTTCCACCTTTACATGTCAGCGTAATGAGTCTGGGAATTTGTATACATAATTGAATGTCTTTTAGTTTTTCTACTCGTTATCTGGATAACTCAAATAATACTCTAATTGCTGTATTTGTGAAGGAATCAGCAATTTTCCACCAAATATTCCTTTTCTTCAATATTTCTCTGGTAGATAGTTAACTATTATTCTAAGTACTTCTTATTAGGTATGCTCCGGAAGTTAAAGCATGCTGCTTGCCGAAACTCGAGGCAATACATATCTATAATATGTCTATTTACACTCATGGAGGTGGAATTCTAAACGGTCCACTCATGCAACTGTGGAACTATTCCAGGTGATAACCTCATCTCTCATGCATTTATCCTACCAGCGTTGTGAATTATTAAAATTATTCTTTTTTTCCAACATTCAACCGACTCATGTAAGAAAAATTTATTCCTGATGTAAGTTGTGGTTCTTAAGAGTATCAAAGGAAAATTAGAACAATAGGTTTACAGAACAATTTTTATCGTGACTTTAATAATATTATGTCAGAAAATAGAATTTTCAGGGTTAATAGCGAGGTTCTGCTATGTCATTAATCAATCATAAGTGAACTATCGTTAAAGCAGTTGGAGCCTGTATGTGAAGTTTTCCTATTGGATTCAGTCACTTTGTCATTAAATGGTACAGGACCATACTTGTTGTGAAATTAGTTCTTGAGGTAGAAAAATTCATAAACAATTCCTATATAAAATACACTCGTATTTCATATAAATGCCGTATATTCTACAATTTCTTATTCGAGCAATGTCTTGTCAGTTTTATGCAGTTTTGAAGGGATTTCTATGAAGAGGACAATGATATGCATCTGCAGGGAAGGAGAAAGTGCTACAGGGCCTGTCTTTTTTCGAATTGTGAATGGGTTGGAAGAGAAAGTGGATGGGTAAGCCCCAAGGTTGCGGTAGCCAGCCCCTTATGCTGAGCCTCCATCCATGACTCTAGGAACCGATTTCCGGATATGCAATGCTTTAGAATTGATTATGGTAATTGAGATTTTTCTGAGCACCATTACAACATTCTAGATTCAAGCCTTGTCAGAGAGCTTGACTATACTGAGTTGACTTCGATGTCCAGCTGTCAGTATCGAGTTCTTTTAGTCCCTGCAGCTAGAGCACTTGTCGTGAGAGTGCTTCATCAAATTTTCTAGATAGATCTACATATAGATACCTTGCTGAGGAAGAGATCATTCCACCTTTACATGTCAATGTAATGAGTCTGGGACTTTGTATACATAATTGAATGTCTTTTAGTTTTTCTACTCGTTATCTGGATAACTCAAATAATTGTCTAATTGCTGTATTTGTGAAGAATCAGCAATTTTCCACCAGATATTCCTTTTCTTCAACATTTCTCTGGGTAGATAGTTCACTATTATTCTAAGTACTTCTTACTATTGTTTAAAGGGATGCCAATGCCATTTTATAGCGGTCTGTATGCATTCCTATTTTGATTACTTGACTCTGTGCCAGTCCGAAGTCGATCTTTGTTTGTGTGACATTGCTACAGCAAGCTCTGTGCGTGTTTAGTGCTCGAAGTTATATTGAAAAATTTAAGTGAAATAAACGTTATTTAAAATTGTGCCGCTTTGGAACAATTACCAGGAGGTATGTATAATATTACACGATACTTAATTTTATGCCATTTACCTTCGTCTTTGTTTTGGAAGCTATCAAACTTATGTTCATAAGATGTATGAAAAAACAAGAACTTCGTCACATTCAATTAGACTTTTAGTTAGGGGCCGATTCATATCCGGCGTTTTTTTTTAATTAGAATACGTAGCTTTATTCATCTAATTTTTGAATTATAAAAAAACGTGCGCATATTTGCGCCTTTTTTTAAAATGATTTCTTGAAGAAAAACGACATCTATTATTTGCAGGCCACCTTTGGTCTTCGCAACTTGTTAAATAGTTTAGTATATTGAATATAACTTAGTTATTTCAGGATCACGTGACGAACACTTTATTTTATCCTGGAAAAGGTTATTTGACATAATGCAAGGAGAGCATTGACAACATTTATAATTTCAATGTGGACATTTGAAAAATCGCATGCTTAACTTGACAAATTGCCAAGGCGAATCTTCTAGGACGATTTCACGAATATTAAGTCGATTTACATGCGATTTTAAAACAAGATGGCTGTCATCTCAGCAGAAATTGGATAGATTTCTCAATAAAAACGAGCAATGGTCGAAGGCAGATCTCAAGTTTCCGGTCTTTTCATCGCCCTGCGACCGAGTTTCATTTGAGTAGCAATAGATCCAAACGAAGGAAAACTGAGAAGCTGCAATACATATCTATAGTGTGTCTTTTTCCACTCTTGGAGGAGGAATTCTAAATGTTCCACTCATGCAACAGTGGAACTATTCCAGTTTTGAAGGGATTTCTTTGAAGAAGATAATGATATGCATCTACAGGAAAGGTTAAAGCGCTGCAGGGACTGTTTTTTTTTCGAACTGAGAATGGGATGGAAGAGAAAGTGGATGGGTAAGCCCCAAGGTTGCGGTAACCAGCCCCTTCGGCGGGGCCCTCATCCATTACCCTCTGACCAGTTACCCGATATGCAGTACCTTAGAATTGATTATGGTATTGGAGATGTTTCTGAACACCATTACAACATTCTTGATTCAAGCCTTGACAGAGAGAGCTAGACTATACTAAGTGGAGTATGAGGTCCAGCTCTCAGTATCGAGTTCTGTTAGTCCCCGCAGCTAGAACAGTTGTCGTGGCAGTACTACATCAATTCTTTCAAGATACATCTAATTATAGATACCTTGCTGAAGAAGAGATCGTTCCACCTTTACATGTCAGCGTAATGAGTCTGGGAATTTGTATACATAATTGAATGTCTTTTAGTTTTTCTACTCGTTATCTGGATAACTCAAATAATAGTCTAATTGCTGTATTTGTTAATGAATCAGCAATTTTCCACCAAATATTCCTTTTCTTCAACATTTCTCTGGTAGAAAGTTCACTATTATTCTAAGTACTTCTTATTAGGTATGCTCCGGAAGTTTAAGCATGCTGCTTGCCGAAACTCGAGGCAATACATATCTATAATATGTCTATTTCCACTCTTGGAGGTGGAATTCTAAACGGTCCACTCATGCAACTGTGGAACTATTCCAGGTGATAACCTCATCTCTCATGCATTTATCCTACCAGCGTTGTGAATTATTAAAATTATTCTTTTTTTCCAACATTCAACCGACTCATGTAAGAAAAATTTATTCCTGATGTAAGTTGTGGTTCTTAAGAGTATCAAAGGAAAATTAGAACAATAGGTTTACAGAACAATTTTTATCGTGACTTTAATAATATTATGTCAGAAAATAGAATTTTCAGGGTTAATAGCGAGGTTCTGCTATGTCATTAATCAATCATAAGTGAACTATCGTTAAAGCAGTTGGAGCCTGTATGTGAAGTTTTCCTATTGGATTCAGTCACTTTGTCATTAAATGGTACAGGACCATACTTGTTGTGAAATTAGTTCTTGTGGTAGAAAAATTCATAAACAATTCCTATATAAAATACACTCGTATTTCATATAAATGCCGTATATTCTACAATTTCTTATTCGAGCAATGTCTTGTCAGTTTTATGCAGTTTTGAAGGGATTTCTATGAAGAGGACAATGATATGCATCTGCAGGGAAGGAGAAAGTGCTACAGGGCCTGTCTTTTTTCGAATTGTGAATGGGTTGGAAGAGAAAGTGGATGGGTAAGCCCCAAGGTTGCGGTAGCCAGCCCCTTATGCTGAGCCTCCATCCATGACTCTAGGAACCGATTTCCGGATATGCAATGCTTTAGAATTGATTATGGTAATTGAGATTTTTCTGAGCACCATTACAACATTCTAGATTCAAGCCTTGTCAGAGAGCTTGATTATACTGAATTGACTTCGATGTCCAGCTGTCAGTATCGAGTTCTTTTAGTCCCTGCAGCTAGAGCACTTGTCGTGAGAGTGCTTCATCAAATTTTCTAGATAGATCTACATATAGATACCTTGCTGAGGAAGAGATCATTCCACCTTTACATGTCAATGTAATGAGTCTGGGACTTTGTATACATAATTGAATGTCTTTTAGTTTTTCTACTCGTTATCTGGATAACTCAAATAATTGTCTAATTGCTGTATTTGTGAAGAATCAGCAATTTTCCACCAGATATTCCTTTTCTTCAACATTTCTCTGGGTAGATAGTTCACTATTATTCTAAGTACTTCTTACTATTGTTTAAAGGGATGCCAATGCCATTTTATAGCGGTCTGTATGCATTCCTATTTTGATTACTTGACTCTGTGCCAGTCCGAAGTCGATCTTTGTTTGTGTGACATTGCTACAGCAAGCTCTGTGCGTGTTTAGTGCTCGAAGTTATATTGAAAAATTTAAGTGAAATAAACGTTATTTAAAATTGTGCCGCTTTGGAACAATTACCAGGAGGTATGTATAATATTACACGATACTTAATTTTATGCCATTTACCTTCGTCTTTGTTTTGGAAGCTATCAAACTTATGTTCATAAGATGTATGAAAAAACAAGAACTTCGTCACATTCAATTAGACTTTTAGTTAGGGGCCGATTCATATCCGGCGTTTTTTTTTAATTAGAATACGTAGCTTTATTCATCTAATTTTTGAATTATAAAAAAACGTGCGCATATTTGCGCCTTTTTTTAAAATGATTTCTTGAAGAAAAACGACATCTATTATTTGCAGGCCACCTTTGGTCTTCGCAACTTGTTAAATAGTTTAGTATATTGAATATAACTTAGTTATTTCAGGATCACGTGACGAACACTTTATTTTATCCTGGAAAAGGTTATTTGACATAATGCAAGGAGAGCATTGACAACATTTATAATTTCAATGTGGACATTTGAAAAATCGCATGCTTAACTTGACAAATTGCCAAGGCGAATCTTCTAGGACGATTTCACGAATATTAAGTCGATTTACATGCGATTTTAAAACAAGATGGCTGTCATCTCAGCAGAAATTGGATAGATTTCTCAATAAAAACGAGCAATGGTCGAAGGCAGATCTCAAGTTTCCGGTCTTTTCATCGCCCTGCGACCGAGTTTCATTTGAGTAGCAATAGATCCAAACGAAGGAAAACTGAGAAGCTGCAATACATATCTATAGTGTGTCTTTTTCCACTCTTGGAGGAGGAATTCTAAATGTTCCACTCATGCAACAGTGGAACTATTCCAGTTTTGAAGGGATTTCTTTGAAGAAGATAATGATATGCATCTACAGGAAAGGTTAAAGCGCTGCAGGGACTGTTTTTTTTTCGAATTGTGAATGGGATGGAAGAGATAGTGGATGGGTAAGCCCCAAGGTTGCGGTAGCCAGCCCCTTCGGCGGAGCCTCCATCCATGACCCTCGGAACCGATTTCCGGATATGCAATGTTTTCGAATTGATTATGGAAATTGAGATTTTTCTGAACACCATTACAGCATTCTAGATTCAAGCATTGTCAGAGAGAGCTTGACTATACTAAGTGGAATACGAAGTCCAGCTGTCAGTATCGAGTTCTGTTAGTACCCGCAGCTAGAGTGCTTGTCGTGAGAGTGCTACATCAAATCTTTCTAGATACATCTACTTATATATAACTTGCTGAGGAAGAGCTCCTTCCACTTTTATAAGTCAGTATAAGGCTGCTGAGAATTTAGAAAAATTCAGAATTCGTTTTCGTCTCTTATTCCTGCATGCAAGCCATCATGGGTTAATTCCGTTATGTAGAAATTGAACATGTAATGGTAATCACAAGCTACCTCTGTATCAGATATTAGTAGATGATCAAATTATTGAATTTTCTAATACATGACTGAAATTCCTATGCCAAATACAGGCTTAATTTATATAAATGCTGTATATTCTACAATTTCTTACTCATCCAACGTCTTGTCAGTTTTATGCAGTTTTGAAGGGATTTCTATGAAGAAAGGTGAAAGTGCTGTGGAGGCTGTTTTTTTTCTAACTGAGAATGGGATGGAAGAGAAAGTGGATGGGTAAGCCCCAAGGTTGCGGTAACCAGCCCCTTCGGCGGGGCCCTCATCCATGACCCTCTGACCAGTTACCCGATATGCAGTACTTTAGAATTGATTATGGTATTGGAGATGTTTCTGAACACCATTACAACATTCTAGATTCAAGCCTTGTCAGAGAGAGCTAGACTATACTAAGTGGAGTACGAGGTCCAGCTCTCAGTATCGAGTTCTGTTAGTCCCCGCAGCTAGAACAGTTGTCGTGGCAGTGCTACATCAATTCTTTCAAGATACATCTAATTATAGATACCTTGCTGAAGAAGAGATCGTTCCACCTTTACATGTCAGCGTAATGAGTCTGGGAATTTGTATACATAATTGAATGTCTTTTAGTTTTTCTACTCGTTATCTGGATAACTCAAATAATACTCTAATTGCTGTATTTGTGAAGGAATCAGCAATTTTCCACCAAATATTCCTTTTCTTCAATATTTCTCTGGTAGATAGTTAACTATTATTCTAAGTACTTCTTATTAGGTATGCTCCGGAAGTTAAAGCATGCTGCTTGCCGAAACTCGAGGCAATACATATCTATAATATGTCTATTTACACTCATGGAGGTGGAATTCTAAACGGTCCACTCATGCAACTGTGGAACTATTCCAGGTGATAACCTCATCTCTCATGCATTTATCCTACCAGCGTTGTGAATTATTAAAATTATTCTTTTTTTCCAACATTCAACCGACTCATGTAAGAAAAATTTATTCCTGATGTAAGTTGTGGTTCTTAAGAGTATCAAAGGAAAATTAGAACAATAGGTTTACAGAACAATTTTTATCGTGACTTTAATAATATTATGTCAGAAAATAGAATTTTCAGGGTTAATAGCGAGGTTCTGCTATGTCATTAATCAATCATAAGTGAACTATCGTTAAAGCAGTTGGAGCCTGTATGTGAAGTTTTCCTATTGGATTCAGTCACTTTGTCATTAAATGGTACAGGACCATACTTGTTGTGAAATTAGTTCTTGTGGTAGAAAAATTCATAAACAATTCCTATATAAAATACACTCGTATTTCATATAAATGCCGTATATTCTACAATTTCTTATTCGAGCAATGTCTTGTCAGTTTTATGCAGTTTTGAAGGGATTTCTATGAAGAGGACAATGATATGCATCTGCAGGGAAGGAGAAAGTGCTACAGGGCCTGTCTTTTTTCGAATTGTGAATGGGTTGGAAGAGAAAGTGGATGGGTAAGCCCCAAGGTTGCGGTAGCCAGCCCCTTATGCTGAGCCTCCATCCATGACTCTAGGAACCGATTTCCGGATATGCAATGCTTTAGAATTGATTATGGTAATTGAGATTTTTCTGAGCACCATTACAACATTCTAGATTCAAGCCTTGTCAGAGAGCTTGACTATACTGAATTGACTTCGATGTCCAGCTGTCAGTATCGAGTTCTTTTAGTCCCTGCAGCTAGAGCACTTGTCGTGAGAGTGCTTCATCAAATTTTCTAGATAGATCTACATATAGATACCTTGCTGAGGAAGAGATCATTCCACCTTTACATGTCAATGTAATGAGTCTGGGACTTTGTATACATAATTGAATGTCTTTTAGTTTTTCTACTCGTTATCTGGATAACTCAAATAATTGTCTAATTGCTGTATTTGTGAAGAATCAGCAATTTTCCACCAGATATTCCTTTTCTTCAACATATCTCTGGGTAGATAGTTCACTATTATTCTAAGTACTTCTTACTATTGTTTAAAGGGATGCCAATGCCATTTTATAGCGGTCTGTATGCATTCCTATTTTGATTACTTGACTCTGTGCCAGTCCGAAGTCGATCTTTGTTTGTGTGACATTGCTACAGCAAGCTCTGTGCGTGTTTAGTGCTCGAAGTTATATTGAAAAATTTAAGTGAAATAAACGTTATTTAAAATTGTGCCGCTTTGGAACAATTACCAGGAGGTATGTATAATATTACACGATACTTAATTTTATGCCATTTACCTTCGTCTTTGTTTTGGAAGCTATCAAACTTATGTTCATAAGATGTATGAAAAAACAAGAACTTCGTCACATTCAATTAGACTTTTAGTTAGGGGCCGATTCATATCCGGCGTTTTTTTTTAATTAGAATACGTAGCTTTATTCATCTAATTTTTGAATTATAAAAAAACGTGCGCATATTTGCGCCTTTTTTTAAAATGATTTCTTGAAGAAAAACGACATCTATTATTTGCAGGCCACCTTTGGTCTTCGCAACTTGTTAAATAGTTTAGTATATTGAATATAACTTAGTTATTTCAGGATCACGTGACGAACACTTTATTTTATCCTGGAAAAGGTTATTTGACATAATGCAAGGAGAGCATTGACAACATTTATAATTTCAATGTGGACATTTGAAAAATCGCATGCTTAACTTGACAAATTGCCAAGGCGAATCTTCTAGGACGATTTCACGAATATTAAGTCGATTTACATGCGATTTTAAAACAAGATGGCTGTCATCTCAGCAGAAATTGGATAGATTTCTCAATAAAAACGAGCAATGGTCGAAGGCAGATCTCAAGTTTCCGGTCTTTTCATCGCCCTGCGACCGAGTTTCATTTGAGTAGCAATAGATCCAAACGAAGGAAAACTGAGAAGCTGCAATACATATCTATAGTGTGTCTTTTTCCACTCTTGGAGGAGGAATTCTAAATGTTCCACTCATGCAACAGTGGAACTATTCCAGTTTTGAAGGGATTTCTTTGAAGAAGATAATGATATGCATCTACAGGAAAGGTTAAAGCGCTGCAGGGACTGTTTTTTTTTCGAATTGTGAATGGGATGGAAGAGATAGTGGATGGGTAAGCCCCAAGGTTGCGGTAGCCAGCCCCTTCGGCGGAGCCTCCATCCATGACCCTCGGAACCGATTTCCGGATATGCAATGTTTTCGAATTGATTATGGAAATTGAGATTTTTCTGAACACCATTACAGCATTCTAGATTCAAGCATTGTCAGAGAGAGCTTGACTATACTAAGTGGAATACGAAGTCCAGCTGTCAGTATCGAGTTCTGTTAGTACCCGCAGCTAGAGTGCTTGTCGTGAGAGTGCTACATCAAATCTTTCTAGATACATCTACTTATATATAACTTGCTGAGGAAGAGCTCCTTCCACTTTTATAAGTCAGTATAAGGCTGCTGAGAATTTAGAAAAATTCAGAATTCGTTTTCGTCTCTTATTCCTGCATGCAAGCCATCATGGGTTAATTCCGTTATGTAGAAATTGAACATGTAATGGTAATCACAAGCTACCTCTGTATCAGATATTAGTAGATGATCAAATTATTGAATTTTCTAATACATGACTGAAATTCCTATGCCAAATACAGGCTTAATTTATATAAATGCTGTATATTCTACAATTTCTTACTCATCCAACGTCTTGTCAGTTTTATGCAGTTTTGAAGGGATTTCTATGAAGAAAGGTGAAAGTGCTGTGGAGGCTGTTTTTTTTCTAACTGAGAATGGGATGGAAGAGAAAGTGGATGGGTAAGCCCCAAGGTTGCGGTAACCAGCCCCTTCGGCGGGGCCCTCATCCATGACCCTCTGACCAGTTACCCGATATGCAGTACTTTAGAATTGATTATGGTATTGGAGATGTTTCTGAACACCATTACAACATTCTAGATTCAAGCCTTGTCAGAGAGAGCTAGACTATACTAAGTGGAGTACGAGGTCCAGCTCTCAGTATCGAGTTCTGTTAGTCCCCGCAGCTAGAACAGTTGTCGTGGCAGTGCTACATCAATTCTTTCAAGATACATCTAATTATAGATACCTTGCTGAAGAAGAGATCGTTCCACCTTTACATGTCAGCGTAATGAGTCTGGGAATTTGTATACATAATTGAATGTCTTTTAGTTTTTCTACTCGTTATCTGGATAACTCAAATAATACTCTAATTGCTGTATTTGTGAAGGAATCAGCAATTTTCCACCAAATATTCCTTTTCTTCAATATTTCTCTGGTAGATAGTTAACTATTATTCTAAGTACTTCTTATTAGGTATGCTCCGGAAGTTAAAGCATGCTGCTTGCCGAAACTCGAGGCAATACATATCTATAATATGTCTATTTACACTCATGGAGGTGGAATTCTAAACGGTCCACTCATGCAACTGTGGAACTATTCCAGGTGATAACCTCATCTCTCATGCATTTATCCTACCAGCGTTGTGAATTATTAAAATTATTCTTTTTTTCCAACATTCAACCGACTCATGTAAGAAAAATTTATTCCTGATGTAAGTTGTGGTTCTTAAGAGTATCAAAGGAAAATTAGAACAATAGGTTTACAGAACAATTTTTATCGTGACTTTAATAATATTATGTCAGAAAATAGAATTTTCAGGGTTAATAGCGAGGTTCTGCTATGTCATTAATCAATCATAAGTGAACTATCGTTAAAGCAGTTGGAGCCTGTATGTGAAGTTTTCCTATTGGATTCAGTCACTTTGTCATTAAATGGTACAGGACCATACTTGTTGTGAAATTAGTTCTTGAGGTAGAAAAATTCATAAACAATTCCTATATAAAATACACTCGTATTTCATATAAATGCCGTATATTCTACAATTTCTTATTCGAGCAATGTCTTGTCAGTTTTATGCAGTTTTGAAGGGATTTCTATGAAGAGGACAATGATATGCATCTGCAGGGAAGGAGAAAGTGCTACAGGGCCTGTCTTTTTTCGAATTGTGAATGGGTTGGAAGAGAAAGTGGATGGGTAAGCCCCAAGGTTGCGGTAGCCAGCCCCTTATGCTGAGCCTCCATCCATGACTCTAGGAACCGATTTCTGGATATGCAATGCTTTAGAATTGATTATGGTAATTGAGATTTTTCTGAGCACCATTACAACATTCTAGATTCAAGCCTTGTCAGAGAGCTTGACTATACTGAGTTGACTACGATGTCCAGCTGTCAGTATCGAGTTCTTTTAGTCCCTGCAGCTAGAGCACTTGTCGTGAGAGTGCTTCATCAAATTTTCTAGATAGATCTACATATAGATACCTTGCTGAGGAAGAGATCATTCCACCTTTACATGTCAATGTAATGAGTCTGGGACTTTGTATACATAATTGAATGTCTTTTAGTTTTTCTACTCGTTATCTGGATAACTCAAATAATTGTCTAATTGCTGTATTTGTGAAGAATCAGCAATTTTCCACCAGATATTCCTTTTCTTCAACATTTCTCTGGGTAGATAGTTCACTATTATTCTAAGTACTTCTTACTATTGTTTAAAGGGATGCCAATGCCATTTTATAGCGGTCTGTATGCATTCCTATTTTGATTACTTGACTCTGTGCCAGTCCGAAGTCGATCTTTGTTTGTGTGACATTGCTACAGCAAGCTCTGTGCGTGTTTAGTGCTCGAAGTTATATTGAAAAATTTAAGTGAAATAAACGTTATTTAAAATTGTGCCGCTTTGGAACAATTACCAGGAGGTATGTATAATATTACACGATACTTAATTTTATGCCATTTACCTTCGTCTTTGTTTTGGAAGCTATCAAACTTATGTTTATAAGATGTATGAAAAAACAAGAACTTCGTCACATTCAATTAGACTTTTAGTTAGGGGCCGATTCATATCCGGCGTTTTTTTTTAATTAGAATACGTAGCTTTATTCATCTAATTTTTGAATTATAAAAAAACGTGCGCATATTTGCGCCTTTTTTTAAAATGATTTCTTGAAGAAAAACGACATCTATTATTTGCAGGCCACCTTTGGTCTTCGCAACTTGTTAAATAGTTTAGTATATTGAATATAACTTAGTTATTTCAGGATCACGTGACGAACACTTTATTTTATCCTGGAAAAGGTTATTTGACATAATGCAAGGAGAGCATTGACAACATTTATAATTTCAATGTGGACATTTGAAAAATCGCATGCTTAACTTGACAAATTGCCAAGGCGAATCTTCTAGGACGATTTCACGAATATTAAGTCGATTTACATGCGATTTTAAAACAAGATGGCTGTCATCTCAGCAGAAATTGGATAGATTTCTCAATAAAAACGAGCAATGGTCGAAGGCAGATCTCAAGTTTCCGGTCTTTTCATCGCCCTGCGACCGAGTTTCATTTGAGTAGCGATAGATCCAAACGAAGGAAAACTGAGAAGCTGCAATACATATCTATAGTGTGTCTTTTTCCACTCTTGGAGGAGTAATTCTAAATGTTCCACTCATGCAACAGTGGAACTATTCCAGTTTTGAAGGGATTTCTTTGAAGAAGATAATGATATGCATCTACAGGAAAGGTTAAAGCGCTGCAGGGACTTTTTTTTTCAAATTGTGAATGGGATGGAAGAGATAGTGGATGGGTAAGCCCCAAGGTTGCGGTAGCCAGCCCCTTCGGCGGAGCCTCCATCCATGACCCTTGGAACCGATTTCCGGATATGCAATGTTTTCGAATTGATTATGGAAATTGAGATTTTTCTGAACACCATTACAGCATTCTAGATTCAAGCATTGTCAGAGAGAGCTTGACTATACTAAGTGGAATACGAAGTCCAGCTGTCAGTATCGAGTTCTGTTAGTACCCGCAGCTAGAGTGCTTGTCGTGAGAGTGCTACATCAAATCTTTCTAGATACATCTACTTATATATAACTTGCTGAGGAAGAGCTCCTTCCACTTTTATAAGTCAGTATAATGCTGCTGAGAATTTAGAAAAATTCAGAATTCGTTTTCGTCTCTTATTCCTGCATGCAAGCCATCATGGGTTAATTCCGTTATGTAGAAATTGAACATGTAATGGTAATCACAAGCTACCTCTGTATCAGATATTAGTAGATGATCAAATTATTGAATTTTCTAATACATGACTGAAATTCCTATGCCAAATACAGGCTTAATTTATATAAATGCTGTATATTCTACAATTTCTTACTCATCCAACGTCTTGTCAGTTTTATGCAGTTTTGAAGGGATTTCTATGAAGAAAGGTGAAAGTGCTGTGGAGGCTGTTTTTTTTCTAACTGAGAATGGGATGGAAGAGAAAGTGGATGGGTAAGCCCCAAGGTTGCGGTAACCAGCCCCTTCGGCGGGGCCCTCATCCATGACCCTCTGACCAGTTACCCGATATGCAGTACTTTAGAATTGATTACGGTATTGGAGATGTTTCTGAACACCATTACAACATTCTAGATTCAAGCCTTGTCAGAGAGAGCTAGACTATACTAAGTGGAGTACGAGGTCCAGCTCTCAGTATCGAGTTCTGTTAGTCCCCGCAGCTAGATCAGTTGTCGTGGCAGTGCTACATCAATTCTTTCAAGATACATCTACTTATAGATACCTTGTTGAAGAAGAGATCATTCCACCTTTACATGTCAGTGTAATGAGTCTGGGAATTTGTATACATAATTGAATGTCTTTTAGTTTTTCTACTCGTTATCTGGATAACTCAAATAATACTCTAATTGCTGTATTTGTGAAGGAATCAGCAATTTTCCACCAAATATTCCTTTTCTTCAATATTTCTCTGGTAGATAGTTAACTATTATTCTAAGTACTTCTTATTAGGTATGCTCCGGAAGTTAAAGCATGCTGCTTGCCGAAACTCGAGGCAATACATATCTATAAAAAGTCTATTTACACTCATGGAGGTGGAATTCTAAACGGTCCACTCATGCAACTGTGGAACTATTCCAGCTGATACTCTCATCTCTCATGGGTTTATCCTACCAGCGTTGTGAATTATTAAAATTATTCTTTTTTTCCAACATTCAACCGAGTCATGTAAGAAAAATTTATTCCTGATGCAAGTGGTGGTTCTTAAGAGTATCAAAGGAAAATTAAAACAATGGGTGCACAAAACAAATTTTATCATTACTTTGATAATATTCTGTTATGAAAAAGAATTTTCAGTGTTAAATTATGATAACGTGCTTTTGCTATGGCATCACTCAATCAAAAATGAACTATCGTTGAAGCAGTTGGAGCCTGTATGTCAAGTTTTCCTATTGAATGCTGTCACTTTTTCACTCAATGATACAGGACCGTACTTGTTATGAAATTATGTCTTGAGGTAGAGAAATTCAGAATTCGTTTTCGTCTGTTATTCCTGCATGCAAGCCATCATGAGTTAATTCTGTTATGTAGAAATTGAACATGTAATAATAATCACAAGCTACCTCAGTATCAAATATTACTAGGTGATCAAATAACTTGAAGAATTTTCTAATACATGACTGAAATTCCTATACCAAATACAGGCGTATTTTATATAAATGCTGTATATTCTACAATTTCTTACTCAACCTACGTCTTGTCAGTTTTATGCAGTTTTGAAGGGATTTCTATGAAGAAAGATGAAAGTGATGAGGAGGTTGTTTTTTTTCGAACTGAGAATTGGATGGAAGAGAAAGTGATTGGGTAAGCCCCAGGTAGCGGTAACCAGCCCCTTCGGCGAGGCCCTGATCCATGACTCTCCTACCAGTTACATGATATGCATTACTTTAGAATTGATTATGGTAATGGAGATGTTTCTGAACACCATTACAACATTCTAGATTCAAACCTTGTCAGAGAGCTTGACTATACTAAGTTGAGTACGATGTCCAGCTGTCAGTATCGAGTTCTTTTAGTCCCTGCAGCTAGAGCACTTGTCGTGAGAGTGCTTCATCAAATTTTCCAGATAGATCTACATATAGATACCTTGCTGAGGAAGAGATCATTCCACCATTACATGTCAATGTAATGAGTTTGGGAATTTGTATACATAATTGAATGTCTTTTAGTTTTTCTACTCGTTATCTGGATAACTCAAATAATTGTCTAATTGCTGTATTTGTGAAGAATCAGCAATTTTCCACCAAATATTCCTTTTCTTCAACATTTCTCTGGGTAGATAGTTCACTATTATTCTAAGTACTTCTTATTTGGTATACCCCTGATGATTCAAACACACTGCTTGCCAAAACTCAAGGTAATACATATCTATAGTATGTCTTTTCCACTCTTGGTGGTGGAATTCTAAAATTTCCACTCATGCAACAGTGGAACTATTCCAGCTGATACTCTTATCTCTCATGGGTTTATCCTACCAGCGTTGTGAATTATTAAAATTATTCTTTTTTTCCAACATTCAACCGAGTCATGTAAGAAAAATTTATTCCTGATGCAAGTGGTGGTTCTTAAGAGTATCAAGGGAAAATTAAAACAATGGGTTCACAAAACAAATTTTATCATTACTTTGATAATATTCTGTCATGAAAAAGAATTTTCAGTGTTAAATTATGATAACGTGCTTTTGCTATGGCATCACTCAATCAAAAATGAACTATCGTTAAAGCAGTTGGAGCCTGTATGTCAAGTTTTCCTATTGAATGCTGTCACTTTGTCACTCAATGATACAGGACCGTACTTGTTATGAAATTATATCTTGAGGTAGAGAAATTCAGAATTCGTTTTCGTCTGTTATTCCTGCATCCAAGCCATCATGAGTTAATTCTGTTATGTAGAAATTGAACATGTAATAATAATCACAAGCTACCTCAGTATCAAATATTACTAGGTGATCAAGTAACTTGAAGATTTTTCTAATACATGACTGAAGTTCCTATACCAAATACCGGCGTATTTTATATAAATGCTGTATATTCTACAATTTCTTACTCAACCAACGTCTTGTCAGTTTTATGCAGTTTTGAAGGGATTTCTATGAAGAAAGGTGAAAGTGATGCGGAGGTTGTTTTTTTTCGAACTGAGAATTGGATGGAAGAGAAAGTGATTGGGTAAGCCCCAGGTTGCGATAACCAGTCCCTTCGGCGAGGCCCTGATCCGTGACTCTCCTACCAGTTACCTGATATGCATTACTTTAGAATTGATTATGGTAATGGAGATGTTTCTGAACACCATTACAACAGTCTAGATTCAAGCCTTGTCAGAGAGCTTGACTATACTAAGTTGAGTACGATGTCCAGCTGTCAGTATCGAGTTCTTTTAGTCCCTGCAGCTAGAGCACTTGTCGTGAGAGTGCTTCATCAAATTTTCTAGATAGATCTACATATAGATACCTTGCTGAGGAAGAGATCATTCCACCTTTACATGTCAATGTAATGAGTCTGGGAATTTGTATACATAATTGAATGTCTTTTAGTTTTTCTACTGGTTATCTGGATAACTCAAATAATTGTCTAATTGCTGTATTTGTGAAGAATCAGCAATTTTCCACCAAATATTCCTTTTCTTCAACATTTCTCTGGGTAGATAGTTCACTATTATTCTAAGTACTTCTTATTTGGTATACCCCTGATGATTCAAACACACTGCTTGCCAAAACTCAAGGTAATACATATCTATAATATGTCTATTTCCACTCTTGGAGGTGGAATTTTAATGGTCCACTCATGCAACTGTGGAACTATTCCAGGTGATACCTTCATCTTTCATGCGTTTATCTCACCAGTTTTGTGAATTATTAAGATTATTATTTTTTTCCAACATTCAACCGAGTCATGTAAGAAAAATTTATTCCTGATGTAAGTCGTGGTTCTTAAGAGTACCAAAGGAAAATTAAAACGATGGGTTTACTAAACAATTTTTATCATGACTTTGATTATATTCTGTCATCGAAGAAAATTTTCAGTGTTAAATTATGATTACGAGCTTCTGCTATGGCATTTCAACAGGGGGTGGGATTAAACTTTATCACTACAAAAACCACAGCACAATGAGCTGCACTCAAGGCGAAACAACATTAGGAGAAACCCGAGAAAATTTTAACAATAGGAGATTCTATAATTCAATCACCCTTACTGTTTGTAGCTTGCCGGTAAAAGTGACTGCACTGCCGCAAAGAAACAACTGAATGACTAAAGTCGCATGCTGATTCCCGTGATATTGTCATGATACTCGTTAACATTAAAAAAGCAATATACTGTGTCTGCCCGAATAGAAGCCGATTCCCCAAAAATATCCACAATTTTTATGGCAAAAACGTAAATTTCGTAGATTTTATGCTGAAGTGTGCCGGCATTCATGCACATCTTAGAATACATTATTCGAGATTGAAGAAATGTGGGGGAAATGGTTTAGTTGTTGACATGTTGAAATACTACTCCAATTAATAATTTTGCGTTGCTGAATAATGCTACACATTCAGTGGCAATAATTTTATTCATCTTCATTTTCACAAAAGGTCAAATATAGTAGCAGCGATCTTGCCAAGATATTTTTTCATCCAAGTATATTTACAATGAAATTAACATTTACATTGCCTCAAGACATAGCATTTTTATAATTATACATGGTCCATGTAAAGTTTTACCGAAAATCAAACTGGTGAGAGTTCAAATCCGTCAACGCATTTTGCGTTATCATCTATTTACACAAGCGATCTCGCCAATATATTCTTTCGTCCAAGTCTATTTCCAATGAAATTAGCACATATATTGCCTTAAGAAACTGCATTTTTATAATTATACACGTTCCATGTCAAGTTTAACGAAATTCAAACAATTGAGCGTTCAAATCCGTCAATGCATTTTGCGTTATTGTCTATCTACACAAGCGATCTCGCCAATATATTCTTTCATCCAAGTCTATTTCCAATGAAATAGGCATATACATTGCCTTAATAAACTGCATTTTTATAATTATACACGTTCCATGTGATGTTTTACCGAAATTCAAACAGTTGAGCGTTCAAATCCATCAACGCATTTTGCGTAACCGTCAATTTACGCAAGCGATCTCACCAAGATATTTTTATATATATTCATCGTAGCTCAAATATTCGAAAATTTCTTACTCAACCAACGTCTTGTCAGTTTTATGCAGTTTTGAAGGGATTTCTATGAAGAGGATAATGATATGCATCTGCAGGGAAGGCGAAAGCACTGCGGGGCCTGTTTTTTTTTCTAATTGTGTTTTTTCTGACCAGTTACCTGATATGCATTACTTTAGAATTGGTTATGGTAATGGAGATGTTTCTGAACACCATGACAACATTCTAGATTCAATCCTTGTCAGAGAGAGCTAGACTATACTAAGTGGAGTACGAGGTTCAGCTCTCAGTAACGAGTTCTGTTAGTCCCAGCAGTTAGAACACTTGTCGTGGCAGTGCTACATCAATTCTTTCAAGATACATCTCCTTATAGATACCTTGCTGAGGAAGAGATCATTCCACCATTACATGTAAGTGTAATGAGTCTGGGAATTTGTATACATAATTGAATGTCTAATTTTTTTCTGCTCGTTATCTGGCTTACTCAAATAATTGTCTAATTGCTGTATTTGTCTCTCATGCGTTTATCCCACCAGTTTTGTGAATTACAACGATTATTATTTATTTCTAATATTCAAGCGACTCATCTAAGAAAACTTTATTCCTGGTTTAATATGTGGTTCTTAAGAGTATCATAGGAAAATTAGAACAATGGCTTCACAAAAAAATTTTATCAAGACTTTGATAATATTGTGTCATAAAATAGAATTTTCAAGGTTAAATTCTGAATGCGAGCATCTGCTATGTCATTAAATGATGCAGGACGATACTTGTTGTGAAATTATTTCTTGATGTAGAAAAATTCATAGACAATTCGTTTTCATCTGTTTTTCCGCCATTCAAGCCATCATGGGTTAATTCTGTTATGTAGAAATGGAACATATAATGATAATCACTAGGTACCTCAGTATAAAATATTAGTAGATGATCAAATTAATGAATTTTCTAATACATGACTGAAAATCCTATACCCAATACAGGTGTATTTTATATAAATGCGGTATATTCGAAAATATCTTACTCAAGCGGCGTCTTGTCAGTTTTATGCAGTTTTGAAGGAATTTCTATGAAGAGGGCAGTGATATTCATCTGCAGGGAAGGTGAAAGAACTGCAGGGGCTGTTTTTTTTTCTAATTGTGAGTGGGATCGAAGAGATAGTGAATGGGTAAGCCCCAAGGTTGTGGTAACCAGCCCCTTCGGCGGAGCCCCCATCCATGACTCTCTGACCGGTTTCCTGATATGCAATACGTAAGAATTCTTTATGGTAATTGAGATTTTTCTAAACACCATTACAACATTCTACATTCAAACCTTTTCAGAGAGAGCTTGGCTATACTAAGTGGATTACGAGGTCTAGTTTTCTGGATCGAGTTCTGTTAGTCCTCACAGCTAGAACACTTGTCATGAGAGTGCTACATCAAGTCTTCCAAGATACATCTACTTCTAGATACCTTGCTGAGGAAGCGTTCCTTCCACTTCCACAATGCACCCTCAACCTGTCTGGACTCAGCATGAAATAATTTGTTCCGACATGAAAGGCAGAAAGTATGCCAGACATTTCCTAATGCATTCCTTTCCTCCAAAACGACTATCTTCCTGTGGCACCTTTTACACAATCCGGGCATCGCGGACTTAGATATTTGACTATTTACTACATCGCAATCACACTATCTTTCTGTGGCACCTTTTACACAATCCGGGCATCGTGGACTTAGATATTTGACTATTTACTACATCGCAATCGCAAAAAATTTCGATTGAGATTACCTAATTTATCGTCATTTCAATTTAGTCTTCAAGCAAAACTTTTTGAGAGAAACTGGTTGTGCAAATCTATTGCATCTGTATATTCTATTATTTCTATCGTTAAAGCAGTTGGAACCTGTATGTCAAGTTTTCCTATTGGATTCAGTCACTTTGTCATTAAATGATGCAGGACGATACTTGTTGTGAAATTATTTCTTGATGTAGAAAAATTCATAAACAATTCGTTTTCATCTGTATTTCCGCCATGCAAGCCATCATTGGTTAATTCTGTTATGTAGAAATGGAACATATAATGATAATCACTAGGTACCTCAGTATAAAATAGTAATAGATGATCAAATTAATGAATTTTCTTATACATGACTGAAATTCCTATACCCAATACAGGTGTATTTTATATAAATGCCGTGTATTCGAAAATTTGTTACTCAACCAACGTCTTGTCAGTTTTATGCAGTTTTGAAGGGATTTCTATGAAGAGGACAGTGATATGCATCTGCAGGGAAGATGAAAGCACTGCAGGGGCTGTTTTTTTTTCTAATTGAGAATGGGATCGAAGAGATAGTGAATGGGTAAGCCCCAAGGTTGTGGTAACCAGCCCCTTCGGCGGAGCCCCCATCCATGACTCTCTGACCGGTTTCCTGATATGCAATACGTAAGAATTCATTATGGTAATTGAGATTTTTCTGAACACCATTACAACATTCTACATTCAAACCTTTTCAGAGAGAGCTTGACTATACTAAGTGGATTACGAGGTCTAGTTTTCAGGATCGAGTTCTGTTAGTCCTCACAGCTAGATCACTTGTCATGAGAGTGCTACATCAAGTCTTCCATGATACATCTACTTCTAGAAACGTTGCTGAGGAAGCGTTCCTCCCACATCCACAATGCACCCTCAACCTGTCTGGTCTCGGCATGAAATACTTTGTTCCGACATGAAAAGCAGATAGTATGCCAGACATTTCCTAATGCATTCCTTTCCTCCAAAACGACTATCTTCCTGTGGCACCTTTTACACAATCCGGGCATCGTGGACTTAGATATTTGACTATTTACTACATCGCAATCGCAAAAAATTTCGATTGAGATTACCTAATTTATCGTCATTTCAATTTAGTCTTCAAGCAAAATTTTTTGAGAGAAACTGGTTGTGCAAATCTATTGCATCTGTATATTCTATTATTTCTATCGTTAAAGCAGTTGGAACCTGTATGTCAAGTTTTCCTATTGGATTCAGTCACTTTGTCATTAAATGATGCAGGACGATACTTGTTGTGAAATTATTTCTTGATGTAGAAAAATTCATAGACAATTGGTTTTCATCTGTTTTTCCGCCATGCAAGCCATCATGGGTTAATTCTGTTATGTAGAAATGGAACATTTAATGATAATCGCTAGGTACCTCAGTATAAAATATTAGTAGATGATCAAATTAATGAATTTTCTAATACATGACTGAAATTCCTATACCCAATACAGGTGTATTTTATATAAATGCGGTATATTCGAAAATTTCTTACTCAAGAGGCATCCTGTCAGTTTTATACAGTTTTGAAGGGATTTCTATGAAGAGGACAATGATATGCATCTGCAGGGAAGGTGAAAATACTGCAGGGGCTGTTTTTTTTTTCGAACTGTGAATGGGATGGAAGAGATAATGGATGGGTATGCCCCAAGGTTGCGGTAACCAGCCCCTTCGGCGGAGCCCTCATCCATTACTCTCTGACCAGTTACCTGATATGCATTACTTTAGAATTGGTTATGGTAATGGAGATGTTTCTGAACACCATGACAACATTCTAGATTCAATCCTTGTCAGAGAGAGCTAGACTATACTAAGTGGAGTACGAGGTTCAGCTCTCAGTAACGAGTTCTGTTAGTCCCAGCAGTTAGAACACTTGTCGTGGCAGTGCTACATCAATTCTTTCAAGATACATCTCCTTATAGATACCTTGCTGAGGAAGAGATCATTCCACCATTACATGTAAGTGTAATGAGTCTGGGAATTTGTATACATAATTGAATGTCTAATTTTTTTCTGCTCGTTATCTGGCTTACTCAAATAATTGTCTAATTGCTGTATTTGTCTCTCATGCGTTTATCCCACCAGTTTTGTGAATTACAACGATTATTATTTATTTCTAATATTCAAGCGACTCATCTAAGAAAACTTTATTCCTGGTTTAATATGTGGTTCTTAAGAGTATCATAGGAAAATTAGAACAATGGCTTCACAAAAAAATTTTATCAAGACTTTGATAATATTGTGTCATAAAATAGAATTTTCAAGGTTAAATTCTGAATGCGAGCATCTGCTATGTCATTAAATGATGCAGGACGATACTTGTTGTGAAATTATTTCTTGATGTAGAAAAATTCATAGACAATTCGTTTTCATCTGTTTTTCCGCCATTCAAGCCATCATGGGTTAATTCTGTTATGTAGAAATGGAACATATAATGATAATCACTAGGTACCTCAGTATAAAATATTAGTAGATGATCAAATTAATGAATTTTCTAATACATGACTGAAAATCCTATACCCAATACAGGTGTATTTTATATAAATGAGGTATATTCGAAAATATCTTACTCAAGCGGCGTCTTGGCAGTTTTATGCAGTTTTGAAGGGATTTCAATGAAGAGGGCAGTGATATTCATCTGCAGGGAAGGTGAAAGCACTGCATGGCTGTTTTTAATTCTAATTGAGAATGGGATCGAAGAGATTGTGAATGGGTTAGCCCCAAGGTTGTGGTAACCAGCCCCTTCGGCGGAGCCCCCATCCATTACTCTCTGACCGGTTTCCTGATATGCAATACGTAAGAATTCATTATGGTAATTGAGATTTTTCTGAACACCATTACAACATTCTACATTCAACCTTTTCAGAGAGAGCTTGACTATACTAAGTGGATTACGAGGTCTAGTTTTCAGGATCGAGTTCTGTTATTCCTCACAGCTAGATCACTTGTCATGAGAGTGCTACATCAATTCTTCCATGATACATCTACTTCTAGATACGTTGCTGAGGAAGCGTTCCTCCCACTTCCACAATGCACCCTCAACCTGTCTTTTCTCAGCATGAAATACTTTGTTCCGACATGAAAAGCAGAATGTATGCCAGACATTTCCTAATGCATTCCTTTCCTCCAAAACGACTATCTTCCTGTGGCACCTTTTACACAATCCGGGCATCGTGGACTTAGATAGCTGACTATTTACTACATCGCAATCGCAAAAAATTTCGATTGAGATTACCTAATTTATCGTCATTTCAATTTAGTCTTCAAGCAAAATTTTTTGAGAGAAACTGGTTGTGCAAATCTATTGCATCTGTATATTCTATTATTTCTATCGTTAAAGCAGTTGGAACCTGTATGTCAAGTTTTCCTATTGGATTCAGTCACTTTGTCATTAAATGATCCCGGACGATACTTGTTGTGAAATTATTTCTTGATGTAGAAAAATTCATAAACAATTCGTTTTCATCTGTATTTCTGCCATGCAAGCCATCATGGGTTAATTCTGTTATGTTGAAATGGAACATATAATGATAATCACTAGGTACCTCAGTATAAAATATTAGTAGATGATCAAATTAATGAATTTTCTAATACATGACTGAAATACCTATACCCAATACAGGTGTATTTTATATAAATGCCGTATATTCGAAAATTTGTTACTCAACCAACGTCTTGTCAGTTTTATGCAGTTTTGAAGGGATTTCTATGAAGAGGACAATGATATGCATCTGCAGGGAAGATGAAAGCACTGCAGGGGCTGTTTTTTTTTCTAATTGAGAATGGGATCTAAGAGATAGTGAATGGGTAAGCCCCAAGGTTGTGGTAACCAGCCCCTTCGGCGGAGCCCCCATCCATGACTCTCTGACCGGTTTCCTGATATGCAATACGTAAGAATTCATTATGGTAATTGAGATTTTTCTGAATTCCATTACAACATTCTACATTCAAACCTTTTCAGAGAGAGCTTGACTATACTAAGTGGATTACGAGGTCTAGTTTTCAGGATCGAGTTCTGTTAGTCCTCACAGCTAGATCACTTGTCATGAGAGTGCTACATCAAGTCTTCCATGATACATCTACTTCTAGATACGTTGCTGAGGAAGCGTTCCTCCCACTTCCACAATGCACCCTCAACCTGTCTGGTCTCAGCATGAAATACTTTGTTCCATCATGAAAAGCAGAATGTATGCCAGACATTTCCTAATGCATTCCTTTCCTCCGAAACGACTATCTTCCTGTGGCACCTTTTACACAATCTGGGCATCGTGGACTTAGATAGTTGACTATTTACTACATCGCAATCGCAAAAAATTTCGATTGAGATTACCTAATTTATCGTCATTTCAATTTAGTCTTCAAGCAAAATTTTTTGAGAGAAACTGGTTGTGCAAATCTATTGCATCTGTATATTCTATTATTTCTATCGTTAAAGCAGTTGGAACCTGTATGTCAAGTTTTCCTATTGGATTCAGTCACTTTGTCATTAAATGATGCAGGACGATACTTGTTGTGAAATTATTTCTTGATGTAGAAAAATTCATAGACAATTGGTTTTCATCTGTTTTTCCGCCATGCAAGCCATCATGGGTTAATTCTGTTATGTAGAAATGGAACATATAATGATAATCGCTAGGTACCTCAGTATAAAATATTAGTAGATGATCAAATTAATGAATTTTCTAATACATGACTGAAATTCCTATACCCAATACAGGTGTATTTTATATAAATGCGGTATATTCGAAAATATCTTACTCAAGCGGCGTCTTGTCAGTTTTATGCAGTTTTGAAGGAATTTCTATGAAGAGGGCAGTGATATTCATCTGCAGGGAAGGTGAAAGAACTGCAGGGGCTGTTTTTTTTTCTAATTGTGAATGGGATCGAAGAGATAGTGAATGGGTAAGCCCCAAGGTTGTGGTAACCAGCCCCTTCGGCGGAGCCCCCATCCATGACTCTCTGACCGGTTTCCTGATATGCAATACGTAAGAATTCTTTATGGTAATTGAGATTTTTCTAAACACCATTACAACATTCTACATTCAAACCTTTTCAGAGAGAGCTTGGCTATACTAAGTGGATTACGAGGTCTAGTTTTCTGGATCGAGTTCTGTTAGTCCTCACAGCTAGAACACTTGTCATGAGAGTGCTACATCAAGTCTTCCAAGATACATCTACTTCTAGATACCTTGCTGAGGAAGCGTTCCTTCCACTTCCACAATGCACCCTCAACCTGTCTGGACTCAGCATGAAATACTTTGTTCCGACATGAAAAGCAGAATGTATGCCAGACATTTCCTAATGCATTCCTTTCCTCCAAAACGACTATCTTCCTGTGGCACCTTTTACACAATCCGGGCATCGCGGACTTAGATATTTGACTATTTAATACATCGCAATCACACTATCTTTCTGTGGCACCTTTTACACAATCCGGGCATCGTGGACTTAGATATTTGACTATTTACTACATCGCAATCGCAAAAAATTTCGATTGAGATTACCTAATTTATCGTCATTTCAATTTAGTCTTCAAGCAAAATTTTTTGAGAGAAACTGGTTGTGCAAATCTATTGAATCTGTATATTCTATTATTTCTATCGTTAAAGCAGTTGGAACCTGTATGTCAAGTTTTCCTATTGGATTCAGTCACTTTGTCATTAAATGATGCAGGACGATACTTGTTGTGAAATTATTTCTTGATGTAGAAAAATTCATAAACAATTCGTTTTCATCTGTATTTCTGCCATGCAAGCCATCATTGGTTAATTCTGTTATGTAGAAATGGAACATATAATGATAATCACTAGGTACCTCAGTATAAAATAGTAATAGATGATCAAATTAATGAATTTTCTTATACATGACTGAAATTCCTATACCCAATACAGGTGTATTTTATATAAATGCCGTGTATTCGAAAATTTGTTACTCAACCAACGTCTTGTCAGTTTTATGCAGTTTTGAAGGGATTTCTATGAAGAGGACAGTGATATGCATCTGCAGGGAAGATGAAAGCACTGCAGGGGCTGTTTTTTTTTCTAATTGAGAATGGGATCGAAGAGATAGTGAATGGGTAAGCCCCAAGGTTGTGGTAACCAGCCCCTTCGGCGGAGCCCCCATCCATGACTCTCTGACCGGTTTCCTGATATGCAATACGTAAGAATTCATTATGGTAATTGAGATTTTTCTGAACACCATTACAACATTCTACATTCAAACCTTTTCAGAGAGAGCTTGACTATACTAAGTGGATTACGAGGTCTAGTTTTCAGGATCGAGTTCTGTTAGTCCTCACAGCTAGATCACTTGTCATGAGAGTGCTACATCAAGTCTTCCATGATACATCTACTTCTAGATACGTTGCTGAGGAAGCGTTCCTCCCACATCCACAATGCACCCTCAACCTGTCTGGTCTCGGCATGAAATACTTTGTTCCGACATGAAAAGCAGATAGTATGCCAGACATTTCCTAATGCATTCCTTTCCTCCAAAACGACTATCTTCCTGTGGCACCTTTTACACAATCCGGGCATCGTGGACTTAGATATTTGACTATTTACTACATCGCAATCGCAAAAAATTTCGATTGAGATTACCTAATTTATCGTCATTTCAATTTAGTCTTCAAGCAAAATTTTTTGAGAGAAACTGGTTGTGCAAATCTATTGCATCTGTATATTCTATTATTTCTATCGTTAAAGCAGTTGGAACCTGTATGTCAAGTTTTCCTATTGGATTCAGTCACTTTGTCATTAAATGATGCAGGACGATACTTGTTGTGAAATTATTTCTTGATGTAGAAAAATTCATAGACAATTGGTTTTCATCTGTTTTTCGCCATGCAAGCCATCATGGATTAATTCTGTTATGTAGAAATGGAACATATAATGATAATCGCTAGGTACCTCAGTATAAAATATTAGTAGATGATCAAATTAATGAATTTTCTAATACATGACTGAAATTCCTATACCCAATACAGGTGTATTTTATATAAATGCCGTATATTCGAAAATTTCTTACTCAAGAGGCATCCTGTCAGTTTTATACAGTTTTGAAGGGATTTCTATGAAGAGGACAATGATATGCATCTGCAGGGAAGGTGAAAATACTGCAGGGGCTGTTTTTTTTTTCGAACTGTGAATGGGATGGAAGAGATAATGGATGGGTATGCCCCAAGGTTGCGGTAACCAGCCCCTTCGGCGGAGCCCTCATCCATTACTCTCTGACCAGTTACCTGATATGCATTACTTTAGAATTGGTTATGGTAATGGAGATGTTTCTGACCACCATGACAACATTCTAGATTCAATCCTTGTCAGAGAGAGCTAGACTATACTAAGTGGAGTACGAGGTTCAGCTCTCAGTAACGAGTTCTGTTAGTCCCAGCAGTTAGAACACTTGTCGTGGCAGTGCTACATCAATTCTTTCAAGATACATCTCCTTATAGATACCTTGCTGAGGAAGAGATCATTCCACCATTACATGTCAGTGTAATGAGTCTGGGAATTTGTATACATAATTGAATGTCTAATTTTTTTCTGCTCGTTATCTGGCTTACTCAAATAATTGTCTAATTGCTGTATTTGTCTCTCATGCGTTTATCCCACCAGTTTTGTGAATTACAACGATTATTATTTATTTCTAATATTCAAGCGACTCATCTAAGAAAACTTTATTCCTGGTTTAATATGTGGTTCTTAAGAGTATCATAGGAAAATTAGAACAATGGCTTCACAAAAAAATTTTATCAAGACTTTGATAATATTGTGTCATAAAATAGAATTTTCAAGGTTAAATTCTGAATGCGAGCATCTGCTATGTCATTAAATGATGCAGGACGATACTTGTTGTGAAATTATTTCTTGATGTAGAAAAATTCATAGACAATTCGTTTTCATCTGTTTTTCCGCCATTCAAGCCATCATGGGTTAATTCTGTTATGTAGAAATGGAACATATAATGATAATCACTAGGTACCTCAGTATAAAATATTAGTAGATGATCAAATTAATGAATTTTCTAATACATGACTGAAAATCCTATACCCAATACAGGTGTATTTTATATAAATGAGGTATATTCGAAAATATCTTACTCAAGCGGCGTCTTGGCAGTTTTATGCAGTTTTGAAGGGATTTCAATGAAGAGGGCAGTGATATTCATCTGCAGGGAAGGTGAAAGCACTGCATGGCTGTTTTTAATTCTAATTGAGAATGGGATCGAAGAGATTGTGAATGGGTTAGCCCCAAGGTTGTGGTAACCAGCCCCTTCGGCGGAGCCCCCATCCATTACTCTCTGACCGGTTTCCTGATATGCAATACGTAAGAATTCATTGTGGTAATTGAGATTTTTCTGAACACCATTACAACATTCTACATTCAACCTTTTCAGAGAGAGCTTGACTATACTAAGTGGATTACGAGGTCTAGTTTTCAGGATCGAGTTCTGTTATTCCTCACAGCTAGATCACTTGTCATGAGAGTGCTACATCAATTCTTCCATGATACATCTACTTCTAGATACGTTGCTGAGGAAGCGTTCCTCCCACTTCCACAATGCACCCTCAACCTGTCTTTTCTCAGCATGAAATACTTTGTTCCGACATGAAAAGCAGAATGTATGCCAGACATTTCCTAATGCATTCCTTTCCTCCAAAACGACTATCTTCCTGTGGCACCTTTTACACAATCCGGGCATCGTGGACTTAGATAGCTGACTATTTACTACATCGCAATCGCAAAAAATTTCGATTGAGATTACCTAATTTATCGTCATTTCAATTTAGTCTTCAAGCAAAATTTTTTGAGAGAAACTGGTTGTGCAAATCTATTGCATCTGTATATTCTATTATTTCTATCGTTAAAGCAGTTGGAACCTGTATGTCAAGTTTTCCTATTGGATTCAGTCACTTTGTCATTAAATGATGCAGGACGATACTTGTTGTGAAATTATTTCTTGATGTAGAAAAATTCATAAACAATTCGTTTTCATCTGTATTTCTGCCATGCAAGCCATCATGGGTTAATTCTGTTATGTTGAAATGGAACATATAATGATAATCACTAGGTACCTCAGTATAAAATATTAGTAGATGATCAAATTAATGAATTTTCTAATACATGACTGAAATACCTATACCCAATACAGGTGTATTTTATATAAATGCCGTATATTCGAAAATTTGTTACTCAACCAACGTCTTGTCAGTTTTATGCAGTTTTGAAGGGATTTCTATGAAGAGGACAATGATATGCATCTGCAGGGAAGATGAAAGCACTGCAGGGGCTGTTTTTTTTTCTAATTGAGAATGGGATCTAAGAGATAGTGAATGGGTAAGCCCCAAGGTTGTGGTAACCAGCCCCTTCGGCGGAGCCCCCATCCATGACTCTCTGACCGGTTTCCTGATATGCAATACGTAAGAATTCATTATGGTAATTGAGATTTTTCTGAATTCCATTACAACATTCTACATTCAAACCTTTTCAGAGAGAGCTTGACTATACTAAGTGGATTACGAGGTCTAGTTTTCAGGATCGAGTTCTGTTAGTCCTCACAGCTAGATCACTTGTCATGAGAGTGCTACATCAAGTCTTCCATGATACATCTACTTCTAGATACGTTGCTGAGGAAGCGTTCCTCCCACTTCCACAATGCACCCTCAACCTGTCTGGTCTCAGCATGAAATACTTTGTTCCATCATGAAAAGCAGAATGTATGCCAGACATTTCCTAATGCATTCCTTTCCTCCGAAACGACTATCTTCCTGTGGCACCTTTTACACAATCTGGGCATCGTGGACTTAGATAGTTGACTATTTACTACATCGCAATCGCAAAAAATTTCGATTGAGATTACCTAATTTATCGTCATTTCAATTTAGTCTTCAAGCAAAATTTTTTGAGAGAAACTGGTTGTGCAAATCTATTGCATCTGTATATTCTATTATTTCTATCGTTAAAGCAGTTGGAACCTGTATGTCAAGTTTTCCTATTGGATTCAGTCACTTTGTCATTAAATGATGCAGGACGATACTTGTTGTGAAATTATTTCTTGATGTAGAAAAATTCATAGACAATTGGTTTTCATCTGTTTTTCCGCCATGCAAGCCATCATGGGTTAATTCTGTTATGTAGAAATGGAACATATAATGATAATCGCTAGGTACCTCAGTATAAAATATTAGTAGATGATCAAATTAATGAATTTTCTAATACATGACTGAAATTCCTATACCCAATACAGGTGTATTTTATATAAATGCGGTATATTCGAAAATATCTTACTCAAGCGGCGTCTTGTCAGTTTTATGCAGTTTTGAAGGAATTTCTATGAAGAGGGCAGTGATATTCATCTGCAGGGAAGGTGAAAGAACTGCAGGGGCTGTTTTTTTTTCTAATTGTGAATGGGATCGAAGAGATAGTGAATGGGTAAGCCCCAAGGTTGTGGTAACCAGCCCCTTCGGCGGAGCCCCCATCCATGACTCTCTGACCGGTTTCCTGATATGCAATACGTAAGAATTCTTTATGGTAATTGAGATTTTTCTAAACACCATTACAACATTCTACATTCAAACCTTTTCAGAGAGAGCTTGGCTATACTAAGTGGATTACGAGGTCTAGTTTTCTGGATCGAGTTCTGTTAGTCCTCACAGCTAGAACACTTGTCATGAGAGTGCTACATCAAGTCTTCCAAGATACATCTACTTCTAGATACCTTGCTGAGGAAGCGTTCCTTCCACTTCCACAATGCACCCTCAACCTGTCTGGACTCAGCATGAAATACTTTGTTCCGACATGAAAAGCAGAATGTATGCCAGACATTTCCTAATGCATTCCTTTCCTCCAAAACGACTATCTTCCTGTGGCACCTTTTACACAATCCGGGCATCGCGGACTTAGATATTTGACTATTTAATACATCGCAATCACACTATCTTTCTGTGGCACCTTTTACACAATCCGGGCATCGTGGACTTAGATATTTGACTATTTACTACATCGCAATCGCAAAAAATTTCGATTGAGATTACCTAATTTATCGTCATTTCAATTTAGTCTTCAAGCAAAATTTTTTGAGAGAAACTGGTTGTGCAAATCTATTGCATCTGTATATTCTATTATTTCTATCGTTAAAGCAGTTGGAACCTGTATGTCAAGTTTTCCTATTTGATTCAGTCACTTTGTCATTAAATGATGCAGGACGATACTTGTTGTGAAATTATTTCTTGATGTAGAAAAATTCATAAACAATTCGTTTTCATCTGTATTTCTGCCATGCAAGCCATCATTGGTTAATTCTGTTATGTAGAAATGGAACATATAATGATAATCACTAGGTACCTCAGTATAAAATAGTAATAGATGATCAAATTAATGAATTTTCTTATACATGACTGAAATTCCTATACCCAATACAGGTGTATTTTATATAAATGCCGTGTATTCGAAAATTTGTTACTCAACCAACGTCTTGTCAGTTTTATGCAGTTTTGAAGGGATTTCTATGAAGAGGACAGTGATATGCATCTGCAGGGAAGATGAAAGCACTGCAGGGGCTGTTTTTTTTTCTAATTGAGAATGGGATCGAAGAGATAGTGAATGGGTAAGCCCCAAGGTTGTGGTAACCAGCCCCTTCGGCGGAGCCCCCATCCATGACTCTCTGACCGGTTTCCTGATATGCAATACGTAAGAATTCATTATGGTAATTGAGATTTTTCTGAACACCATTACAACATTCTACATTCAAACCTTTTCAGAGAGAGCTTGACTATACTAAGTGGATTACGAGGTCTAGTTTTCAGGATCGAGTTCTGTTAGTCCACACAGCTAGATCACTTGTCATGAGAGTGCTACATCAAGTCTTCCATGATACATCTACTTCTAGATACGTTGCTGAGGAAGCGTTCCTCCCACATCCACAATGCACCCTCAACCTGTCTGGTCTCGGCATGAAATACTTTGTTCCGACATGAAAAGCAGATAGTATGCCAGACATTTCCTAATGCATTCCTTTCCTCCAAAACGACTATCTTCCTGTGGCACCTTTTACACAATCCGGGCATCGTGGACTTAGATATTTGACTATTTACTACATCGCAATCGCAAAAAATTTCGATTGAGATTACCTAATTTATCGTCATTTCAATTTAGTCTTCAAGCAAAATTTTTTGAGAGAAACTGGTTGTGCAAATCTATTGCATCTGTATATTCTATTATTTCTATCGTTAAAGCAGTTGGAACCTGTATGTCAAGTTTTCCTATTGGATTCAGTCACTTTGTCATTAAATGATGCAGGACGATACTTGTTGTGAAATTATTTCTTGATGTAGAAAAATTCATAGACAATTGGTTTTCATCTGTTTTTCGCCATGCAAGCCATCATGGGTTAATTCTGTTATGTAGAAATGGAACATATAATGATAATCGCTAGGTACCTCAGTATAAAATATTAGTAGATGATCAAATTAATGAATTTTCTAATACATGACTGAAATTCCTATACCCAATACAGGTGTATTTTATATAAATGCCGTATATTCGAAAATTTCTTACTCAAGAGGCATCCTGTCAGTTTTATACAGTTTTGAAGGGATTTCTATGAAGAGGACAATGATATGCATCTGCAGGGAAGGTGAAAATACTGCAGGGGCTGTTTTTTTTTTCGAACTGTGAATGGGATGGAAGAGATAATGGATGGGTATGCCCCAAGGTTGCGGTAACCAGCCCCTTCGGCGGAGCCCTCATCCATTACTCTCTGACCAGTTACCTGATATGCAATACGTAAGAATTCTTTATGGTAATTGAGATTTTTCTAAACACCATTACAACATTCTACATTCAAACCTTTTCAGAGAGAGCTTGACTATACTAAGTGGATTACGAGGTCTAGTTTTCAGGATCGAGTTCTGTTAGTCCTCACAGCTAGAACACTTGTCATGAGAGTGCTACATCAAGTCTTCCAAGATACATCTACTTCTAGATACCTTGCTGAGGAAGCGTTCCTTCCACTTCCACAATGCACCCTCAACCTGTCTGGACTCAGCATGAAATACTTTGTTCCGACATGAAAAGCAGAATGTATGCCAGACATTTCCTAATGCATTCCTTTCCTCCAAAACGACTATCTTCCTGTGGCACCTTTTACACAATCCGGGCATCGTGGACTTAGATATTTGACTATTTACTACATCGCAATCGCAAAAAATTTCGATTGAGATTACCTAATTTATCGTCATTTCAATTTAGTCTTCAAGCAAAATTTTTTGAGAGAAACTGGTTGTGCAAATCTATTGCATCTGTATATTCTATTATTTCTATCGTTAAAGCAGTTGGAACCTGTATGTCAAGTTTTCCTATTGGATTCAGTCACTTTGTCATTAAATGATGCAGGACGATACTTGTTGTGAAATTATTTCTTGATGTAGAAAAATTCATAAACAATTCGTTTTCATCTGTATTTCTGCCATGCAAGCCATCATTGGTTAATTCTGTTATGTAGAAATGGAACATATAATGATAATCGCTAGGTACCTCAGTATAAAATAGTAATAGATGATCAAATTAATGAATTTTCTTATACATGACTGAAATTCCTATACCCAATACAGGTGTATTTTATATAAATGCCGTGTATTCGAAAATTTGTTACTCAACCAACGTCTTGTCAGTTTTATGCAGTTTTGAAGGGATTTCTATGAAGAGGACAGTGATATGCATCTGCAGGGAAGATGAAAGCACTGCAGGGGCTGTTTTTTTTTCTAATTGAGAATGGGATCGAAGAGATAGTGAATGGGTAAGCCCCAAGGTTGTGGTAACCAGCCCCTTCGGCGGAGCCCCCATCCATGACTCTCTGACCGGTTTCCTGATATGCAATACGTAAGAATTCATTATGGTAATTGAGATTTTTCTGAACACCATTACAACATTCTACATTCAAACCTTTTCAGAGAGAGCTTGACTATACTAAGTGGATTACGAGGTCTAGTTTTCAGGATCGAGTTCTGTTAGTCCTCACAGCTAGATCACTTGTCATGAGAGTGCTACATCAAGTCTTCCATGATACATCTACTTCTAGATACGTTGCTGAGGAAGCGTTCCTCCCACATCCACAATGCACCCTCAACCTGTCTGGTCTCGGCATGAAATACTTTGTTCCGACATGAAAAGCAGATAGTATGCCAGACATTTCCTAATGCATTCCTTTCCTCCAAAACGACTATCTTCCTGTGGCACCTTTTACACAATCCGGGCATCGTGGACTTAGATATTTGACTATTTACTACATCGCAATCGCAAAAAATTTCGATTGAGATTACCTAATTTATCGTCATTTCAATTTAGTCTTCAAGCAAAATTTTTTGAGAGAAACTGGTTGTGCAAATCTATTGCATCTGTATATTCTATTATTTCTATCGTTAAAGCAGTTGGAACCTGTATGTCAAGTTTTCCTATTGGATTCAGTCACTTTGTCATTAAATGATGCAGGACGATACTTGTTGTGAAATTATTTCTTGATGTAGAAAAATTCATAGACAATTGGTTTTCATCTGTTTTTCGCCATGCAAGCCATCATGGGTTAATTCTGTTATGTAGAAATGGAACATATAATGATAATCGCTAGGTACCTCAGTATAAAATATTAGTAGATGATCAAATTAATGAATTTTCTAATACATGACTGAAATTCCTATACCCAATACAGGTGTATTTTATATAAATGCCGTATATTCGAAAATTTCTTACTCAAGAGGCATCCTGTCAGTTTTATACAGTTTTGAAGGGATTTCTATGAAGAGGACAATGATATGCATCTGCAGGGAAGGTGAAAATACTGCAGGGGCTGTTTTTTTTTTCGAACTGTGAATGGGATGGAAGAGATAATGGATGGGTATGCCCCAAGGTTGCGGTAACCAGCCCCTTCGGCGGAGCCCTCATCCATTACTCTCTGACCAGTTACCTGATATGCATTACTTTAGAATTGGTTATGGTAATGGAGATGTTTCTGAACACCATGACAACATTCTAGATTCAATCCTTGTCAGAGAGAGCTAGACTATACTAAGTGGAGTACGAGGTTCAGCTCTCAGTAACGAGTTCTGTTAGTCCCAGCAGTTAGAACACTTGTCGTGGCAGTGCTACATCAATTCTTTCAAGATACATCTCCTTATAGATACCTTGCTGAGGAAGAGATCATTCCACCATTACATGTCAGTGTAATGAGTCTGGGAATTTGTATACATAATTGAATGTCTAATTTTTTTCTGCTCGTTATCTGGCTTACTCAAATAATTGTCTAATTGCTGTATTTGTCTCTCATGCGTTTATCCCACCAGTTTTGTGAATTACAACGATTATTATTTATTTCTAATATTCAAGCGACTCATCTAAGAAAACTTTATTCCTGGTTTAATATGTGGTTCTTAAGAGTATCATAGGAAAATTAGAACAATGGCTTCACAAAAAAATTTTATCAAGACTTTGATAATATTGTGTCATAAAATAGAATTTTCAAGGTTAAATTCTGAATGCGAGCATCTGCTATGTCATTAAATGATGCAGGACGATACTTGTTGTGAAATTATTTCTTGATGTAGAAAAATTCATAGACAATTCGTTTTCATCTGTTTTTCCGCCATTCAAGCCATCATGGGTTAATTCTGTTATGTAGAAATGGAACATATAATGATAATCACTAGGTACCTCAGTATAAAATATTAGTAGATGATCAAATTAATGAATTTTCTAATACATGACTGAAAATCCTATACCCAATACAGGTGTATTTTATATAAATGAGGTATATTCGAAAATATCTTACTCAAGCGGCGTCTTGGCAGTTTTATGCAGTTTTGAAGGGATTTCAATGAAGAGGGCAGTGATATTCATCTGCAGGGAAGGTGAAAGCACTGCATGGCTGTTTTTAATTCTAATTGAGAATGGGATCGAAGAGATTGTGAATGGGTTAGCCCCAAGGTTGTGGTAACCAGCCCCTTCGGCGGAGCCCCCATCCATTACTCTCTGACCGGTTTCCTGATATGCAATACGTAAGAATTCATTATGGTAATTGAGATTTTTCTGAACACCATTACAACATTCTACATTCAACCTTTTCAGAGAGAGCTTGACTATACTAAGTGGATTACGAGGTCTAGTTTTCAGGATCGAGTTCTGTTATTCCTCACAGCTAGATCACTTGTCATGAGAGTGCTACATCAATTCTTCCATGATACATCTACTTCTAGATACGTTGCTGAGGAAGCGTTCCTCCCACTTCCACAATGCACCCTCAACCTGTCTTTTCTCAGCATGAAATACTTTGTTCCGACATGAAAAGCAGAATGTATGCCAGACATTTCCTAATGCATTCCTTTCCTCCAAAACGACTATCTTCCTGTGGCACCTTTTACACAATCCGGGCATCGTGGACTTAGATAGCTGACTATTTACTACATCGCAATCGCAAAAAATTTCGATTGAGATTACCTAATTTATCGTCATTTCAATTTAGTCTTCAAGCAAAATTTTTTGAGAGAAACTGGTTGTGCAAATCTATTGCATCTGTATATTCTATTATTTCTATCGTTAAAGCAGTTGGAACCTGTATGTCAAGTTTTCCTATTGGATTCAGTCACTTTGTCATTAAATGATCCCGGACGATACTTGTTGTGAAATTATTTCTTGATGTAGAAAAATTCATAAACAATTCGTTTTCATCTGTATTTCTGCCATGCAAGCCATCATGGGTTAATTCTGTTATGTTGAAATGGAACATATAATGATAATCACTAGGTACCTCAGTATAAAATATTAGTAGATGATCAAATTAATGAATTTTCTAATACATGACTGAAATACCTATACCCAATACAGGTGTATTTTATATAAATGCCGTATATTCGAAAATTTGTTACTCAACCAACGTCTTGTCAGTTTTATGCAGTTTTGAAGGGATTTCTATGAAGAGGACAATGATATGCATCTGCAGGGAAGATGAAAGCACTGCAGGGGCTGTTTTTTTTTCTAATTGAGAATGGGATCTAAGAGATAGTGAATGGGTAAGCCCCAAGGTTGTGGTAACCAGCCCCTTCGGCGGAGCCCCCATCCATGACTCTCTGACCGGTTTCCTGATATGCAATACGTAAGAATTCATTATGGTAATTGAGATTTTTCTGAATTCCATTACAACATTCTACATTCAAACCTTTTCAGAGAGAGCTTGACTATACTAAGTGGATTACGAGGTCTAGTTTTCAGGATCGAGTTCTGTTAGTCCTCACAGCTAGATCACTTGTCATGAGAGTGCTACATCAAGTCTTCCATGATACATCTACTTCTAGATACGTTGCTGAGGAAGCGTTCCTCCCACTTCCACAATGCACCCTCAACCTGTCTGGTCTCAGCATGAAATACTTTGTTCCGTCATGAAAAGCAGAATGTATGCCAGACATTTCCTAATGCATTCCTTTCCTTCGAAACGACTATCTTCCTGTGGCACCTTTTACACAATCTGGGCATCGTGGACTTAGATAGTTGACTATTTACTACATCGCAATCGCAAAAAATTTCGATTGAGATTACCTAATTTATCGTCATTTCAATTTAGTCTTCAAGCAAAATTTTTTGAGAGAAACTGGTTGTGCAAATCTATTGCATCTGTATATTCTATTATTTCTATCGTTAAAGCAGTTGGAACCTGTATGTCAAGTTTTCCTATTGGATTCAGTCACTTTGTCATTAAATGATGCAGGACGATACTTGTTGTGAAATTATTTCTTGATGTAGAAAAATTCATAGACAATTGGTTTTCATCTGTTTTTCCGCCATGCAAGCCATCATGGGTTAATTCTGTTATGTAGAAATGGAACATATAATGATAATCGCTAGGTACCTCAGTATAAAATATTAGTAGATGATCAAATTAATGAATTTTCTAATACATGACTGAAATTCCTATACCCAATACAGGTGTATTTTATATAAATGCGGTATATTCGAAAATATCTTACTCAAGCGGCGTCTTGTCAGTTTTATGCAGTTTTGAAGGAATTTCTATGAAGAGGGCAGTGATATTCACATGCAGGGAAGGTGAAAGCACTGCATGGGCCGTTTTTTTTCTAATTGTGAATGGGATCGAAGAGATAGTGAATGGGTAAGCCCCAAGGTTGTGGTAACCAGCCCCTTCGGCGGAGCCCCCATCCATGACTCTCTGACCGGTTTCCTGATATGCAATACGTAAGAATTCATTATGGTAATTGAGATTTCTCTGAACACCATTACAACATTCTACATTCAAACCTTTTCAGAGAGAGCTTGACTATACTAAGTGGGTTACGAGGTCTAGTTTTCAGGATCGAGTTCTGTTAGTCCTCACAGCTAGATCACTTGTCATGAGAGTGCTACATCAAGTCTTCCATGATACATCTACTTCTAGATACGTTGCTGAGGAAGCCTTCCTCCCACTTGCACAATGCACCCTCAACCTGTCTGGTCTCAGCATGAAATACTTTGTTCCGACATGAAAAGCAGAAAGTATGCCAGACATTTCCTAATGCATTCCTTTCCTCCAAAACGACTATCTTCCTGTGGCACCTTTTACACAATCCGGGCATCGTGGACTTAGATATTTGACTATTTACTACATCTCAATCGCAGTATCTTCCTGTGGCACCTTTTACACAATCCGGGCATCGTGGACTTAGATAGTTGACTATTTACTACATCGCAATCGCAAAAAATTTCGATTGAGATTACCTAATTTATCGTCATTTCAATTTAGTCTTCAAGCAAAATTTTTTAAGAGAAACTGGTTGTGCAAATCTATTGCGTCTGTATATTCTATTATTTCTATCGTTAAAGCAGTTGGAACCTGTATGTCAAGTTTTCCTATTGGATTCAGTCACTTTGTCGTTAAATGATGCAGGAAGATACTTGTTGTGAAATTATTTCTTGATGTAGAAAAATTCATAGACAATTCGTTTTCATCTGTTTTTCCGCGATGCAAGCCATCATGGGTTAATTCTGTTATGTTGAAATGGAACATATAATGATAATCACTAGGTACCTCAGTATAAAATATTAGTAGATGATCAAATTAATGAATTTTCTAATACATGACTGAAATTCCTATACCCAATACAGGTGTATTTTATATAAATGCTGTATATTCGAAAATTTCTTACTCAAGAGGCATCTTGTCAGTTTTATGCAGTTTTGAAGGGAAGGGATGGGATCGAAGAGATAGTGAATGGGTAAGCCCCAAGGTTGTGGTAACCAGCCCCTTCGGCGGAGCCCCCATCAATGACTCTCTGACCGGTTTCCTGATATGCAATACGTAAGAATTCATTATGGTAATTGAGATTTTTCTGAACACCATTACAACATTCTACATTCAAACCTTTTCAGAGAGAGCTTGACTATACTAAGTGGATTACGAGGTCTAGTTTTCAGGATCGAGTTCTGTTAGTCCTCACAGCTAGATCACTTGTCATGAGAGTGCTACATCAAGTCTTCCATGATACATCTACTTCTAGATACGTTGCTGAGGAAGCGTTCCTCCCACTTCCACAATGCACCCTCAACCTGTCTGGTCTCAGCATGAAATACTTTGTTCCGACATGAAAAGCAGAAAGTATGCCAGACATTTCCTAATGCATTCCTTTCCTCCAAAACGACTATCTTCCTGTGGCACCTTTTACACAATCCGGGCATCGTGGACTTAGATATTTAACTATTTACTACATCGCAATCGCACTATCTTCCTGTGGCACCTTTTACACAATCCGGGCATTGTGGACTTAGATAGTTGACTATTTACTACATCACAATCGCAAGAAATTTCGATTGAGATTACCTAATTTATCGTCATTTCAATTTAGTCTTCAAGCAAAATTTTTTGAGAGAAACTTTTTGTGCAAATCTATTGCATCTGTATATTCTATTATTTCTATCGTTAAAGCAGTTGGAACCTGTATGTCAAGTTTTCCTATTGGATTCAGTCACTTTGTCATTAAATGATGCAGGACGATCCTTGTTGTGAAATTATTTCTTGATGTAGAAAAATTCATTAACAATTCGTTTTCATCTGTTTTTCGCCATGCAAGCCATCATGGGTTAATTCTGTTATGTAGAAATGGAACATATAATGATAATCACTGGGTACCTCAGTATAAAATATTAGTAGATGATCAAATTAATGAATTTTCTAATACATGACTGAAATTCCTATACCCAATACAGGTGTATTTTATATTAATGCCGTATATTCGAAAATTTGTTACTCAACCAACGTCTTGTCAGTTTTATGCAGTTTTGAAGGGATTTCTATGCAGAAAGGTGAAAGTGCTGCAGAGGCAAAAATCTCATTAATCAAGGATTTACCGTAATGGTTATGACAATATTTCAACTAGCTTATTTTCCTCTCATTCAATTGCTCACCTTTTATTCCACAGCTACAGCTACTGTTTTCTATTTATCTTTGCCTGCCTTTGGGTATATAGTTTATAATTATGTCATCCACTTTGTAATGGATCTACACCAAAAGTACCTAGTACACTGGGTACCAGAACTCTTTCTTAACACACACTAAATAATTTGCAGTCATTCATATGGGAATATCATTTTTGAATAATGCAATATCACTTTATGCGGTACATTTCAGGGTTGCTAGTATCAAGTTAATTGTAATGGTTATACCAATAATTGCATTGGTTTACTTTCCTCTCACTCGATCACACACATTTCATTCCACAGCTATTGTTTTTGATTTACTTATCCATAGTCATTGTTGATTTCAAATAAATCCTTGTAATATGGCTGCAGTCTTGGAGGGGTTTCTTTCAAGTTGATCATTATATGCATTCCCAGGCAAGCCAAAAGCTCTGCCGGGCCTGAATTTTTTAAATTGGGGTTGGAGGGAAGAGTTAGTTCCCCATATCAAATACTATAAATATCATTATGCTAGACATATAATGTAATATATATGGAAATTCTACTTCTATAATTCTTATTTTGTTCATTTCAATCACATAGAGGAAAACCAAAGTAACCACGACTTCAGATCTTTGAATTAAACTGGTTCAAATTAATGAAAAAAATCATGACAGGAAAATAGATGATCATGGTAGAATGATATATGAGTCATGAATACAAAATATTCTTTAATTTTGAATTGCTTTGAGATTGTCTTGTAATTCTTCAATACGAAATTGATTAATTTTTCCATTGCTTTTTCTACACTATTATCTATATCAGTACTTTCATAAGTGATACAAGCACAGCAAGTGCTGTGAAGGCTTATATGCGAGTCGGTCATACAGTCTAGGAGGATCCCCTAGTCATCATCTTCTCTCTCAATTCCTGGAGCTGCTTCATGAGTAGTTTCATCTTTATCCAATGCAAGAATATCCATTGAATCCATGCATCGTCTGGAAGTTGCTACCATGCTGTCTACATTTTCAAAATCTTTGAATTGTGATACGCTGGCAATTTTAGACATCAGCTCGACACAGTCTCCAAACTCAAGTGTTGTATTTTCGATTTCGACTTCTTTCAAGCGTTACACTCCAAATAGATCCTTGCTTACATATTTACATCTACAGGGCTGAGCTCAGCCTTATTCCATATATAACACTCATATCTAATGAATACAGTATAAAAGATCTTTTTGACATCCATGTGGATCTGTTTGATCTTGAGCATGGGGGTGCATCTTATTGATGGACGAGGTAGTTTAGCATCAGTTAGAAATATGTTTTACATTGAATGCAGGTCCAAAAACACCATTTGGGAAGCTATTTCCCTCTGGGTCCCTAAAGGTTGTGGTGCCCTGGCAAACACGGATTTTTGCTTAATGCAGAGACCTCAGGAATGCATCCCCCACGTTAAGCGGGGCTCACCTGTATTTTTCTTCTTTATTTCTAGTGCCACATACACATTTTAAAAGTGGTTATTATGAAAGGCATTGTTCCAATAATTCCAATCATCAGGGCTTTTACCTACTTTGAAAAGGAAAATTGAACTAATCCATCTTTTTTTTTAATTCTGCCACTTGATGTATATCTGTTACCATTTAAGTAATTTTTGCAATCTTTCATTAAATTCAACCCAGTTCTTGTCCATTTGTTGTCATTCTAACAGGGAGCAACTAATCATAGCTCCCATTCATTTGCTACAAGGAAGAAAAACCTCTTACGACAAGATTTTCTTTCCACCTTTCGCAGGGTCAAAATATGTTAGTACAAAATTTGCAGTACAAATGCTTTTCTTCTGCATCTCACAGGTTCCACCTTACAGAGGGTCATTCCTATGTGAAATGGTATCATTATGCAATAAAATATCAAGATTCTCTGATGCTAATTGAATTGATTAGTCCTCAGCATTATCCTCTCCATGATTGTAAATCTCTCATGATTATTTACATAAAATCATGCTTTATATTTTTATTTAAATGCTGATACCAACGTTAACTTATGTGTATTCTTCCATGCATATAATTATTCTGATGAAATGGTATGAGCAACTACTCTCCTTCATAATATTTCTTGGAAATATGTACTTGCTCAAAAACAATGTTGCATCTAGATTCATGTTATGGACTTTGAAGCTGTCATTTCATATTCTTTAAATGGGTTTCCCAGTCCTCATTTTCTCTTCATTTGATTCTCTTATTTACCAAAATAGTTTCATAAGAATGATTTCAATGTATAATTCCATTTCTACAATGGTTAAGTGTGACATATCAGCTGGTTTGTAATAAAAAATTCTTATAAAATGTTCTAGCATATAATAAAAGGCCATTCCCCATCCAGGGCATTTGCTCAATTCATTGGATTTTTGAGTGCATGCCTTAACCGGCCACGTGGTTGGGGTTAAATAAAAGCTAAATCAAATATTGCATGGAATCTGTTTAATGATACTAAAATATATTAATAGCAAAGTTGAACCATATTTAAACTAAATTGTGTACATTAATAACAAAGATTAGTTTTAAAGCAGATTGTGATTGTGATTGTTCAACTAGACGAGGGGGTCTCAATCATTTAGTGATCCAATTCTTATGTCATTACTTTCATTCTACTCTAAGTAGGTTGAATAGATAGTGTGGTTGAGACGATAATAGAGCAACATGGAGAAACAAGGAAGCTCTTCAGCTTGATTCAGGGTCTCGGCCAGAATTACTGGTATAGATTTGGTCCAAAAAATATGGTTATTTTTTCTTATATATATATGTATATCACAGAATGAATAGAGATATATTATTAGAAGGATCCCAGATCTGGAGCTGATAATAGTATATGGAGAGGATGTGCCCTAGCTTCAGCAGGTGCGCTACATCAGAAATACCATGGATGTCTGCCTCACCTTCGAAAAACATGTAGAAGAGACAGTGAGGAAAGTGACCAGGATAGCCATCATCCTGCTGCTTAATGGTCCAGCTATTCCCATGAAGCTGTGACTGCTAATGTATCATGCCATTATTCTGCCCATGATTACATATGTCCCACCCACATGTTCTAGTAGGACCACCCCCATGAGCCACAACAAGTTGGAGTTTCTCCACCAACACTGCATCTGCCTGATATTTCAGCCAGGAAGAGGCATCACAACTGATGCATTGATAGCCTGCACTGGACTTCCCAACTCATGGGAGCTGTCCATAAAATCTGCACAGAAATTCTTCTCCCTGGAAGATAAGGAGACACCAGCCCTCATGGAACTGGGAGAGATCTGAGTGCAGCCATAGGACACTTAACCCAGAACTCATGTCACCACTGGTGACGCACAGGACCAGCCCTTGCAGAAACGGAAGAGGCATTGAAAGATTGGAAGCAATATGCCCAGGAGGGATACCCAGAAATACAACCAGATTCACTGCTTCAAGCGCTACAAGGGGTGATAAGTAGAAAGCCGTCCTCAACAGAGAATAAAGGATCAGCCACCACATGCTAGATGGAATTCAACACCTCAACCTGAAGAAGCTCGCTGGAATGATGGTGAAACTCTTTTCAATGAAAGACTACATATGCTTTGGAAACCTGAAAGCCATGCTCTTCAAAATGTGTGAATACTGTGTACTGAACAGCTTCGGCCCATTTAAAGCACTGCATAATACTCTGCAAAAAAAAAGCAAATAACCTACTTAGATTAAACTATAATTACATCATGATTTACAGTGGTACTGCATCATGCACTCCCTGCTGGTAGAATAACACTTAAAGGCATGGCTAAGACTATGGTTAAATAAACTAGTTATAGCATCAGTATGTGTGCAGTGAATCTTATCAAGTTTCTGAGTAATTTCTCTTTGTGCTGTAATCATTAATATGATGATGTTTGAAGGCATAAACTCTTTTTATCATCTTCATTCACTTTCTAGTTCCACATTCCACAACCCTGGGTATCTAAGTAAGTTAGAGAGACAAACTTTAAAGTTATAATATGTTAGCTTGTTGTTACTTTTATGTTTTAAACTCTTCATTTCTTTTTAACAGTAACTTGTCATAACCACTGCAATTTACATTTTCTCCATAAACATAAATTATCTCCTAATAATCATATTTTTCATTTCAGGGTGCCAAAAGGCTCACTTAAATATGATCCCCAGTCGACAAATCAACAGAAATCGAAGAAGATGAAGAAAGAACATTCTCAAGGACTGGAATGAGTTTTTTTTTTATTTTTTTTATTTTATTTAACAAAGACCTCAATGAGCTTAAGCTCACACAAAGGGACAATATACAGTAGAAAATAACACAGCGTCCGTGATCATTCAGACCAATACCTAAACAACAACATACTTTTCTCAACACCATAAAATGTATGGTGAGATGCAAAGGACACACAATTCATACAAAATTTTTTTAACACACTTTTTGACACCATGAAAATAGAGAATTATAAATAAAGCGAGACCTATATAAACACAAAACTTAAGATTATAATTCAACAGATGCCTCCCAGTGAAAACTCTTAACCTGACTCACAATTTTTTCCAGACAAATCATACAAAAAAGAATTTGTAAACACTGTTTTGACACCATGAAAATAGAGAATTATAAATAAGGAGAGACCTATGTAAACAAACTTAAGATTATGATTCAACAAATGCCTTACAGAAAAAAACTTAACCCGAATCATAAATTTTTTACGCAAATCGTACAGACTTTTTTAACCATTCCGTGACTGTGCCTCCAAAAGTTCCGTGAGTGGCTGTGTGGGGTACATTGGGTACCCCAGGGTGGTTTTCCAAAATATTACTTCTTGTTATAAACTTTTGATCTTTTTTGAATGTTTTTAGTGTCTACAATATATTAGTTGTATTCTGTCATATTTTTGCAAATATTTCCGTTATTTCTGCTATGTAATACTACCAGGGTCTTACTACATTAGCCTGGAAAATGTGGGTGTTAGTATTTATATTTATCTTTTCAAGAAATCATAAGTAAATGAACAATTAAATTTGTATTTCACAATCATTATCATTTATTCATATATTGCGTTCATTATTCATAACTGTACAAACATTTAAACTTTTGAAATGCATTCGTTAGTTATCTTTACATTCAGGGCATAATACTTGTTTTCTTTCCTCCCTATGTAAACTGCACACTGCTTTACCGCAATCTGTACAAAACAATTTTGTCTTTCTGTCTCGTTTTCTTGGGCAAAAACAACAACGTGTCATGCTACTGGAGATCTTTCGGACATTCTCACGCTTTCACTTTCATTTGGAGGTTGACATTCTTTCAAAAACAGATCTATTTCCGACTTCACGGGCAAATGATAATTTTGGCTTTTATTTTTTCTGCGTAATACATTGTCTTTAGCAAGTCCAACTGAAAATTTCTGAAGAAATTTTCTTCTTCAGCCACGGTCATTTACTTTCCATTCAGGATATTTCTTTGACCAAATTATGTAGGCATTTAGGGCTGCCATATCAATAATTTCCATGAACATTCGTAGACAGGAATTGACATAGCATATATGACTAAATGCTACCGTGTCGGGTGTGAGCACCTATGCGGGGTAACTTAGGTACCCCACCTCAGTAATTACGAATTTTAGAAGACAATTAGAATTTGAAATGAATAACGTCACCATAAAATTTAAACCAAAAGATTTTTATACGATTACCTGGAGGATGGAAATAATAGACAAAAGAATGAAAATTTTATTCAAGAAAATTATGTCTTGGGGTAACTCAGTTACCCTGCACAGTCACGGAAGGGTTAAACAGTTCAATATCATGTTTTAGGAAATCTAATTGTTTGATTTAATAACCAATATTGTGATATTTTCTCGATAAGAATTTCTGTCTGTGATATAATAGTGATATTTGTAGTATTAGAAACAGTTTTTTTAATTTAAGCATTTATGCACATAAAATGTTACCTAAAATCATCAACTGCAATAAAACTAAATTGAAACAATTTTTTAGATCAAATTTATGTAATCCAATACAAGAGGTTTGCTGGATGTTTGGGAAACCAATTAGTTTGCGAATAGTCCTGAATCTCATCAGTAAAAATATTATTAATATGCCCCGTGGTATTAATTTAATTTATATATACAGGCGACTCCCGAGATTCGACAGGGATGCGGTCCTGAAAACATGGTCGAATCTCGAACCGTCGAATATCGAATCAGCACAAATTCAAACAATAAGAGCAGAAATAACAATGTATAGACTGAAACTAAACCTCTCGTGGTCGGGTGGGCCAAAAATTAATTCGCGTTTGCTAGTTTCTAATTTCTTGGGAGCCACCTGTAATTTCATCCGAACAATTTATATATAGGCAGCAGGGGCATATATTCTGGGTGTGCTAGTTGTGTGCTGCATGCCCAGCGAATATCACGATATATACGTATATGTAATATTATTAAAACTATGGCAACTATGAAATGCGGTTTTGCCAAAAAAGTTACATGCACGAAAATACGTTTACTGGAAGATCTCTAGTGAAGTCATGCTATTGGACATTGTGCGATATATAGCATTTAACTATATAGTGGAGCGGACTGGGTTCATGCGTAGTAGACTACTCAGGACAAGCGGCCCATCTCATGAACACCCATGTATAGCGACGTGGTGGAGAGAAAGTGGAAGTTCTTAAGTCAACACTCCAGGGGGTGCTATTAGACCAACCGTACGCTTATCCCCCCTGAACCAGCTTGAGCAGTAGACATGTGCAATGGCTTGCATGTGCAGTGGCTTGCAGGGTGAACTGTAGATATATAGATATTTGGGTTATGTATGGTAGAATATAGCCGTCTGGTCATGCTGAAATTTTAGCACACCCACGTGAAGTTTCAGTCTTCGGGATTATTGACTGTGTTATCGATAATGTGGTCGATAATCCAACAGAAACTTCAGACCAGCTCATAGGAGCGAATTGGGTGTTTTGTCAGCAGGAAGCTTGAAGTGAATACAGCATTGTATTACTAAGGGTTTGTTTATTCTATTGTGGTTTCTATTATATTAGTTTTTTGTGCAAGTTTCTTTAAAATTTTCTGTTACTCTTTGACAATTTAAAAAATATTTGCTCTTCTTATACAATGGGAAATAGTGTTGAAGATTTGCTGAGTGTACAATTTTCAATTTGAACCTTTGCTGATTGTATGAACATTGTGGAAGAAGGTAAGCCTTGTCCAGCTCTTCCAAATCTACTTTGTAAACATAAAGATGCAAAAACTGAATATACGAGACATTTTTCCATTTCACGATATGAAACGGTGGAATGGTTAACTGGCTGAGAAATGCTATCTAGACTTTTTTATTGGCCATGTTTATTGTTCTCAAAAGAGAATGATGTGTGGAATAAGCATGGGTTTTCCAATCTTAACCATTTAGCAGCAACACAGCAGAAACATGAAAGATCTCAAGCACATGATCAGTCTTTTCTTAATCTTAAACAAACAATAAACATTTAAAAATTCTATATAATTACCTTTATTCATTGAATTTTTAGACTCATCATGACCTCGCAAAGGAAGTTCCTGTTTAGATAAATAGATTGCATCAATGAGCCTTTTCAAAATATCTCTATTGTTATTCACTTGTTCATTATGCCAGCTTATTTCAGTTTTTTGTTGGTTGTCAAGTAAAGTGTCAATTCTTTGTTTTCCATTTACGATTAAGAAAAGACTGAACATGTGCTTGAGATCTTTCATGTTTTTGCTGTGCTGCTAAATGGTTAAGATCGGAAAACCCATGCTTATTTCACACATCATTCTCTTTTGAGAACAATAAACATGGCCAACATAAAAGTCTAGATAGCCATGCTTGCCATGCTAGATTGTTTAGCAATCCCAAAATAACTAAGTGACTCAATAAAATTTGGAAATCTAACACACTCCATACTCACTGCATGGATATGCTATGGACTCAGAATATGGCTGACACTCCCCTGCCTTTCGAAATGTGAACCAGGATGGAAGGGGAAGCTATTCAGTAAGTTTCTGTGGAGAAATGATCTAGAGAACAGGTGGGACAGCTTCTTAGTCAACGGCTGGAGGCAGGTCTGGTGGCTGACCTACTACAACGTCTGGGGAGGAAGGGGTCACTAACATAGCCTCCTAGAAGCCTGCTTCTCTACTTGGGTCAGGTGACGCTGCAGGATCCATCTGCCAATCAGTGCTTGGAGACATTGCAGCCACTTCAGCACCCTCCCTGGTTGCTCCCTCATTGACACTGCTGCTGGTTACTCTGGGATCCTTCACCCAGGAAAGGGGGGAGGAAGGGGTCACTAACATAGCCTTCCTAGAAGCCTGCTTCTCTACTTGTGCCAGGTGATGCTGCAGGATCCATCTGCCAATCAGTGCTTGGAGACATTGCAGCCACTTCAGCACCCTCCCTGGTTGCTCCCTCATTGACACTGCCGCTGGTTACTCTGGGATCCTTCACCCAGGAAACACCATTTGGTGTATGTGATGCAGAATGGAGGAGGTACCTGTGGTCCCACTGAGTCATTGAGCGTGATCCGACCACATCCATTGCTATAAACTTACTCTGCCTTGCTGCCTAGTAAGTCTTCATCATGGGTGTCCATGGCTATCACAGTGGTGGAATAAAGAATGTTATTCTCCATGTTTACTGACCTCATCCACCAATAGAACATCTGATGAACTCGAGGTAAGGTCCACCCACAAAAGGAGCCTCATAGACATAATAGTTTCTGCTCTGTTCTTAGTGACACATATGATTCTTGATGTCCACTCAACACATCTGCCAGTAGAACATATTATGAGCCCACAGTAACACCTGCTCAATGCTGCCAGACCCCACAATAGGAGCATCGTAAACATGATTAAGCACCCATTCTTTTACTCCGCTAGGCAAAACTAACCTCCATTCACCATCTGTCATATGATAACGCAAACTCATCATCCTGTTCATAATGAGGAGGCAATCAATCTGTCAGTTCTCTGTCAATTGGGTCTGGTAGCTGTGCTTAGCAGAGGTCCTCCATATTTAAGAGGGTCTTCTCACCATTCCACAGCCACCACATGCTGGCTTAAGGATTCAGCATTATGTTTCTTCCCTACCTTGTACTACACCATGTAGTCAAACTCCGATGACATCATCTGCAACCGCATTAACCAGGACGATGGGCCCTGCACCCAGGGAGTCCACTGAAGAGTAGGGTGACCAGATGCTGATGGCCGCAACCAGGACAAAATGAGTTTTAAACCCTAAAATCCGGTACAATTTCCAAAAAAACCGGGACAATGGGAATTTTGCCTTATTTAGGTAATATTTGCTCAAAAAATGAAAAATAAATGTTATAAAAAAGAAAGTACGGTTTGATATATATCGTAACAATAATTATGTTAATATAAAATAACTACTTAAGCAGTATAGCATTAAAATAAATCAGGAGCCAAAGGTTTTACTCAATCATATTTTATTGAACTTCTTCCTGCCCTAATCATATTTTGATCATTTTTAATCATCTTATAAAAATCTTTACACATTAAATTTGTTAAATTTACATAACATAATGGAATGAATGGTTTTTATAATACCTCCACTCCAGACAGTTTTGTTCATCTGATCACAACATTTATTTCTGAAAATATTCATTCAACATTTCCATCATGTGTAGGAATGGCAAACAAAATCAACATAATTTCTCAATTTCCGAGGTCTGCTCTTAAAATACAAACTTCAAAAAAAACAATGACCACCTACCGTAACAAGATCTATTAAGCCAGTCATCATTCCTCTCTTTCAGCTCTTCTAAAATTAAATTTTAAGCAAAGAAAACTGACTAAATATGTAATAAATTTTTGTCAAATTGAAAATCCATATCAGTAATATTTTTACACATATTTTGTACTTCCTCCCTAACTGGTGTACTTTTTAAAAGCATCCATTTCATAAATTTGAATTTATTGAAGGGTTCACCTCATTTTTCTAGGTATTCACAAGTCGTTTTGTACATATCAAATATTTCATCTTTAAATGATTTCATTTCTTCACCCTGAATATTGTGTAATTTTAAAATTTTGCAAGCACTTAAGGGAACAAATTTTTCTTCAATGCGTAAATTCAGCATTTTGAACATCTCATGCACATAACTCATGACCTCTATTATGCAATTTTCGGAACATTCAATTTTTAGTATTTGCTTATTGAATATACCAAGCACATTATGCATAACATGGAAGTACGCTTCATTTATTGGTGATTCAAAAAATTTACAATAAATTTCAGAGGCTTTTCTTCAGCAAGAAAAAATGCCTTCAATACTTCAAAAAATTTTACAACTCGATCGATTGCTTGTTATAAACTTAATCATTGAGTTTTTTACCTTGGGAGGTACTCTCTCAGTACCACTAATTAGACATTTGGGTGAACTAGTAATGAAAATAGCATCGCATCCTTGATCGAAAGAGATTGCAGACCACTGTCTTGGAGGTCTTAAAACTTAAAACAAAAATTTCACCTGGGCTTCAAATAAATTCTACGAATAGTTCTGGTTCGTGGAATTCTGCTTTTCAGCCCACAGGAGGGTGTTCTGCAGGATGGCATAGCGGGTGCACTCAAAATATGCTCCACTTGTAGATAGCTGAGAAGGAAGGGAAATATATGTCCAGCTGTCATCCTTATTTCTTAGAGTCAGCTCTTGGTGAATTTATGAGCATAAGTGGTTTTTTCAGTACTAGAAATATGAATGCCTTTTATGAAGTCGTATTTGGTAGATCTAGTTTGAAGTTAAAAATGAATTTGTACAAATGGAGATGAAAAAACTGCTGGGTAAACCATTATGCTTAAAATTTCAGAAAACCGGGACATTTATGCGTCATGAAATTTTTTTTTGGGACACTGGGACAAATCCCAGAAAACCAGGACGTCTTCTCACCCTAGTGAAGAGAAGCATGGTTGGTAATCAGGAAGAACAGTCTACCAAATAGATAGCAGAGGAGATGTTGGGTACCCCAAACCGCCACCAAAAGCTCTCGCTCCATTGCCAAATAGTTTCTCTCTGTCAAATTTAGTTGTCAGGATGCAAATGCCATCGGGTGCTCCTTGCCATCAGCATCCTGGGTATGCACCGCACCAAGCAGTCTGATGTACTTGAAAGTATTATATCACAATTTGAGGATTAACAGTGGGGAGTAAAGAAAGATTCCCTGGAACATCCTGACATCTGTGTTGAATGGTCCTTCAGAATGATAAGATGGAGCACAAAAGAACCAAGTGGATAAAATGAAGGGTCTTAGCTATACGATGATGAAGAAATTTTTCTTTCTCGATGCAAGACTGAATGAAACATGAGCGCTTATGCATAATACCACGGTGAATCAATAAAGTTTGAATATCAATCAGAGTAACTTTTACCAATCAAATACAGGGTTTTCTCGTCTGATGGTTTCATTACAAGAATGGTTTTCCATGGTTCACAAGGGCACCTAAAGAGTGATTACTTTGAAAATAATGTCACACCCTTCCATATTTCATACAGTGAAGCTAGTAATTGAACATAAGTAATGTTTCCTCTGTTTGATGTTCTAAATATATCACATTCATTATCAGATATTAATAACAGGGAATAATGAAAGATTCCCTGGAGTGACATGATATCCTACCTGTGTGGAGCTTATGAATGATTAATTGGAGCAGAGGAGAACCATGTGGACTAAGCAAGAATGGAATATCTTAGCTATACAATGACCAACAAATTTCTCTCTCAATACCAGATTTTGATTAGAACATGAATGCTTAATCATAACAGCAAGGTTTGGATATGAAACACATCAATCATTCCAGGACTGGATGAAGCTGTTTGATGTGTTATAGAGAAAGATGTGGTAGGAGTCCAATGTACTTGAGTGTACAGCATTATTATTTAGGGAGTAATAGTGGGCAGGAATGAAAGATTTCCTGGAACATCCTGACTTCTAAGGTGTATGGGTTTTCAGAATGATTAGTTAGTGCATAAAAGAACCAAGTGGACTGCCTAGAATGGAACATCTATATAGCTAAACAAAAACCAAGAAATTGTTCTTTTTCAAGACAAGACTTTGAATGAAACATAAATGCTTAGCCACAACAGCAAGATGAAGTAATAAAGTTTGGAAATCAAACACAGGATAACTATTATCAATCAAATATGGTGGATTATAGTAATATGGCAATATATCAAAAATGATTTCCCAAGATACCTTAGGGCAGTTCTCCCCAAGTGGTGTGCTGCGAGGAAGGCATTAGTGTGCCGCAGCCTCTGTGTTTAATTTTCTCAATAGCTTTTGGAACAGACAAATTCACATAAATTTTATCATCCAAGGAATTTATCCTGAAACTACGAGAGGAATTGATAGTCCTTAGCAACGATTATACAACTTAAAATTAGTATACTACCTTTAAAAGTATTTTTGCTAAAAGCTAACAGTGAATATCCGTCAATATCTGAATATTCCATCAATATGCCATTCGAAATTCAACAACCTATTTATGCAAATTTAGTTTTTTGTCAACGGCCTATATTAAAAATATTAAAAGGACATGTTTAAATAACCTAGATAAAGAAGATCTTGTATCTCTTTCTATTATTGAGCCAAATATAATGTGTCTTTGTACCAAAAAGGTAAATTTTTCCATCAAAAAGCATAACATTTTTATATGTTGAATTATGTATTTACTTAATTTAGAATAAAATTATACAATTATTTTAATATTACTGTACCAATCGTGACAATCTAATATAATTGCAGCTTTTACTTGTTTTACACTGTTTTTTTCTTTAAAAAGGTGTTTTTACATAGTGAAATTAGTTAAGGGTGGTTTAGTTTGCCCCAGTTTCTTAAAGCATGCATGAAGGTGTGCCATGGAGCAAAAAAGGTTGGGGATCACTGCCTTAGGGCACAAAAATGAGTGATATCTTTGTAAATGGTGTCACAAACTCTTATTTTATGTAGTGAATGTCAGTATTGAGAAATAATAGCATTGACTCTGTGCCTAAGGTTCCAACTATCCCATTAGGTAGATCAAGATAATCATATACCAGTGGTACGATTTTCCAGGGTTATCTAATGTTTGCAGACATTTAAATGCGCTATAATGATTGACCAAATGAATGTGGATCAGTTCTCATCACTACAACAATCCTTCCAGGACTAGATGAAGCCATTTAATGTGTTATGGATAAAAGAGGTGGTAGCAGTCTCATGTACTTGAGAGTATTATATCATTATTAAGGGATTGACAGTGAGGAGCGATGAAAGATTCTCTGGAACAACCTGCCATTTAAGATGAATGGCCCTTCAGAATGATAAGTTGGAATATAAAAGAAACAAGTGGACTAAAGAGTGGAATCTCTTAGTTAACCAATGACCAAGAAATTTTTCTTTTTTAATAGAAGCATTAGTGCTTAACCATAATACCAAGGTGAATCAACAAAATTTGGAAATCAAACACAGACTAACTATTATCATTCAAATACAGGGGTTTATAGCCCAAAGGCTAGATGACAGGAATGTTTTTCCAAGAACCACAAGGACACCAAAAGAATGATAACAAAGCAGTCCTGATCCCCATACTGAGGCCTCTGAAATCAGTGCAAAATTGGAACTTCAAAAGTTTACGCCTCATGGGTCTTCTTCATGACCAGTCAGCTGAGCACTGAACAATGGGGCTCTGAATGGCACCACAATGCATTTCTTCCTGTATGTGGCAAGATCGCAGCATCACCAGAAGGGCCTTGCCTATGTCCATCCTGTGCTCAACCAACCTTGTACAACTAAGCATCCCTGCTGCATGCTGAAAAAGAAGAACTCATACCTTTCTAACAGCTGTTGCAATTGTCACAGCAGCTTCATCTCCAGTTGCACCTCCTGTCCGTCCAAAGTCATCGAAACAGCACTCTATGCTACATTATCCCAGCCCTCTCAGGTTTGCCATCTCTGTACTCTCCTCCTCAATTTCCTCTACTTTGCTAACCTTTGCATTGCTGGTTAGAATCATCAATCACATAAGCCTTCCAAAGGATATCCAAGCTACCCTCTGGTCGCAGTACATGGGCACAATCCTGACTGTGAACCCTATCTACCATCTACCGATTTTCAACATCACTTTCTTTTCTCTTTGGATCTTCTGTTTGCCTCCAGTTACTCCAAGGATTACTTCACCGTCATCTTGTGACAAGGGAACTGTATTCAGTGCCTCACAGAACACCATCACATCTGAACCTATGTCCACAAGAAACAGCAGTTGCCAGCATCTCATGATTATATCCAGAATCATTGGTGCATTACTTCACTACTTACCTGTTTCCACACCAATGTAATCTCCCTCACATAGGATCCTTGAGCTGGAGGTGTCTCAAGGTTCTTGTAGTTTGTGGTCTCCTCATTACCAGAGAGGTCATGAGGCCCCTGCTGAAGCTATTCTTTGGCTGTCTGAACAATTCCTCCTGCCCGATTAGCCACAGGTTGATCATCTTGCTTCCTGGCATACCCTCCACATATGGCCAACCTGTTTGGCCAACTCTACACCAGCAAACTCCTAGACTACAGGTTTGTGAATGTTTAGATCTAGTAACGAAATGGAAAATCATTGGAACTATCTGAGTACCATGGAGTACATACTTTAGTACATTGTATTAAGATTCATATTTTGGACTTGGAAGCTGTCATTTCCCTTATTACACAGTAATTCTATGGCTTCGCCAGTTCTTATTTTCTTGTTCATTGTATTCTATTATTCATCAATATAGTTTCATAAGGATGGTTATAACATTTAATTGAGTCCTTACAATGGCTTGATGTCACATATCAGCTGTTTTTTAAATGAATTTCTACTAAAATATTATAGTGCTTCATAAAAGGCCATTCCCCATCCAGGGCATTGACTCAAGTCATTGAATTTTTGAGTGAATGTCTTAACCGGCCATGTGGTTGGGGTTAAATTTAAGTTAATTTAACTATTTCATGGAATCTGTGTAATTATATTAAAATACATGAACAAAAAACTTGAAGCAAGTTTTAACTAAATTATAAACATTAATAACAAACATTAGATTCAAATTAGATTACTTGATGTAGCAACGATTGTGAAAAAGTGAAGCAGCTGCTATGTAACATATTGCAATGATTGATTCTTTAGTTATCCCACAATAACCAGGTGACTCAATAAAATTTGGAAATCTAACACAGGGTAACTGATGCCTAGATAACTAGAATGATTTCCCAAAACTCACAAGAGCACCAAAGGAATGATTACTTGGAGAAATTGTATCATATACTGACATTCTATGTAGTGCAGACAGTAATTGAAGAAGATTAACATTGACACTGTTACATACATTGCAACTGCATGTATATTTTATCACATTTCGTACCATGAATAATAACTCATATGATTAGTCAATGACTGGGTCAGGTACAGTGGCTTACCTCCTCGAAAGTCTGTAAAGCAAGGGGTCACCTATGTAGTTCACCTAGAAAGCTGCTGCTCCACTTGGTCCTGGGGTCGCTATGGGACTCAACAGCCATAGTGCCTGATACACTTCCACAGCCACTGCCATTCTTCCTCATGGAGACAACCACTGGTTACTCCAGGATCTTTCTCTGTGGAAACACCATCCGGTTTATGGTGAGGAATGAAGGATGTATCTGTGACCCTGATAAACTGTCGAGAGTGATCACATACCATTCATCGCATTTAACTAGTCCCGCAATGCTACCCAATATGTCTCCATCAGTGGTATCTATGGAGGGTTTCTGCTATGTTCACGATAGTGGCAGTTCCACATTTGATTTTCCATGTCTTCTTACCTCGGCTGCCAGGAGAACTTCTACTGAGATTGAGATAAGACCCTGTTTTGTGCCTACTCAGTATGGTGTCCTTTGCATCTCAGAGGTCGGTCCTCTCTACTTATAGGGGCTTATTACCATTCCACAATCCTCGTCCACTGTCTCAGGGTACCAGCATTATTATGTTGGTAGGGTCATTTTTCCATTGGATTAATCCAATCAACGCTGCTCTGTGCGCTGCCTCTCCAGACCATTTATGTTGCTTTCCATGAAATCTCCTCCTCAATGCCCTTCACCATGTCCACGTGTCTACTTTGCCACAGGTCCACCTCCTCTGGTGTAGTATTAATTACCCTAACCCATACATTACCTTATAATGGGTTTACAGGCCCCACACACTGGGACTCCACTAAAGAGGGGTATGGGTATTAATCACGTAGAACCATATCCTTAAGAGATACCACCGGAACTTTTCTGTGCCCGTGAATACTGCCACCAGCTTTCTTTCCATCATCGAACAGTTTCTATCTGCTAAGTTTAGTTGTTGAGATGTAAAAGTCACAGGTGGCTCCTCGCTGTCAATTTTCTGGGTCAACTATGCACCGAGTACCATTCCTGATCCGTACGTAACAGTGTAAGTGCCCAGTATATTCTCAGTTTCTTATATTGTTGCATTGGTTTTAAAATAATTTTTCACTGACCTATGCTCAATCTAAATTATTTTGTGAATTACCATTAATGATGCTCTAATCCTTATTCTCCTCCGTGGGCTTCCTTCCGACATTTACAAGTCTCTGCTGATAGCCCCCTGCAGAGTGAAGCTATGTGTAATCCTTTACATGTTCCTATACCTTCTTATCCTTACAGATAGAGCATCAAATACCATATTTACTCATGTAATACCTGCACTTTTCCTCCAAAAGTTCCCATCAAAATGGTGGGATGTGGACATTACGTGAGATTTACCCATTCATCTTTCAAGGGGGGGAGGGGTAGTCCAACCGCGAATCACCTAATCCACACATCACACCTGGCATGAGGTATTGAGTCTGCATTTTTCGGCATGGACAATATTCCATGCATTTTATAATAACTTGAGAATGTGTAACGTCTGAAAATGGAACCTTTCTGCATTATCAAGGAACCTGATTCCAAAACAGTAGTCTCCATTAAATATAAAGGCATTGGATGTCAATTTTTAATGGTTACGTATATTAAAATGTATTAAAAGGCATTTTTAGAATTTACTTTTGAAATATTTGCTTGTTGCAATAATTGTATCATGAACTCTGCTTCAGATAGATTATTCAACCGATGTTGCCATAAAATATGAAAATCGAAATTTTGGAAGTGTGGGCATTACACGAATTCCATTTTTCCCGAATATTTAGCACCAAAAACAGTGTTGGACTGGCCCGGCGGGACACCGGGACATTTCCTGGTGGGCCGGTGGGGCCGGGTCGATCAGCTGACAAAACCACAATTTTATCATTTTAGTATCCGGGAATTGAAATATGGAAGAACAAATTATTATGTCTGTATTTAACTAAATTTCCCTCGGGTTCCCTTTCCAATTCTTTACCATATCTCCTTCCTCTCTCCCCATTCCTCATCGCTTCTCTCTCTCTGCCTGCTCCCCTCCCTTTGTGTACTCCTCTTCAAGTCCAGGGATGTCCCTGCACGCCGGCGTCTTCCCCAACTCCATATTGAGTAAACAAAGGAGTTTGGTTGAGATTGAAGTAGCCCTTCTCGAATAGCGTGCGACAGAATAAACAAGTCTAAGAAGTATGGGATAGCAGTAACCCTTACTCACAGCCAGAAATTCTCTGGTATTGGCTGGCCAAATTTCCTCTCTTCTTATCCTCATCCCCCCTCGCCAGTGGCAGATCCAACGGGGTGGGGGAGATCGCGCCCTCCTTGGATAACCCCATTGCACTCCATTGGGCGCTTTCTTAACACGTTCACCCCAGCGTGACCCACCGGTGAGTCACACTGAGTTTTCCTACGGGGCGGCGTGGGTCACCGGTGATTCACAGCGCCTGCTCATTTTTATGTGGATTCATGTGAACCCGGCTAGTGGTTGAGTGTTTCTGTTATCCGTCCCGCCACATGAAAGGTATCAAAATTTTTTCTTGGGCTTCCCAAACTATAGTAATATCTCTCTTATCAAAAGGATATTTGAGAAAAATCTGATATGGCCAACTCATGACTTTCTCCATAATTCGTTGTCGTAATTAGTATTCATGGGCAAATTTCTAGAAAATTGAGTATGATTCCGTTTAAATATTGGATTCAATTTTTTTATCAAATCAATACTCTGTATGTGAGTCTGGTTCAACAATGCGCATTACAAAAATAGTATACAAGATTCGTATGTAAATTATGAAACAGTTGAATATCTCCTTAATTACTGATTCTGAAAAATAACTTTTCAAACAAAAGTTGTAGTAATTAACTTTATCTATAACTTTGCTTATAACAATATGTAAATATTCCCGCCTGATCGAATGTAATCTAAAATAAGCCCCTGGGTTGAACATGTTAAATTCTTTCCATGCAAAAATCCTCAATTATACGTCGCAGATTAGGTCTGTATAGCAACGGAAATTAGGATTCTGATAGGGGTAAGGATTTTAAAAATATAGGGCAGTTGGCAGGGGCAGATTCGATAGGTGGAGGGGCGATTGCCCCCCCTCCCCCCTTGAGAAGTTTCTGGATCCGCCCCTGCCCCTCGCAGTTATTCTACTAATTTCTAGATACGCCCCTAATTTGCTTGCTGTCAGCTCTCGAAAAAGTTGAAGATGACGTTAATCATTTTCTTCTGCTATCTTGTCTTATTAATTCATCCTTCAGTCAGTTCAACTTACGCGGAGGTGGTAGTTCAATCCAGTAGTTGATAATTTCATTCTGGTGTTCGCAAATAAAATATTATGGTATGTAACTTCTTATTGAACTTATTATTATGGCAAATATCAACATCACACACATTATTGTTTTTCAATTTTGAAAGTTCCCTTTCATAATTTTCTTCCTCTTCAACCAAGAAAGTATAAAATGTCTCAGCCGTTTTATTGCTGAAGGGGCTCACCTTCTATTACACGCTTCAGGTAGTGAATGTGTGGCTACTTCCCTGTACTTCATTGTTAAATCTTGACGTGTTATCTGATTCAACGTGTCACAGTATATATTTTACAATTATTAATAAATATGTATCAATTTTAGGGTTTGGTTAAATATTTCCTGTGCCTAAAATTCCGTGAGAAAAGTTTGAGATTTTAATCCATGACATTTCCACATTTAATTTAGGCTTTTGCTGATGGCAAATTTTTTCATTTATAGAAGATCCTGCTAATGCTACTCCGAAGCATCCATGCCCGAAGTGGGATTCGAACCCACGACCCTTGGGTTTGAAGGCAGGTGCGCTGCCTACCAGTCTAACCCGGCTTATAACAATCTTTATGAAGCATATAAAATTATACTTACATTATCTGTCACAAAAGTTTATTGTGAGAGAAGTTTCAACATTTTAGTTATATTAAAAATAAATTACGAAATAGATCAGGAGATGTTATTATGTTATTAAAACCATATTTTTTACAATGAACGAAGTAGATTTTTTAATGAAAAACAAGTTCAGTGTAATGACTTTCGAACAAAAATTAGAAGTAAAACAGTTAGGACCACATCAACCTGATGACTTTGTTCTTGTCAACGATAGGTATTTTGTATGGGCACAAAGATCTCCTAAGTGGTGTAATGTCAGCAACATCACTGTTGCATTCTTTGGAACAAAATAGCCTAAAAGAAATTTTCAGTGAAACAGACAAACTCTTATAAATTATTATCACCACACCCATGGCAACATCTCAATTGGGAAGGTGTTTCTCTACATTGTAGTGTGTGAAAACTTCCTTGAGGAACACGATCAGTGAAGAATGGCTGAATGCTCTATCAATGTTATCAATAGAGAACGAATTAGTGAAATCCATCTCATACTTCAACACCAAAGTCATTCAGCATTTTGCAAGACTGAAGAGCAGGCAGGCACATTTTGTTTACAAGACACTGTCAGATGCCGGAAAGAAAAAGCAACATACATAAAAGATAAATAAAGTTTTGAGTAATTTTGAATTACTCGAGTTAAAGATGAATTGGCAAAATTTTCTGCTTTTCAACATATTGCTGTGGTTACCAACGCGGTGCCCACTGATGCTTCTTCTGACGTCCTCCTTTTAACTCTTGGCCATCTTGACACAGTGAACGATAATTTCTATACATCCTGTTTTTTTAAGTTAAATGGAAATTTATTTTAGAGAATTAATGCCCTTGCTATTATTATTAAAAACAATTTAGAAACATGCATTTAGCTATGTCGCTTGTCTTGTTAGCATAATCTTCACGAGAACCTGTAATATTTTTGTTAAGTACGACACTGTTGGCCAAAAACAGTAGTTATGTGACACGCACTGCACACGCGTATGAACAGTCGAGTCTATGCGATTTTTTCAGATATCCCCACCAGCTAAAATGCATTAGAGCTGCCACTGGTTCCACTACCAGATCACTGATATAAGACTGAGATAACAGTGATTGTATAGTCCCAATGAATCTAATGCAGTGGAAGTAGTATTTATTTTATGACCATATACTTTCACCACATGGTTACTGTTGCCGATTCTTATTATTAATCCTATAATACATGTACTTATACATATCCTGTTATTATTTCAAATTTGTCTACAAATCATACTAGCAACACGCATTACAAAATACACACTCATACATTACAGCTATAATTAATCAGGTGCTATTATTCAGGTTTAGATGTGGAATGGTATGAGACTGCACCATTCTGTAAGTAATGACTCTCTAATCCCTATTCCATTCCGTGGGTTTCCGTCCTTCAAACAAGTCTTTGCTGATAGCTCCCTGCAGAGTGAAGCAATGCGGACTCCTTCATATATTCCCATCCTTTCCCACCCCTCTTCCTGTCTACTGTTATCGCCATCGATGTATTAAGGTGATTGGAAGCCATTGGTATCATATTCAACGGGTTCTCAATGGGTTTAGTTATTCCAAATACTGTTTACCAGGTGTAAAAGTAAAGTACAGGCAGACCTCGTCTTTCGCGGCTATATCTTTTGCGTGTTTCAATCTTTCATGGTTCCACATTTGCGACTTGAATAATGTTTTATTTTCTCTTACTTTTTTGTGTTCTTTTACCTTGTTTCATTGACGTTCATTTTTTCTGTCTCTTTCTCTATTTTTCTGTCTCTTTCTCTATTTTTCTGTCTCTATCTCTATTTTTCTGTGGTCACCAACACAGGACAAATCTCACTAAGATCCGTTCTTGCTGGGATGGGAACCAAACCCTGTATTTCCAATTGTCTTAATTACTTCTCTTTCACGATTTCATCTATCGTGGTGTTTTCAGGAACGTAAGCCCCGTGAAAGACAAGGTCTGCCTGTATATAAAGTTTTCATCATTGTAGGAATATTGTTCTCTAACGTGAAGTATTTTTGCATTTTCTCATTTTCTATCACTTTATTCCTTTTGCCTTAGTCTGGCACTCTTATTGTATACTGTATCTCAGTTGAACCACGGAACCCATAGAATTCCCCATGATGTCATAATGCACAAGTACTGTCTTGACACCCTGCCCATAAAGGCTAACAGGCTATATCAAGCTCTATGAGAATCTATAACTTGGGTAATGCTTGATTACCTTTTGCCCATTCATATTATTAATCCCTCGAGGAATTGTATTTCCTATATTCATTTCTAATCTAGTTCTTATTTCTATAAAATAATGCCCCATAACTTCTGTAATGCACTAAAAATTGTTCATTGAAATGGTTTTCACATATTGCGATTTTCAGTTTTTGTGTATTTATGTTTGGCCAGATTGCTATCTTTGTATTCTTGATGAGGTATCCACTCTTATAGTAGGTGAACCTCCAGTTGCGTTAATTCTTTAGTCATGAAAATTCATGGACGGTACTAATAATTCCTGTTCCATGGATATTAGTTATCATAATATTATCCATTGCATCCATTGCTAGATACCGGCTCCTCTCTGCCGCTGCTCAACTTTGGCACCTGGCGTAAAATCCTTTGCCCCAGATGTTTGCAGTGTTGATGGATCATACATCAGAATGTCACAGCAGCCCCCCTCGTTTTGACCAGATATATCAAATTGAAGATTCGCCCAGAAAATCCCTCTTGGAAGCATACACTCTACTTGCGCGAGTTACCCGTACAAATGATACTTGGCCAGGACTTTATCAAAAGATTGTGAATCGTACTTTATCACGGCGCGTTTTCTTTCGAATGTCACCCAAGCAAAATATTCTTCTTCCTCGGCAATTTCGATACTCCATCGACTTTGTCCGTTTCCCCCCGGCATCTGCTGATCATATTCAATGCCAGAATATGTCTTCCCTTAGCAGCAGAACCCATTCCGCCTCGTAGAACGCCTTCTCTGCAGGTGAAGGTGGTTCAACCTTATCATTCCAGAAGATAAAAGGCCTCGTCAAGGCTTATCCCAATGTAATTTCCTCCCATATTGCCCAAACCAAGTTAATGTCTTACGAAATAGAATTGCTCTATTTGACTTCTAATTGACTATTTGACTTTCTCTACCCAAGACAGCTATGATGAAGAATCATGTGAATAAATTGCTGAATGAGGGAATTATCCTGCCATCTTCCTCTAATTGGAGTTCACCGGCATGCCTTATTCCCAAGAGGAGATCTTCATAGAGACCCATGGTCGATTATTGTAAATTAAATAAACAAGTAAAGCAGACAATTTTCGTACTCCTTCAATAGAACATGGTCTACAATACTTGGGTTCTGCTACATATTTCACAATCCTCGATTTACACTCAGCATTCCATCAAATTCCACTAACTCCTACTTCAAAGGATTATACAGCCTTTGTGACGTCTATTTGTGCCTACCAGTGTAATCACCTTCCCTTCTGTTTGTCAACACCTCCACAAGTATTCTCCAGGATGATTGACAAATTTCTTGGTGATTTGAAATATTCCTGCGTATATCCCCATATTGACGACTTGTGTCGTCCAAGAACCTGCCAGAGCACCGTCATCATGTTATGCTGGCGTTGGAGAAACTATGAGCAGCTGGTCTTACTATCCTTCCAGAGAAGATGAAATTGGTCCAGTAATCCATTACCTTCCTTGGACATTAGATCTCCAATTGGGAACTTACAACTGACCCAGAGAGAAGCCCTGCACTTTCCAGCTTCCCTGTGCCTAAGTCAGTTAAGGAGGTTTCACGTTTTCTTGGTATGTGTGATTTCTATTCAAAATTTATTCCAAATTAAGGGGAGATTGCTGCACCTCCTAATGCACTCTGCAGGAAAAATGTTGTTTTCCAATAGTCCATTTCCCATCAGGATTCCTTTCTCAAACTCAAACAACGTCTCTCTCGTCCCCCTGTACATCTTCCTAATTTTGAGAAAGAATTTCATTGGGTCGTTGATGCCAGCCAGGGTGCACTTGGTGGGGTTTTTAACCAGCAAGTAAATGGGAGTTTTCAGCCTGTAGCTTATGCAGGTAGGACTTTAAATAATTATCAGCTAAAGCTGCCATCATATGAATTGGAGTGTCTTGCCTGCGGTTGAGCCACTGAAATAATGTTTCGGATCTACACCCAGATTAACATTTTCCATTTATATACCAACAATGGAGGGATGACTTGGGTCTTTAAACCTCCTAAGCAACTAGGGAAAATTGGTATTAAGGTTTTAAATTACCTTCTTTTGGTTTTGCAATTCACTATGTTCCAATTTCCAAAAATAGGGTGCCTGATTGTCTTTCCAGAGACTTTAATCAACGGAATGAGAAACTCATTCATTGCTCCATGCTTATGCATAAGATTTCCCTGTCATTTATCAATATCTGTCATCATCAGAATTATGATCCACGTCTGAAACAGATTATCCAGCAAATCAGACAGGGATGATCGTGCCCAAATTACTTTTTGAAGGATAATTTGTTATATCATGGTAACACAAGACTCAAAAGGGGAAGAGTTGTGGTTCCAGAGGCTCTTAAACCTATGCTATTTTCATATTTCCATTGTTTTCTCACTGCTGGACACACGTTTGCTAGTAAAACTTTTGAAAGGTTATGTTGAGAGTTCTGGTGGAGAAATATTAAACAAGATAGTACAAATGGGTAAATCTTGTCATGACTGCCAAAATTGTAAATCTAGGAATACTCTCTCCCCAGGTAAGATGGCTTCCTCACCACCTAATTAGAACTGGGAAAGGGTGTATGTAGATTTTGTTGGTCCTTCACGTAGAAGTGCAGTGGAAATACGTGCCCTGATGTTAATAGAAGGTTTTTAGTAAATTTAACTTCATTGAACGTCTGCATTCTCCTTTGACCTCCCAAGTCATTTCTACTTTGTTTAATAAAGTTTTTCCAAAATTAGGAAATCCCAACTTCATAGTCTTTGATAGGGGCTCCCAATTTTGATCTGCTTTGTTGTCCAATATGTGTTTCAAATATGGTATAAGGCAGATTTTCACTGCTCCTTATTATCCTCAGCGTAATCAAGTTGAACATGTACACCGCAATTTGACAGATGATCTAACCATCTTGTCATAGAATGACCATAGGAAATGGGATGAGATCTTACCTAACATATCTTTTGCCTTTAATTCCACTAAGCACAGCAGCACTGGCTATACTCCAGCCAAACTGTTTATGGGAAAGTAACTCCTTCACCCTTTAATGAATTTCTGGAGAATTCCTCCACAAGCCCTGTCTGAGGGCCTAACCCAATCCAAAAGGCATTCCTTATGGCAAGATGTGTTCAAAAACCTAAAAAGAACCAGACTTAGGCAACCGTAGTTATTAATGTATGCGACCCTGGTAATCCATTTAAAATTGGTGATTTGGTGTTGTGTAGAAGGTTTCCTATAAGGCAAAGGTTTTGCATAGAACTGGGAAGCTGACGCCACAATGGGTTGGCCCCCTTCCCATTAAAAATTTCATCTCTCCAGTAACAGCTGTTCTTAAATCGTTGCCAAATAAGGAGAGAATTTCCAAAATCTCCCACCTTAAAATTTATTGTAAATTATTGTATTATGTATGTTCTGGCATGGGGAGCTGGGGACCCCATCGCCCAAGTATTGGTATCGTTTCAATTAGTGCTCAGATGTAAATCTGGTAATTAATATTCGGCCAATTGCCATGAACTTGTAAAAGTGAAGTAGATCTATATCTATATCTATAGTTCACCCTGCAAGCCACCGCAATGGTGTGTGGCAGGGGGTGCAATAGCACCAAGGTAAAGCGCATAATAATGTATAGTATCATTCTACGTCGGCTGATTTCCTTTCGTAACTTCTGTTCTGCTCAGCTATCGTTCTAGGGAAAAACGAGCCTTTATACCTCTCAGTCCTACAGGCTATCTCTCTTATTTTACGAGGATGGTCCGTTCTACCAATATAAGTTGGCCCTCTTATTATTTCTTCGACATCGCTGGAGAATATATGCGTTCTAAATCTTTCGAGAAGTTTTAACCTAGAGCGTGATCGGCGTTCAGCTAGTGATTCCCATCCTAAGTCCTGTATCAAGGCTGTAACACTATTGTTTCTATCGTAACAATTTTTGACGAATCTAGCGGCTTTTCGCTGCACTCTTTCTAACTCTGAGATTGATCCTTTCACGTACGGATCCCATATGCTCGACGCGTACTCTAATAGCGGTCTTACTAACGAGAAGTAACATGTCTCTTTGACTTTTTCCTCACTTTTACCTACTATGCGTTTGATGAATCCTAGTTTCTGTTTAGCCTTCCCGCATATATTTCGTATGTGCATATCCCACGAGAGGTTGCTTGTTAAAGTAACGCCTAAGTATTTGACGGAATCGGCTAGTTTTAGCTGGACGCCTTCAACAGTGTAATTAGTCGTGTCAATGTTTTTGTTTCCCCAGAATCTCATAAAGGAACACTTTCCTAAGTTCAATTCTAACTGCCACTCTTTACACCACTCGAGAATTGCATTTAAGTCGTCAGAAAGTAATAATTGATCATTAGGACTGTTAATCTCTCTGTAAACTACTGTATCATCCGCGAATAACTTGATTTTACTTTTAATAACCTTATCTAAGTCGTTTATGTATAAAAGGAATAGTAGGGGGCCGATTACACTTCCCTGTGGAACGCCTGAGGCTACGCTGACTGAATCTGATTTAAATCCATCTATAACTACTATTTGTTCACGCTCATTAAGAAAGTCCCTGATCCACTCGATTATCTTTCGATTTATTCCACAGTCATTTAATTTCTTCACTAACTTACTGTGCGGGACTTTATCGAAAGCCTTCTTGAAGTCGAGGAAAACAGCATCTAACTGAGTCTTACGGTCTCCTGATCTTAGTATATCGTGAACGAACAGAGCAAGCTGTGTTTCACAAGATCTCGTCTTCCTGAAGCCATGCTGATATTTACTTAGCAAGTTCTGACTATCTAAGAAGTCCATCACGGAGCTAGCGATAATGTGCTCGAGAACCTTGCAAGATAGGGAGGTAAGCGAAATTGGCCTGTAATTTTCTCTGTCGTCTTTTTTCCCACCTTTGTGTAACGGCGTTATAAAGGCTAATTTCCATTCCTTAGGTACAACGCCATGACTAAGTGACTTATTGAAAACTATTTCGAGATAAGGTGCTATTTCCAGTGCTAACTCTTTGAATACTCTAGCTGGTATCTCTTCTGGACCCGGAGATTTATTTGACTTGGTATTTTTAAGCTGTTGAGCTATCCCTTTCGCTAATATGACTATATCGTTCATTTTTTCCTTGCCTGGTTCGGGCGCCACGACCTTCGCTCTCACGTCTTCGGTAGTAAATACGCTCTGAAAAAATAAGTTTAACAAATTTCCTTTATCTGTGCTATCGCTAACTACCTCTCCTTGGTCGTTTATTAACGGGGGTACGGTTGGGCGTCGACCTTGAACTTCTCTAACATATGACCAAAAGCATTTGGGATTTTCACTTAGATGTTCACTAAGAGTCTTTTTCTTGAAGTCTGTTAGTGCTTTGCGCATAACCTTTTTGGTCTTAGTCCGACAATCTCTGTACTTAAGTGAAATTGAAATTACTTCCTCCGGTGACTTACAGTTATTGATGCGTTTAAATTTCGAGTGAAGCTTTCTTTGGTGTCTGAGGGCGCATCTAACCTGCCGATTATACCACCTTGGTTCCCCATTATCGCTAATAAATTTACTTGGTATATACGTATTAATACCAATTCTAATTTCTGATAGAAATGCTTTCCACGTTTCCTCAACGTTTTTTGTGCTTGTCGATTTGCTGAAATCGTCGTAATCCTTGATGAGTTTCTCTTTGAAATCCTCAAAGTTGGCATTTTTATACATGTACACTTTCCGCTTAGGCTTGCGATATTTTGCGACAGTTATATCCAAAAGTACTCGAACTGATTGGTGATCACTGATTCCTTCTTCAACAGTTACTTCGGAAACACGCTCGGGGATGTTAACTGCTAGTAAGTCTAATATATTGTTCGCTCTCGTAGGTTTTCTGACTACCTGGATGAGGGAATGTTTATTGAATATGTCTATTAGCGCTTCGCATGACTCGCGATTCCTACCGGATGGTATGAAGCTACAACTCTGCCAATTTATCGAGGGTAGATTGAAGTCTCCTCCTACTATGATAATGCTTTTACTATTCTTCTTCATTAGTGAATTTATTTGAGCCTCTAGATCGTATATTTCTTCTGCGTTTGAAGCTGGCGGCCTATAATATGCACATACATGAATGTTTCCCAAACCTTCACTGTTTATAGTACACCAAGTGCTTTCAATATTGTTTACAGCAAACTTGACCGGAGAACTTATTACTGTATTATTCACTGCTATAAACACCCCTCCACCGCTCCTATTTGTCCTATCTCGTCTGTGAATAGTATATCGTAAGGGGAAAATTTCACGGTCGTGAATATCCGAGGTTAGCCAACTCTCTGTGCCTATTACTATATCTGCCTCTGTTTGTTCTAGTAAATTCTGAAGTTCCGCAGCCTTATTCCTGATACTCCGGCAATTTAGAGTTAAAATTTTTAGAGTGTCACTTATGTGTCGCTTCGGAATTATTTCAGAGATTTGGAGGGTGCATCCCTCATTTCCAATAGCGGCTTTATTACTGATAGTATTATTATCGCATGGTTTATTGTGCCCTAAAGCCGACCTACATATTGATCTACGGTCAGAGTTAATAAATTTATTATGATAATTAGCGCAAGTCTTTAATTTCCCCGTATATGACCTGCTCACTAACCTACTCTCTAATCTAAAAAAACTCTACTATGCTCGTATATCCTACCACCTACCCTCTGTGCTGCCTCGGCGGTATAGTGAACTCCCGAGCGGTTAAGGGGTACCTTGCACGATTCGAGAACCGGCCCGAGGTCCACGAAATCTACTCCCATGCCCCCACAGAACTTCCAGAGTCTCCGGTTCAAGCCGATCACTCGACTCCAAACCGTCGAACCCCGGTCGGTCCGCGGGACCATGCTGCATACGGTCAGACGCATGTCGATCCCCATGACCCGCCGAAGTCGGTGTACTTCGGAGCATAGATCCCTGAAGGAATCCAATATCTCCTCAGAACCCCGATCCTGCGCGTCATTGGTGCCCACATGCGCCACTATCCGCAGCTTGGAGCATCCCGTGCCACTTGCCGCCGCCCGAACCGCCTTCGTCACCTGAGGTACTGTTCCGCCTGGAATACACCAGGAGAACACCCGCTCATCACCCTCCCGGCGAGCCCTTTCCCTCACGGGTGCCACCAAACGCCGGACGTTTGAACTACCTATTAGGACGATTCCCTCCCTCCCAGCCCGACTTCCCCTAGGTGCAGCGTCCCTCGAGGCGGAGGGAGCGGATACGGCCACAGAATTCGTCGTGCTATCCTCCGAGAGCACTTCGAATCTGTTTTTGACGGAGATAGGGTCACCTTCCACCTTCCCATCTCCCCGCCATGACCGCCCTACTCCCCCGCGACCTCGGGTAGCCACCTTCCAACCGTCGGGTTTCGGACATGAAGCCATCCCTTCCGGGTTAGTGTCGACCACGGCTCTCTCTTCGACAACCCAGCCAGCATTCGCTCTCGAGCTGGCCCGAGGTACCACCTTGGTACGACAAGGCGTCTCAGAGGTCCCCGCATCTTCACTCCCCTTCCGAGCAGCATCCAAATCCGCAACCTTAGAGAGGAGCTTCGCCACCATCCTCTCAAGTTCTGTGATGCGCGCTTGGAGCAGCTCACATTCAACAGAGCTTTTGAAAAGAGCAATGATCAGGCATTGTAAATGCTATCTAGGCATTTATGCATGTCGGCATGGCTCTAAATTTTTAGTATTCAATTTAACCTATCCATGCATTTTCTTATGTTTGTTGGTAATAATTACCATTGTTTCCACCAAGGTTATTTTACATTAGCCTCAATTGGGCTAGGGTACCTCAAAAATGTTTATATCTGTTTAGTAGATGCACCAGTATCTATGTCTTGCAAAAAAGGGGGACTATATCTTAAATTAACAGAAATATTGTATGAACTGCCTTAATATAGCCACTTATACTTATTTATCACCTAAGCTTTTGTGAATATTTACTACTTTGAAATACTTACAAATATTATAATAATTAAATGCCTTGCCTAAGAATAAATAATTTGTTTGGTATGTTTTCAGCAAAAGAATGTCTGTCATGCTTTAAGTGATAATTAATACCTATGTCAAGATGTATGATATTACCACGAAGAAAATATCATATATTTTTTGTTATTATAATCACTATCATGCAATCTGCCCTTATTTTAAATCTTCGGCAAGGTTGGGCATTAAATTATTGTGTATCTTTAGGCCATACACTATGGCATTTTGTAATCATTATTATTTGTTAGCTTGGGGACATAATGAAATATATTGAGTTTCTGTCTGAGTAAGAAATGAGGCAAGAGTGATAAGTGCTAAATTTCCAATGTACCAGCAAGTGATTATTTACCAAACTGCCTTCTGAAAAGTGTACATCCAGACACTAGTTGTAACAAGAATACGAACAGTGAAAATAAGTGGTGGACATCGTCGTTAGAACTTCGGCTGGGACAATAGCCTAGACTCTGATCTTCAGAATGAGTATGAAAAATCAGCAAAATTACGAAATAGAGTGCATGGTTCTGAATACTTCAACCATGTAGAATGTAATCATCGCATGAATAAGATAGTATAGAGTTTTAGCTAAAACAAAGAAAATAGGTCCATATTTACATATTTTGATGAATGGAGGAAAAAAACCTTTAAATCTGAAAAATCGAAAATCCTGTGTAAACTTATGGGAAAATATAATTTTCTCCTTCATTCAAACCCAAGACACTTGCAGAAGGAAATATTTTTCTGGGGACCTCATATCTAATCGAATCAAAATGCCATTTACCGCATATCTTTAGGACAAATTTTTCTCAAGAAATATGCTTCATGTACGTACGATTTGAATTTTAATATCATAAGATTTTTTTTTAATGATGCCTTCCCCGCAAAGTCAAATTTAGGCTTGTCTGCAGGTAGGGGAAAAACCCCAAGACAAATCACAACATCCATGCCCGAAGTACTGATTACTACTAATATGAGGAGGAAGATGTGAAGCTTGAGAAGATAATAATTAATCCTGGCATATCTTTCTCAAACTTACTATATTGAGACTAAATAACTTCAAAAATAAAATATGGTGTAGATAGAGGAAAAGGGTGCATGATAATGGCCTATAAAAGTAACAAGCACATAATCGATAAAAGATGGTTGGGATTGTTCCAAATGTTAGCAAGTCATTTTGAATAATATTTTAGGGGTCTTACCTTCGCTGTGTCACTCCTTAGGCGGTTAGCACCATAAACCTGCTGCAACATGGTTAGTGTTGGTCTGCTTCTCCTAGATCTCTTATAAGTTCCATTTTTTGTTTTATTTGGAAGGCAATCGACTTAGGCTTCTAAATGGAAATAACAGATAATTGGTGAATGTTGTTTTCATATTTTTCGAAATGGTAACATATCATATTAAATAAACATGTAGAGGTCTCTCCTTCCATGTGTCTCCCCACAGTCATAATAATATGGTGGTACCCAATCCCATCTACTGCACCAGAGTGACATTTGATCTGTTGCTCCTAGTTTTATTCTCACTTGCAATATTTATTTGATTTGGAAGGGTCTTGATTTTGGCTTCTAAATGCAACAAGCACATAATTGGTGAAAGTGACTTCCATAGTGTTAATTTTGGTAACAAGAATTTTGAATAATCTTCTAGGTGTGTCACCTTCGCTTTGTCTATCACAGTCTTAGCAATATAATGATTAACACCATACACATTCAGCAGAATAATTGAAGTTGATCTGTTGCTCCTAGATCTATTTTCATTTGTGTTTTGATTTTATTTCAAGGGCATTTGACTTAGGCCTCTAAATCGAACAGGTACATAGTTTATGAAAGGTGGTTCCATATTGCTCGAAATAGTAACAAGTCATTTTTAATAATCTTACAAGTGCCTTTCCTTCTCTGTGTCCCTCTACAGTCATAGTAATTTGGTGTTTCCTACTCTTCACCTACAGTATCACAGTGATTTTTGGATCTGCTGCTCCTATATCTCTTCTCATTTCAACTTTAGTTTGATTTCAAAGAGTTTGACTCCGGTACAAGCATGTAATCGATCGATGCTTATTTACATGCTTAGCAACTAAAGCGTGTCACTTGGAAGTAGTTTCTAGTTTAAGCACTGAGGCATTCTTAGCATCGTTGGATCGATTTGTGTCAAGAAGAGGTCTATGTTCAGATCTCTATTCTGATTGCGGAACAGGGTTTGTGGGTACTAATAAGTATCTTACGGGAATCAATAAACAGTTCCAATCCTTATTTAGAGAAGGTAACATATCTTCTAGGCTTGAAAATAAACAAATCATGTTGCATTTTAATACACCCTCCGCACCAAATTTTGGAGGTTTGTGGGAATCAAATGAAGTCTGCAACTAACCTTCTGAAACGAATTATTGGTGTTCACGCTCTCACGTTCGAGGAACTTTCCACTGTATTTTGCCAAGTTGAAGCAGTCTTAAACTCAACACTGCGTACTGCTATGTCATCAGATCCTAATGAATATGAAGCAATCACACCAGGTCATTTTCTCATAGGCGAACCTTTAGTCAGTGTACCTGAGTACAATCTGTTAGACATAAATATTAATAGACTATATCGGTGGCAACTTGTTAAACTAGTCAGTCAAGATTTCTGCAGTCGTTTGTCCAACGAATACTTGACCACACCCCAATCACGAGGTAAATGGTCAAAGGATCATCCTAATCTTTCAGCAGGCGATTTGGTTATTGTAAGGGGTGAGAGTAACATGCCTCTGAACTGGTCTCCTGCTAGGATAGAAACAATTCATCCAGGATCGGATAGTCGAATTAGGGTTGATATTATAAGAGGAAAACATGGGGTCTTTAAAAGACCTACGTCTAAACTGGTTAAACTACCAGTTGATAATTAGAAATTTATGTTTAAGTTTTCTTTTTTATTCTTTTCTCTTTCTTTATTTTAGCTTAAAACGTTTAAGTTAAGGATTATTTATTGAGGTAGTGTTGCTCATTCTCATATCCCTTTTTCCGTGGGCTTACTATCCTTTGTTAAAGTCTCTGGTGAAAGCCCCCTCCAGAGTGAAGAAATAACCTATCCTATCCCTTCCCTTAGGAGCAACACTTAGTATTAATTATGGTATTTTTTTGTCATTCCTAAGGTATCTATCGTTAGTATTTCGATATCTAAATTTGATTCTCAAATTTGGTGGGTGGTATGTTGCGTCCACAACGCGTTTAGTATTCTGAAATGCCACCAGGGTTCGTTGGCTATACCTAGCAATGTGATGTATGTGATTTTGAGTGAGTTAGTTGTTAGAAAGTCATCCTATCCCCGAGCAACCCCATGCAGACGTTAAGGAGTCACGGAATCGAGATAACGAAGGAAACCACTAGGGCTAGAGGTAAGTGAATTGAGCCATTGGTGGTTAATAATCGAAATAATACATTTCATTAATCCTAGAGGCAGGATTACCTTCATTTATGTAAATTGAGTTCCTGTCCAAACAACCAGCAAGTGATTATTTACCAAACTGCCTTCTGAAAAGTGCACATCCCGACACTAGTTCTAAAAAGAAGACTGGTCTCTGACAAATGGCAACCCCATCTTATATACCAAAATATTCCCCTTATTTCCTAATTTTCCTCTTTCCTTCCATTCTACCATTATGTATTCTCCCAAAAGAGTTAACCAATACAAAATCCTGGAGATTCCAGTTCGAAAAGCCTGAATGTGACTTCACTTCCCCTTCCCTGTGCAAGAAAGTATCCGCAATGTATTTTTAAAATTTTTGTTTTGTTGGCTGCGCAGCTATTATCTGTTCATTTTATCTTTGCGACTGAGGTTTCATATAGGTCCGTACCCGCTCGGTTCTTTTCGCCACTAGGAGGTGCGGTTTCACAGCTAGGGGTTTGGGGAGATGTCTCCTCGCTGGAGAACACGCTAGGCGTTGCCACATTGACTGAAACATAATTCCTGCTACGAGTCCAAAGTTCAGCTCTCCCGAGAGAATGGGCGACTTAATTGCTTGGCGCTACTTCTATAGTGAAATACACGATTGCTTTTAAGACCTTTTATTTTGGCGTCATACGTTTAAAGCTCCCTCGACTCGCGATGAAATAAAAATTATAATTTCTTGATTTTGGTTATATTTTAAGAAAATCTCGACTCATCACCCCGAACTAATAACAAAATCATCCAATGACCTAATTAAACAATGTAATTTCGTCAATATCGCAAAAACACGAAATATGTAAGCAAAGCTTGCCCTTTCGTTAAATTTTCTCTACACACCGGTTGAGAATCGTTGATGAAACCTCTCCGTAATATGAAATTATTCAGGACAGCCCATATTAAATTCTATGAAATGTTTACTTAATTTGGAAATAAAATTTTCTTTTAAGGTTGGATTCAACACATTTATTTTATAGAAATATACAAATGGAAAAGATTTAATTTTCGTCCAATGGCAAGGCTAAATTATCCTGCTCGTCGTCTGTTTCTTCATCAGAACGCTCACTGTCAGACTCATTCTCCGCAAGCAGCACAATTACATACTTCAAGACATTGTGCGCCATGCTCCTGGCTTGACTGCGAAGAACGGAAAAGTATTTCTTCTCCATTGCCGACGCAAGGGTTGTGAAAACTCCACGAACGGAAGAAACACACTCAAAAACAACAACTCAACAGTAAACTCAACGATAACAAAGCAACAAAAACTCAATGATAACAAAGTAACAAAAACTCAACTTTAACAAAGTAACAGAGTAACCAAAACTCAACGTTAACAAAGTAACAGCGTAACAAAAACTCAAAGATAAACACGTGGCAACAGCACACTCTAAGACTAGTGTGATTACAAAGGAAGCAAGAGAGAGAATGAACTTTCTACGGGAAGGAATCCTCCTACTCCGTTCCGATTGGTTCCCTTAAAGTCACCTCTGAGTCGCAATGATAGGATGAACAGATAATAATTGCATGCACAACTCTAATTGTTGACTGTCTTAGTCATTTTAGTGATTCTGACCTTGAATGGACAGTTATCGTGTTGTTCTAGCAGCGTTAACATAGCCGCTACACTTGCCCTATGCACCAAAGAAGAGTAACATGCAGTGATTCGATTTTTGTGGGCTGAATGTGTACCAGTGCATGAAATCCATCAAAGACTTACAGTACAGGATGGGAACAGTGCTATGCCACAACGGAGTGTGTACAATTGGATTAACATGTTCAAAAATGGTCACACAAGTGTCACTGATGTAGAACGATTGGGGCACCGGAGCACTATAGGTACTACTCCTGTTAACACATGAGGTGTGATTTTATGACTGATGTTTTTGGAAAATAGGTGCACTGGTTACACAAGCAAATGTGGTATTTATATTATCTTCTAAAATGTGTTGCTGCTTGCCAAAGGTTTCACGATGACCATTCCTTATTGCAGTTCCCTCCACAGTGTGCAGAATGATTTGTGGATGAGACTCAATGTGAATTACAAGTTGTATTACATCTCCTTTTACCTTTCCAAGTTTCTTTAACACTTGCCTAGTATTTCCACATCTCACCTCAGTGGCTTGCGACTTACATTCATTTGATAAGTTTTGGATGTACTTTGCCTTCTATTGGCATGTTGTGTATAATGTGTGTGCGATACACAAGTAAATATGGTGTTTGAGTGCAAGTGCACCTCGTTTATGACTGGGATGCACGAGTGTCAACAGAATCTTTCTTCTGTATGTTCTATTCCACAGAAGCGGGCACACTGAATTCCTGGTCTAAGCACATTTCACCTCTCGTCATTATTTGATTAAATATTTTGCGTAAGTCTTTTGCAAAAATCGCATATCTAGTGAACTATTGGTGATAAAATGTTCAAATAAAAAGCGTTTTGAGGTCAAACTATCAGAGAATTACATCGTTCTGCCTCTTTGTAGAAATAAACAGGGCGAAATAACCCTAATAGAATAAATTACGATGCCAAAATAACTTATTGTTGATATAAATCAAAATAAGGTGGACAAATACTGCATTTAGTCACTTTTTGGCAATGTGGTTCCTGCTCAGTCTGCAGCTGACACAACCCCAGTATTCACATTTCCTTATACAGTCGAGCTAGTGTGGTATTCCTCGAAGCAGGGCTCAACACATAGTCCCACGTCACACAACTTGCACCTATATTTCGTCCTTGAGTATTTGCTCTATGTGGAACACACATGGCAACAGATAAGCATTCCCGAAATGGGCCAATGCTTATAGCCCTTGGCCTCTTAGCGCTTTATTTGCATTCCACTAGCACTAGGTCGCCCCCTTGAGAGAGTCTGGGAAGGAAGAGCCCTAGCGCCCTCTTCAACCATTTGCCGCACAAGGGAAAGTCGGAATTGCCGATGTGAAAATGCGCCGCCACACTAGGAAAGGAGAATCCAACTATTTAGGATAGTTAGATCGACTAAATGAAAAAATAATTTCTTTGTCCATTTCCATGTGCGGCGACCGATGGTGTAGCTGTTAGCCATCCTATCTCAACTAGTTATATAAAAATAAAGGAATCACTAAAACATAAACAGACGAACAGCTACAGATATTTTGAACGCACAAGTCTACATCCGCTCTACTTCGTGGTCTGCAAATGAATGAACGTAAATGTAGTAAAACATATATGCAAACATGTGGAAAAGGAAGAAGAAAATAACAAAGGGAAGGAACCTTTGGGGTAGGGCTTAGTCCTGGGGTTCAGTTTATTGCATCTCTTTGTGTTGCAACGTAGTAAAACACAAATGCGGAAAAGGAGGAATAACAAAGGGAATTGACCTTTGGGGTTCAGTTAATTGCATCTCTTTGTGTTGTGAGAGTTTCGTTGGAGAGGTACACTTTGAGTGAGGCACTCTCGATTGTTTGTTTACTCTCCCCTCCCCCAATATGCAAGACCTTCGGACTTGGGAGAGCAGATGGAAAAGAAGGATGCCTCGTCTTTCTTCTCCTCAAAAAAATTTTGATTCTATGACAAAAACGACATCTGTGAGCGGTCTCGGAGCTGAACGGTACACTGGTGTCCCTTTCGGCATTTAAAGGTTAATTCTTCTGGGCCACATCAACCTCTCATGTGTTTCCACATTGATTGATTGTGGCTGTAATTCATCTGTCCTCTGCTTTACCCTTATATTTTCTTACAGTCATATTGTTGCTCTCTATTAAAGGTGTAACAGAGTCAAACCATAGTCTTTCACAGAAATATTTTTTCATTTTAGTGGCAAGAGTCAGTGAATAGCACTCGAATTGTCTCTCTGATATATTTCCTCATAATAGCGATGATCAAATTCAACCGATGCACCGTAGTGTTCATTTTCACATCCTATGAGCTAGATAATACTTCCCATTGTTGCTGTCATTCCGGTTTGTCGGAGGAGTGGTTTCATGTCAGTTTTGCAATAGGATTGCTAGAGTTGGCAGATATGTTAGGTTTTCTAATAGCAATTCCCTCTGCATTGTCGTTCCCAAATGGTCTGTTTATCAGATGTAAAATAATAATAATAATTCGTTATTCCATTTCTCTTATACATCCTTTTAAACAAAAATTTTTACAGCAGATATAATAACAGAGAATATGGAATATAGGTACCCCAGAGGAATCCTGTATTGGGGTTACCATCACATACATAAAACAAATTTTCGGCAAATGACATAATTCATTGTACATAATAAATTAAAATCAAGATTAGGCACAAAAACCCAAAAAACAACAAAAGTGTGTTCATACATATTTAAACAACAGTTTTCATTAATCCTTCAACATCGGTAGTAGAAAATAACCATACTTTTACATTATTTAAGAATTTACCCAACGGATTAAGAGTAGCCAAATCAGATGGAATTGAGGAAAATAACTTAGGTGCCATGTATATGTCCACTGCCTTTATGTCCACTCTTTTATGTCCACAGCCTTTATGTCCACTGCCCTTTTGTCCAGAGTCTTTACGTCCACCGTAATATATGTCCACAGTCATTATGTCCTCTGCCTTTATGTCCACTCTTATATGTCCACAGCCTTTTCGTCCACTGCCTTAATGTCCACTTTTGTTTATGTCCACAGCCTTTTTGTCCACTGCCTTAATGTCCACTATTATATATGTCCACAGTCTTTTCGTCCACTGTTTTTTTTGTCCACTTTTGTATATGTCCACAGCCTTTTCGTCCACTGTTTTCTTTGTCCACTTTAGCATATGTCCACAGAGACTTTATTTCGAAGTATGAAAAATATGAAGGGCAAACATGAAGATGGAGGAGAGTTTGAAGGAGAGGGAGTAATCCGAAGGAAACACTGCGGACATTGGTATCGATCGACTAGGAATTTTATAACAATTACGAATATAAGGCGAAAAAATTGAAAATGGAGGTGGTGCAGAAGGAGTGGGAGAAAACAGGAGGTGCGGAAGGAATCCGAAGGAAACACTGCGGACATTGGTGTCTATCGACTAGGAATTTTATAACAATTACGAATATGAAGCTAAAAAATGAAAATGGAGGGGGTGCAGAAAGAGTGGGAGGGAAAAGGAGGTGCGGAAGCAATCTGAAGGAAATACTGCGGAAATTGGTGTCTATCGACTAGGAATTTTATAACAATTACGAATATGAAGCTAAAAAATGAAAATGGAGGGGGTGCAGAAGGTGTGGGAGGGAAAAGGAGGTGCGGAAGCAATCCGAAGGAAATACTGCGGAAATTGGTGTCTATCGACTAGGAATTTTATAACAATTACGAATATAAGGCGAAAAAATTGAAAATGGAGGGGTGCAGAAGGAGTGGGAGGGAAAATGAGGTGCGGAAGGAATCCGAAGGTAATACTGCCGACATTGGTGTCTATCGTCTAGGAGTTTTATAACAATTACGAATATGAAGCTAAAAAATGAAAATGGAGGGGGTGTAGTAGGAGGGGGAGGGAAAAGGAGGTGCTGAAGCAATCCGAAGGAAATACTGCGGACATTGGTAACGACCGACTAGGAATTTTATAACAATACGAATATAAGGCGAAAAAATTGAAAATGGAGGTGGTGCAGAAGGAGTGGGAGGGAAAAGGAGGTGCGGAAGGAATCCGAAGGAAACACTGCGGACATTGGTGTCTATCGACTAGGTATTTTATAACAATTACGAATATGAAGCTAAAAAATGAAAATGGAGGAGGTGTAGAAGGAGTGGGAGGGAAAAGGAGGTGCGGAAGCAATCCGAAGGAAACACTGCGGACATTGGTGTCGATCGACTAGGAATTTTATAAGAATTATAAATATGAACCGAAAAATTAAAAATAGAAGGGGGGGGGGGATAGGAGGGGTAGGGAAGAGTGGTGTGGAAGAAATCCGCAGGAAACACTGCGGACATTGGTGTCTATCGACTAGGAATTTTATATTTTATTCATCCTGGATGATCAATTCTGATAATGAATCTGGAAGACAAGGACAAGAGTAAGCAGCAGCTCTATGAAGCATTGAAAGTACGTTCTCATAGCTGGGCATAGCAGAAGCAGCTTCTATATCTTAGGGATCCAATTCTTTCGTTAGTATTTCACTATCTTATTAGGCAAAAAATTTTATTTTTGAATTTTTTAAAAACCTTTTCTCGTTATATAAATAGGTGCTCCAAAAACTTGAGTTGCATGGGGACCCAAGCAGTTGTGCAGGGGCACTCAGATCTATGTGGATGCCACTTTCAAAACAACGCCTAAGCTATTTTTCCAGCTATATACAATACATGATGTGGTGCAGGGGCGTGTATTTCCATTTGTATATTGCTTAACTAGAAGAACAGACGAAGGTTCTTATACATCAATATTTTAACAACTCAAACAACACTGTGACTTTTTAACTTATAATTTTAATCCAGAACTGGTCATGCTTGATTTTGAATTAAGTGCTATAAATGCAGTGCGGAAAACATTCCCCAATTCTACCATTAAGGAATGCCTCTTCCATTTTTGTCAATCCATATGGAACATGTAATGGCATCAGGTCTAAAAGCTCAATTTAATAATAACGACATTATTAGGAATGGTATACGGATGCTGATGGCATTACCGTTTATCCCTGTTGAGGACGTGCTTGATATTTTTGACCACTTGCTTGCAATCCTCGGCCCTACACTAGGGGATCTAGCAACGTATGTGGAAATAACTTATATACGAGGAAGGGAAGGCAGTGGGATGAGAGGAGCCATTCCTCCTAGGTTTGGTCTGGAATTATGGAGTGTAGGTATATGAGCAAACTGTAAACAGACAACAGCTGACCAACAACGCCGTAGAAGGGTGGCACTCACGCTTCCAAAGAATGATTCTTACGCACCACCCACCAGTTGGACATACATGTCATAGAGGATGTTATTCCTGCATCTTTCGTTTCGAGTATTTTTCTTTAAACGGATATTGAAGGAGAATCGATTTTTCATTCTACAAAGATATTCTAGGACTGGTATTTTTTATGAACAAAGCAATTTGAATTAATGAAAGGAATCCTTTATGCTTCACTAAATATAATTAACCAATTTTTCGGAATTATTCTTTTGTGTGTGGGTATTTGTCGCCGTATGAGAGAGGCAGATTTTTGACCTGCTATATTTAACGTCATTTATCCGAAATCCTCAATCTATATTCATTGATTTGATTGAAGTCGCAAATACTCCCTAGATTTCGTGAAATACCTGCAATGGGATGTCTAAATTTACTTTGGGATCTTTTTTCTTTCCAAGCAGTTTATATGAAAATCTTTATTATGTTTAATTTTGAATTCCAGCGAGGTAATAAAGCAAGTTATTCCCTTGAAACACCGTTTGAAGTATTTTCCATAGATCGGAATTTTCAGGAGATTCAACTTTTTCGTAATTTTAATTTCTCCATGGGAAGTTATTTAACAAACAAATACACTTGGCATAAATGGAAATAAATGTCTTAACATCCCCATAGGAACTCATTCGTAAATTTACAAGTGGGGGATGCCACATCATTCTATAAGCACTCTTCTTACAGAGGAGGATATAGGATATAGGAGGATACTAATGTCTGGCCCAAACTACAATAGTTGGAGAGCTGAAATTTAATACATAGGTGAATCGAAAAAAATAATCAGGAAAAATTGCAACGTTTATTTTCTTGGCCGTTGAAAATTATAAACAATTTTACAAACATTTCATGGTTTAGGTACTTCTAAATGTGCTATGAAGCAGAATTTTTTTCTAATGGTAGAATTTGTCAAATAATGAATACGGGATTATAGAAATTTGAAAATTTTTATTCGTTCGGCCGTAATAAATTCCTAAATGTTAAACAAACTGACTAATGTTTATGTATATTATGAAGATCTAGGAAGCTGAAAATGTTAACAAAGTTAGGAAATAATGTTCCATTGAAAATTACATAAAAGTTTTATATTGTGTCTGTTAAAAATTCATAAATGTTAAACAATGAAATTCATATAAATGCACTACTAGAGGCGCTATAACGATGAAATTTTGCATAAATTTGAGGTATTCGTAAGCATCCAAAATTACCAAATCAGAATGTTTCTCATACAACTGTTAAAGCAAGAGTGACAATATTCTTACCAATAATCTGAAGAAGGGGTGGATGTTAGAGGAACATAGCCCTCTAGTGAAAGGCTATTCCATTCTATACTTCGTATTTGGGAAAAACCCTTTTGGCAGAATCCCAAAAATACTCTTTCCCGAGGTTACACACAATGGCGTGCACTTCGGTTGGTATAGATAGGAAGATGAAACGACTCCACGACCAGCGGCAACATTTATGAAAGCTTCTTTTGGCCATTTCGCTCAAAAGACAAAGAGTGTAAATGGACGGCATGCAAGACCAGATGTCCCAGTGAATGGTGGGTCGTAGTGGGGGAGGTAAACCTTTCCTCTTGTACCTGAGTTTTGGGTGGGACGGCGTCACAGCACGACACAAGTGCGAGGGGTACGGAGGAATTTGAAATCTAAGGTCTTTGAATGCTGGGGAAATCCAGATAGCTCCTTTTGCCGTTCCTGCGAGAATGAAAAATTTTTAATTTCGTTCTCAACTCGGCGTTACTCGAACGAATATTTCGAAAGTCAGTACACATACGGAATGTTTCTAACACCGGAAAGGTAATTTTATGAAATATATTTAAATAATCGAGTTACTATCTGTATATTCAGCGATGCGCGAATTAGTTCAAATATGAAATGAACTAATCCTCACAAGCGTTGAAAAATGTTCTGAGAATATAGATAAAACAAAGATTACCTTAAATGAATCGCAGAGGAAGTTTAAACATTTATTGCCATTTCAGCCCCGAATTCCGTTTCTTCATTCATAAGTAAATCCTATGAAGATATTAACATTAAGAAAAAGTTGTGTATCAAATTTGTAGACTAATTTGAAGATTATTTAAAAACCGACTACAGTGAAAACCGGTTAACACGAATTGCTAGGGACCGACATACTTATTTCGTGTTATCCGAATTTCGAGTTAAACGACTTTCATGTTCACTGATTTAATGGTAACATTTTCATTTTTCAAATATGGAATTAGGCTCGTTGACAAATCCATAATACATATCTATAATAGGATGTAATACACAGCAGAAGATATTATCGCAAACATGGGAAAACCCTATCTCAAATGCCATTTCGCATAATCCAAAGAATTTTGCATGCATTTATTTTCGTGGGACCGAAACATATTTCGTATTAAGCAGTATTTCGTGTAAACCGTTTCGCGTTAGCGAATGAATATATACCTACTGAAAAGTATAGGCGCTGGAACGGACCGAGCACGCGTTTCATGTTAACCGATATTTCGTTTTAAGCGAATTCATATTAAGTGGTTTCCACTGTATAAGAAAATGAATTTTCATTCTTTTAGACGCTGTTTGGTACAAAGTAGCGAATTACTACGCGTAATTGTAAGTAATTTAAAAAGCAACGAAAAATGCAAGGCAAAATATGCTATACAAGTTTCTTTGTGGGTGGGGGTGCGAGGTAACAAAGTATCACAAATTTTCCTCTGTTCTGACTGAAGCTCTCCTATTATGTTCCCCGATTGTCCTATAGAAGGGGTTTCCTTCAGATTCTTTCCGCACCCCCCTTTCTCTCCTCCTCATACTACACCCCCTCCATATTCAATTTCTCGCTCCAGATTCGTAATTGTTATAAAATTCCTAGTCGATCGATACCAATGTCCGCAGTATTTCCTTCGGTTTCCTCTCGTACCCCATTTTCCCTCCCCCTCCTACACCACCCCCTCCATTTTAAACTTTCCGCTTCTTATTCGTAATTGTTATAAAATTCCTAGTCCATCGATACCAATGTCCGCCGTTATTCACTCGGATTCCTTCCGCACCCCGTTTTCCTTCCTCCTCCTATTACACTCCCTCCATTTTTAATTTCTCGCTTCCTATTCGCAACTGTCATAAAATTCCTAGTCGATCGATACCAATGCCCGCAGTATTTCCTCCGGTTTCCTCTCGTACCCCCCTTTCCCTACCCCTCCTACTCCACCCCTCCATTTTTAACTTTCCGCTTCTTATTCGAAATTTATAAAATTCCTAGTCAAAGGATACCACTGTCCACTGTGTTCCTTCGGATTCCTTCCACACCCCCTTTTCTCTCCCCCTCCTACTCCACCTCCTACTCCACCTCCTCCATTTTGAACTTTCCGCTTCTTATTCGTAATTGTTACAAAATTCCTAGTCGATAGATACCAATGTCCGCTGTGTTACCCTCAGACATCTTCTGCACCTCCTGTTCCCTCCCCCTCCTACTACACCCACTCCATCTTCAATTTTTCGCTTCATATTCGTAATTGTTATAAAATTCGTAGTCGATCGATACCAATGTCGGCAGTGTTTCCTTCGGATTCCTTTGGCACCTCCTTTTCCCTCCCGCTCTACTACAACCCCTCCATTTTCAATTTTTCGCTTCATATTCGTAATTGTTATAAAATTCGTAGTCGATCGATACCAATGTCGGCAGTGTTTCTTTCAGATTACTTCCGCACCTCCTTCTCCCTCCCCCCCTACTACACCCCCTCGATTTTCGATTTTTAGCTTCGTATTCGTAATTGTTATAAAATTCCTAGTCGATAGACACCAATGTCGGCAGTATTACCTTCGGATAACTTCCGCACCTCCTTTTCCCACCCACTCCTTCTGCACCCCCATTTTCATTTTTTAGCTTCATATTCGTAATTGTTATAAAATTCCTAGTCGATAGACACCAATTTCCGCAGTATTTCCTTCGGATTGCTTCCGCACCTCCTTTTCCCTCCCACTCCATCTGCACCCCCTCCATTTTTAATTTTTTCGCCTTATATTCGTAATTGTTATAAAATTCCTAGTCGATAGACACCAATGTCCGCAGTGTTTCCTTCGGATTCCTTCCGTACCTCATTTTCCCTCCCACTCCTTCTGCACACCCTCCATTTTCATTTTTTAGCTTCATATTCGTAATTGTTATAAAATTCCTAGTCGATAGACACCAATTTCCGCAGTCTTTCCTTCGGATTGCTTCCGCACCTCCTTTTCCCTCCCACTCCTTCTGCAGCCCCTCCATTTTTAATTTTTAGCTTCATATTCGTAATTGTTATAAAATTACTAGTCGATAGACACCAATTTCCGCAGTATTTCCTTCAGATTGCTTCCGCACCTCCTTTTCCCACCCACACATTCTGCACCCCCTCCATTTTCATTTTTTAGCTTCATATTCGTAATTGTTATAAAATTCCTAGTCGATAGACACCAATTTCCGCAGTATTTCCTTCGGATTCCTTCCGTACCTCCTTTTCCCTCCCACTCCTTCTGCACCCCCTCCATTTTCATTTTTTAGCTTCATATTCGTAATTGTTATAAAATTCCTAGTCGATAGACACCAATTTCCGCAGTATTTCCTTCGGATTGCTTCTGCACCTCCTTTTCCCTCCCACTCCTTCTGCACCCCCTCCATTTTCATTTTTTAGCTTCATATTCATAATTGTTATAAAATTCCTAGTCGATAGACACCAATTTCCGCAGTGTTTCCTTCGGATTCCTTCCGTACCTCCTTTTCCCTCCCACTCCTTCTGCACCCCCTCCATTTTCATTTTTTAGCTTCATATTCGTAATTGTTATAAAATTCCTAGTCGATAGACACCAATTTCCGCAGTATTTCCTTCGGATTGCTTCTGCACCTCCTTTTCCCTCCCACTCCTTCTGCACCCCCTCCATTTTCATTTTTTAGCTTCATATTCGTAATTGTTATAAAATTCCTAGTCGATAGACACCAATGTCCGCAGTGTTTCCTTCGGATTGCTTCCGCACCTCCTTTTCCCTCCCACTCCTTCTGCACCACCTCCATTTTCAATTTTTTCGCCTTATATTCGTAATTGTTTTAAAATTCCTAGTCGATTGATACCAATGTCCGCAGTATTTCCTTCGGTTTGCTTCCGCACCTCCTTTTCCCACCCACTCCTTCTGCACCCCCTCCATTTTCATTTTTTAGCTTCATATTCGTAATTGTTATAAAATTCCTAGTCGATAGACACCAATTTCCGCAGTATTTCCTACGGATTGCTTCCGCACCTCCTTTTCCCTCCCACTCCTTCTGCACCCCCTCCATTTTTAATTTTTAGCTTCATATTCGTAATTGTTATAAAATTCCTAGTCGATAGACACCAATTTCCGCAGTATTTCCTTCGGATTGCTTCCGCACCTCCTTTTCCCTCCCACACCTTCTGCACCCCCTCCATTTTCATTTTTTAGCTTCATATTCGTAATTGTTAAAAATTCCTAGTCGATAGACACCAATTTCCGCAGTATTTCCTTTGGATTGCTTCCGCACCTCCTTTTCCCTCCCACACCTTCTGCACCCCCTCCATTTTCATTTTTTAGCTTCATATTCGTAATTGTTATAAAATTCCTAGTCGATAGACACCAATTTCCGCAGTATTTCCTTCGGATTCCTTCCGCACCTCCTTTTCCCTCCCACTCCTTCTGCACCCCCTCCATTTTCATTTTTTAGCTTCATATTCGTAATTGTTATGAAATTCCTAGTCGATAGACACCAATTTCCGCAGTATTTCCTTCGGATTGCTTCTGCACCTCCTTTTCCCTCCCACTCCTTCTGCACCCCCTGCATTTTCATTTTTTACCTTCATATTCGTAATTGTTATAAAATTCCTAGTCGATAGACACCAATGTCCGCAGTGTTTCCTTCGGATTCCTTCCGCACCTCCTTTTCCCTCCCACTCCTTCTGCACCACCTCCATTTTCAATTTTTTCGCCTTATATTCGTAATTGTTATAAAATTCCTAGTTGATCGATACCAATGTCCGCAGTATTTCCTTCGGTTTGCTTCCGCACCTCCTTTTCCCACCCACTCCTTCTGCACCCCCTCCATTTTCATTTTTTAGCTTCATATTCGTAATTGTTATAAAATTCCTAGTCGATAGACACCAATTTCCGCAGTATTTCTTACGGATTGCTTCCGCACCTCCTTTTCCCTCCCACTCCTTCTGCACCCCCTCCATTTTTAATTTTTTCGCCTTATATTCGTAATTGTGATAAAATTCCTAGTCGATAGACACCAATGTCCGCAGTGTTTCCTTCGGATTCCTTCCGTACCTCATTTTCCCTCCCACTCCTTCTGCACCCCCTCCATTTTCATTTTTTAGCTTCATATTCGTAATTGTTATAAAATTCCTAGTCGATAGACACCAATGTCCGCAGTGTTTCCTTCGGATTCCTTCCGCACCTCCTTTTCCCTCCTACTCCTTCTGCACCACCTCCATTTTCAATTTTTTTGCCTTATATTCGTAATTGTTATAAAATTCCTAGTCGATCGATACCAATGTCCGCAGTATTTCCTTCGGATTGCTTCCGCACCTCCTTTTCCCACCCACTCCTTCTGCACCCCCTCCATTTTCTTTTTTTAGCTTCATATTCGTAATTGTTATAAAATTCCTAGTTGATAGACACCAATTTCTGCAGTATTTCCTTCGGATTGCTTCCGCACCTCCTTTTCCCTCCCACTCCTTCTGCACCCCCTCCATTTTTAATTTTTTCGCCCTATATTCGTAATTGTTATAAAATTCCTAGTCAATTGACACCAATGTCCGCAGTGTTTCCTTCGGATTACTCCCTCTCCTTCAAACTCTCCTCCATCTTCAGGTTTGCCCTTCATATTTTTCATACTTCGAAATAAAGTCTCTGTGGACATATGCAAAAGTGGACAAAGAAAACAGTGGACGAAAAGGCTGTGGACATATACAAAAGTGGACCAAAAAAAACAGTGGACAAAAAGACTGTGGACATATATCATAGTGGACATTAAGGCAGTGGACAAAAAGGCTGTGGACATAAACAAAAGTGGACATTAAGGCAGTGGACGAAAAGGCTGTGGACATATAAGAGTGGACATAAAGGCAGTGGACATAAAGACTGTGGGCATATATTACGGTGGACGTAAAAACCCTGGACATAAGGGCAGTGGACATAAAGGCTGTGGACATAAAAGAGTGGACATAAAGGCAGTGGACATAAAGACTGTGGACATATCATCTGTGGATCCGTGATATCACTCTTACCACTTTTTTTTGAGCAATTACAATGGGCTTAATGTTTGTAAAGTACGTCCTACCCCAACAAGTTATTCCATACTGAAGTTTTGAATTGACCAAGGAAAAATAGAGATTGGACAAATAGATCGTAAGACGTAGAATTTCCTTAACACTGAAATCAGTTCCATCTGCAATTTGTTGATATGGAGTTTCCAGTTACAATTCTGATCAATTAGTATTCCAAGATACTTGATGCTACTGACTTGCTCAATTTTTATACAGTTGTTACATGTTGTAGCCTGTTTATTTATACATAAGGAACATTTGTAATAGACATCATTTTGCACTTCAGAGGAACTTTTCAAGCTAAATGTAACATATTTTGTCTTCGCACTTAATGCCATACTATTTGCACAAAACCAGTACTTTAACCTGTCTAGGTCACTTTGCATCTTAAATTGTAAGTCATCATTATTAGTTATAGAGTAGCATAATGCTGTGTCATCAGCAAATGAGGTCAGATTACCATTAAACATACCATTACATAAAGTATTTACATATATTAGAAATAATATGGGGCCCAAGACTGAGCCCTGGGGAACACCATACATAAGTGGTACATTTTGACTAAAGCTATTATTAATCCTTACACAGTGAGTTCTACCAGTGAGATAACTTCTAAACCAATCATTTGAAACTCCTCTAATGCCAGATTGCATTAGTCTTCTGAACAATATAGTGTGGTCCACCAAATCAAAAGCTTTAGTTATATCTATGAACAGGCCTGCTACTTTGCTCTGGGAATTGATTCCTTCATAAATCGAGGAGCAGAACTGTAGAAGAGCATCTTCAGTACTTTTCCCCTTCAGAAAACCAAATTGGCGTTTACTGAAGAAAGATTGGCTATTAAGGAATTTTAGTAAGCGAGTTTTTATGATTTTTTCTAGTATTTTCGAGAAAATAGGCAGTAGAGATATAGGTCGGTAATTACTAACGTCTAACTTATCGCCTTTTTTAAAAATTGGTATAACAACAGCGCTTTTTAATTTATCTGGAAATTCACCAGTTTGCATGCTCATATTCACTATATAAGCAAATACAGATACAATATTTTCATTTACAGCTTTAACTACCTTTGCAGAAATATCATCAGCGCCAGTCGATTTTTTGAACTCTAATCCTTTTATAATATTACTGACTTCCTCTGAGTCTGTGGGAACCATAAATATTGAGCGCTCTATTATGTTTGTGGGGAACAATCCCTCATACTCTATATAATTAGAGTTTGTATTAGGTTTAGAATTCTCTCTCAGCCCCTCTATAACTTGGCTGAAATATCTATTAAATTCACTTGCAATACCCTTTGAATTAGAGATCACCATATTATTTTCTGTTAATCTTATCTTATCAATATTATTTTCCCTCCTCCTCCCTCCAATTATACTGTCTAATATTCGCCATTGCTTTGCTACATCATTATTATTCTTTTGAAAGATATCCAAATAATAGTTTTCTTTTTGTTTTAGTATATCAGTTTCTAAGCGATTTTTAAAAGATTTGTAGTAACGTGTTAATTTTTCGTTATAGGGCTGCTTTCTCATTTTTTTGTACAACAAGTTTCTTCTAGCAATACGCTTACATAATTCTTAAGTTATCCAGGGTTTAATCAGTTTGTATCTCCTATATTTCTCTACTGTAAAACTGGAGCAATCAATATAATTTTTAAGAGTCCGTAATAACACTTCATAAGGTGCAGACACATTTGTTTGGGTATACACTTCACTCCAATCACTGTTAGTTAACAGTTCATTTAAATATGAGTAATCAACTTGTACTACTATGTCTGGGGATTCGTTCTCAGAATTGTCTTGTGGATTAAAATTTAATTCACATCTAATTTGGTGATGATCTGTTAAACCTAAATCGATAACTTTTCCTATGCAAGCCAGATTTGTCCTACTTCGCCAAAAGACATGATCTATGCATGATTTACTAAGCCTGGTTATCCGAGTAGGAGTATCAATAACTTGATCAAACCCATAACTGGCCGTTAGTGTCAGGTATTCATAAACATTATCCGATAACTGTAGTACACATATATTTACATCACCAATAAGCATTAGATTTCTATCAGGCGAATCATCTAGGACATTTTGTAATTCCTTTAAGAACGACTCTATTGGATAAGACTGCATTCTATAAATAGCAATAATAGATAAAGATTGCATAGAATTAATATCAGTTGATACTTTGACAGTATCTGCTGTTAACATATAAGATATTTCACATGATAGACACGAATATACGTTCAACACATATACAATTACACCTCCAGCTCTGTAGTTGTTATTACATTTCGCAAATGAATTGTATCCATGTATCTTATATGCCATTAGTTCAGAATCATTAATCCAAATTTCAGATAGAATTATAACATGAGGTTTAGGTTGGAGAATTTGGAGCTGCAATATAAAGTTATCAAAATTTGACCTCATACTTCTAATATTTTGATGTATTATAATAAATTCCAAAGAACATATATCAAGCTCTTTTTTGAATGTAGAGTCATTACTAGCATTTTCCATAACCACACAACAAAAGGTAATAGATAATATTATATATTACATGAAGTTTTGGATGAAAATATTCAGGACAAATCGAGGGAACAATGAGAAAGATATCAAAACAAAAAGTTATTTGAAAAGCCCTCTCTTTTGGACAAAAATAGTTACGAATGTATAAAAGATAGAATTCATAAAAATAAACGTATACTTGTAAATAAATACGGTAAAGTATACAATATGTCATGACAGTTTACAAATTATTTAAATCATCCAATGACTTCAGATTAATTACCGGGTCATTATCTTTTTTTCTTAATAAAATTCTGCCATTTCTTATCCATAAATATTTATACCCTTTCGTTTTCTTGTATTCCCGAGCGGCAGCAAAGATTCTCCTTTTCCCAGGGCTGAGGCTTACGTTGATATAAACAGGCACGTCCACTGGAAAACCTAGGTGATGGGTCGAAAGGGTCCTCTTCACTCGCCTTCTCACAAGTAATATTTCTTTATCTATTCCACGAACAAATTTAACCAGTATGCCTGACGGCTTACCGGAGTCTCACGTCTTCCCTAGGCGATAGCATGTGTCGATCATTTCGTCTGTTATTACAACATCAAGGGCACTCCCAACTTTTTTAACTACCTCAGTAGCATTCTCATTAAGTTCCTGAGGAATCCCGTGCATTTCAAGGTCGTTCGCTCTCTCACGCTGCTCACAGTCATCCACCCGACTTTCCAATTTCGTCACCCGATCCTTCAACGATGTATTTTCCTGCTTGAGCTCATCAATGATTTTTACATATTCACCAATTTTAGCACAATAGCCCTCAATAGCCTTTTTATTGTCGTCGATTTTGCTGTGCATGATTTCCAGCGAGGTGTTTAGTTCATTCTCCATGCACTGCCTGTCTTTTTTTGCGTCTTCTAGCATAGATAGTACCTGCGTAATTCCTGCATGTCCGATTTCTTGTGCAGAGGCGGCTGACATACAACTACATCTTTCAGTCGCACAAGGGGGACAACCCCAAATTTGTTTTTCCACTGTGATATAGTCTAAATCATCTTTAGATATATTGACACAGTTCGCGTGACAGTGTCTTTTACACTCACTGCACAGAATTTTTAAATGGCGGTTTCGTATGTTCTTCTTACACACGCCACAATCAGACATTGCCACTTGCACAGAACAATATATATCACAATTTAGACAAGTTGAAACACAGTATACACTGCAGACCAGAGGTACTACGATCGGTTTTATACTCTTAACACAGAACACACGCGAGTATATGTTTAGATTCAACGCATTACAGTAGTGCCTGCCTTTCACTAGGAGCGCATTTGCCGAACACGTCTGCCTCATACGAAGGCTGAACCATCATAATGCACAGATCTATCTCTGAATACCATGATTCCTCAGGCACTCTTTATAGTGTAATTGTACAGAATGTATTGTTTCTTTTATTGTTGTAATGGTTTTTAACTTTTTCTGCTGAGATATGCCCATCTAAGATATCAACAGAATTACCAATGATTATGCTCTAATCCCTATTCCCTTCCGTGGGCTTCCTTCCTTTGGATATTTTTAAGTCTCTGCTGATAGCCCCCTGCAGAGTGAAGCTAAGTGAACTCCTTCACATATTCCTTTTCCTTCCTATCCTAGCAGAAAAAGCATGGAAGTGTATCTAAAAAAATAATAGTCACCCTTATGCAAAGAGAAACTTAAAACTTTCAAGAGTAAATTCATCTGTTTTTCCATTAGTTGTTTAAATCCGCTTTCTTGCAGACAAGATTGGACATACGAGGCATTGGACTTGTCCCTAATGCTGATGAGGGTAATATATTACATTCCTCAGGGCAAATCCACTCATCTATATTGTTTTCCCTCTTCCTAATCCATATTCTAATCAAAGAAAATATTTAGTCTCTGAATAAAATACATGTTAACAAGCTACCATACATGGATTACTAAATCTGAGTTATGTAAGAGAACTCTTATTCTGTGAAAAACTATTCCAATGAGAAATGAACTTGAGACATCAAAACTTCTAAAAATTTCTTATTAACTATTTGCGTCAGGTGACAGAATTCATAATCATATTACATTGAAAATCGGGCTGAGCTTCTAAAATGTCCGGCTCTCATGGGTTTGCGGCATACTGGAGTTCCAAATCTGAGGAATTTGATTGTATTAGCTATTTGTGTCAGCTGACAAAGTCGAATGACATTTTCCCTCTCATTCTCAGGAAGCCATACTGTCTGTTGAGACGTTATCATCCTCCAAAATATATATTTTTTTCTTTCGGGTGGTATGAGGCAGTGAACAGAACTCAAATTTTCTGGCTGATGATTTTTCTCATTAGAGACATGATCAGTTTTGATCAATGATGCCACTGGTTTGATTTCCTCTCCTTTGAGAAAGTGAAAAGTTTTCTCTATGTACAACATGGTTACATGGTAAAAGTGAATTATGAAATGTCTTATTACACTAGTGAATATATATACTTATCATGATTTTCCAGATTGCAGATAATCCTGTTTTGGTATAAGTACTCCTAATGGTATTAAGACATTATCACACCTGAGTGAGAAACATTCACATTCTCAATAACCCAATTATCTCTGTTTGCATGATAAAATGTGTAAATGCAGAGAAAGATCTTGGTATCTTGTGGTTTGTCGTATTTCGTACACATCCATTAGGCTTGTTCATATTTGGTTATATTCAATGTAATCATTATTTGTGCACTAAGCTATTCTCAAGCTATAATATTTCTAGAAGTACTATTCATAAATGAAAAGATTGAGAAGGAGAAAAATTCCGAACTTGACCAGGACTCGAACCCAGGTCTGTCACTTGCCGGGTAGGTGCTGTAACCAGTGAGATACCAAGCCAGACTAATTCTCCGTTCTCAAATTGGGGTATTTACGGTGAAGAAAGAGCTAACTCAGTAAATCCTTCCGACACTAGATGTCCTCACTGAGGCACAGTGGAAAACACCCCACAGTTTTCCCAGACATTGAGAAGATGTTAAATAATAAGAGTTAAATGGTGGAAGTTCACTTATATGCATGAGTGCATAGTATTTATCACAAATGTTAATATTGAGAAGGAGAAAAATTCTGAACTTCACCGGGACTAGAACCCGGGTCTCCCACTTGCTGGATAGGTGCTCTAACGACTGAGCTACCACAAAATGAAAAACTATCACTATATTGTCTGGTCTGTTGAGGGTAGGTGGTCAGGTAAAAAATCTTGTTTTGACTGTTGCTTTCCTGGTATGATTATTTTAGGTTATATTGTTTGCAATCCTATGTTGTGCATGAGGAATTCCTCCTTTTCAACCAATGACAAATTTTCACTGATAACTGTTTCATGTAATCAGTGTAATGATATAAAATATATGAATAGAAAACTTGAAGCAAGTGACTTCTAAATTATGTACATTAATAAAAAAATTAGTTTTAAATTATATTACTTGATATAGAAATGAATGTGAAAAAAGTGAAATAGCTCATATGTAACATTATATCTTTTGGGTTTCTCTTACTGCTTCTTAGTAATTGCTATGCTGCGTTAGGATGTGTGAGGACAGGATACATATTCTGCTATATACCGGCTCCTCCTTACAACTGCTCAACTTTGACACCTGGTGTAAAATCCTATGCCCCAGACGTTTCAAGTGTTGCTGGATCATATATCAGAATGTTACAGCAGCCCCCCTCATTTTGAGAAGATGTATCAAATTGAGGATTCACCCCCAAAACCTGTCGTGGTTGCATACACTCTACTTGCGCGAGTTACCCATACAAATGATACTTGGCCAGGACTTTATCAAAAGATTGTGAATCGTACTTTATCACGATGCGTTTTCCTTCGAATGCCACCCAAGCAAAAAATTCTTCTGCCTCGGCAATTTCGATACTCCATCGACTTTGTCCGTTTCCCCCCGGCATCAGCTGATCATATTCAATGCCAGAATATGACTCACCTTAGCAGCAGAAATCATCCGCCTCATAAAATGCCTTCTCTGCAGATGAAGGTGGTTCTACCTTATCATCCCAGAAGATAAAGTCCTCGTCGAGGCTTTTCCCAATGTAATTTCCTCCCATCTAGCCCAAACCAAGTTAATGTCTTACGAAATAGAATTGCTTTCTTTGACTTCAGTCAGCTGTCACCCCTATCTATATACTCCACCCAAGACAGCTATGATCAAGAATCATGTGAATAAATTGCTGAATGAGGGAATTATCCAGCCATCTTCCTCTAATTGGAGTTCACCAGCATTCATTATTCCCAAGAGGGGATCTTCATAGAGACCCATGGTCGATTATTGTAAATTAAATAAACAAGTAAAGCAGACAATTTTTGTACTCCTTCAATAAAACATGGTCTACAATACTTGGGTTCTGCTACATATTTCACAATCCTCGATTTACACTCAGCATTCCATCAAATTCCACTAACTCCTACTTCAAAGGATTATACAGCCTTTGTGACGTCTATTTGTGCCTACCAGTGTAATCACCTTCCCTTCTGTTTGTCAACACCTCCACAAGTATTCTCCAGGATGATTGACAAATTTCGTGGTGATTTGAAATATTCCTGCGTATATCCCCATATTGACGACTTGTGTCGTCCAAGAACCTGCCAGAGCGCCGTCATCATGTTATGCTGGCGTTGGAGAAACTATGAGCAGCTGGTCTTACTATCCTTCCAGAGAAGATGAAATTGGTCCAGTAATCCATTACCTTGCTTGGACAATAGATCTCCAATTGGGAACTTACAACTGACCCAGAGAGAACCCCTGCACTTTCCAGCTTCCCGGTGCCTAAGTCAGTTAAGGAGGTTTCACGTTTTCTTGGTATGTGTGATTTCTATTCTAAATTTATTGCAAATTATGGGGAGATTGCTGCACCTCCTAATGCACTCCGCAGGATAAATGTTGTTTTCCAATAGTCCATTTCCCATCAGGATTCCTTTCTCAAGCCTAAACAAGGTCTCTGTCTTCCCCCTGTACATCTTCCTAATTTAGAGAAAGAATTTCATTTGGTCGTTGATGCCAGCCAGGTTGCACTTGGTGGGGTTTTTAACCAGCCAGTAAATGGGAGTTTTCAGCCTGTAGCTTATGCAGGTAGGACTTTAATTAAATATCAGCTAAAGCTGCCATCATATGAATTGGAGTGTCTTGCCTGCGGTTGAGCCACTGAAATAATGTTTCGGATCTACACCCAGATTAACATTTTCCATTTATATACCAACAATGGAGGGATGACTTGGGTCTTTAAACATCCTAAGCAACTAGGGAAAATTGGTATTAAGGTTTTAAATTGTCTTCTTTGGTTATGTAATTCACCATGTTCCAAGTTCCAAAAATAGGATGGCTGATTGTCTTTCCAGAGTGTTTAATCAACCGAATGAGAAACTCATTCATTGCTCCATGCTTATGCATAAGATTTCCCTGTCATTTATCAATATTTGTGTCAGCAGTATTGCGTACACTGTACATTCCAGTGTACTACTTGTCCAGACTGATTTGCCATACAACATCCCATTGTTTTGGGCAAAGTCCATTATTGCATGGAATTTGCACAACACTCTGATCCAGCAGATTTTGTCTGTTAAACCCGAAGTCTTCTAAAACGAGGCCAGTTAAATGGAGGGTTTATTGTACATGGATTCATGCATATCATTTTCTGCTTTTACAAATCTGGTCCACAAAGTGCAAATTATACCTTTATATACCTAATCAGTTAAAACATTATATTCATAAGGGAAGAGATGCAATCCCCATGTCTTCATATCTAAGTATTCTGTTATTGTTTTGAGCCTCTCTACAGCACACTAGCAACACACACATGCATAACAACTATAACTAATAAGGTGCTATGTGGAACGATATGAGACTCCATGCCAGTATGTCAGTAATGTGTCTCTAACTACCAATCCCTTCCGTGGGCTTCCATCCTTCCAACAAGCCTCTGCTGATAGCCCCCTGCAGAGTGAAGTTATGCTTACTCCTTTCTATGCTCCCATCCCAACCTTCCCTGTCTTCCTGTGAACTAACGTTCTCATTAGTGATGCATTAAGGTGATCGGGAGACCTAGGCACCAAATTAAATTGATTGAAAATAGATTTAGTGTGTATCCCTGACAGACTAACTATTTTTAACCAAAATTAGGTGAGGCCTCTGCTGCATGTTGTGGCATAGTCAGGGGATTGCAAAGGTGCATGTGCACCCCCAAAACTGCTCTGTATTACATGAAATTTTCAATGCCTTAACAGAAGCAGTAATGTTAATTAAAACATGACTGTAAGGAAAGTATTTTATGGTTGTTACATCTTTAATATAAATTTGAAAATGCTTAATTGTGATAGTAGACCACAAAAAATACTATGGTGCACCCCCAAACCAAATTTCTGGCTATGTCACTGGCTGCTTGAGTAGGATAATTTTAACAACAGCATCTCTAGTAACCAGAACATTCTTATCTGATTTTTTGTCAATTGGAATGAAATTGTTCTCATTCTATGAGAAACATAAAGGTGTTGCTGTGGTTTCCACCTAATTTGGGCACTGCTGGGTTCATTTTTTCCAAATTGATTAATATTCTTTCTTGCTGTTCATGTTTTCTCGTGGAAGTAGTAATTCCTAAACAAAAGCCTCCAGACATTTTGTTTGTTGATAATGAATTCAGTATTCTGTCTCATTGTATAAAAAGTTGGGAATGAAAATGTCAAAGCTAAAATCTCATGAAGCAGTGTAATGAAAGAAGAAATGGTTTTTTTAGTTTTACCATTTGAATGGCTTCAGAAATGTCAACTCAAGCTTCCTTTCCTTGCAAACCATGAAGCCAACGTGGTATTTCCACTAAATAATTTATAAAGGTAATATTTTCTGAAACAGTTTTTTTTCCTATTTTTTGGGTATTAACTTTTCAGTAATACTGAATCATAGGAACATCTCATCCATATTCCTTACTCTCCTGGTTTTTGATGCTGAAGTTGCTGTTGCAATTTTCTAATCCAATTATACTTCATATTATATGAGCAATCTTGATATATAATGACAGCAATATAATTTATTGAAGAAATCAACGTATATGTCAATAGTCAGCCACAGCCTGAAGCAAAGTTTCTCTCCACTTTCACTCAGCTATGCTTGAGGGGATGGATATGCATGGGGTGTGAGGAGGTGACGAAGGTTGCTGGAATAGGACTTCGAGCCTCAGAAGGTGGCAGCACAGGGGGCCGGATATCAGGTGCATGTTTAGGTTTTGGATAATAAGGGGTAATAAGAAATATGGAACGAGATAGTTCAAATGGATAAATCTTGTCACGACTGCCAAACTTGTAAACCTAGGAATACTCTCCCCCCCAAGTGAGATGACTTCCTCACCACCTAATAATAACTGGGAAAGGGTGTATGTAGATTTTGTTGGTCCTTCATCAAGATGTCGCAGTGGAAATACAGGTGCCCTGACGTTAATAGATGGTTTTTAGTAAATTTAACTTCATTGGACATCTGCATTCTCCTTTTGCCTCCCAAGTCATTTCTACTTTGTTTAATAAAGTTTTTCCTAAATTAGGAAATCCCAACTTCATAGTCTTTGATAGTGGCTCTCCATTTTGATCTGCTTTGTTGTCCAATATGTATTTTAAATATCATATTATTCAGATTTTCACAACTCCCTACTATCCTCAGCCTAATCAGGTTGAATGTGAACACCGCAATTTGAAATATTACCTAACCATCTTGTCATAGAATGACCATAGGATATGGTATGAATTCTTACCCAACTTAACTTTTGCCTCTAATTCCACTAAGCACAGCAGCACTGGCTATACTCCATCTAAACTGTTTATGGGAAATTAACTCCTTCACCCTTTAAAGAATTTCTGGAGAATTCCTCCACAAGCCCTGTCTGAGGGCCTAACCCAATCCAAACGGCATTCCTTATGGAAAGATGTGTTCAAAAACCTAAAAAGAACCAGACTTAAGCAACCTTTGCTATTAATGGATGCCCAACTGGTAATCCATTTAAAATTGGTGATTTGGTGTTGTGTAGATAGTTTCCTGTAAGTGCAAAGCTTTGCATAGAACTGGGAAGCTGACTCCAAAATGGGTTGGCCCCCTTCCCAATAAAAATCTTATATCTCTTTTAACAGCTGTTCTTAAATCGTCACCAAATAAGGAGAGAATTTCCGAAATCTCCCACCTTAAAATTTATTGTACATTATTGTATTATATATGTTCTGGCGTAGGGAGCTGTTGACCCCATCTCCCAATGATTGTTATCATTACAATTAGCCCTAGATGTAAATCTGGTAATTAATATTCGGCCAAGTGCCATGAACTTGTAAAAGTGAAGTAGATGATCAGGCGTCATAAATGCTATCTAGGCATTTATGCATGTCGGCAAGGCTCTAAATTTTTATTATTCAATTTAACCTATCCATGCATTTTCTTATGTTTGTTGGTAATAATTACCATTGTTTCCACCATGGTTATTGTACATTAGCCTCAATTGGGCTAGGGTACCTCAAAAATGTTTATATCTGTTTAGTATATGCACCAGTATCTATGTCTTGCAAAAAAGGGGGACTATATCTTAAATTAACTGAAATATCGTATGAACTGCCTTAATATAGCCACTTATACTTACTTATGACCTAAGCTTTTGTGAATATTTACTACTTTGAAATACTTATCAATATTATAATAATAAATGCCTTGCTTAAGAATAAATAATTTGTTTGGTATGTTTTCAGCAAAAGAATGTCTCTTAATAGACTGTCATGCTTTAAGTGATAATTAATACCTATCTTAAGTTGTACGATATTTCCACGAAGAAAATATCATAAATTTCTTGTTATTATAATCACTATCATGCAATCTGCCTTTATTTTAAATCTTCGGCAAGGTTGGGCATTAACTTATTGTGTATCTTTAAGCTATACACTATGGCATTTTGTAATCTATTATTATTTGTTAGTTTGGGGACATAATGAAATATATTGAGTTTCCGTCTGAGTAAGAAATCAGGCAAGAGTGATAAGTGCTTAATTTCCAATGTACCAGCAAGTGATTTTTTACCAAACTGCCTTCTGAAAAGTGTGCATCCAGACACTAATTGTAACAAGAATACGAACAGTGAAAATAAGTGGTGGACATCGTCGTTAGAACTTCGGCTGGGACAATAGCCTAGACTCTGGTATTCAGAACGATACAATTTCCATTACTATTTCAATTAACTATTCTATAGTATTCTACCACTATAATATTGCTTAATAAAGTGCACTCTGTTTACCAGAGACAACTATTAAGTGTAATGTGAGTTTATATATGGTGGTATTATGCGATGTGCAATGTTTAAAAGGGTGCTACATGCATGTGAACAATTCAGTGAAGAAAGGGACTCAGAGTCTCCCCCCAGCCCATCAAAACTTTGTTTCTTTCATCATTTTCTTGGGGGGGGGGGGGGTGGAGTGATTTTTCGCCTACTTTGCATGCAGGTTCAAAAAATGCCGCTATTTTATACTGCCATTATTCGTATTATCGCCGGAGTGAATGGCTGCAACCCCGAGGTGAGTCTCTCCTCTCTGGGCTCTGACAAATGGCAACCCCATCTGAGATACTGAAACATTCCCTCTATTTCCTAACTTTCCCCTTTCCTACCATATTTAAATCTCCCAAAAGAGTTAACAAATGCAAAATCCTGGATATGCCAGTTCGAAAAGCCTGACTGTGACATCACTTCTCCTCCCCTGTGCAAAACATCTTCCTGCCGACGTCATGTGGCCACCAGTTTCTCATCGTCGTGGTGTTTCCTCCACTGATGGAGAGAGAGAATGGGTTTTCCAGAGTGCATGGACACAGGACACTGAATCTCTGCTGAATGTCTATCACCATCATGATTTCCAGTAACATATGATTCCACGTGGACAATGATGTGACAAGCAGATTCAGAGAAATTGTTGTAAATATGTCATGTGTAATATTACCGACTTTTTTACCACAAGACAAGTTTCTGTCTCAGATAGTTTTGCATTTTGTTAAGATTGCATTTGTTCATTATGTTAACTATGTAAAAATGTGGTTAAACTGATAGTGGTATATGTCTTTAACAACATCAGCTGGGCAGAAATATGTCGTGGTGTGGTTTGCAGAGTTTTGGACTTCTGTCTGTCACTTGAATATATGTATTTCTTGCAATAGATCTCACTCTTATCAGTACTCGCTGCTGAAGACTGCCAGAATTGGAATACAATAGCTTCCTTGGACACCAAATCTCTAATGGGGAACTAACTACAGATCCAGAGAGAACCCATGCTCTATCCGGCTTCCCCGTCCCTACACTGTTTCAGGAGGTTTCATGCTTTCATGGTATGTGCAGCTTCTATTCTAAATGTATTGCCAACTATGTGGAGATCGCTGTACCTCGGTATGCACTCTGCAGGAAAAATTCTGTTTTCCGATAGGCCAGTTCCCACAAGGAATCCTTTCTGAAACTTAAACAGTGTCTCTCTGGTCCCCCAGTATTTGACCTTCCTAATTTTGAGGATGAATTCCATCTGTTTGTTGATGCAAATCAAGTTGCCCTTGGTGCAGTCCTCAATCAACAGGTTAATGGAAAGTTGAAGCCAGTAGCCTTCCGGAGTAGGACCTTGAAAACTACTAGCAGAAGTTGCAATAATATAAATTGGAGTGTCTTACCTATTGTTGGGCTGCTGAAAATTTTTAGAGTTATAGCCAAACCAAAATGTTCCACTTGTATACAGATAATGGAGTTATAACATGGCTCTTTAGACACACCAAGCAGCTATGGAAAATTGGTAGAGTGGTTCTCAAATTGCCTATCTTCCGCTTTGTAATCCACCATTTTCCTAGCTGTCAAAATAGGATAGCTGATTGTATTTCAAGAGTTTCCACTGAAGTAAATGAGACAGTTGTTCATAGTTATTTGCTTCTACAGAAGATTCCCTTGTAATCCATAAATATACACGAAACAAAACCACTTTTGGTGTGGGTAATCCTGATAAACACTCAGAACGACCGCAAGGACATTAAAATAGCACTGAGGTGACTACGGCCAGTTAGCTGGTCTGGAGGCTCATCCAAATTCTCCAAACGCCGTAAGGCACTCTGCAGACAACTTCATTCCTTAAGCTGGACCATGCTGGCACAAAACCGCTGTACAAATTAAGCTGCGATTCCACATTTAAAACAGTTAATTGAACAAATAAAACAGACGATCCTTTGCCTATAAGTCGCATTTTGAAATACATGCACTTTATTGATGCTAGATGGTTTCAGTAAGTTATCTTTATTTGCTTCTCAAGTTGTATCCATTTTGCTTAAAAAACATTTTCTCAAATTTGGATATGCCAGGTTTCCTGTTTCTGATAATGGTTCACAATTTCGCTAAGCTCTGTTGTTGCAAATGTGTTTTAAATATGGTATTAAGCAAGTGTTCAGTGCCCCTTATTATCCACAATGTACCCATGCACCTGATGCCCGCTGCCCAGTACTGCCACCTTCTGAGGCTCAAAGCCGTGTTCCAGCAACCTTCGTGACGTCCTCAAGCCCCGTGCATATCCATCCCCTCAAGCATAGCTGAGTCTAAGTAGAGGGGAAACTTTGCTTCAGGCTGTGGCTTACTATTGATATATATGTTGATTTGTTTATGAAATTAAATTGCAATCATAAATATCAAGATTGGTTATATAATATGAAGTAAAATTGGATTAGAGAATTTCAGCAGCAACTTCAGCATCAAAAACCAGAAGAGGAAGAAATATGGATGAGATGTTCCCATGATTCAGTATTACTTAAAAGTTAATACCCAAAAAAGAGAAAAAAAAACTGTTTCAGAAAATATAATCTTTAAAAATTATGTAGTGGAAATACCATGTTGGCTGCATGATTTGCAATGAAAGGAAGCTTGAATGGACATTTCTGAAACCATTCAAATGGTAAAATTAACAAAATGATTTCTTCTCTCATTACACTGCTTTGTGAGATTTTAGCTTAGACATTTTCATTCCCAACTTTTTATTCAATGAGACAGAATACTGAATTCATTATCAACAAACAAAATGTCTGGAGGCTTTTGTTTAGGAATTACTACTTCCACGAGAAAACATGAACAGCAAGAAAGAATATTAATCAATTTGGAAAAAATGAACCCAGCAGTGCCCAAATTAGGTGGAAACCACAGCAACACTTTTATGTTTCTCTTAGAATGAGAACAATATCATTGCAATTGATTAAAATCAGATAAGAATGTCCTGGTTATTAGAGGTACTGTCAATAAAATTATCCTATTCATGCAGCCGGTGACGTAGCCAGAAATTTGGTTTGGGGGTGCACCATATTATTTTTTTTGGTCTACTATCACAATTAAGCATTTTCAAATTTATATTAAAGATGTAACAACCATAAAATACATGCATTATGGTCGTATTTTAATTAACATTACTGCTTCGGTTAAGGCATTGAAAATTTCGTGTAATCTGGAGCAGTTTGGGGCGTGCACATGCACCTTTGCAACCCCCTGTCTATGCCACTACATGCAGCTGAGGCCTCATCTAATTTTGGTTAAAAATAGTTAGTCTGTCAGGGATACAGACTAAATCCATTTACAATCAATTTAATTTGGTGCCTGGGTCTCCCAATCACCTTAATGCACCACTAATGAGAACGTTAGTTCACAGGAAGACAGGGATGGATGGGATGGGAGCATATAAAGGAGTAAGCATAACTTCACTCTGCAGGGGGCTATCAGTAGAGGCTTGTTGGAATGATGGAAGCCCACGGAAGGGATTGGTAGTTAGAGACACATTACTGACATACTTGCATGGAGTCTCATATCGTTCCACATAGCACCTTATTAGTTATAGTTGTTATGTATGTGTGTGTTGCTAGTGTGGCTGTAGAGATACTGGAAACAATAACAGAATACTTAGATATGAAGACATGGGGATTGCATCTCTTCCCTTATGAATATAATATTTTAACTGATTATGTATAGAAAGGTATAATTTGCACTTTGTGGACTTGATTTGTAAAAGCAGAAAATGATATGCATGAATGCATGTACAGTAAACACTCTATTTAACTGGCCTCGTTTTAGAAGACTTCGGATTTAGCAGACAAAATCTGCTGGATCAGTGTTGTACAAATTTCAGGCAATGATGGATTTGCCCAAAACAATGGGGTGTTGTTTGGCAAATCAGTCCGGACAAGAAGCACACTGTAGTGTACAGTGTACGCAGTACAGCTGATTCAAACAAAGTGGCTATCTCAGCCTCTTTGTTTGAGTTCTCTCTGTGGATAAAGCTTCATTAATTTCTATGCTCAAACAACAGTTTGAAGCAAATAACACTTTTCTTTCATCTATTTGATGGTTTAATTGGCATTGAAGGAACCAGAGGCAACAATGACGGCCTCCTTGGAATGCCCAGAATGAGTATGAAAAATCAGCAAAATTACGAAATAGAGTGCATGGTTCTGAATACTTCAGCCATGTAGAATGTAATCATCGCATGAATAAGATACTATAGAGTTTTAGCTAAAACAAAGAAAATAGGTCCATATTTACATATTTTGATGAATGGAGGAAAAAAACCTTTAAATCTGAAAAATCGAAAATCCTGTGTAAACTAATGGGAAAATATAATTTTCTCCTTCATTCAAACCCAAGACACTTGCAGAAGGAAATATTTTTCTGGGGACCTCATATCTAATCGAATCAAAATGCCATTTACCGCATATCTTTAGGACAAATTTTTCTCAAGAAATATGCTTCATGTACGTAAGATTTGAATTTTAATATCATAAGATTTTTTTTTAATGATGCCTTCCCCGCAAAGTCAAATTTAGGCTTGTCTGCAGGTAGGGGAAAAACCCCAAGACAAATCACAACATCCATGCCCGAAGTACTGATTACTACTAATATGAGGAGGAAGATGTGAAGCTTGAGAAGATAATAATTAATCCTGGCATATCTTTCTCAAACTTACTATATTGAGACTAAATAACTTCAAAAATAAAATATGGTGTAGATAGAGGAAAAGGGTGCATGATAATGGCCTATAAAAGTAACAAGCACATAATCGATAAAAGATGGTTGGGATTGTTCCAAATGTTAGCAAGTCATTTTGAATAATATTTTAGGGGTCTTACCTTCGCTGTGTCACTCCTTAGGCGGTTAGCACCATAAACCTGCTGCAACATGGTTAGTGTTGGTCTGCTTCTCCTAGATCTCTTATAAGTTCCATTTTTTGTTTTATTTGGAAGGCAATCGACTTAGGCTTCTAAATGGAAATAACAGATAATTGGTGAATGTTGTTTTCATATTTTTCGAAATGGTAACATATCATATTAAATAAACATGTAGAGGTCTCTCCTTCCATGTGTCTCCCCACAGTCATAATAATATGGTGGTACCCAATCCCATCTACTGCACCAGAGTGACATTTGATCTGTTGCTCCTAGTTTTATTCTCACTTGCAATATTTATTTGATTTGGAAGGGTCTTGATTTTGGCTTCTAAATGCAACAAGCACATAATTGGTGAAAGTGACTTCCATAGTGTTAATTTTGGTAACAAGAATTTTGAATAATCTTCTAGGTGTGTCACCTTCGCTTTGTCTATCACAGTCTTAGCAATATAATGATTAACACCATACACATTCAGCAGAATAATTGAAGTTGATCTGTTGCTCCTAGATCTATTTTCATTTGTGTTTTGATTTTATTTCAAGGGCATTTGACTTAGGCCTCTAAATCGAACAGGTACATAGTTTATGAAAGGTGGTTCCATATTGCTCGAAATAGTAACAAGTCATTTTTAATAATCTTACAAGTGCCTTTCCTTCTCTGTGTCCCTCTACAGTCATAGTAATTTGGTGTTTCCTACTCTTCACCTACAGTATCACAGTGATTTTTGGATCTGCTGCTCCTATATCTCTTCTCATTTCAACTTTAGTTTGATTTCAAAGAGTTTGACTCCGGTACAAGCATGTAATCAATCGATGCTTATTTACATGCTTAGCAACTAAAGCATGTCACTTGGAAGTAGTTTCTAGTTTAAGCACTGAGGCATTCTTAGCATCGTTGGATCAATTTGTGTCAAGAAGAGGTCTATGTTCAGATCTCTATTCTGATTGCGGAACAGGGTTTGTGGGTACTAATAAGTATCTTACGGGAATCAATAAACAGTTCCAATCCTTATTTAGAGAAGGTAACATATCTTCTAGGCTTGAAAATAAACAAATCATGTTACATTTTAATACACCCTCCGCACCAAATTTTGGAGGTTTGTGGGAATCAAATGAAGTCTGCAACTAACCTTCTGAAACGAATTATTGGTGTTCACGCTCTCACGTTCGAGGAACTTTCCACTGTATTTTGCCAAGTTGAAGCAGTCTTAAACTCAACACTGCGTACTGCTATGTCATCAGATCCTAATGAATATGAAGCAATCACACCAGGTCATTTTCTCATAGGCGAACCTTTAGTCAGTGTACCTGAGTACAATCTGTTAGACATAAATATTAATAGACTATATCGGTGGCAACTTGTTAAACTAGTCAGTCAAGATTTCTGCAGTCGTTTGTCCAACGAATACTTGACCACACCCCAATCACGAGGTAAATGGTCAAAGGATCATCCTAATCTTTCAGCAGGCGATTTGGTTATTGTAAAGGGTGAGAGTAACATGCCTCTGAACCGGTCTCCTGCTAGGATAGAAACAATTCATCCAGGATCGGATAGTCGAATTAGGGTTGATATTATAAGAGGAAAACATGGGGTCTTTAAAAGACCTACGTCTAAACTGGTTAAACTACCAGTTGATAATTAGAAATTTATGTTTAAGTTTTCTTTTTTATTCTTTTCTCTTTCTTTATTTTAGCTTAAAACGTTTAAGTTAAGGATTATTTATTGAGGTAGTGTTGCTCATTCTCATATCCCTTTTTCCGTGGGCTTACTATCCTTTGTTAAAGTCTCTGGTGAAAGCCCCCTCCAGAGTGAAGAAATAACCTATCCTATCCCTTCCCTTAGGAGCAACACTTAGTATTAATTATGGTATTTTTTTGTCATTCCTAAGGTATCTATCGTTAGTATTTCGATATCTAAATTTGATTCTCAAATTTGGTGGGTGGTATGTTGCGTCCACAACGCGTTTAGTATTCTGAAATGCCACCAGGGTTCGTTGGCTATACCTAGCAATGTGATGTATGTGATTTTGAGTGAGTTAGTTGTTAGAAAGTCATCCTATCCCCGAGCAACCCCATGCAGACGTTAAGGAGTCACGGAATCGAAATAACAAAGGAAACCACTAGGGCTAGAGGTAAGTGAATTGAACCATTGGAGGTTAATAATCGAAATAATACATTTCATTAATCCTAGAGGCAGGATTACCTTCATTTATGTAAATTGAGTTCCTGTCCAAACAACCAGCAAGTGATTATTTACCAAACTGCCTTCTGAAAAGTGCACATCCCGACACTAGTTCTAAAAAGAAGACGAACAGTGAAAATAAGTGATGGACTTCGTACTGAAAACTTTGGCTGGGACAATATCCTAGACTTCAGAATGATAGAATTTCCATTGCTACTTCAATTAACTATTCTAATGTATTCTACAACTATAATATTGCTTAATAAAGTGCACGATGATTACCAGAGACAACTATTAAGTGTAATGTGAGTATATGTATGGTGGTATAATGCGATGTGCAACGTTTAAAAGGGTGCTGCATGCTTGTGAACAATGCCATGAAGAAAGGGACTCAGAATCTCCCCCTAGCCCATCAAAACTTTTTTTTTTCATCATTTTCTTGGTGGGGGATGTAGTGATTTTTTGCCCACTTAGCACTTATACGATAGCACTAAACGAACTGCAACGTACCATACATGCATATTCAAATAATGCCACTATTGTATATCGCCGTTATTCGTATTATTGCCAGACTGAATGGCTGCAACTCTCTTCCCTGAGGCGTTCCATGCTGGGCTCTGACAAATGGCAACCCCATCTTATATACCAAAATATTCCCCTTATTTCCTAATTTTCCTCTTTCCTTCCATTCTACCATTATGTATTCTCCCAAAAGAGTTAACCAATACAAAATCCTGGAGATTCCAGTTCGAAAAGCCTGAATGTGACTTCACTTCCCCTTCCCTGTGCAAGAAAGTATCCGCAATGTATTTTAAAAATTTTTGTTTTGTTGGCTGCGCAGCTATTTTCTGTTCATTTTATCTTTGCGACTGAGGTTTCATATAGGTCCGTACCCGCTCGGTTCTTTTCGCCACTAGGAGGTGGGGTTTCACAGCTAGGGGTTTGGGGAGATGTCTCCTCGCCGGAGAACACGCTAGGCGTTGCCACATTGACTGAAACATAATTCCTGCTACGAGTCCAAAGTTCAGCTCTCCCGAGAGAATTGGCGACTTAATTGCTTGGCGCTACTTCTATAGTGAAATACACGATTGCTTTTAAGACCTTTTATTTTGGCGTCATACGTTTAAAGCTCCCTCGACTCGCGATGAAATAAAAATTATAATTTCTTGATTTTGGTTATATTTTAAGAAAATCTCGACTCATCACCCCGAACTAATAACAAAATCTTCCAATGTCCTAATTAAGCAATGTAATTTCGCCAATATCGCAAAAACACGAAATACGTAAGCAAAGCTTGCCCTTTCGTTAAATTTTCTCTACACACCGGTTGAGAATCGTTGATGAAACCTCGCCGTAATATGAAATTATTCAGGACAGCCCATATTAAATTCTATGAAATGTTTACTTAATTTGGAAATAAAATTTTCTTTTAAGGTTGGATTCAACACATTTATTTATAGAAATATACAAATGGAAAAGATTTAATTTTCGTCCAATGGCAAGGCTAAATTATCCTGCTCGTCGTCTGTTTCTTCATCAGAACGCTCACTGTCAGACTCATTCTCCGCAAGCAGCACAATTACATACTTCAAGACATTGTGCGCCATGCTCCTGGCTTGACTGCGAAGAACGGAAAAGTATTTCTTCTCCATTGCCGACGCAAGGGTTGTGAAAACTCCACGAACGGAAGAAACACACTCAAAAACAACAACTCAACAGTAAACTCAACGATAACAAAGCAACAAAAACTCAATGATAACAAAGTAACAAAAACTCAACTTTAACAAAGTAACAGAGTAACCAAAACTCAACGTTAACAAATTAACAGCGTAAAAAAAACTCAAAGATAAACACGTGGCAACAGCGCACTCTAAGACTCGTGTGATCACAAAGGAAGCAAGAGAGAGAATGAACTTTCTACGGGAAGGAATCCTCCTACTCCGTTCCGATTGGTTCCCTTAAAGTCACCTCTGAGTCGCAATGATAGGATGAACAGATAATAATTGCATGCACAACTCTAATTGTTGACTGTCTTAGTCATTTTAGTGATTCTGACCTTGAATGGACAGTTATCGTGTTGTTCTAGCAGTGTTAACATAGCCGCTACACTTGCCCTATGCACCAAAGAAGAGTAACATGCAGTGATTCGATTTTTGTGGGCTGAATGTGTACCAGTGCATGAAATCCATCAAAGACTTACAGTACAGGATGGGAACAGTGCTATGCCACAACGGAGTGTGTACAATTGGATTAACATGTTCAAAAATGGTCACACAAGTGTCACTGATGTAGAACGATTGGGGCACCGGAGCACTATAGGTACTACTCCTGTTAACACATGAGGTGTGATTTTATGACTGAAAAGAAGCCCTTTTTTTACTGATGTTTTTGGAAAATAGGTGCACTGGTTACACAAGCAAATGTGGTATTTATATTATCTTCTAAAATGTGTTGCTGCTTGCCAAAGGTTTCATGATGACCATTCCTTATTGCAGTTCCCTCCACAGTGTGCAGAATGATTTGTGGATGAGACTCAATGTGAATTACAAGTCGTATTACATCTCCTTTTACCTTTCCAAGTTTCTTTAACACTTGCCTAGTATTTCCACATCTCACCTCAGTGGCTTGCGACTTACATTCATTTGATAAGTTTTGGATGTACTTTGCCTTCTATTGGCATGTTGTGTATAATGTGTGTGCGATACACAAGTAAATATGGTGTTTGAGTGCAAGTGCACCTCGTTTATGACTGGGATGCACGAGTGTCAACAGAATCTTTCTTCTGTATGTTCTATTCCACAGAAGCGGGCACACTGAATTCCTGGTCTAAGCACATTTCACCTCCCGTCATTATTTGATTAACCTTTATTTGCCGGATTTAAATACCCTCTGGTGGGGTCCCGCTGCCGGATTTAATTTTGGACATTTAAATATTTTGCGTAAGTCTTTTGCAAAAATCGCATATCTAGTGAACTATTGGTGATAAAATGTTCAAATAAAAAGCGTTTTGAGGTCAAACTATCAGAGAATTACATCGTTCTGCCTCTTTGTAGAAATAAACAGGGCGTAATAACCCTAGTAGAATAAATTACGATGCCAAAATAACTTATTGTTGATATAAATCAAAATAAGGTGGACAAATACTGCATTTAGTCACTTTTTGGCAATGTGATTCCTGCTCAGTCTGCAGCTGACACAACCCCAGTATTCACATTTCCTTATATAGTCGAGCTAGTGTGGTATTCCTCGAAGCAGGGCTCAACACATAGTCCCACGTCACACGCCTTGCACCTATATTTCGTCCTTGAGTATTTGCTCTATGAGGAACACACATGGCAACAGATAAGCATCCCCGAAATGGGCCAATGCTTATCGCCCTTGGCCTCTTAGCGCTTTATTTGCATTCCACTAGCACTAGGTCGCCCCCTTGAGAGAGTCTGGGAAGGAAGAGCCCTAGCGCCCTCTTCAACCATTTGCCGCACAAGGGAAAGTCGGAATTGCCGATGTGAAAATGCGCCGCCACACTAGGAAAGGAGAATCCAACTATTTAGGATAGTTAGATCGACTAAATGAAAAAATAATTTCTTTGTCCATTTCCATGTGCGGCGACCGATGGTGTAGCTGTTAGCCATCCTATCTCAACTAGTTATATAAAAATAAAGGAATCACTAAAACATAAACAGACGAACAGCTACAGATATTTTGAACGCACAAGTCTACATCCGCTCTACTTCGTGGTCTGCAAATGAATGAACGTAAATGTAGTAAAACATATATGCAAACATGTGGAAAAGGGAGAAGAAAATAACAAAGGGAAGGAACCTTTGGGGTAGGGCTTAGTCCTGGGGTTCAGTTTATTGCATCTCTTTGTGTTGCAACGTAGTAAAACACAAATGCGGAAAAGGAGGAATAACGATCCTTCAACGATGTATTTTCCTGCTTGAGCTCATCAATGATTTTTACATATTCACCAATTTTAGCACAATAGCCCTCAATAGCCTTTTTATTGTCGTCGATTTTGCTGTGCATGATTTCCAGCGAGGTGTTTAGTTCATTCTCCATGCACTGCCTGTCTTTTTTTGCGTCTTCTAGCATAGATAGTACCTGCGTAATTCCTGCATGTCCGATTTCTTGTGCAGAGGCGGCTGACATACAACTACATCTTTCAGTCGCACAAGGGGGACAACCCCAAATTTGTTTTTCCACTGTGATATAGTCTAAATCATCTTTAGATATATTGACACAGTTCGCGTGACAGTGTCTTTTACACTCACTGCACAGAATTTTTAAATGGCGGTTTTGTATGTTCTTCTTACACACGCCACAATCAGACATTGCCACTTGCACAGAACAATATATATCACAATTTAGACAAGTTGAAACACAGTATACACTGCAGACCAGAGGTACTTCGATCGGTTTAATACTCTTAACACAGAACACACGCGAGTATATGTTTAGATTCAACGCATTACAGTAGTGCCTGCCTTTCACTAGGAGCGCATTTGCCGAACACGTCTGCCTCATACGAAGGCTGAACCATCATAATGCACAGATCTATCTCTGAATACCATGATTCCTCAGGCACTCTTTATAGTGTAATTGTACAGAATGTATTGTTTCTTTTATTGTTGTAATGGTTTTTAACTTTTTCTGCTGAGATATGCCCATCTAAGATATCAACAGAATTACCAATGATTATGCTCTAATCCCTATTCCCTTCCGTGGGCTTCCTTCCTTTGGATATTTTTAAGTCTCTGCTGATAGCCCCCTGCAGAGTGAAGCTATGTGAACTCCTTCACATATTCCTTTTCCTTCCTATCCTAGCAGAAAAAGCATGGAAGTGTATCTAAAAAAATAATAGTCACCCTTATGCAAAGAGAAACTTAAAACTTTCAAGAGTAAATTCATCTGTTTTTCCATTAGTTGTTTAAATCCGCTTTCTTGCAGACAAGATTGGACATACGAGGCATTGGACTTGTCCCTAATGCTGATGAGGGTAATATATTACATTCCTCAGGGCAAATCCACTCATCTATATTGTTTTCCCTCTTCCTAATCCATATTCTAATCAAAGAAAATATTTAGTCTCTGAATAAAATACATGTTAACAAGCTACCATACATGGATTACTAAATCTGAGTTATGTAAGAGAACTCTTATTCTGTGAAAAACTATTCCAATGAGAAATGAACTTGAGACATCAAAACTTCTAAAAATTTCTTATTAACTATTTGCGTCAGGTGACAGAATTCATAATCATATTACATTGAAAATCGGGCTGAGCTTCTAAAATGTCCGGCTCTCATGGGTTTGCGGCATACTGGAGTTCCAAATCTGAGGAATTTGATTGTATTAGCTATTTGTGTCAGCTGACAAAGTCGAATGACATTTTCCCTCTCATTCTCAGGAAGCCATACTGTCTGTTGAGACGTTATCATCCTCCAAAATATATATTTTTTTCTTTCGGGTGGTATGAGGCAGTGAACAGAACTCAAATTTTCTGGCTGATGATTTTTCTCATTAGAGACATGATCAGTTTTGATCAATGATGCCACTGGTTTGATTTCCTCTCCTTTGAGAAAGTGAAAAGTTTTCTCTATGTACAACATGGTTACATGGTAAAAGTGAATTATGAAATGTCTTATTACACTAGTGAATATATATACTTATCATGATTTTCCAGATTGCAGATAATCCTGTTTTGGTATAAGTACTCCTAATGGTATTAAGACATTATCACACCTGAGTGAGAAACATTCACATTCTCAATAACCCAATTATCTCTGTTTGCATGATAAAATGTGTAAATGCAGAGAAAGATCTTGGTATCTTGTGGTTTGTCGTATTTCGTACACATCCATTAGGCTTGTTCATATTTGGTTATATTCAATGTAATCATTATTTGTGCACTAAGCTATTCTCAAGCTATAATATTTCTAGAAGTACTATTCATAAATGAAAAGATTGAGAAGGAGAAAAATTCCGAACTTGACCAGGACTCGAACCCAGGTCTGTCACTTGCCGGGCAGGTGCTGTAACCAGTGAGATACCAAGCCAGACTAATTCTCCGTTCTCAAATTGGGGTATTTACGGTGAAGAAAGAGCTAACTCAGTAAATCCTTCCGACACTAGATGTCCTCACTGAGGCACAGTGGAAAACACCCCACAGTTTTCCCAGACATTGAGAAGATGTTAAATAATAAGAGTTAAATGGTGGAAGTTCACTTATATGCATGAGTGCATAGTATTTATCACAAATGTTAATATTGAGAAGGAGAAAAATTCTGAACTTCACCGGGACTAGAACCCGGGTCTCCCACTTGCAGGATAGGTGCTCTAACGACTGAGCTACCACAAAATGAAAAACTATCACTATATTGTCTGGTCTGTTGAGGGTAGGTGGTCAGGTAAAAAATCTTGTTTTGACTGTTGCTTTCCTGGTATGATTATTTTAGGTTATATTTTTTGCAATCCTATGTTGTGCATGAGGAATTCCTCCTTTTCAACCAATGACAAATTTTCACTGATAACTGTTTCATGTAATCAGTGTAATGATATAAAATATATGAATAGAAAACTTGAAGCAAGTGACTTCTAAATTATGTACATTAATAAAAAAATTAGTTTTAAATTATATTACTTGATATAGAAATGAATGTGAAAAAAGTGAAATAGCTCATATGTAACATTATATCTTTTGGGTTTCTCTTACTGCTTCTTAGTAATTGCTATGCTGCGTTAGGATGTGTGAGGACAGGATACATATTCTGCTATATACCGGCTCCTCCTTACAACTGCTCAACTTTGACACCTGGTGTAAAATCCTATGCCCCAGACGTTTCAAGTGTTGCTGGATCATATATCAGAATGTTACAGCAGCCCCCCTCATTTTGAGAAGATGTATCAAATTGAGGATTCACCCCCAAAACCTGTCGTGGTTGCATACACTCTACTTGCGCGAGTTACCCATACAAATGATACTTGGCCAGGACTTTATCAAAAGATTGTGAATCGTACTTTATCACGATGCGTTTTCCTTCGAATGCCACCCAAGCAAAAAATTCTTCTGCCTCGGCAATTTCGATACTCCATCGACTTTGTCCGTTTCCCCCCGGCATCAGCTGATCATATTCAATGCCAGAATATGACTCACCTTAGCAGCAGAAATCATCCGCCTCATAAAATGCCTTCTCTGCAGATGAAGGTGGTTCTACCTTATCATCCCAGAAGATAAAGTCCTCGTCGAGGCTTTTCCCAATGTAATTTCCTCCCATCTAGCCCAAACCAAGTTAATGTCTTACGAAATAGAATTGCTTTCTTTGACTTCAGTCAGCTGTCACCCCTATCTATATACTCCACCCAAGACAGCTATGATCAAGAATCATGTGAATAAATTGCTGAATGAGGGAATTATCCAGCCATCTTCCTCTAATTGGAGTTCACCAGCATTCATTATTCCCAAGAGGGGATCTTCATAGAGACCCATGGTCGATTATTGTAAATTAAATAAACAAGTAAAGCAGACAATTTTTGTACTCCTTCAATAAAACATGGTCTACAATACTTGGGTTCTGCTACATATTTCACAATCCTCGATTTACACTCAGCATTCCATCAAATTCCACTAACTCCTACTTCAAAGGATTATACAGCCTTTGTGACGTCTATTTGTGCCTACCAGTGTAATCACCTTCCCTTCTGTTTGTCAACACCTCCACAAGTATTCTCCAGGATGATTGACAAATTTCGTGGTGATTTGAAATATTCCTGCGTATATCCCCATATTGACGACTTGTGTCGTCCAAGAACCTGCCAGAGCGCCGTCATCATGTTATGCTGGCGTTGGAGAAACTATGAGCAGCTGGTCTTACTATCCTTCCAGAGAAGATGAAATTGGTCCAGTAATCCATTACCTTGCTTGGACAATAGATCTCCAATTGGGAACTTACAACTGACCCAGAGAGAACCCCTGCACTTTCCAGCTTCCCGGTGCCTAAGTCAGTTAAGGAGGTTTCACGTTTTCTTGGTATGTGTGATTTCTATTCTAAATTTATTGCAAATTATGGGGAGATTGCTGCACCTCCTAATGCACTCCGCAGGATAAATGTTGTTTTCCAATAGTCCATTTCCCATCAGGATTCCTTTCTCAAGCCTAAACAAGGTCTCTGTCTTCCCCCTGTACATCTTCCTAATTTAGAGAAAGAATTTCATTTGGTCGTTGATGCCAGCCAGGTTGCACTTGGTGGGGTTTTTAACCAGCCAGTAAATGGGAGTTTTCAGCCTGTAGCTTATGCAGGTAGGACTTTAATTAAATATCAGCTAAAGCTGCCATCATATGAATTGGAGTGTCTTGCCTGCGGTTGAGCCACTGAAATAATGTTTCGGATCTACACCCAGATTAACATTTTCCATTTATATACCAACAATGGAGGGATGACTTGGGTCTTTAAACATCCTAAGCAACTAGGGAAAATTGGTATTAAGGTTTTAAATTGTCTTCTTTGGTTATGTAATTCACCATGTTCCAAGTTCCAAAAATAGGATGGCTGATTGTCTTTCCAGAGTGTTTAATCAACCGAATGAGAAACTCATTCATTGCTCCATGCTTATGCATAAGATTTCCCTGTCATTTATCAATATTTGTGTCAGCAGTATTGCGTACACTGTACATTCCAGTGTACTACTTGTCCAGACTGATTTGCCATACAACATCCCATTGTTTTGGGCAAAGTCCATTATTGCATGGAATTTGCACAACACTCTGATCCAGCAGATTTTGTCTGTTAAACCCGAAGTCTTCTAAAACGAGGCCAGTTAAATGGAGGGTTTATTGTACATGGATTCATGCATATCATTTTCTGCTTTTACAAATCTGGTCCACAAAGTGCAAATTATACCTTTATATACCTAATCAGTTAAAACATTATATTCATAAGGGAAGAGATGCAATCCCCATGTCTTCATATCTAAGTATTCTGTTATTGTTTTGAGCCTCTCTACAGCACACTAGCAACACACACATGCATAACAACTATAACTAATAAGGTGCTATGTGGAACGATATGAGACTCCATGCCAGTATGTCAGTAATGTGTCTCTAACTACCAATCCCTTCCGTGGGCTTCCATCCTTCCAACAAGCCTCTGCTGATAGCCCCCTGCAGAGTGAAGTTATGCTTACTCCTTTCTATGCTCCCATCCCAACCTTCCCTGTCTTCCTGTGAACTAACGTTCTCATTAGTGATGCATTAAGGTGATCGGGAGACCTAGGCACCAAATTAAATTGATTGAAAATAGATTTAGTGTGTATCCCTGACAGACTAACTATTTTTAACCAAAATTAGGTGAGGCCTCTGCTGCATGTTGTGGCATAGTCAGGGGATTGCAAAGGTGCATGTGCACCCCCAAAACTGCTCTGTATTACATGAAATTTTCAATGCCTTAACAGAAGCAGTAATGTTAATTAAAACATGACTGTAAGGAAAGTATTTTATGGTTGTTACATCTTTAATATAAATTTGAAAATGCTTAATTGTGATAGTAGACCACAAAAAATACTATGGTGCACCCCCAAACCAAATTTCTGGCTATGTCACTGGCTGCTTGAGTAGGATAATTTTAACAACAGCATCTCTAGTAACCAGAACATTCTTATCTGATTTTTTGTCAATTGGAATGAAATTGTTCTCATTCTATGAGAAACATAAAGGTGTTGCTGTGGTTTCCACCTAATTTGGGCACTGCTGGGTTCATTTTTTCCAAATTGATTAATATTCTTTCTTGCTGTTCATGTTTTCTCGTGGAAGTAGTAATTCCTAAACAAAAGCCTCCAGACATTTTGTTTGTTGATAATGAATTCAGTATTCTGTCTCATTGTATAAAAAGTTGGGAATGAAAATGTCAAAGCTAAAATCTCATGAAGCAGTGTAATGAAAGAAGAAATGGTTTTTTTAGTTTTACCATTTGAATGGCTTCAGAAATGTCAACTCAAGCTTCCTTTCCTTGCAAACCATGAAGCCAACGTGGTATTTCCACTAAATAATTTATAAAGGTAATATTTTCTGAAACAGTTTTTTTTCCTATTTTTTGGGTATTAACTTTTCAGTAATACTGAATCATAGGAACATCTCATCCATATTCCTTACTCTCCTGGTTTTTGATGCTGAAGTTGCTGTTGCAATTTTCTAATCCAATTATACTTCATATTATATGAGCAATCTTGATATATAATGACAGCAATATAATTTATTGAAGAAATCAACGTATATGTCAATAGTCAGCCACAGCCTGAAGCAAAGTTTCTCTCCACTTTCACTCAGCTATGCTTGAGGGGATGGATATGCATGGGGTGTGAGGAGGTGACGAAGGTTGCTGGAATAGGACTTCGAGCCTCAGAAGGTGGCAGCACAGGGGGCCGGATATCAGGTGCATGTTTAGGTTTTGGATAATAAGGGGTAATAAGAAATATGGAACGAGATAGTTCAAATGGATAAATCTTGTCACGACTGCCAAACTTGTAAACCTAGGAATACTCTCCCCCCCAAGTGAGATGACTTCCTCACCACCTAATAATAACTGGGAAAGGGTGTATGTAGATTTTGTTGGTCCTTCATCAAGATGTCGCAGTGGAAATACAGGTGCCCTGACGTTAATAGATGGTTTTTAGTAAATTTAACTTCATTGGACATCTGCATTCTCCTTTTGCCTCCCAAGTCATTTCTACTTTGTTTAATAAAGTTTTTCCTAAATTAGGAAATCCCAACTTCATAGTCTTTGATAGTGGCTCTCCATTTTGATCTGCTTTGTTGTCCAATATGTATTTTAAATATCATATTATTCAGATTTTCACAACTCCCTACTATCCTCAGCCTAATCAGGTTGAATGTGAACACCGCAATTTGAAATATTACCTAACCATCTTGTCATAGAATGACCATAGGATATGGTATGAATTCTTACCCAACTTAACTTTTGCCTCTAATTCCACTAAGCACAGCAGCACTGGCTATACTCCATCTAAACTGTTTATGGGAAATTAACTCCTTCACCCTTTAAAGAATTTCTGGAGAATTCCTCCACAAGCCCTGTCTGAGGGCCTAACCCAATCCAAACGGCATTCCTTATGGAAAGATGTGTTCAAAAACCTAAAAAGAACCAGACTTAAGCAACCTTTGCTATTAATGGATGCCCAACTGGTAATCCATTTAAAATTGGTGATTTGGTGTTGTGTAGATAGTTTCCTGTAAGTGCAAAGCTTTGCATAGAACTGGGAAGCTGACTCCAAAATGGGTTGGCCCCCTTCCCAATAAAAATCTTATATCTCTTTTAACAGCTGTTCTTAAATCGTCACCAAATAAGGAGAGAATTTCCGAAATCTCCCACCTTAAAATTTATTGTACATTATTGTATTATATATGTTCTGGCGTAGGGAGCTGTTGACCCCATCTCCCAATGATTGTTATCATTACAATTAGCCCTAGATGTAAATCTGGTAATTAATATTCGGCCAAGTGCCATGAACTTGTAAAAGTGAAGTAGATGATCAGGCGTCATAAATGCTATCTAGGCATTTATGCATGTCGGCAAGGCTCTAAATTTTTATTATTCAATTTAACCTATCCATGCATTTTCTTATGTTTGTTGGTAATAATTACCATTGTTTCCACCATGGTTATTGTACATTAGCCTCAATTGGGCTAGGGTACCTCAAAAATGTTTATATCTGTTTAGTATATGCACCAGTATCTATGTCTTGCAAAAAAGGGGGACTATATCTTAAATTAACTGAAATATCGTATGAACTGCCTTAATATAGCCACTTATACTTACTTATGACCTAAGCTTTTGTGAATATTTACTACTTTGAAATACTTATCAATATTATAATAATAAATGCCTTGCTTAAGAATAAATAATTTGTTTGGTATGTTTTCAGCAAAAGAATGTCTCTTAATAGACTGTCATGCTTTAAGTGATAATTAATACCTATCTTAAGTTGTACGATATTTCCACGAAGAAAATATCATAAATTTCTTGTTATTATAATCACTATCATGCAATCTGCCTTTATTTTAAATCTTCGGCAAGGTTGGGCATTAACTTATTGTGTATCTTTAAGCTATACACTATGGCATTTTGTAATCTATTATTATTTGTTAGTTTGGGGACATAATGAAATATATTGAGTTTCCGTCTGAGTAAGAAATCAGGCAAGAGTGATAAGTGCTTAATTTCCAATGTACCAGCAAGTGATTTTTTACCAAACTGCCTTCTGAAAAGTGTGCATCCAGACACTAATTGTAACAAGAATACGAACAGTGAAAATAAGTGGTGGACATCGTCGTTAGAACTTCGGCTGGGACAATAGCCTAGACTCTGGTATTCAGAACGATACAATTTCCATTACTATTTCAATTAACTATTCTATAGTATTCTACCACTATAATATTGCTTAATAAAGTGCACTCTGTTTACCAGAGACAACTATTAAGTGTAATGTGAGTTTATATATGGTGGTATTATGCGATGTGCAATGTTTAAAAGGGTGCTACATGCATGTGAACAATTCAGTGAAGAAAGGGACTCAGAGTCTCCCCCCAGCCCATCAAAACTTTGTTTCTTTCATCATTTTCTTGGGGGGGGGGGGGGGTGGAGTGATTTTTCGCCTACTTTGCATGCAGGTTCAAAAAATGCCGCTATTTTATACTGCCATTATTCGTATTATCGCCGGAGTGAATGGCTGCAACCCCGAGGTGAGTCTCTCCTCTCTGGGCTCTGACAAATGGCAACCCCATCTGAGATACTGAAACATTCCCTCTATTTCCTAACTTTCCCCTTTCCTACCATATTTAAATCTCCCAAAAGAGTTAACAAATGCAAAATCCTGGATATGCCAGTTCGAAAAGCCTGACTGTGACATCACTTCTCCTCCCCTGTGCAAAACATCTTCCTGCCGACGTCATGTGGCCACCAGTTTCTCATCGTCGTGGTGTTTCCTCCACTGATGGAGAGAGAGAATGGGTTTTCCAGAGTGCATGGACACAGGACACTGAATCTCTGCTGAATGTCTATCACCATCATGATTTCCAGTAACATATGATTCCACGTGGACAATGATGTGACAAGCAGATTCAGAGAAATTGTTGTAAATATGTCATGTGTAATATTACCGACTTTTTTACCACAAGACAAGTTTCTGTCTCAGATAGTTTTGCATTTTGTTAAGATTGCATTTGTTCATTATGTTAACTATGTAAAAATGTGGTTAAACTGATAGTGGTATATGTCTTTAACAACATCAGCTGGGCAGAAATATGTCGTGGTGTGGTTTGCAGAGTTTTGGACTTCTGTCTGTCACTTGAATATATGTATTTCTTGCAATAGATCTCACTCTTATCAGTACTCGCTGCTGAAGACTGCCAGAATTGGAATACAATAGCTTCCTTGGACACCAAATCTCTAATGGGGAACTAACTACAGATCCAGAGAGAACCCATGCTCTATCCGGCTTCCCCGTCCCTACACTGTTTCAGGAGGTTTCATGCTTTCATGGTATGTGCAGCTTCTATTCTAAATGTATTGCCAACTATGTGGAGATCGCTGTACCTCGGTATGCACTCTGCAGGAAAAATTCTGTTTTCCGATAGGCCAGTTCCCACAAGGAATCCTTTCTGAAACTTAAACAGTGTCTCTCTGGTCCCCCAGTATTTGACCTTCCTAATTTTGAGGATGAATTCCATCTGTTTGTTGATGCAAATCAAGTTGCCCTTGGTGCAGTCCTCAATCAACAGGTTAATGGAAAGTTGAAGCCAGTAGCCTTCCGGAGTAGGACCTTGAAAACTACTAGCAGAAGTTGCAATAATATAAATTGGAGTGTCTTACCTATTGTTGGGCTGCTGAAAATTTTTAGAGTTATAGCCAAACCAAAATGTTCCACTTGTATACAGATAATGGAGTTATAACATGGCTCTTTAGACACACCAAGCAGCTATGGAAAATTGGTAGAGTGGTTCTCAAATTGCCTATCTTCCGCTTTGTAATCCACCATTTTCCTAGCTGTCAAAATAGGATAGCTGATTGTATTTCAAGAGTTTCCACTGAAGTAAATGAGACAGTTGTTCATAGTTATTTGCTTCTACAGAAGATTCCCTTGTAATCCATAAATATACACGAAACAAAACCACTTTTGGTGTGGGTAATCCTGATAAACACTCAGAACGACCGCAAGGACATTAAAATAGCACTGAGGTGACTACGGCCAGTTAGCTGGTCTGGAGGCTCATCCAAATTCTCCAAACGCCGTAAGGCACTCTGCAGACAACTTCATTCCTTAAGCTGGACCATGCTGGCACAAAACCGCTGTACAAATTAAGCTGCGATTCCACATTTAAAACAGTTAATTGAACAAATAAAACAGACGATCCTTTGCCTATAAGTCGCATTTTGAAATACATGCACTTTATTGATGCTAGATGGTTTCAGTAAGTTATCTTTATTTGCTTCTCAAGTTGTATCCATTTTGCTTAAAAAACATTTTCTCAAATTTGGATATGCCAGGTTTCCTGTTTCTGATAATGGTTCACAATTTCGCTAAGCTCTGTTGTTGCAAATGTGTTTTAAATATGGTATTAAGCAAGTGTTCAGTGCCCCTTATTATCCACAATGTACCCATGCACCTGATGCCCGCTGCCCAGTACTGCCACCTTCTGAGGCTCAAAGCCGTGTTCCAGCAACCTTCGTGACGTCCTCAAGCCCCGTGCATATCCATCCCCTCAAGCATAGCTGAGTCTAAGTAGAGGGGAAACTTTGCTTCAGGCTGTGGCTTACTATTGATATATATGTTGATTTGTTTATGAAATTAAATTGCAATCATAAATATCAAGATTGGTTATATAATATGAAGTAAAATTGGATTAGAGAATTTCAGCAGCAACTTCAGCATCAAAAACCAGAAGAGGAAGAAATATGGATGAGATGTTCCCATGATTCAGTATTACTTAAAAGTTAATACCCAAAAAAGAGAAAAAAAAACTGTTTCAGAAAATATAATCTTTAAAAATTATGTAGTGGAAATACCATGTTGGCTGCATGATTTGCAATGAAAGGAAGCTTGAATGGACATTTCTGAAACCATTCAAATGGTAAAATTAACAAAATGATTTCTTCTCTCATTACACTGCTTTGTGAGATTTTAGCTTAGACATTTTCATTCCCAACTTTTTATTCAATGAGACAGAATACTGAATTCATTATCAACAAACAAAATGTCTGGAGGCTTTTGTTTAGGAATTACTACTTCCACGAGAAAACATGAACAGCAAGAAAGAATATTAATCAATTTGGAAAAAATGAACCCAGCAGTGCCCAAATTAGGTGGAAACCACAGCAACACTTTTATGTTTCTCTTAGAATGAGAACAATATCATTGCAATTGATTAAAATCAGATAAGAATGTCCTGGTTATTAGAGGTACTGTCAATAAAATTATCCTATTCATGCAGCCGGTGACGTAGCCAGAAATTTGGTTTGGGGGTGCACCATATTATTTTTTTTGGTCTACTATCACAATTAAGCATTTTCAAATTTATATTAAAGATGTAACAACCATAAAATACATGCATTATGGTCGTATTTTAATTAACATTACTGCTTCGGTTAAGGCATTGAAAATTTCGTGTAATCTGGAGCAGTTTGGGGCGTGCACATGCACCTTTGCAACCCCCTGTCTATGCCACTACATGCAGCTGAGGCCTCATCTAATTTTGGTTAAAAATAGTTAGTCTGTCAGGGATACAGACTAAATCCATTTACAATCAATTTAATTTGGTGCCTGGGTCTCCCAATCACCTTAATGCACCACTAATGAGAACGTTAGTTCACAGGAAGACAGGGATGGATGGGATGGGAGCATATAAAGGAGTAAGCATAACTTCACTCTGCAGGGGGCTATCAGTAGAGGCTTGTTGGAATGATGGAAGCCCACGGAAGGGATTGGTAGTTAGAGACACATTACTGACATACTTGCATGGAGTCTCATATCGTTCCACATAGCACCTTATTAGTTATAGTTGTTATGTATGTGTGTGTTGCTAGTGTGGCTGTAGAGATACTGGAAACAATAACAGAATACTTAGATATGAAGACATGGGGATTGCATCTCTTCCCTTATGAATATAATATTTTAACTGATTATGTATAGAAAGGTATAATTTGCACTTTGTGGACTTGATTTGTAAAAGCAGAAAATGATATGCATGAATGCATGTACAGTAAACACTCTATTTAACTGGCCTCGTTTTAGAAGACTTCGGATTTAGCAGACAAAATCTGCTGGATCAGTGTTGTACAAATTTCAGGCAATGATGGATTTGCCCAAAACAATGGGGTGTTGTTTGGCAAATCAGTCCGGACAAGAAGCACACTGTAGTGTACAGTGTACGCAGTACAGCTGATTCAAACAAAGTGGCTATCTCAGCCTCTTTGTTTGAGTTCTCTCTGTGGATAAAGCTTCATTAATTTCTATGCTCAAACAACAGTTTGAAGCAAATAACACTTTTCTTTCATCTATTTGATGGTTTAATTGGCATTGAAGGAACCAGAGGCAACAATGACGGCCTCCTTGGAATGCCCAGAATGAGTATGAAAAATCAGCAAAATTACGAAATAGAGTGCATGGTTCTGAATACTTCAGCCATGTAGAATGTAATCATCGCATGAATAAGATACTATAGAGTTTTAGCTAAAACAAAGAAAATAGGTCCATATTTACATATTTTGATGAATGGAGGAAAAAAACCTTTAAATCTGAAAAATCGAAAATCCTGTGTAAACTAATGGGAAAATATAATTTTCTCCTTCATTCAAACCCAAGACACTTGCAGAAGGAAATATTTTTCTGGGGACCTCATATCTAATCGAATCAAAATGCCATTTACCGCATATCTTTAGGACAAATTTTTCTCAAGAAATATGCTTCATGTACGTAAGATTTGAATTTTAATATCATAAGATTTTTTTTTAATGATGCCTTCCCCGCAAAGTCAAATTTAGGCTTGTCTGCAGGTAGGGGAAAAACCCCAAGACAAATCACAACATCCATGCCCGAAGTACTGATTACTACTAATATGAGGAGGAAGATGTGAAGCTTGAGAAGATAATAATTAATCCTGGCATATCTTTCTCAAACTTACTATATTGAGACTAAATAACTTCAAAAATAAAATATGGTGTAGATAGAGGAAAAGGGTGCATGATAATGGCCTATAAAAGTAACAAGCACATAATCGATAAAAGATGGTTGGGATTGTTCCAAATGTTAGCAAGTCATTTTGAATAATATTTTAGGGGTCTTACCTTCGCTGTGTCACTCCTTAGGCGGTTAGCACCATAAACCTGCTGCAACATGGTTAGTGTTGGTCTGCTTCTCCTAGATCTCTTATAAGTTCCATTTTTTGTTTTATTTGGAAGGCAATCGACTTAGGCTTCTAAATGGAAATAACAGATAATTGGTGAATGTTGTTTTCATATTTTTCGAAATGGTAACATATCATATTAAATAAACATGTAGAGGTCTCTCCTTCCATGTGTCTCCCCACAGTCATAATAATATGGTGGTACCCAATCCCATCTACTGCACCAGAGTGACATTTGATCTGTTGCTCCTAGTTTTATTCTCACTTGCAATATTTATTTGATTTGGAAGGGTCTTGATTTTGGCTTCTAAATGCAACAAGCACATAATTGGTGAAAGTGACTTCCATAGTGTTAATTTTGGTAACAAGAATTTTGAATAATCTTCTAGGTGTGTCACCTTCGCTTTGTCTATCACAGTCTTAGCAATATAATGATTAACACCATACACATTCAGCAGAATAATTGAAGTTGATCTGTTGCTCCTAGATCTATTTTCATTTGTGTTTTGATTTTATTTCAAGGGCATTTGACTTAGGCCTCTAAATCGAACAGGTACATAGTTTATGAAAGGTGGTTCCATATTGCTCGAAATAGTAACAAGTCATTTTTAATAATCTTACAAGTGCCTTTCCTTCTCTGTGTCCCTCTACAGTCATAGTAATTTGGTGTTTCCTACTCTTCACCTACAGTATCACAGTGATTTTTGGATCTGCTGCTCCTATATCTCTTCTCATTTCAACTTTAGTTTGATTTCAAAGAGTTTGACTCCGGTACAAGCATGTAATCAATCGATGCTTATTTACATGCTTAGCAACTAAAGCATGTCACTTGGAAGTAGTTTCTAGTTTAAGCACTGAGGCATTCTTAGCATCGTTGGATCAATTTGTGTCAAGAAGAGGTCTATGTTCAGATCTCTATTCTGATTGCGGAACAGGGTTTGTGGGTACTAATAAGTATCTTACGGGAATCAATAAACAGTTCCAATCCTTATTTAGAGAAGGTAACATATCTTCTAGGCTTGAAAATAAACAAATCATGTTACATTTTAATACACCCTCCGCACCAAATTTTGGAGGTTTGTGGGAATCAAATGAAGTCTGCAACTAACCTTCTGAAACGAATTATTGGTGTTCACGCTCTCACGTTCGAGGAACTTTCCACTGTATTTTGCCAAGTTGAAGCAGTCTTAAACTCAACACTGCGTACTGCTATGTCATCAGATCCTAATGAATATGAAGCAATCACACCAGGTCATTTTCTCATAGGCGAACCTTTAGTCAGTGTACCTGAGTACAATCTGTTAGACATAAATATTAATAGACTATATCGGTGGCAACTTGTTAAACTAGTCAGTCAAGATTTCTGCAGTCGTTTGTCCAACGAATACTTGACCACACCCCAATCACGAGGTAAATGGTCAAAGGATCATCCTAATCTTTCAGCAGGCGATTTGGTTATTGTAAAGGGTGAGAGTAACATGCCTCTGAACCGGTCTCCTGCTAGGATAGAAACAATTCATCCAGGATCGGATAGTCGAATTAGGGTTGATATTATAAGAGGAAAACATGGGGTCTTTAAAAGACCTACGTCTAAACTGGTTAAACTACCAGTTGATAATTAGAAATTTATGTTTAAGTTTTCTTTTTTATTCTTTTCTCTTTCTTTATTTTAGCTTAAAACGTTTAAGTTAAGGATTATTTATTGAGGTAGTGTTGCTCATTCTCATATCCCTTTTTCCGTGGGCTTACTATCCTTTGTTAAAGTCTCTGGTGAAAGCCCCCTCCAGAGTGAAGAAATAACCTATCCTATCCCTTCCCTTAGGAGCAACACTTAGTATTAATTATGGTATTTTTTTGTCATTCCTAAGGTATCTATCGTTAGTATTTCGATATCTAAATTTGATTCTCAAATTTGGTGGGTGGTATGTTGCGTCCACAACGCGTTTAGTATTCTGAAATGCCACCAGGGTTCGTTGGCTATACCTAGCAATGTGATGTATGTGATTTTGAGTGAGTTAGTTGTTAGAAAGTCATCCTATCCCCGAGCAACCCCATGCAGACGTTAAGGAGTCACGGAATCGAAATAACAAAGGAAACCACTAGGGCTAGAGGTAAGTGAATTGAACCATTGGAGGTTAATAATCGAAATAATACATTTCATTAATCCTAGAGGCAGGATTACCTTCATTTATGTAAATTGAGTTCCTGTCCAAACAACCAGCAAGTGATTATTTACCAAACTGCCTTCTGAAAAGTGCACATCCCGACACTAGTTGTAAAAAGAAGACGAACAGTGAAAATAAGTGATGGACTTCGTACTGAAAACTTTGGCTGGGACAATATCCTAGACTTCAGAATGATAGAATTTCCATTGCTACTTCAATTAACTATTCTAATGTATTCTACAACTATAATATTGCTTAATAAAGTGCACGATGATTACCAGAGACAACTATTAAGTGTAATGTGAGTATATGTATGGTGGTATAATGCGATGTGCAACGTTTAAAAGGGTGCTGCATGCTTGTGAACAATGCCATGAAGAAAGGGACTCAGAATCTCCCCCTAGCCCATCAAAACTTTTTTTTTTCATCATTTTCTTGGTGGGGGATGTAGTGATTTTTTGCCCACTTAGCACTTATACGATAGCACTAAACGAACTGCAACGTACCATACATGCATATTCAAATAATGCCACTATTGTATATCGCCGTTATTCGTATTATTGCCAGACTGAATGGCTGCAACTCTCTTCCCTGAGGCGTTCCATGCTGGGCTCTGACAAATGGCAACCCCATCTTATATACCAAAATATTCCCCTTATTTCCTAATTTTCCTCTTTCCTTCCATTCTACCATTATGTATTCTCCCAAAAGAGTTAACCAATACAAAATCCTGGAGATTCCAGTTCGAAAAGCCTGAATGTGACTTCACTTCCCCTTCCCTGTGCAAGAAAGTATCCGCAATGTATTTTAAAAATTTTTGTTTTGTTGGCTGCGCAGCTATTTTCTGTTCATTTTATCTTTGCGACTGAGGTTTCATATAGGTCCGTACCCGCTCGGTTCTTTTCGCCACTAGGAGGTGGGGTTTCACAGCTAGGGGTTTGGGGAGATGTCTCCTCGCCGGAGAACACGCTAGGCGTTGCCACATTGACTGAAACATAATTCCTGCTACGAGTCCAAAGTTCAGCTCTCCCGAGAGAATTGGCGACTTAATTGCTTGGCGCTACTTCTATAGTGAAATACACGATTGCTTTTAAGACCTTTTATTTTGGCGTCATACGTTTAAAGCTCCCTCGACTCGCGATGAAATAAAAATTATAATTTCTTGATTTTGGTTATATTTTAAGAAAATCTCGACTCATCACCCCGAACTAATAACAAAATCTTCCAATGTCCTAATTAAGCAATGTAATTTCGCCAATATCGCAAAAACACGAAATACGTAAGCAAAGCTTGCCCTTTCGTTAAATTTTCTCTACACACCGGTTGAGAATCGTTGATGAAACCTCGCCGTAATATGAAATTATTCAGGACAGCCCATATTAAATTCTATGAAATGTTTACTTAATTTGGAAATAAAATTTTCTTTTAAGGTTGGATTCAACACATTTATTTATAGAAATATACAAATGGAAAAGATTTAATTTTCGTCCAATGGCAAGGCTAAATTATCCTGCTCGTCGTCTGTTTCTTCATCAGAACGCTCACTGTCAGACTCATTCTCCGCAAGCAGCACAATTACATACTTCAAGACATTGTGCGCCATGCTCCTGGCTTGACTGCGAAGAACGGAAAAGTATTTCTTCTCCATTGCCGACGCAAGGGTTGTGAAAACTCCACGAACGGAAGAAACACACTCAAAAACAACAACTCAACAGTAAACTCAACGATAACAAAGCAACAAAAACTCAATGATAACAAAGTAACAAAAACTCAACTTTAACAAAGTAACAGAGTAACCAAAACTCAACGTTAACAAATTAACAGCGTAAAAAAAACTCAAAGATAAACACGTGGCAACAGCGCACTCTAAGACTCGTGTGATCACAAAGGAAGCAAGAGAGAGAATGAACTTTCTACGGGAAGGAATCCTCCTACTCCGTTCCGATTGGTTCCCTTAAAGTCACCTCTGAGTCGCAATGATAGGATGAACAGATAATAATTGCATGCACAACTCTAATTGTTGACTGTCTTAGTCATTTTAGTGATTCTGACCTTGAATGGACAGTTATCGTGTTGTTCTAGCAGTGTTAACATAGCCGCTACACTTGCCCTATGCACCAAAGAAGAGTAACATGCAGTGATTCGATTTTTGTGGGCTGAATGTGTACCAGTGCATGAAATCCATCAAAGACTTACAGTACAGGATGGGAACAGTGCTATGCCACAACGGAGTGTGTACAATTGGATTAACATGTTCAAAAATGGTCACACAAGTGTCACTGATGTAGAACGATTGGGGCACCGGAGCACTATAGGTACTACTCCTGTTAACACATGAGGTGTGATTTTATGACTGAAAAGAAGCCCTTTTTTTACTGATGTTTTTGGAAAATAGGTGCACTGGTTACACAAGCAAATGTGGTATTTATATTATCTTCTAAAATGTGTTGCTGCTTGCCAAAGGTTTCATGATGACCATTCCTTATTGCAGTTCCCTCCACAGTGTGCAGAATGATTTGTGGATGAGACTCAATGTGAATTACAAGTCGTATTACATCTCCTTTTACCTTTCCAAGTTTCTTTAACACTTGCCTAGTATTTCCACATCTCACCTCAGTGGCTTGCGACTTACATTCATTTGATAAGTTTTGGATGTACTTTGCCTTCTATTGGCATGTTGTGTATAATGTGTGTGCGATACACAAGTAAATATGGTGTTTGAGTGCAAGTGCACCTCGTTTATGACTGGGATGCACGAGTGTCAACAGAATCTTTCTTCTGTATGTTCTATTCCACAGAAGCGGGCACACTGAATTCCTGGTCTAAGCACATTTCACCTCCCGTCATTATTTGATTAACCTTTATTTGCCGGATTTAAATACCCTCTGGTGGGGTCCCGCTGCCGGATTTAATTTTGGACATTTAAATATTTTGCGTAAGTCTTTTGCAAAAATCGCATATCTAGTGAACTATTGGTGATAAAATGTTCAAATAAAAAGCGTTTTGAGGTCAAACTATCAGAGAATTACATCGTTCTGCCTCTTTGTAGAAATAAACAGGGCGTAATAACCCTAGTAGAATAAATTACGATGCCAAAATAACTTATTGTTGATATAAATCAAAATAAGGTGGACAAATACTGCATTTAGTCACTTTTTGGCAATGTGATTCCTGCTCAGTCTGCAGCTGACACAACCCCAGTATTCACATTTCCTTATATAGTCGAGCTAGTGTGGTATTCCTCGAAGCAGGGCTCAACACATAGTCCCACGTCACACGCCTTGCACCTATATTTCGTCCTTGAGTATTTGCTCTATGAGGAACACACATGGCAACAGATAAGCATCCCCGAAATGGGCCAATGCTTATCGCCCTTGGCCTCTTAGCGCTTTATTTGCATTCCACTAGCACTAGGTCGCCCCCTTGAGAGAGTCTGGGAAGGAAGAGCCCTAGCGCCCTCTTCAACCATTTGCCGCACAAGGGAAAGTCGGAATTGCCGATGTGAAAATGCGCCGCCACACTAGGAAAGGAGAATCCAACTATTTAGGATAGTTAGATCGACTAAATGAAAAAATAATTTCTTTGTCCATTTCCATGTGCGGCGACCGATGGTGTAGCTGTTAGCCATCCTATCTCAACTAGTTATATAAAAATAAAGGAATCACTAAAACATAAACAGACGAACAGCTACAGATATTTTGAACGCACAAGTCTACATCCGCTCTACTTCGTGGTCTGCAAATGAATGAACGTAAATGTAGTAAAACATATATGCAAACATGTGGAAAAGGGAGAAGAAAATAACAAAGGGAAGGAACCTTTGGGGTAGGGCTTAGTCCTGGGGTTCAGTTTATTGCATCTCTTTGTGTTGCAACGTAGTAAAACACAAATGCGGAAAAGGAGGAATAACGATCCTTCAACGATGTATTTTCCTGCTTGAGCTCATCAATGATTTTTACATATTCACCAATTTTAGCACAATAGCCCTCAATAGCCTTTTTATTGTCGTCGATTTTGCTGAGCATGATTTCCAGCGAGGTGTTTAGTTCATTCTCCATGCACTGCCTGTCTTTTTTTGCGTCTTCTAGCATAGATAGTACCTGCGTAATTCCTGCATGTCCGATTTCTTGTGCAGAGGCGGCTGACATACAACTACATCTTTCAGTCGCACAAGGGGGACAACCCCAAATTTGTTTTTCCACTGTGATATAGTCTAAATCATCTTTAGATATATTGACACAGTTCGCGTGACAGTGTCTTTTACACTCACTGCACAGAATTTTTAAATGGCGGTTTTGTATGTTCTTCTTACACACGCCACAATCAGACATTGCCACTTGCACAGAACAATATATATCACAATTTAGACAAGTTGAAACACAGTATACACTGCAGACCAGAGGTACTTCGATCGGTTTAATACTCTTAACACAGAACACACGCGAGTATATGTTTAGATTCAACGCATTACAGTAGTGCCTGCCTTTCACTAGGAGCGCATTTGCCGAACACGTCTGCCTCATACGAAGGCTGAACCATCATAATGCACAGATCTATCTCTGAATACCATGATTCCTCAGGCACTCTTTATAGTGTAATTGTACAGAATGTATTGTTTCTTTTATTGTTGTAATGGTTTTTAACTTTTTCTGCTGAGATATGCCCATCTAAGATATCAACAGAATTACCAATGATTATGCTCTAATCCCTATTCCCTTCCGTGGGCTTCCTTCCTTTGGATATTTTTAAGTCTCTGCTGATAGCCCCCTGCAGAGTGAAGCTATGTGAACTCCTTCACATATTCCTTTTCCTTCCTATCCTAGCAGAAAAAGCATGGAAGTGTATCTAAAAAAATAATAGTCACCCTTATGCAAAGAGAAACTTAAAACTTTCAAGAGTAAATTCATCTGTTTTTCCATTAGTTGTTTAAATCCGCTTTCTTGCAGACAAGATTGGACATACGAGGCATTGGACTTGTCCCTAATGCTGATGAGGGTAATATATTACATTCCTCAGGGCAAATCCACTCATCTATATTGTTTTCCCTCTTCCTAATCCATATTCTAATCAAAGAAAATATTTAGTCTCTGAATAAAATACATGTTAACAAGCTACCATACATGGATTACTAAATCTGAGTTATGTAAGAGAACTCTTATTCTGTGAAAAACTATTCCAATGAGAAATGAACTTGAGACATCAAAACTTCTAAAAATTTCTTATTAACTATTTGCGTCAGGTGACAGAATTCATAATCATATTACATTGAAAATCGGGCTGAGCTTCTAAAATGTCCAGCTCTCATGGGTTTGCGGCATACTGGAGTTCCAAATCTGAGGAATTTGATTGTATTAGCTATTTGTGTCAGCTGACAAAATTGAATGACATTTTCCCTCTCATTCTCAGGAAGCCATACTGTCTGTTGAGACGTTATCATCCTCCAAAATATATATTTTTTTCTTCCGGGTGGTATGAGGCAGTGAACAGAACTCAAATTTTCTGGCTGATGATTTTTCTCATTAGAGACATGATCAGTTTTGATCAATGATGCCACTGGTTTGATTTCCTCTCCTTTGAGAAAGTGAAAAGTTTTCTCTATGTACAACATGGTTACATGGTAAAAGTGAATTATGAAATGTCTTATTACACTAGTGAATATATATACTTATCATGATTTTCCAGATTGCAGATAATCCTGTTTTGGTATAAGTACTCCTAATGGTATTAAGACATTATCACACCTGAGTGAGAAACATTCACATTCTCAATAACCCAATTATCTCTGTTTGCATGATAAAATGTGTAAATGCAGAGAAAGATCTTGGTATCTTGTGGTTTGTCGTATTTCGTACACATCCATTAGGCTTGTTCATATTTGGTTATATTCAATGTAATCATTATTTGTGCACTAAGCTATTCTCAAGCTATAATATTTCTAGAAGTACTATTCATAAATGAAAAGATTGAGAAGGGGAAAAATTCCGAACTTGACCAGGACTCGAACCCAGGTCTGTCACTTGCCGGGCAGGTGCTGTAACCAGTGAGATACCAAGCCAGACTAATTCTCCGTTCTCAAATTGGGGTATTTACGGTGAAGAAAGAGCTAACTCAGTAAATCCTTCCGACACTAGATGTCCTCACTGAGGCACAGTGGAAAACACCCCACAGTTTTCCCAGACATTGAGAAGATGTTAAATAATAAGAGTTAAATGGTGGAAGTTCACTTATATGCATGAGTGCATAGTATTTATCACAAATGTTAATATTGAGAAGGAGAAAAATTCTGAACTTCACCGGGACTAGAACCCGGGTCTCCCACTTGCCGGATAGGTGCTCTAACGACTGAGCTACCACAAAATGAAAAACTATCACTATATTGTCTGGTCTGTTGAGGGTAGGTGGTCAGGTAAAAAATCTTGTTTTGACTGTTGCTTTCCTGGTATGATTATTTTAGGTTATATTTTTTGCAATCCTATGTTGTGCATGAGGAATTCCTCCTTTTCAACCAATGACAAATTCTCACTGATAACTGTTTCATGTAATCAGTGTAATGATATAAAATACATGAATAGAAAACTTGAAGCAAGTGACTTCTAAATTATGTACATTAATAAAAAAATTAGTTTTAAATTATATTACTTGATATAGAAATGAATGTGAAAAAAGTGAAGTAGCTCATATGTAACATTATATCTTTTGGGTTTCTCTTACTGCTTCTTAGTAATTGCTATGCTGCGTTAGGATGTGTGAGGACAGGATACATATTCTGCTATATACCGGCTCCTCCTTACAACTGCTCAACTTTGACACCTGGTGTAAAATCCTATGCCCCAGACGTTTCAAGTGTTGCTGGATCATATATCAGAATGTTACAGCAGCCCCCCTCATTTTGAGAAGATGTATCAAATTGAGGATTCACCCCCAAAACCTGTCGTGGTTGCATACACTCTACTTGCGCGAGTTACCCATACAAATGATACTTGGCCAGGACTTTATCAAAAGATTGTGAATCGTACTTTATCACGATGCGTTTTCCTTCGAATGCCACCCAAGCAAAAAATTCTTCTGCCTCGGCAATTTCGATACTCCATCGACTTTGTCCGTTTCCCCCCGGCATCAGCTGATCATATTCAATGCCAGAATATGACTCACCTTAGCAGCAGAAATCATCCGCCTCATAAAATGCCTTCTCTGCAGGTGAAGGTGGTTCTACCTTATCATCCCAGAAGATAAAGTCCTCGTCGAGGCTTTTCCCAATGTAATTTCCTCCCATCTAGCCCAAACCAAGTTAATGTCTTACGAAATAGAATTGCTTTCTTTGACTTCAGTCAGCTGTCACCCCTATCTATATACTCCACCCAAGACAGCTATGATCAAGAATCATGTGAATAAATTGCTGAATGAGGGAATTATCCAGCCATCTTCCTCTAATTGGAGTTCACCAGCATTCATTATTCCCAAGAGGGGATCTTCATAGAGACCCATGGTCGATTATTGTAAATTAAATAAACAAGTAAAGCAGACAATTTTTGTACTCCTTCAATAAAACATGGTCTACAATACTTGGGTTCTGCTACATATTTCACAATCCTCGATTTACACTCAGCATTCCATCAAATTCCACTAACTCCTACTTCAAAGGATTATACAGCCTTTGTGACGTCTATTTGTGCCTACCAGTGTAATCACCTTCCCTTCTGTTTGTCAACACCTCCACAAGTATTCTCCAGGATGATTGACAAATTTCTTGGTGATTTGAAATATTCCTGCGTATATCCCCATATTGACGACTTGTGTCGTCCAAGAACCTGCCAGAGCACCATCATCATGTTATGCTGGCGTTGGAGAAACTATGAGCAGCTGGTCTTACTATCCTTCCAGAGAAGATGAAATTGGTCCAGTAATCCATTACCTTCCTTGGACAATAGATCTCCAATTGGGAACTTACAACTGACCCAGAGAGAACCCCTGCACTTTCCAGCTTCCCGGTGCCTAAGTCAGTTAAGGAGGTTTCACGTTTTCTTGGTATGTGTGATTTCTATTCTAAATTTATTGCAAATTATGGGGAGATTGCTGCACCTCCTAATGCACTCCGCAGGAAAAATGTTGTTTTCCAATAGTCCATTTCCCATCAGGATTCCTTTCTCAAGCCTAAACAAGGTCTCTGTCTTCCCCCTGTACATCTTCCTAATTTAGAGAAAGAATTTCATTTGGTCGTTGATGCCAGCCAGGTTGCACTTGGTGGGGTTTTTAACCAGCAAGTAAATGGGAGTTTTCAGCCTGTAGCTTATGCAGGTAGGACTTTAATTAAATATCAGCTAAAGCTGCCATCATATGAATTGGAGTGTCTTGCCTGCGGTTGAGCCACTGAAATAATGTTTCGGATCTACACCCAGATTAACATTTTCCATTTATATACCAACAATGGAGGGATGACTTGGGTCTTTAAACATCCTAAGCAACTAGGGAAAATTGGTATTAAGGTTTTAAATTGTCTTCTTTGGTTATGTAATTCACCATGTTCCAAGTTCCAAAAATAGGGTGGCTGATTGTCTTTCCAGAGTGTTTAATCAACCGAATGAGAAACTCATTCATTGCTCCATGCTTATGCATAAGATTTCCCTGTCATTTATCAATATTTGTGTCAGCAGTATTGCGTACACTGTACATTCCAGTGTACTACTTGTCCAGACTGATTTGCCATACAACATCCCATTGTTTTGGGCAAAGTCCATTATTGCATGGAATTTGCACAACACTCTGATCCAGCAGATTTTGTCTGTTAAACCCGAAGTCTTCTAAAACGAGGCCAGTTAAATGGAGGGTTTATTGTACATGGATTCATGCATATCATTTTCTGCTTTTACAAATCTGGTCCACAAAGTGCAAATTATACCTTTATATACCTAATCAGTTAAAACATTATATTCATAAGGGAAGAGATGCAATCCCCATGTCTTCATATCTAAGTATTCTGTTATTGTTTTGAGCCTCTCTACAGCCACACTAGCAACACACACATGCATAACAACTATAACTAATAAGGTGCTATGTGGAACGATATGAGACTCCATGCCAGTATGTCAGTAATGTGTCTCTAACTACCAATCCCTTCCGTGGGCTTCCATCCTTCCAACAAGCCTCTGCTGATAGCCCCCTGCAGAGTGAAGTTATGCTTACTCCTTTCTATGCTCCCATCCCAACCTTCCCTGTCTTCCTGTGAACTAACGTTCTCATTAGTGATGCATTAAGGTGATTGGGAGACCTAGGCACCAAATTAAATTGATTGAAAATGGATTTAGTGTGTATCCCTGACAGACTAACTATTTTTAACCAAAATTAGGTGAGGCCTCTGCTGCATGTTGTGGCATAGTCAGGGGATTGCAAAGGTGCATGTGCACCCCCAAAACTGCTCTGTATTACATGAAATTTTCAATGCCTTAACAGAAGCAGTAATGTTAATTAAAACATGACTGTAAGGAAAGTATTTTATGGTTGTTACATCTTTAATATAAATTTGAAAATGCTTAATTGTGATAGTAGACCACAAAAAATACTATGGTGCACCCCCAAACCAAATTTCTGGCTATGTCACTGGCTGCTTGAGTAGGATAATTTTAACAACAGCATCTCTAGTAACCAGAACATTCTTATCTGATTTTTTGTCAATTGGAATGAAATTGTTCTCATTCTATGAGAAACATAAAGGTGTTGCTGTGGTTTCCACCTAATTTGGGCACTGCTGGGTTCATTTTTTCCAAATTGATTAATATTCTTTCTTGCTGTTCATGTTTTCTCGTGGAAGTAGTAATTCCTAAACAAAAGCCTCCAGACATTTTGTTTGTTGATAATGAATTCAGTATTCTGTCTCATTGTATAAAAAGTTGGGAATGAAAATGTCAAAGCTAAAATCTCATGAAGCAGTGTAATGAAAGAAGAAATGGTTTTTTTAGTTTTACCATTTGAATGGCTTCAGAAATGTCAACTCAAGCTTCCTTTCCTTGCAAACCATGAAGCCAACGTGGTATTTCCACTAAATAATTTATAAAGGTAATATTTTCTGAAACAGTTTTTTTTTCCTATTTTTTGGGTATTAACTTTTCAGTAATACTGAATCATAGGAACATCTCATCCATATTCCTTACTCTCCTGGTTTTTGATGCTGAAGTTGCTGTTGCAATTTTCTAATCCAATTATACTTCATATTATATGAGCAATCTTGATATATAATGACAGCAATATAATTTATTGAAGAAATCAACGTATATGTCAATAGTCAGCCACAGCCTGAAGCAAAGTTTCTCTCCACTTTCACTCAGCTATGCTTGAGGGGATGGATATGCATGGGGTGTGAGGAGGTGACGAAGGTTGCTGGAATAGGACTTCGAGCCTCAGAAGGTGGCAGCACAGGGGGCCGGATATCAGGTGCATGTTTAGGTTTTGGATAATAAGGGATAATAAGAAATATGGAACGAGATAGTTCAAATGGATAAATCTTGTCACGACTGCCAAACTTGTAAACCTAGGAATACTCTCCCCCCCAAGTGAGATGACTTCCTCACCACCTAATAATAACTGGGAAAGGGTGTATGTAGATTTTGTTGGTCCTTCATCAAGATGTCGCAGTGGAAATACAGGTGCCCTGACGTTAATAGATGGTTTTTAGTAAATTTAACTTCATTGGACATCTGCATTCTCCTTTTGCCTCCCAAGTCATTTCTACTTTGTTTAATAAAGTTTTTCCTAAATTAGGAAATCCCAACTTCATAGTCTTTGATAGTGGCTCTCCATTTTGATCTGCTTTGTTGTCCAATATGTATTTTAAATATCATATTATTCAGATTTTCACAACTCCCTACTATCCTCAGCCTAATCAGGTTGAATGTGAACACCGCAATTTGAAATATTACCTAACCATCTTGTCATAGAATGACCATAGGATATGGTATGAATTCTTACCCAACTTAACTTTTGCCTCTAATTCCACTAAGCACAGCAGCACTGGCTATACTCCATCTAAACTGTTTATGGGAAATTAACTCCTTCACCCTTTAATGAATTTCTGGAGAATTCTTCCACAAGCCCTGTCTGAGGGCCTAACCCAATCCAAACGGCATTCCTTATGGAAAGATTTGTTCAAAAACCTAAAAAGAACCAGACTTAAGCAACCTTTGCTATTAATGGATGCCCAACTGGTAATCAATTTAAAATTGGTGATTTGGTGTTGTGTAGATAGTTTCCTGTAAGGGCAAAGCTTTGCATAGAACTGGGAAGCTGACTCCAAAATGGGTTGGCCCCCTTCCCAATAAAAATCTTATATCTCTTTTAACAGCTGTTCTTAAATCGTCACCAAATAAGTAGATGATCAGGCGTCATAAATGCTATCTAGGCATTTATGCATGTCGGCAAGGGTCTAAATTTTTATTATTCAATTTAACCTATCCATGCTTTTTCTTATGTTTGTTGGTAATAATTACCATTGTTTCCACCATGGTTATTGTACATTAGCCTCAATTGGGCTAGGGTACCTCAAAAATGTTTATATCTGTTTAGTATATGCACCAGTATCTATGTCTTGCAAAAAAGGGGGACTATATCTTAAATTAACTGAAATATCGTATGAACTGCCTTAATATAGCCACTTATACTTACTTATGACCTAAGCTTTTGTGAATATTTACTACTTTGAAATACTTATCAATATTATAATAATAAATGCCTTGCTTAAGAATAAATAATTTGTTTGGTATGTTTTCAGCAAAAGAATGTCTCTTAATAGACTGTCATGCTTTAAGTGATAATTAATACCTATCTTAAGTTGTACGATATTTCCACGAAGAAAATATCATAAATTTCTTGTTATTATAATCACTATCATGCAATCTGCCTTTATTTTAAATCTTCGGCAAGGTTGGGCATTAAATTATTGTGTATCTTTAAGCTATACACTATGGCATTTTGTAATCTATTATTATTTGTTAGTTTGGGGACATAATGAAATATATTGAGTTTCCGTCTGAGTAAGAAATCAGGCAAGAGTGATAAGTGCTTGATTTCCAATGTACCAGCAAGTGATTTTTTACCAAACTGCCTTCTGAAAAGTGTGCATCCAGACACTAATTGTAACAAGAATACGAACAGTGAAAATAAGTGGTGGACATCGTCGTTAGAACTTCGGCTGGGACAATAGCCTAGACTCTGATAATCAGAACGATACAATTTCCATTACTATTTCAATTAACTATTCTATAGTATTCTACCACTATAATATTGCTTAATAAAGTGCACTCTGTTTACCAGAGACAACTATTAAGTGTAATGTGAGTTTATATATGGTGGTATTATGCGATGTGCAATGTTTAAAAGGGTGCTACATGCATGTGAACAATTCAGTGAAGAAAGGGACTCAGAGTCTCCCCCCAGCCCATCAAAACTTTGTTTCTTTCATCATTTTCTTGGGGGGGGGGGGGTGGAGTGATTTTTCGCCTACTTTGCATGCAGGTTCAAAAAATGCCGCTACTTTATACTGCCATTATTCGTATTATCGCCGGAGTGAATGGCTGCAACTCCGAGGTGAGTCTCTCCTCTCTGGGCTCTGACAAATGGCAACCCCATCTGAGATACTGAAACATTCCCTCTATTTCCTAACTTTCCCCTTTCCTACCATATTTAAATCTCCCAAAAGAGTTAACGAATGCAAAATCCTGGATATGCCAGTTCGAAAAGCCTGACTATGACATCACTTCTCCTCCCCTGTGCAAAACATCTTCCTGCCGACATCATGTGGCCACCAGTTTCTCATCGTCGTGGTGTTTCCTCCACTGATGGAGAGAGAGAATGGGTTTTCCAGAGTGCATGGACACAGGACACTGAATCTCTGCTGAATGTCTATCAACATCATGATTTCCAGTAGCATATGATTCCACGTGGACAATGATGTTGCAATAGATCTCACTCTTATCATTACTCGCCGCTGAAGAGTGCCAGAATTGGAATACAATACCTTCCTTGGACACCGAATCTCTAATGGGGAACTAACTACAGATCCAGAGAGAACCCATGCTCTATCCGGCTTCCCCGTCCCTACACTGTTTCAGGAGGTTTCATGCTTTCATGGTATGTGCGGCTTCTATTCTAAATGTATTGCCAACTATGTGGAGATCGCTGTACCTCGGTATGCACTCTGCAGGAAAAATTCTGTTTTCCGATAGGCCAGTTCCCACAAGGAATCCTTTCTGAAACTTAAACAGTGTCTCTCTGGTCCCCCAGTATTTGACCTTCCTAATTTTGAGGATGAATTCCATCTGTTTGTTGATGCAAATCAAGTTGCCCTTGGTGCAGTCCTCAATCAACAGGTTAATGGAAAGTTGAAGCCAGTAGCCTTCCGGAGTAGGACCTTGAAAACTACAAGCAGAAGTTGCAATAATATAAATTGGAGTGTCTTACCTATTGTTGGGCTACTGAAAATTTTTAGAGTTATAGCCAAACCAAAATGTTCCACTTGTATACAGATAATGGAGTTATAACATGGCTCGTTAGACACACCAAGCAGCTATGGAAAATTGGTAGAGTGGTTCTCAAATTGCCTATCTTCCGCTTTGTAATCCACCATTTTCCTAGCTGTCAAAATAGGATAGCTGATTGTATTTCAAGAGTTTCCACTGAAGTAAATGAGACAGTTGTTCATAGTTATTTGCTTCTACAGAAGATTCCCTTGTAATCCATAAATATACACGAAACAAAACCACTTTTGGTGTGGGTAATCCTGATAAACAGTCAGAACGACCGCAAGGACATTAAAATAGCAATGAGGTGACTACGGCCAGTTAGCTGGTCTGGAGTCTCATGCAAATTCTCCAAACGCCGTAAGGCACTCTGCAGACAACTTCATTCCAGAAGCTGGACCAGGCTGGCACAAAACCGCTGTACAAATTAAGCTGCGATTCCACATTTAAAACAGTTAATTGAACAAATAAAACAGACGATCCTTTGCCTATAAGTCGCATTTTGAAATACATGCACTTTATTGATGCTAGATGGTTTCAGTAAGTTATCTTTATTTGCTTCTCAAGTTGTATCCATTTTGCTTAAAAAACATTTTCTCAAATTTGGATATGCCAGGTTTCCTGTTTCTGATAAAGGTTCACAATTTCGCTAAGCTCTGTTGTTGCAAATGTGTTTTAAATATGGTATTAAGCAAGTGTTCAGTGCCCCTTATTATCCACAACGTACCCATGCACCTGTGCCTGCTGCCCTGTACTGCCACCTTCTGAGGCTCAAAGCCGTGTTCCAGCAACCTTCGTGACGTCCTCAAGCCCCGTGCATATCCATCCCCTCAAGCATAGCTGAGTCTAAGTAGAGGGGAAACTTTGCTTCAGGCTGTGGCTTACTATTGATATATATGTTGATTTGTTTATGAAATTAAATTGCAATCATAAATATCAAGATTGGTTATATAATATGAAGTAAAATTGGATTAGAGAATTTCAGCAGCAACTTCAGCATCAAAAACCAGAAGAGGAAGAAATATGGATGAGATGTTCCCATGATTCAGTATTACTTAAAAGTTAATACCCAAAAAAGAGAAAAAAAAAACTGTTTCAGAAAATATAATCTTTAAAAATTCTTTAGTGAAAATACCATGTTGGTTGCATGGTTTGCAAGGAAAGGAAGTTTCAGTGGACATTTCTGAAACCATTCAAATGGTAAAATTAACAAAACGATTCCTTCTCTCATTACAATACTTTGTGAGATTTTAGCTTTGACATTTTCATTCCCAACTTTTTATACAATGAGACAGAATACTGAATTCATTATCAACAAACAAAATGTCTGGGGGCTTTTGTTTAGGAATTATTACTTCCACGAGAAAACATGAACAGCAAGAAAGAATATTAATCAATTTGGAAAAAATGAACCCAGCAGTGCCCAAATTAGGTGGAAACCACAGCAACACTTTTATGTTTCTCTTAGAATGAGAACAATATCATTGCAATTGATAAAAAATCAGATAAGAATGTCCTGGTTACCAGAGGTACTGTCAATAAAATTATCCTATTCATGCAGCCGGTGACGTAGCCAGAAATTTGGTTTGGGGGTGCAACATATTATTTTTTTTGGTCTACTATCACAATTAAGCATTTTCAAATTTATATTAAAGATGTAACAACCATAACATACATGCATTATGGTCGTATTTTAATTAACATTACTGCTTCGGTTAAGGCACTGAAAATTTCGTGTAATCTGGAGCAGTTTGGGGCGTGCACATGCACCTTTGCAACCCCCTGGCTATGTCACTACATGCAGCTGAGGCCTCATCTAATTTTGGTTAAAAATAGTTAGTCTGTCAGGGATACAGACTAAATCCATTTACAATCAATTTAATTTGGTGCCTGGGACTCCCAATCACCTTAATGCACCACTAATGAGAACGTTAGTTCACAGGAAGACAGGGATGGATGGGATGGGAGCATATAAAGGAGTAAGCATAACTTCACTCTGCAGGGGGCTATCAGTAGAGGCTTGTTGGAATGATGGTAGCCCACGGAAGGGATTGGTAGTTAGAGACACATTACTGACATACTTGCATGGAGTCTCATATCGTTCCACATAGCACCTTATTAGTTATAGTTGTTATGTATGTGTGTGTTGCTAGTGTGGCTGTAGAGATACTGGAAACAATAACAGAATACTTAGATATGAAGACATGGGGATTGCATCTCTTCCCTTATGAATATAATATTTTAACTGATTATGTATAGAAAGGTATAATTTGCACTTTGTGGACTTGATTTGTAAAAGCAGAAAATGATATGCATGAATGCATGTACAGTAAACACTCTATTTAACTGGCCTCGTTTTAGAAGACTTCGGATTTAGCAGACAAAATCTGCTGGATCAGTGTTGTACAAATTTCAGGCAATGATGGATTTGCCCAAAACAATGGGGTGTTGTTTGGCAAATCAGTCCGGACAAGTAGCACACTGTAGTGTACAGTGTACGCAGTACAGCTGATTCAAACAAAGTGGCTATCTCAGCCTCTTTGTTTGAGTTCTCTCTGTGGATAAAGCTTCATTAATTTCTATGCTCAAACAACAGTTTGAAGCAAATAACACTTTTCTTTCATCTATTTGATGGTTTAATTGGCATTGAAGGAACCAGAGGCAACAATGACGGCCTCCTTGGAATGCCCAGAATGAGTATGAAAAATCAGCAAAATTACGAAATAGAGTGCATGGTTCTGAATACTTCAGCCATGTAGAATGTAATCATCGCATGAATAAGATACTATAGAGTTTTAGCTAAAACAAAGAAAATAGGTCCATATTTACATATTTTGATGAATGGAGGAAAAAAACCTTTAAATCTGAAAAATCGAAAATCCTGTGTAAACTAATGGGAAAATATAATTTTCTCCTTCATTCAAACCCAAGACACTTGCAGAAGGAAATATTTTTCTGGGGACCTCATATCTAATCGAATCAAAATGCCATTTACCGCATATCTTTAGGACAAATTTTTCTCAAGAAATATGCTTCATGTACGTACGATTTGAATTTTAATATCATAAGATTTTTTTTTAATGATGCCTTCCCCGCAAAGTCAAATTTAGGCTTGTCTGCAGGTAGGGGAAAAACCCCAAGACAAATCACAACATCCATGCCCGAAGTACTGATTACTACTAATATGAGGAGGAAGATGTGAAGCTTGAGAAGATAATAATTAATCCTGGCATATCTTTCTCAAACTTACTATATTGAGACTAAATAACTTCAAAAATAAAATATGGTGTAGATAGAGGAAAAGGGTGCATGATAATGGCCTATAAAAGTAACAAGCACATAATCGATAAAAGATGGTTGGGATTGTTCCAAATGTTAGCAAGTCATTTTGAATAATATTTTAGGGGTCTTACCTTCGCTGTGTCACTCCTTAGGCGGTTAGCACCATAAACCTGCTGCAACATGGTTAGTGTTGGTCTGCTTCTCCTAGATCTCTTATAAGTTCCATTTTTTGTTTTATTTGGAAGGCAATCGACTTAGGCTTCTAAATGGAAATAACAGATAATTGGTGAATGTTGTTTTCATATTTTTCGAAATGGTAACATATCATATTAAATAAACATGTAGAGGTCTCTCCTTCCATGTGTCTCCCCACAGTCATAATAATATGGTGGTACCCAATCCCATCTACTGCACCAGAGTGACATTTGATCTGTTGCTCCTAGTTTTATTCTCACTTGCAATATTTATTTGATTTGGAAGGGTCTTGATTTTGGCTTCTAAATGCAACAAGCACATAATTGGTGAAAGTGACTTCCATAGTGTTAATTTTGGTAACAAGAATTTTGAATAATCTTCTAGGTGTGTCACCTTCGCTTTGTCTATCACAGTCTTAGCAATATAATGATTAACACCATACACATTCAGCAGAATAATTGAAGTTGATCTGTTGCTCCTAGATCTATTTTCATTTGTGTTTTGATTTTATTTCAAGGGCATTTGACTTAGGCCTCTAAATCGAACAGGTACATAGTTTATGAAAGGTGGTTCCATATTGCTCGAAATAGTAACAAGTCATTTTTAATAATCTTACAAGTGCCTTTCCTTCTCTGTGTCCCTCTACAGTCATAGTAATTTGGTGTTTCCTACTCTTCACCTACAGTATCACAGTGATTTTTGGATCTGCTGCTCCTATATCTCTTCTCATTTCAACTTTAGTTTGATTTCAAAGAGTTTGACTCCGGTACAAGCATGTAATCGATCGATGCTTATTTACATGCTTAGCAACTAAAGCGTGTCACTTGGAAGTAGTTTCTAGTTTAAGCACTGAGGCATTCTTAGCATCGTTGGATCGATTTGTGTCAAGAAGAGGTCTATGTTCAGATCTCTATTCTGATTGCGGAACAGGGTTTGTGGGTACTAATAAGTATCTTACGGGAATCAATAAACAGTTCCAATCCTTATTTAGAGAAGGTAACATATATTCTAGGCTTGAAAATAAACAAATCATGTTGCATTTTAATACACCCTCCGCACCAAATTTTGGAGGTTTGTGGGAATCAAATGAAGTCTGCAACTAACCTTCTGAAACGAATTATTGGTGTTCACGCTCTCACGTTCGAGGAACTTTCCACTGTATTTTGCCAAGTTGAAGCAGTCTTAAACTCAACACTGCGTACTGCTATGTCATCAGATCCTAATGAATATGAAGCAATCACACCAGGTCATTTTCTCATAGGCGAACCTTTAGTCAGTGTACCTGAGTACAATCTGTTAGACATAAATATTAATAGACTATATCGGTGGCAACTTGTTAAACTAGTCAGTCAAGATTTCTGCAGTCGTTTGTCCAACGAATACTTGACCACACCCCAATCACGAGGTAAATGGTCAAAGGATCATCCTAATCTTTCAGCAGGCGATTTGGTTATTGTAAAGGGTGAGAGTAACATGCCTCTGAACCGGTCTCCTGCTAGGATAGAAACAATTCATCCAGGATCGGATAGTCGAATTAGGGTTGATATTATAAGAGGAAAACATGGGGTCTTTAAAAGACCTACGTCTAAACTGGTTAAACTACCAGTTGATAATTAGAAATTTATGTTTAAGTTTTCTTTTTTATTCTTTTCTCTTTCTTTATTTTAGCTTAAAACGTTTAAGTTAAGGATTATTTATTGAGGTAGTGTTGCTCATTCTCATATCCCTTTTTCCGTGGGCTTACTATCCTTTGTTAAAGTCTCTGGTGAAAGCCCCCTCCAGAGTGAAGAAATAACCTATCCTATCCCTTCCCTTAGGAGCAACACTTAGTATTAATTATGGTATTTTTTTGTCATTCCTAAGGTATCTATCGTTAGTATTTCGATATCTAAATTTGATTCTCAAATTTGGTGGGTGGTATGTTGCGTCCACAACGCGTTTAGTATTCTGAAATGCCACCAGGGTTCGTTGGCTATACCTAGCAATGTGATGTATGTGATTTTGAGTGAGTTAGTTGTTAGAAAGTCATCCTATCCCCGAGCAACCCCATGCAGACGTTAAGGAGTCACGGAATCGAAATAACGAAGGAAACCACTAGGGCTAGAGGTAAGTGAATTGAGCCATTGGTGGTTAATAATCGAAATAATACATTTCATTAATCCTAGAGGCAGGATTACCTTCATTTATGTAAATTGAGTTCCTGTCCAAACAACCAGCAAGTGATTATTTACCAAACTGCCTTCTGAAAAGTGCACATCCCGACACTAGTTCTAAAAAGAAGACGAACAGTGAAAATAAGTGATGGACTTCGTACTGAAAACTTTGGCTGGGACAATATCCTAGACTTCAGAATGATAGAATTTCCATTGCTACTTCAATTAACTATTCTAATGTATTCTACAACTATAATATTGCTTAATAAAGTGCACGATGATTACCAGAGACAACTATTAAGTGTAATGTGAGTATATGTATGGTGGTATAATGCGATGTGCAACGTTTAAAAGGGTGCTGCATGCTTGTGAACAATGCCATGAAGAAAGGGACTCAGAATCTCCCCCTAGCCCATCAAAACTTTTTTTTTTCATCGTTTTCTTGGTGGGGGATGTAGTGATTTTTTGCCCACTTAGCACATATACGATAGCACTAAACGAGCTGCAACGTACCGTACATGCAGATTCAAATAATGCCACTATCGTATTTTGCCGTTATTCGTATTATTGACAGACTGAATGGCTGCAACTCTCTGCCCTGAGGCGTTCCATGCTGGGCTCTGACAAATGGCAACCCCATCTTATATACCAAAATATTCCCCTTATTTCCTAATTTTCCTCTTTCCTTTCATTCTACCATTATGTATTCTCCCAAAAGAGTTAACCAATACAAAATCCTGGAGATTCCAGTTCGAAAAGCCTGAATGTGACTTCACTTCCCCTTCCCTGTGCAAGAAAGTATCCGCAATATATTTTTAAAATTTTTGTTTTGTTGGCTGCGCAGCTATTATCTGTTCATTTTATCTTTGCGACTGAGGTTTCATATAGGTCCGTCCCCGCTCGGTTCTTTTCGCCACTAGGAGGTGGGGTTTCACAGCTAGGGGTTTGGGGAGGTGTCTCCTCGCCGGAGAACACGCTAGGCGTTGCCACATTGACTGAAACATAATTCCTGCTACGAGTCCAAAGTTCAGCTCTCCCGAGAAAATGGGCGACTTAATTGCTTGGGCGCTACCTCTATAGTGAAATACACGATTGCTTTTAAGACCTTTTATTTTGGCGTCATACGTTTAAAGCTCCCTCGACTCGCGATGAAATAAAAATTATAATTTCTTGATTTTGGTTATATTTTAAGAAAATCTCGACTCATCACCCCGAACTAATAACAAAATCTTCCAATGTCCTAATTAAGCAATGTAATTTCGCCAATATCGCAAAAACACGAAATACGTAAGCAAAGCTTGCCCTTTCGTTAAATTTTCTCTACACACCGGTTGAGAATCGTTGATGAAACCTCGCCGTATTATGAAATTATTCAGGACAGCCCATATTAAATTCTATGAAATGTTTACTTAATTTGGAAATAAAATTTTCTTTTAAGGTTGGATTCAACACATTTATTTTATAGAAATATACAAATGGAAAAGATTTAATTTTCGTCCAATGGCAAGGCTAAATTATCCTGCTCGTCGTCTGTTTCTTCATCAGAACGCTCACTGTCAGACTCATTCTCCGCAAGCAGCACAATTACATACTTCAAGACATTGTGCGCCATGCTCCTGGCTTGACTGCGAAGAACGGAAAAGTATTTCTTCTCCATTGCCGACGCAAGGGTTGTGAAAACTCCACGAACGGAAGAAACACACTCAAAAACAACAACTCAACAGTAAACTCAACGATAACAAAGCAACAAAAACTCAATGATAACAAAGTAACAAAAACTCAACTTTAACAAAGTAACAGAGTAACCAAAACTCAACGTTAACAAATTAACAGCGTAAAAAAAACTCAAAGATAAACACGTGGCAACAGCACACTCTAAGACTCGTGTGATCACAAAGGAAGCAAGAGAGAGAATGAACTTTCTACGGGAAGGAATCCTCCTACTCCGTTCCGATTGGTTCCCTTAAAGTCACCTCTGAATCTCAATGATAGGATGAACAGATAATAATTGCATGCACAACTCTAATTGTTGACTGTCTTAGTCATTTTAGTGATTCTGACCTTGAATGGACAGTTATCGTGTTGTTCTAGCAGTGTTAACATAGCCGCTACACTTGCCCTATGCACCAAAGAAGAGTAACATGCAGTGATTCGATTTTTGTGGGCTGAATGTGTACCAGTGCATGAAATCCATCAAAGACTTACAGTACAGGATGGGAACAGTGCTATGCCACAACGGAGTGTGTACAATTGGATTAACATGTTCAAAAATGGTCACACAAGTGTCACTGATGTAGAACGATTGGGGCACCGGAGCACTATAGGTACTACTCCTGTTAACACATGAGGTGTGATTTTATGACTGAAAAGAAGCTCTTTTTTTACTGATGTTTTTGGAAAATAGGTGCACTGGTTACACAAGCAAATGTGGTATTTATATTATCTTCTAAAATGTGTTGCTGCTTGCCAAAGGTTTCATGATGACCATTCCTTATTGCAGTTCCCTCCACAGTGTGCAGAATGATTTGTGGATGAGACTCAATGTGAATTACAAGTCGTATTACATCTCCTTTTACCTTTCCAAGTTTCTTTAACACTTGCCTAGTATTTCCACATCTCACCTCAGTGGCTTGCGACTTACATTCATTTGATAAGTTTTGGATGTACTTTGCCTTCTATTGGCATGTTGTGTATAATGTGTGTGCGATACACAAGTAAATATGGTGTTTGAGTGCAAGTGCACCTCGTTTATGACTGGGATGCACGAGTGTCAACAGAATCTTTCTTCTGTATGTTCTATTCCACAGAAGCGGGCACACTGAATTCCTGGTCTAAGCACATTTCACCTCTCGTCATTATTTGATTAACCTTTATCTGCCGGATTTAAATACCCTCTGGTGGGGTCCCGCTGCCGGATTTAATTTTGGACATTTAAATATTTTGCGTAAGTCTTTTGCAAAAATCGCATATCTAGTGAACTATTGGTGATAAAATGTTCAAATAAAAAGCGTTTTGAGGTCAAACTATCAGAGAATTACATCGTTCTGCCTCTTTGTAGAAATAAACAGGGCGAAATAACCCTAATAGAATAAATTACGATGCCAAAATAACTTATTGTTGATATAAATCAAAATAAGGTGGACAAATACTGCATTTAGTCACTTTTTGGCAATGTGGTTCCTGCTCAGTCTGCAGCTGACACAACCCCAGTATTCACATTTCCTTATATAGTCGAGCTAGTGTGGTATTCCTCGAAGCAGGGCTCAACACATAGTCCCACGTCACACGCCTTGCACCTATATTTCGTCCTTGAGTATTTGCTCTATGAGGAACACACATGGCAACAGATAAGCATCACCGAAATGGGCCAATGCTTATCGCCCTTGGCCTCTTAGCATTTTATTTGCATTCCACTAGCACTAGGTCGCCCCCTTGAGAGAGTCTGGGAAGGAAGAGCCCTAGCGCCCTCTTCAACCATTTGCCGCACAAGGGAAAGTCGGAATTGCCGATGTGAAAATGCGCCGCCACACTAGGAAAGGAGAATCCAACTATTTAGGATAGTTAGATCGACTAAATGAAAAAATAATTTCTTTGTCCATTTCCATGTGCGGCGACCGATGGTGTAGCTGTTAGCCATCCTATCTCAACTAGTTATATAAAAATAAAGGAATCACTAAAACATAAACAGACGAACAGCTACAGATATTTTGAACGCACAAGTCTACATCCGCTTTACTTCGTGGTCTGCAAATGAATGAACGTAAATGTAGTAAAACATATATGCAAACATGTGGAAAAGGAAGAAGAAAATAACAAAGGGAAGGAACCTTTGGGGTAGGGCTTAGTCCTGGGGTTCAGTTTATTGCATCTCTTTGTGTTGCAACGTAGTAAAACACAAATGCGGAAAAGGAGGAATATCAAAGGGAATTGACCTTTGGGGTTCAGTTAATTGCATCTCTTTGTGTTGTGAGAGTTTTGTTGGAGAGGTACACTTTGAGTGAGGCACTCTCGATTGTTTGTTTACTCTCCCCTCCCCCAATATGCAAGACCTTCGGACTTGGGAGAGCAGATGGAAAAGAAGGATGCCTCGTCTTTCTTCTCCTCAAAAAAATTTTGATTCTATGACAAAAACGACATCTGTGAGCGGCCTCGGAGCTGATCGGTACACTGGTGTCCCTTTCGGCATTTAAAGGTTAATTCTTCTGGGCCACATCAACCTCTCATGTGTTTCCACATTGATTGATTGTGGCTGTAATTCATCTGTCCTCTGCTTTACCCTTATATTTTCTTACAGTCATATTGTTGCTCTCTATTAAAGGTGTAACAGAGTCAAACCATAGTCTTTCACAGAAATATTTTTTCGTTTTAGTGGCAAGAGTCAGTGAATAGCACTCGAATTGTCTCTCTGATATATTTCCTCATAATAGCGATGATCAAATTCAACCGATGCACCGTAGTGTTCATTTTCACATCCTATGAGCTAGATAATACTTCCTATTGTTGCTGTCATTCCGGTTTGTCGGAGGAGTGGTTTCATGTCAGTTTTGCAATAGGATGGCTAGAGTTGGCAGATATGTTAGGTTTTCTAATAGCAATTCCCTCTGCATTGTCGTTCCCAAATGGTCTGTTTATCAGATGTAAAATAATAATAATAATTTGTTATTCCATTTCTCTTATACATCCTTTTAAACAAAAATTTTTACAGCAGATATAATAACAGAGAATATGGAATATAGGTACCCCAGAGGAATCCTGTTTTGGGGTTACCATCACATACATAAAACAAATTTTCGGCAAATGACATAATTCATTGTACATAATAAATTAAAATCAAGATTAGGCACAAAAACCCAAAAAACAACAAAAGTGTGTTCATACATATTTAAACAACAGTTTTCATTAATCCTTCAACATCGGTAGTAGAAAATAACCATACTTTTACATTATTTAAGAATTTACCCAACGGATTAAGAGTAGCCAAATCAGATGGAATTGAGGAAAATAACTTAGGTGCCATGTATATAAAAGATTGTTTAAAAGCAGTATTATTAGGTTTAAGAATTTTTATTCCATAATTAAATTGTAGTTTACCGGCATATTCATTTGGTTGTTGTCTATTACATCCCCGATTATAGAACGTTCTCAGTACCTTATATACATAAAGATGTCTTAAGGGAAGAATCTGCAGTTTTTGAAATAATGGAAAGGAGTGTTCAGTTTTACGTACACGTGATATCACTCTTACCACTTTTTTTTGAGCAATTACAATGGGCTTAATGTTTGTAAAGTACGTCCTACCCCAACAAGTTATTCCATACTGAAGTTTTGAATTGACCAAGGAAAAATAGAGATTGGACAAATAGATCGTAAGACGTAGAATTTCCTTAACACTGAAATCAGTTCCATCTGCAATTTGTTGATATGGAGTTTCCAGTTACAATTCTGATCAATTAGTATTCCAAGATACTTGATGCTACTGACTTGCTCAATTTTTATACAGTTGTTACATGTTGTAGCCTGTTTATTTATACATAAGGAACATTTGTAATAGACATCATTTTGCACTTCAGAGGAACTTTTCAAGCTAAATGTAACATATTTTGTCTTCTCACTTAATGCCATACTATTTGCACAAAACCAGTACTTTAACCTGTCTAGGTCACTTTGCATCTTAAATTGTAAGTCATCATTATTAGTTATAGAGTAGCATAATGCTGTGTCATCAGCAAATGAGGTCAGATTACCATTAAACATACCATTACATAAAGTATTTACATATATTAGAAATAATATGGGGCCCAAGACTGAGCCCTGGGGAACACCATACATAAGTGGTACATTTTGACTAAAGCTATTATTAATCCTTACACAGTGAGTTCTACCAGTGAGATAACTTCTAAACCAATCATTTGAAACTCCTCTAATGCCAGATTGCATTAGTCTTCTGAACAATATAGTGTGGTCCACCAAATCAAAAGCTTTAGTTATATCTATGAACAGGCCTGCTACTTTGCTCTGGGAATTGATTCCTTCATAAATCGAGGAGCAGAACTGTAGAAGAGCATCTTCAGTACTTTTCCCCTTCAGAAAACCAAATTGGCGTTTACTGAAGAAAGATTGGCTATTAAGGAATTTTAGTAAGCGAGTTTTTATGATTTTTTCTAGTATTTTCGAGAAAATAGGCAGTAGAGATATAGGTCGGTAATTACTAACGTCTAACTTATCGCCTTTTTTAAAAATTGGTATAACAACAGCGCTTTTTAATTTATCTGGAAATTCACCAGTTTGCATGCTCATATTCACTATATAAGCAAATACAGATACAATATTTTCATTTACAGCTTTAACTACCTTTGCAGAAATATCATCAGCGCCAGTCGATTTTTTGGACTCTAATCCTTTTATAATATTACTGACTTCCTCTGAGTCTGTGGGAACCATAAATATTGAGCGCTCTATTATGTTTGTGGGGAACAATCCCTCATACTCTATATAATTAGAGTTTGTATTAGGTTTAGAATTCTCTCTCAGCCCCTCTATAACTTGGCTGAAATATCTATTAAATTCACTTGCAATACCCTTTGAATTAGAGATCACCATATTATTTTCTGTTAATCTTATCTTATCAATATTATTTTCCCTCCTCCTCCCTCCAATTATACTGTCTAATATTCGCCATTGCTTTGCTACATCATTATTATTCTTTTGAAAGATATCCAAATAATAGTTTTCTTTTTGTTTTAGTATATCAGTTTCTAAGCGATTTTTAAAAGATTTGTAGTAACGTGTTAATTTTTCGTTATAGGGCTGCTTTCTCATTTTTTTGTACAACAAGTTTCTTCTAGCAATACGCTTACATAATTCTTAAGTTATCCAGGGTTTAATCAGTTTGTATCTCCTATATTTCTCTACTGTAAAACTGGAGCAATCAATATAATTTTTAAGAGTCCGTAATAACACTTCATAAGGTGCAGACACATTTGTTTGGGTATACACTTCACTCCAATCACTGTTAGTTAACAGTTCATTTAAATATGAGTAATCAACTTGTACTACTATGTCTGGGGATTCGTTCTCAGAATTGTCTTGTGGATTAAAATTTAATTCACATCTAATTTGGTGATGATCTGTTAAACCTAAATCGATAACTTTTCCTATGCAAGCCAGATTTGTCCTACTTCGCCAAAAGACATGATCTATGCATGATTTACTAAGCCTGGTTATCCGAGTAGGAGTATCAATAACTTGATCAAACCCATAACTGGCCGTTAGTGTCAGGTATTCATAAACATTATCCGATAACTGTAGTACACATATATTTACATCACCAATAAGCATTAGATTTCTATCAGGCGAATCGTCTAGGATTTTTTGTAATTCCTTTAAGAACGACTCTATTGGATAAGACTGCATTCTATAAATAGCAATAATAGATAAAGATTGCATAGAATTAATATCAGTTGATACTTTGACAGTATCTGCTGTTAACATATAAGATATTTCACATGATAGACACGAATATACGTTCAACACATATACAATTACACCTCCAGCTCTGTAGTTGTTATTACATTTCGCAAATGAATTGTATCCATTTATCTTATATGCCATTAGTTCAGAATCATTAATCCAAATTTCAGATAGAATTATAACATGAGGTTTAGGTTGGAGAATTTGGAGCTGCAATATAAAGTTATCAAAATTTGACGTCATACTTCTAATATTTTGATGTATTATAATAAATTCCAAAGAACATATATCAAGCTCTTTTTTGAATGGAGAGTCATTACTAGCATTTTCCATAACCACACAACAAAAGGTAATAGATAATATTATATATTTCATGAAGTTTTGGATGAAAATATTCAGGACAAATCGAGGGAACAATGAGAAAGATATCAAAACAAAAAGTTATTTGAAAAGCCCTCTCTTTTGGACAAAAATAGTTACGAATGTATAAAAGATAGAATTCATAAAAATAAACGTATACTTGTAGATAAATACGGCAAAGTATACAATATGTCATGACAGTTTACAAATTATTTAAATCATCCAATGACTTCAGATTAATTACCGGGTCATTATCTTTTTTTCTTAATAAAATTCTGCCATTTCTTATCCATAAATATTTATACCCTTTCGTTTTCTTGTATTCCCGAGCGGCAGCAAAGATTCTCCTTTTCCCAGGGCTGAGGCTTTCGTTGATATAAACAGGCACGTCCACTGGAAAACCTAGGTGATGGGTCGAAAGGGTCCTCTTCACTCGCCTTCTCACAAGTAATATTTCTTTATCTATTCCACGAACAAATTTAACCAGTATGCCTGACGGCTTACCGGAGTCTCACGTCTTCCCTAGGCGATCGCATGTGTCGATCATTTCGTCTGTTATTACAACATCAAGGGCACTCCCAACTTTTTTAACTACCTCAGTAGCATTCTCATTAAGTTCCTGAGGAATCCCGTGGATTTCAAGGACGTTCGCTCTCTCACGCTGCTCACAGTCATCCACCCGACTTTCCAATTTCGTCACCCGATCCTTCAACGATGTATTTTCCTGCTTGAGCTCATCAATGATTTTTACATATTCACCAATTTTAGCACAATAGCCCTCAATAGCCTTTTTATTGTCGTCGATTTTGCTGTGCATGATTTCCAGCGAGGTGTTTAGTTCTTTCTCCATGCACTGCCTGTCTTTTTTTGCGTCTTCTAGCATAGATAGTACCTGCGTAATTCCTGCATGTCCGATTTCTTGTGCAGAGGCGGCTGACATACAACTACATCTTTCAGTCGCACAAGGGGGACAACCCCAAATTTGTTTTTCCACTGTGATATAGTCTAAATCATCTTTAGATATATTGACACAGTTCGCGTGACAGTGTCTTTTACACTCACTGCACAGAATTTTTAAATGGCGGTTTTGTATGTTCTTCTTACACACGCCACAATCAGACATTGCCACTTGCACAGAACAATATATATCACAATTTAGACAAGTTGAAACACAGTATACACTGCAGACCAGAGGTACTTCGATCGGTTTAATACTCTTAACACAGAACACACGCGAGTATATGTGTAGATTCAACGCATTACAGTAGTGCCTGCCTTTCACTAGGAGCGCATTTGCCGAACACGTCTGCCTCATACGAAGGCTGAACCATCATAATGCACAGATCTATCTCTGAATACCATGATTCCTCAGGCACTCTTTATAGTGTAATTGTACAGAATGTATTGTTTCTTTTATTGTTGTAATGGTTTTTAACTTTTTCTGCTGAGATATGCCCATCTAAGATATCAACAGAATTACCAATGATTATGCTCTAATCCCTATTCCCTTCCGTGGGCTTCCTTCCTTTGGATATTTTTAAGTCTCTGCTGATAGCCCCCTGCAGAGTGAAGCTATGTGAACTCCTTCACATATTCCTTTTCCTTCCTATCCTAGCAGAAAAAGCATGGAAGTGTATCTAAAAAAATAATAGTCACCCTTATGCAAAGAGAAACTTAAAACTTTCAAGAGTAAATTCATCTGTTTTTCCATTAGTTGTTTAAATCCGCTTTCTTGCAGACAAGATTGGACATACGAGGCATTGGACTTGTCCCTAATGCTGATGAGGGTAATATATTACATTCCTCAGGGCAAATCCACTCATCTATATTGTTTTCCCTCTTCCTAATCCATATTCTAATCAAAGAAAATATTTAGTCTCTGAATAAAATACATGTTAACAAGCTACCATACATGGATTACTAAATCTGAGTTATGTAAGAGAACTCTTATTCTGTGAAAAACTATTCCAATGAGAAATGAACTTGAGACATCAAAACTTCTAAAAATTTCTTATTAACTATTTGCGTCAGGTGACAGAATTCATAATCATATTACATTGAAAATCGGGCTGAGCTTCTAAAATGTCCGGCTCTCATGGGTTTGCGGCATACTGGAGTTCCAAATCTGAGGAATTTGATTGTATTAGCTATTTGTGTCAGCTGACAAAATTGAATGACATTTTCCCTCTCATTCTCAGGAAGCCATACTGTCTGTTGAGACGTTATCATCCTCCAAAATATATATTTTTTTCTTCCGGGTGGTATGAGGCAGTGAACAGAACTCAAATTTTCTGGCTGATGATTTTTCTCATTAGAGACATGATCAGTTTTGATCAATGATGCCACTGGTTTGATTTCCTCTCCTTTGAGAAAGTGAAAAGATTTCTCTATGTACAACATGGTTACATGGTAAAAGTGAATTATGAAATGTCTTATTACACTAGTGAATATATATACTTATCATGATTTTCCAGATTGCAGATAATCCTGTTTTGGTATAAGTACTCCTAATGGTATTAAGACATTATCACACCTGAGTGAGAAACATTCACATTCTCAATAACCCAATTATCTCTGTTTGCATGATAAAATGTGTAAATGCAGAGAAAGATCTTGGTATCTTGTGGTTTGTCGTATTTCGTACACATCCATTAGGCTTGTTCATATTTGGTTATATTCAATGTAATCATTATTTGTGCACTAAGCTATTCTCAAGCTATAATATTTCTAGAAGTACTATTCATAAATGAAAAGATTGAGAAGGAGAAAAATTCCGAACTTGACCAGGACTCGAACCCAGGTCTGTCACTTGCCGGGCAGGTGCTGTAACCAGTGAGATACCAAGCCAGACTAATTCTCCGTTCTCAAATTGGGGTATTTACGGTGAAGAAAGAGCTAACTCAGTAAATCCTTCCGACACTAGATGTCCTCACTGAGGCACAGTGGAAAACACCCCACAGTTTTCCCAGACATTGAGAAGATGTTAAATAATAAGAGTTAAATGGTGGAAGTTCACATATATGCGTGAGTGCATAGTATTTATCACAAATGTTAATATTGAGAAGGAGAAAAATTCTGAACTTCACCGGGACTAGAACCCGGGTCTCCCACTTGCCGGATAGGTGCTCTAACGACTGAGCTACCACAAAATGAAAAACTATCACTATATTGTCTGGTCTGTTGAGGGTAGGTGGTCAGGTAAAAAATCTTGTTTTGACTGTTGCTTTCCTGGTATGATTATTTTAGGTTATATTTTTTGCAATCCTATGTTGTGCATGAGGAATTCCTCCTTTTCAACCAATGACAAATTCTCACTGATAACTGTTTCATGTAATCAGTGTAATGATATAAAATACATGAATAGAAAACTTGAAGCAAGTGACTTCTAAATTATGTACATTAATAAAAAAATTAGTTTTAAATTATATTACTTGATATAGAAATGAATGTGAAAAAAGTGAAGTAGCTCATATGTAACATTATATCTTTTGGGTTTCTCTTACTGCTTCTTAGTAATTGCTATGCTGCGTTAGGATGTGTGAGGACAGGATACATATTCTGCTATATACCGGCTCCTCCTTACAACTGCTCAACTTTGACACCTGGTGTAAAATCCTATGCCCCAGACGTTTCAAGTGTTGCTGGATCATATATCAGAATGTTACAGCAGCCCCCCTCATTTTGAGAAGATGTATCAAATTGAGGATTCACCCCCAAAACCTGTCGTGGTTGCATACACTCTACTTGCGCGAGTTACCCATACAAATGATACTTGGCCAGGACTTTATCAAAAGATTGTGAATCGTACTTTATCACGATGCGTTTTCCTTCGAATGCCACCCAAGCAAAAAATTCTTCTGCCTCGGCAATTTCGATACTCCATCGACTTTGTCCGTTTCCCCCCGGCATCAGCTGATCATATTCAATGCCAGAATATGACTCACCTTAGCAGCAGAAATCATCCGCCTCATAAAAGGCCTTCTCTGCAGGTGAAGGTGGTTCTACCTTATCATCCCAGAAGATAAAGTCCTCATCGAGGCTTTTCCCAATGTTATTTCCTCCCATCTAGCCCAAACCAAGTTAATGTCTTACGAAATAGAATTGCTTTCTTTGACTTCAGTCAGCTGTCACCCCTATCTATATACTCCACCCAAGACAGCTATGATCAAGAATCATGTGAATAAATTGCTGAATGAGGGAATTATCCAGCCATCTTCCTCTAATTGGAGTTCACCAGCATTCATTATTCCCAAGAGGGGATCTTCATAGAGACCCATGGTCGATTATTGTAAATTAAATAAACAAGTAAAGCAGACAATTTTTGTACTCCTTCAATAAAACATGGTCTACAATACTTGGGTTCTGCTACATATTTCACAATCCTCGATTTACACTCAGCATTCCATCAAATTCCACTAACTCCTACTTCAAAGGATTATACAGCCTTTGTGACGTCTATTTGTGCCTACCAGTGTAATCACCTTCCCTTCTGTTTGTCAACACCTCCACAAGTATTCTCCAGGATGATTGACAAATTTCTTGGTGATTTGAAATATTCCTGCGTATATCCCCATATTGACGACTTGTGTCGTCCAAGAACCTGCCAGAGCACCGTCATCATGTTATGCTGGCGTTGGAGAAACTATGAGCAGCTGGTCTTACTATCCTTCCAGAGAAGATGAAATTGGTCAAGTAATCCATTACCTTCCTTGGACAATAGATCTCCAATTGGGAACTTACAACTGACCCAGAGAGGACCCCTGCACTTTCCAGCTTCCCGGTGCCTAAGTCAGTTAAGGAGGTTTCACGTTTTCTTGGTATGTGTGATTTCTATTCAAAATTTATTGCAAATTATGGGGAGATTGCTGCACCTCCTAATGCACTCCGCAGGAAAAATGTTGTTTTCCAATAGTCCATTTCCCATCAGGATTCCTTTCTCAAGCCTAAACAAGGTCTCTGTCTTCCCCCTGTACATCTTCCTAATTTAGAGAAAGAATTTCATTTGGTCGTTGATGCCAGCCAGGTTGCACTTGGTGGGGTTTTTAACCAGCAAGTAAATGGGAGTTTTCAGCCTGAAGCTTATGCAGGTAGGACTTTAATTAAATATCAGCTAAAGCTGCCATCATATGAATTGGAGTGTCTTGCCTGCGGTTGAGCCACTGAAATAATGTTTCGGATCTACACCCAGATTAACATTTTCCATTTATATACCAACAATGGAGGGATGACTTGGGTCTTTAAACATCCTAAGCAACTACGGAAAATTGGTATTAAGGTTTTAAATTGTCTTCTTTGGTTATGTAATTCACCATGTTCCAAGTTCCAAAAATAGGGTGGCTGATTGTCTTTCCAGAGTGTTTAATCAACCGAATGAGAAACTCATTCATTGCTCCATGCTTATGCATAAGATTTCCCTGTCATTTATCAATATTTGTGTCAGCAGTATTGCGTACACTGTACATTCCAGTGTACTACTTGTCCAGACTGATTTGCCATACAACATCCCATTGTTTTGGGCAAAGTCCATTATTGCATGGAATTTGCACAACACTCTGATCCAGCAGATTTTGTCTGTTAAACCCGAAGTCTTCTAAAACGAGGCCAGTTAAATGGAGGGTTTATTGTACATGGATTCATGCATATCATTTTCTGCTTTTACAAATCTGGTCCACAAAGTGCAAATTATACCTTTATATACCTAATCAGTTAAAACATTATATTCATAAGGGAAGAGATGCAATCCCCATGTCTTCATATCTAAGTATTCTGTTATTGTTTTGAGCCTCTCTACAGCCACACTAGCAACACACACATGCATAACAACTATAACTAATAAGGTGCTATGTGGAACGATATGAGACTCCATGCCAGTATGTCAGTAATGTGTCTCTAACTACCAATCCCTTCCGTGGGCTTCCATCCTTCCAACAAGCCTCTGCTGATAGCCCCCTGCAGAGTGAAGTTATGCTTACTCCTTTCTATGCTCCCATCCCAACCTTCCCTGTCTTCCTGTGAACTAACGTTCTCATTAGTGATGCATTAAGGTGATTGGGAGACCTAGGCACCAAATTAAATTGATTGAAAATGGATTTAGTGTGTATCCCTGACAGACTAACTATTTTTAACCAAAATTAGGTGAGGCCTCTGCTGCATGTTGTGGCATAGTCAGGGGATTGCAAAGGTGCATGTGCACCCCCAAAACTGCTCTGTATTACATGAAATTTTCAATGCCTTAACAGAAGCAGTAATGTTAATTAAAACATGACTGTAAGGAAAGTATTTTATGGTTGTTACATCTTTAATATAAATTTGAAAATGCTTAATTGTGATAGTAGACCACAAAAAATACTATGGTGCACCCCCAAACCAAATTTCTGGCTATGTCACTGGCTGCTTGAGTAGGATAATTTTAACAACAGCATCTCTAGTAACCAGAACATTCTTATCTGATTTTTTGTCAATTGGAATGAAATTGTTCTCATTCTATGAGAAACATAAAGGTGTTGCTGTGGTTTCCACCTAATTTGGGCACTGCTGGGTTCTTTTTTTCCAAATTGATTAATATTCTTTCTTGCTGTTCATGTTTTCTCGTGGAAGTAGTAATTCCTAAACAAAAGCCTCCAGACATTTTGTTTGTTGATAATGAATTCAGTATTCTGTCTCATTGTATAAAAAGTTGGGAATGAAAATGTCAAAGCTAAAATCTCATGAAGCAGTGTAATGAAAGAAGAAATGGTTTTTTTAGTTTTACCATTTGAATGGCTTCAGAAATGTCAACTCAAGCTTCCTTTCCTTGCAAACCATGAAGCCAACGTGGTATTTCCACTAAATAATTTATAAAGGTAATATTTTCTGAAACAGTTTTTTTTTCCTATTTTTTGGGTATTAACTTTTCAGTAATACTGAATCATAGGAACATCTCATCCATATTCCTTACTCTCCTGGTTTTTGATGCTGAAGTTGCTGTTGCAATTTTCTAATCCAATTATACTTCATATTATATGAGCAATCTTGATATATAATGACAGCAATATAATTTATTGAAGAAATCAACGTATATGTCAATAGTCAGCCACAGCCTGAAGCAAAGTTTCTCTCCACTTTCACTCAGCTATGCTTGAGGGGATGGATATGCATGGGGTGTGAGGAGGTGACGAAGGTTGCTGGAATAGGACTTCGAGCCTCAGAAGGTGGCAGCACAGGGGGCCGGGTATCAGGTGCATGTTTAGGTTTTGGATAATAAGGGATAATAAGAAATATGGAACGAGATAGTTCAAATGGATAAATCTTGTCACGACTGCCAAACTTGTAAACCTAGGAATACTCTCCCCCCCAAGTGAGATGACTTCCTCACCACCTAATAATAACTGGGAAAGGGTGTATGTAGATTTTGTTGGTCCTTCATCAAGATGTCGCAGTGGAAATACAGGTGCCCTGACGTTAATAGATGGTTTTTAGTAAATTTAACTTCATTGGACATCTGCATTCTCCTTTTGCCTCCCAAGTCATTTCTACTTTGTTTAATAAAGTTTTTCCTAAATTAGGAAATCCCAACTTCATAGTCTTTGATAGTGGCTCTCCATTTTGATCTGCTTTGTTGTCCAATATGTATTTTAAATATCATATTATTCAGATTTTCACAACCCCTTCTATCCTCAGCCTAATCAGGTTGAATGTGAACACCGCAATTTGAAATATTACCTAACCATCTTGTCATAGAATGACCATAGGATATGGTATGAATTCTTACCCAACTTAACTTTTGCCTCTAATTCCACTAAGCACAGCAGCACTGGCTATACTCCATCTAAACTGTTTATGGGAAATTAACTCCTTCACCCTTTAACGAATTTCTGGAGAATTCCTCCACAAGCCCTGTCTGAGGGCCTAACCCAATCCAAACGGCATTCCTTATGGAAAGATTTGTTCAAAAACCTAAAAAGAACCAGACTTAAGCAACCTTTGCTATTAATGGATGCCCAACTGGTAATCCATTTAAAATTGGTGATTTGGTGTTGTGTAGATAGTTTCCTGTAAGGGCAAAGCTTTGCATAGAACTGGGAAGCTGACTCCAAAATGGGTTGGCCCCCTTCCCAATAAAAATCTTATATCTCTTTTAACAGCTGTTCTTAAATCGTCACCAAATAAGTAGATGATCAGGCGTCATAAATGCTATCTAGGCATTTATGCATGTCGGCAAGGGTCTAAATTTTTATTATTCAATTTAACCTATCCATGCATTTTCTTATGTTTGTTGGTAATAATTACCATTGTTTCCACCATGGTTATTGTACATTAGCCTCAATTGGGCTAGGGTACCTCAAAAATGTTTATATCTGTTTAGTATATGCACCAGTATCTATGTCTTGCAAAAAAGGGGGACTATATCTTAAATTAACTGAAATATCGTATGAACTGCCTTAATATAGCCACTTATACTTACTTATGACCTAAGCTTTTGTGAATATTTACTACTTTGAAATACTTATCAATATTATAATAATAAATGCCTTGCTTAAGAATAAATAATTTGTTTGGTATGTTTTCAGCAAAAGAATGTCTCTTAATAGACTGTCATGCTTTAAGTGATAATTAATACCTATCTTAAGTTGTACGATATTTCCACGAAGAAAATATCATAAATTTCTTGTTATTATAATCACTATCATGCAATCTGCCTTTATTTTAAATCTTCGGCAAGGTTGGGCATTAAATTATTGTGTATCTTTAAGCTATACACTATGGCATTTTGTAATCTATTATTATTTGTTAGTTTGGGGACATAATGAAATATATTGAGTTTCCGTCTGAGTAAGAAATCAGGCAAGAGTGATAAGTGCTTGATTTCCAATGTACCAGCAAGTGATTTTTTACCAAACTGCCTTCTGAAAAGTGTGCATCCAGACACTAATTGTAACAAGAATACGAACAGTGAAAATAAGTGGTGGACATCGTCGTTAGAACTTCGGCTGGGACAATAGCCTAGACTCTGATAATCAGAACGATACAATTTCCATTACTATTTCAATTAACTATTCTATAGTATTCTACTACTATAATATTGCTTAATAAAGTGCACTCTGTTTACCAGAGACAACTATTAAGTGTAATGTGAGTTTATATATGGTGGTATTATGCGATGTGCAATGTTTAAAAGGGTGCTACATGCATGTGAACAATTCAGTGAAGAAAGGGACTCAGAGTCTCCCCCCAGCCCATCAAAACTTTGTTTCTTTCATCATTTTCTTGGGGGGGGGTGGAGTGATTTTTCGCCTACTTTGCATGCAGGTTCAAAAAATGCCGCTATTTTATACTGCCATTATTCGTATTATCGCCGGAGTGAATGGCTGCAACTCCGAGGTGAGTCTCTCCTCTCTGGGCTCTGACAAATGGCAACCCCATCTGAGATACTGAAACATTCCCTCTATTTCCTAACTTTCCCCTTTCCTACCATATTTAAATCTCCCAAAAGAGTTAACAAATGCAAAATCCTGGATATGCCAGTTCGAAAAGCCTGACTGTGACATCACTTCTCCTCCCCTGTGCAAAACATCTTCCTGCCGACGTCATGTGGCCACCAGTTTCTCATCGTCGTGGTGTTTCCTCCACTGATGGAGAGAGAGAATGGGTTTTCCAGAGTGCATGGACACAGGACACTGAATCTCTGCTGAATGTCTATCACCATCATGATTTCCAGTAGCATATGATTCCACGTGGACAATGATGTTGCAATAGATCTCACTCTTATCATTACTCGCCGCTGAAGAGTGCCAGAATTGGAATACAATACCTTCCTTGGACACCGAATCTCTAATGGGGAACTAACTACAGATCCAGAGAGAACCCATGCTCTATCCGGCTTCCCCGTCCCTACACTGTTTCAGGAGGTTTCATGCTTTCATGGTATGTGCGGCTTCTATTCTAAATGTATTGCCAACTATGTGGGGATCGCTGTACCTCGGTATGCACTCTGCAGGAAAAATTCTGTTTTCCGATAGGCCAGTTCCCACAAGGAATCCTTTCTGAAACTTAAACAGTGTCTCTCTGGTCCCCCAGTATTTGACCTTCCTAATTTTGAGGATGAATTCCATCTGTTTGTTGATGCAAATCAAGTTGCCCTTGGTGCAGTCCTCAATCAACAGGTTAATGGAAAGTTGAAGCCAGTAGCCTTCCGGAGTAGGACCTTGAAAACTACAAGCAGAAGTTGCAATAATATAAATTGGAGTGTCTTACCTATTGTTGGGCTACTGAAAATTTTTAGAGTTATAGCCAAACCAAAATGTTCCACTTGTATACAGATAATGGAGTTATAACATGGCTCGTTAGACACACCAAGCAGCTATGGAAAATTGGTAGAGTGGTTCTCAAATTGCCTATCTTCCGCTTTGTAATCCACCATTTTCCTAGCTGTCAAAATAGGATAGCTGATTGTATTTCAAGAGTTTCCACTGAAGTAAATGAGACAGTTGTTCATAGTTATTTGCTTCTACAGAAGATTCCCTTGTAATCCATAAATATACACGAAACAAAACCACTTTTGGTGTGGGTAATCCTGATAAACAGTCAGAACGACCGCAAGGACATTAAAATAGCAATGAGGTGACTACGGCCAGTTAGCTGGTCTGGAGTCTCATGCAAATTCTCCAAACGCCGTAAGGCACTCTGCAGACAACTTCATTCCAGAAGCTGGACCAGGCTGGCACAAAACCGCTGTACAAATTAAGCTGCGATTCCACATTTAAAACAGTTAATTGAACAAATAAAACAGACGATCCTTTGCCTATAAGTCGCATTTTGAAATACATGCACTTTATTGATGCTAGATGGTTTCAGTAAGTTATCTTTATTTGCTTCTCAAGTTGTATCCATTTTGCTTAAAAAACATTTTCTCAAATTTGGATATGCCAGGTTTCCTGTTTCTGATAAAGGTTCACAATTTCGCTAAGCTCTGTTGTTGCAAATGTGTTTTAAATATGGTATTAAGCAAGTGTTCAGTGCCCCTTATTATCCACAACGTACCCATGCACCTGTGCCTGCTGCCCTGTACTGCCACCTTCTGAGGCTCAAAGCCGTGTTCCAGCAACCTTCGTGACGTCCTCAAGCCCCGTGCATATCCATCCCCTCAAGCATAGCTGAGTCTAAGTAGAGGGGAAACTTTGCTTCAGGCTGTGGCTTACTATTGATATATATGTTGATTTGTTTATGAAATTAAATTGCAATCATAAATATCAAGATTGGTTATATAATATGAAGTAAAATTGGATTAGAGAATTTCAGCAGCAACTTCAGCATCAAAAACCAGAAGAGGAAGAAATATGGATGAGATGTTCCCATGATTCAGTATTACTTAAAAGTTAATACCCAAAAAAGAGAAAAAAAAAACTGTTTCAGAAAATATAATCTTTAAAAATTCTTTAGTGAAAATACCATGTTGGTTGCATGGTTTGCAAGGAAAGGAAGTTTCAGTGGACATTTCTGAAACCATTCAAATGGTAAAATTAACAAAACGATTCCTTCTCTCATTACAATACTTTGTGAGATTTTAGCTTTGACATTTTCATTCCCAACTTTTTATACAATGAGACAGAATACTGAATTCATTATCAACAAACAAAATGTCTGGGGGCTTTTGTTTAGGAATTATTACTTCCACGAGAAAACATGAACAGCAAGAAAGAATATTAATCAATTTGGAAAAAATGAACCCAGCAGTGCCCAAATTAGGTGGAAACCACAGCAACACTTTTATGTTTCTCTTAGAATGAGAACAATATCATTGCAATTGATAAAAAATCAGATAAGAATGTCCTGGTTACCAGAGGTACTGTCAATAAAATTATCCTATTCATGCAGCCGGTGACGTAGCCAGAAATTTGGTTTGGGGGTGCAACATATTATTTTTTTTGGTCTACTATCACAATTAAGCATTTTCAAATTTATATTAAAGATGTAACAACCATAACATACATGCATTATGGTCGTATTTTAATTAACATTACTGCTTCGGTTAAGGCACTGAAAATTTCGTGTAATCTGGAGCAGTTTGGGGCGTGCACATGCACCTTTGCAACCCCCTGGCTATGTCACTACATGCAGCTGAGGCCTCATCTAATTTTGGTTAAAAATAGTTAGTCTGTCAGGGATACAGACTAAATCCATTTACAATCAATTTAATTTGGTGCCTGGGACTCCCAATCACCTTAATGCACCACTAATGAGAACGTTAGTTCACAGGAAGACAGGGATGGATGGGATGGGAGCATATAAAGGAGTAAGCATAACTTCACTCTGCAGGGGGCTATCAGTAGAGGCTTGTTGGAATGATGGAAGCCCACGGAAGGGATTGGTAGTTAGAGACACATTACTGACATACTTGCATGGAGTCTCATATCGTTCCACATAGCACCTTATTAGTTATAGTTGTTATGTATGTGTGTGTTGCTAGTGTGGCTGTAGAGAGACTGGAAACAATAACAGAATACTTAGATATGAAGACATGGGGATTGCATCTCTTCCCTTATGAATATAATATTTTAACTGATTATGTATAGAAAGGTATAATTTGCACTTTGTGGACTTGATTTGTAAAAGCAGAAAATGATATGCATGAATGCATGTACAGTAAACACTCTATTTAACTGGCCTCGTTTTAGAAGACTTCGGATTTAGCAGACAAAATCTGCTGGATCAGTGTTGTACAAATTTCAGGCAATGATGGATTTGCCCAAAACAATGGGGTGTTGTTTGGCAAATCAGTCCGGACAAGTAGCACACTGTAGTGTACAGTGTACGCAGTACAGCTGATTCAAACAAAGTGGCTATCTCAGCCTCTTTGTTTGAGTTCTCTCTGTGGATAAAGCTTCATTAATTTCTATGCTCAAACAACAGTTTGAAGCAAATAACACTTTTCTTTCATCTATTTGATGGTTTAATTGGCATTGAAGGAACCAGAGGCAACAATGACGGCCTCCTTGGAATGCCCAGAATGAGTATGAAAAATCAGCAAAATTACGAAATAGAGTGCATGGTTCTGAATACTTCAGCCATGTAGAATGTAATCATCGCATGAATAAGATACTATAGAGTTTTAGCTAAAACAAAGAAAATAGGTCCATATTTACATATTTTGATGAATGGAGGAAAAAAACCTTTAAATCTGAAAAATCGAAAATCCTGTGTAAACTAATGGGAAAATATAATTTTCTCCTTCATTCAAACCCAAGACACTTGCAGAAGGAAATATTTTTCTGGGGACCTCATATCTAATCGAATCAAAATGCCATTTACCGCATATCTTTAGGACAAATTTTTCTCAAGAAATATGCTTCATGTACGTACGATTTGAATTTTAATATCATAAGATTTTTTTTTAATGATGCCTTCCCCGCAAAGTCAAATTTAGGCTTGTCTGCAGGTAGGGGAAAAACCCCAAGACAAATCACAACATCCATGCCCGAAGTACTGATTACTACTAATATGAGGAGGAAGATGTGAAGCTTGAGAAGATAATAATTAATCCTGGCATATCTTTCTCAAACTTACTATATTGAGACTAAATAACTTCAAAAATAAAATATGGTGTAGATAGAGGAAAAGGGTGCATGATAATGGCCTATAAAAGTAACAAGCACATAATCGATAAAAGATGGTTGGGATTGTTCCAAATGTTAGCAAGTCATTTTGAATAATATTTTAGGGGTCTTACCTTCGCTGTGTCACTCCTTAGGCGGTTAGCACCATAAACCTGCTGCAACATGGTTAGTGTTGGTCTGCTTCTCCTAGATCTCTTATAAGTTCCATTTTTTGTTTTATTTGGAAGGCAATCGACTTAGGCTTCTAAATGGAAATAACAGATAATTGGTGAATGTTGTTTTCATATTTTTCGAAATGGTAACATATCATATTAAATAAACATGTAGAGGTCTCTCCTTCCATGTGTCTCCCCACAGTCATAATAATATGGTGGTACCCAATCCCATCTACTGCACCAGAGTGACATTTGATCTGTTGCTCCTAGTTTTATTCTCACTTGCAATATTTATTTGATTTGGAAGGGTCTTGATTTTGGCTTCTAAATGCAACAAGCACATAATTGGTGAAAGTGACTTCCATAGTGTTAATTTTGGTAACAAGAATTTTGAATAATCTTCTAGGTGTGTCACCTTCGCTTTGTCTATCACAGTCTTAGCAATATAATGATTAACACCATACACATTCAGCAGAATAATTGAAGTTGATCTGTTGCTCCTAGATCTGTTTTCATTTGTGTTTTGATTTTATTTCAAGGGCATTTGACTTAGGCCTCTAAATCGAACAGGTACATAGTTTATGAAAGGTGGTTCCATATTGCTCGAAATAGTAACAAGTCATTTTTAATAATCTTACAAGTGCCTTTCCTTCTCTGTGTCCCTCTACAGTCATAGTAATTTGGTGTTTCCTACTCTTCACCTACAGTATCACAGTGATTTTTGGATCTGCTGCTCCTATATCTCTTCTCATTTCAACTTTAGTTTGATTTCAAAGAGTTTGACTCCGGTACAAGCATGTAATCAATCGATGCTTATTTACATGCTTAGCAACTAAAGCATGTCACTTGGAAGTAGTTTCTAGTTTAAGCACTGAGGCATTCTTAGCATCGTTGGATCAATTTGTGTCAAGAAGAGGTCTATGTTCAGATCTCTATTCTGATTGCGGAACAGGGTTTGTGGGTACTAATAAGTATCTTACGGGAATCAATAAACAGTTCCAATCCTTATTTAGAGAAGGTAACATATCTTCTAGGCTTGAAAATAAACAAATCATGTTACATTTTAATACACCCTCCGCACCAAATTTTGGAGGTTTGTGGGAATCAAATGAAGTCTGCAACTAACCTTCTGAAACGAATTATTGGTGTTCACGCTCTCACGTTCGAGGAACTTTCCACTGTATTTTGCCAAGTTGAAGCAGTCTTAAACTCAACACTGCGTACTGCTATGTCATCAGATCCTAATGAATATGAAGCAATCACACCAGGTCATTTTCTCATAGGCGAACCTTTAGTCAGTGTACCTGAGTACAATCTGTTAGACATAAATATTAATAGACTATATCGGTGGCAACTTGTTAAACTAGTCAGTCAAGATTTCTGCAGTCGTTTGTCCAACGAATACTTGACCACACCCCAATCACGAGGTAAATGGTCAAAGGATCATCCTAATCTTTCAGCAGGCGATTTGGTTATTGTAAAGGGTGAGAGTAACATGCCTCTGAACCGGTCTCCTGCTAGGATAGAAACAATTCATCCAGGATCGGATAGTCGAATTAGGGTTGATATTATAAGAGGAAAACATGGGGTCTTTAAAAGACCTACGTCTAAACTGGTTAAACTACCAGTTGATAATTAGAAATTTATGTTTAAGTTTTCTTTTTTATTCTTTTCTCTTTCTTTATTTTAGCTTAAAACGTTTAAGTTAAGGATTATTTATTGAGGTAGTGTTGCTCATTCTCATATCCCTTTTTCCGTGGGCTTACTATCCTTTGTTAAAGTCTCTGGTGAAAGCCCCCTCCAGAGTGAAGAAATAACCTATCCTATCCCTTCCCTTAGGAGCAACACTTAGTATTAATTATGGTATTTTTTTGTCATTCCTAAGGTATCTATCGTTAGTATTTCGATATCTAAATTTGATTCTCAAATTTGGTGGGTGGTATGTTGCGTCCACAACGCGTTTAGTATTCTGAAATGCCACCAGGGTTCGTTGGCTATACCTAGCAATGTGATGTATGTGATTTTGAGTGAGTTAGTTGTTAGAAAGTCATCCTATCCCCGAGCAACCCCATGCAGACGTTAAGGAGTCACGGAATCGAAATAACGAAGGAAACCACTAGGGCTAGAGGTAAGTGAATTGAGCCATTGGTGGTTAATAATCGAAATAATACATTTCATTAATCCTAGAGGCAGGATTACCTTCATTTATGTAAATTGAGTTCCTGTCCAAACAACCAGCAAGTGATTATTTACCAAACTGCCTTCTGAAAAGTGCACATCCCGACACTAGTTCTAAAAAGAAGACGAACAGTGAAAATAAGTGATGGACTTCGTACTGAAAACTTTGGCTGGGACAATATCCTAGACTTCAGAATGATAGAATTTCCATTGCTACTTCAATTAACTATTCTAATGTATTCTACAACTATAATATTGCTTAATAAAGTGCACGATGATTACCAGAGACAACTATTAAGTGTAATGTGAGTATATGTATGGTGGTATAATGCGATGTGCAACGTTTAAAAGGGTGCTGCATGCTTGTGAACAATGCCATGAAGAAAGGGACTCAGAATCTCCCCCTAGCCCATCAAAACTTTTTTTTTTCATCGTTTTCTTGGTGGGGGATGTAGTGATTTTTTGCCCACTTAGCACTTATACGATAGCACTAAACGAATTGCAACGTACCATACATGCAGATTCAAATAATGCCACTATCGTATATCGCCGTTATTCGTATTATTGCCAGACTGAATGGCTGCAACTCTCTGCCCTGAGGCGTTCCATGCTGGGCTCTGACAAATGGCAACCCCATCTTATATACCAAAATATTCCCCTTATTTCCTAATTTTCCTCTTTCCTTTCATTCTACCATTATGTATTCTCCCAAAAGAGTTAACCAATACAAAATCCTGGAGATTCCAGTTCGAAAAACCTGAATGTGACTTCACTTCCCCTTCCCTGTGCAAGAAAGTATCCGCAATATATTTTTAAAATTTTTGTTTTGTTGGCTGCGCAGCTATTATCTGTTCATTTTATCTTTGCGACTGAGGTTTCATATAGGTCCGTCCCCGCTCGGTTCTCTTCGCCACTAGGAGGTGGGGTTTCACAGCTAGGGGTTTGGGGAGGTGTCTCCTCGCCGGAGAACACGCTAGGCGTTGCCACATTGACTGAAACATAATTCCTGCTACGAGTCCAAAGTTCAGCTCTCCCGAGAAAATGGGCGACTTAATTGCTTGGGCGCTACCTCTATAGTGAAATACACGATTGCTTTTAAGACCTTTTATTTTGGCGTCATACGTTTAAAGCTCCCTCGACTCGCGATGAAATAAAAATTATAATTTCTTGATTTTGGTTATATTTTAAGAAAAGCTCGACTCATCACCCCGAACTAATAACAAAATCTTCCAATGTCCTAATTAAGCAATGTAATTTCGCCAATATCGCAAAAACACGAAATACGTAAGCAAAGCTTGCCCTTTCGTTAAATTTTCTCTACACACCGGTTGAGAATCGTTGATGAAACCTCGCCGTAATATGAAATTATTCAGGACAGCCCATATTAAATTCTATGAAATGTTTACTTAATTTGGAAATAAAATTTTCTTTTAAGGTTGGATTCAACACATTTATTTTATAGAAATATACAAATGGAAAAGATTTAATTTTCGTCCAATGGCAAGGCTAAATTATCCTGCTCGTCGTCTGTTTCTTCATCAGAACGCTCACTGTCAGACTCATTCTCCGCAAGCAGCACAATTACATACTTCAAGACATTGTGCGCCATGCTCCTGGCTTGACTGCGAAGAACGGAAAAGTATTTCTTCTCCATTGCCGACGCAAGGGTTGTGAAAACTCCACGAACGGAAGAAACACACTCAAAAACAACAACTCAACAGTAAACTCAACGATAACAAAGCAACAAAAACTCAATGATAACAAAGTAACAAAAACTCAACTTTAACAAAGTAACAGAGTAACCAAAACTCAACGTTAACAAATTAACAGCGTAAAAAAAACTCAAAGATAAACACGTGGCAACAGCACACTCTAAGACTCGTGTGATCACAAAGGAAGCAAGAGAGAGAATGAACTTTCTACGGGAAGGAATCCTCCTACTCCGTTCCGATTGGTTCCCTTAAAGTCACCTCTGAGTCGCAATGATATGATGAACAGATAATAATTGCATGCACAACTCTAATTGTTGACTGTCTTAGTCATTTTAGTGATTCTGACCTTGAATGGACAGTTATCGTGTTGTTCTAGCAGTGTTAACATAGCCGCTACACTTGCCCTATGCACCAAAGAAGAGTAACATGCAGTGATTCGATTTTTGTGGGCTGAATGTGTACCAGTGCATGAAATCCATCAAAGACTTACAGTACAGGATGGGAACAGTGCTATGCCACAACGGAGTGTGTACAATTGGATTAACATGTTCAAAAATGGTCACACAAGTGTCACTGATGTAGAACGATTGGGGCACCGGAGCACTATAGGTACTACTCCTGTTAACACATGAGGTGTGATTTTATGACTGAAAAGAAGCCCTTTTTTTACTGATGTTTTTGGAAAATAGGTGCACTGGTTACACAAGCAAATGTGGTATTTATATTATCTTCTAAAATGTGTTGCTGCTTGCCAAAGGTTTCATGATGACCATTCCTTATTGCAGTTCCCTCCAAGGTGTGCAGAATGATTTGTGGATGAGACTCAATGTGAATTACAAGTCGTATTACATCTCCTTTTACCTTTCCAAGTTTCTTTAACACTTGCCTAGTATTTCCACATCTCACCTCAGTGGCTTGCGACTTACATTCATTTGATAAGTTTTGGATGTACTTTGCCTTCTATTGGCATGTTGTGTATAATGTGTGTGCGATACACAAGTAAATATGGTGTTTGAGTGCAAGTGCACCTCGTTTATGACTGGGATGCACGAGTGTCAACAGAATCTTTCTTCTGTATGTTCTATTCCACAGAAGCGGGCACACTGAATTCCTGGTCTAAGCACATTTCACCTCCCGTCATTATTTGATTAACCTTTATTTGCCGGATTTAAATACCCTCTGGTGGGGTCCCGCTGCCGGATTTAATTTTGGACATTTAAATATTTTGCGTAAGTCTTTTGCAAAAATCGCATATCTAGTGAACTATTGGTGATAAAATGTTCAAATAAAAAGCGTTTTGAGGTCAAACTATCAGAGAATTACATCGTTCTGCCTCTTTGTAGAAATAAACAGGGCGTAATAACCCTAATAGAATAAATTACGATGCCAAAATAACTTATTGTTGATATAAATCAAAATAAGGTGGACAAATACTGCATTTAGTCACTTTTTGGCAATGTGATTCCTGCTCAGTCTGCAGCTGACACAACCCCAGTATTCACATTTCCTTATATAGTCGAGCTAGTGTGGTATTCCTCGAAGCAGGGCTCAACACATAGTCCCACGTCACACGCCTTGCACCTATATTTCGTCCTTGAGTATTTGCTCTATGAGGAACACACATGGCAACAGATAAGCATCCCCGAAATGGGCCAATGCTTATCGCCCTTGGCCTCTTAGCGCTTTATTTGCATTCCACTAGCACTAGGTCGCCCCCTTGAGAGAGTCTGGGAAGGAAGAGCCCTAGCGCCCTCTTCAACCATTTGCCGCACAAGGGAAAGTCGGAATTGCCGATGTGAAAATGCGCCGCCACACTAGGAAAGGAGAATCCAACTATTTAGGATAGTTAGATCGACTAAATGAAAAAATAATTTCTTTGTCCATTTCCATGTGCGGCGACCGATGGAGTAGCTGTTAGCCATCCTATCTCAACTAGTTATATAAAAATAAAGGAATCACTAAAACATAAACAGACGAACAGCTACAGATATTTTGAACGCACAAGTCTACATCCGCTCTACTTCGTGGTCTGCAAATGAATGAACGTAAATGTAGTAAAACATATATGCAAACATGTGGAAAAGGGAGAAGAAAATAACAAAGGGAAGGAACGTTTGGGGTAGGGCTTAGTCCTGGGGTTCAGTTTATTGCATCTCTTTGTGTTGCAACGTAGTAAAACACAAATGCGGAAAAGGAGGAATAACGATCCTTCAACGATGTATTTTCCTGCTTGAGCTCATCAATGATTTTTACATATTCACCAATTTTAGCACAATAGCCCTCAATAGCCTTTTTATTGTCGTCGATTTTGCTGTGCATGATTTCCAGCGAGGTGTTTAGTTCTTTCTCCATGCACTGCCTGTCTTTTTTTGCGTCTTCTAGCATAGATAGTACCTGCGTAATTCCTGCATGTCCGATTTCTTGTGCAGAGGCGGCTGACATACAACTACATCTTTCAGTCGCACAAGGGGGACAACCCCAAATTTGTTTTTCCACTGTGATATAGTCTAAATCATCTTTAGATATATTGACACAGTTCGCGTGACAGTGTCTTTTACACTCACTGCACAGAATTTTTAAATGGCGGTTTTGTATGTTCTTCTTACACACGCCACAATCAGACATTGCCACTTGCACAGAACAATATATATCACAATTTAGACAAGTTGAAACACAGTATACACTGCAGACCAGAGGTACTTCGATCGGTTTAATACTCTTAACACAGAACACACGCGAGTATATGTTTAGATTCAACGCATTACAGTAGTGCCTGCCTTTCACTAGGAGCGCATTTGCCGAACACGTCTGCCTCATACGAAGGCTGAACCATCATAATGCACAGATCTATCTCTGAATACCATGATTCCTCAGGCACTCTTTATAGTGTAATTGTACAGAATGTATTGTTTCTTTTATTGTTGTAATGGTTTTTAACTTTTTCTGCTGAGATATGCCCATCTAAGATATCAACAGAATTACCAATGATTATGCTCTAATCCCTATTCCCTTCCGTGGGCTTCCTTCCTTTGGATATTTTTAAGTCTCTGCTGATAGCCCCCTGCAGAGTGAAGCTATGTGAACTCCTTCACATATTCCTTTTCCTTCCTATCCTAGCAGAAAAAGCATGGAAGTGTATCTAAAAAAATAATAGTCACCCTTATGCAAAGAGAAACTTAAAACTTTCAAGAGTAAATTCATCTGTTTTTCCATTAGTTGTTTAAATCCGCTTTCTTGCAGACAAGATTGGACATACGAGGCATTGGACTTGTCCCTAATGCTGATGAGGGTAATATATTACATTCCTCAGGGCAAATCCACTCATCTATATTGTTTTCCCTCTTCCTAATCCATATTCTAATCAAAGAAAATATTTAGTCTCTGAATAAAATACATGTTAACAAGCTACCATACATGGATTACTAAATCTGAGTTATGTAAGAGAACTCTTATTCTGTGAAAAACTATTCCAATGAGAAATGAACTTGAGACATCAAAACTTCTAAAAATTTCTTATTAACTATTTGCGTCAGGTGACAGAATTCATAATCATATTACATTGAAAATCGGGCTGAGCTTCTAAAATGTCCGGCTCTCATGGGTTTGCGGCATACTGGAGTTCCAAATCTGAGGAATTTGATTGTATTAGCTATTTGTGTCAGCTGACAAAATTGAATGACATTTTCCCTCTCATTCTCAGGAAGCCATACTGTCTGTTGAGACGTTATCATCCTCCAAAATATATATTTTTTTCTTCCGGGTGGTATGAGGCAGTGAACAGAACTCAAATTTTCTGGCTGATGATTTTTCTCATTAGAGACATGATCAGTTTTGATCAATGATGCCACTGGTTTGATTTCCTCTCCTTTGAGAAAGTGAAAAGATTTCTCTATGTACAACATGGTTACATGGTAAAAGTGAATTATGAAATGTCTTATTACACTAGTGAATATATATACTTATCATGATTTTCCAGATTGCAGATAATCCTGTTTTGGTATAAGTACTCCTAATGGTATTAAGACATTATCACACCTGAGTGAGAAACATTCACATTCTCAATAACCCAATTATCTCTGTTTGCATGATAAAATGTGTAAATGCAGAGAAAGATCTTGGTATCTTGTGGTTTGTCGTATTTCGTACACATCCATTAGGCTTGTTCATATTTGGTTATATTCAATGTAATCATTATTTGTGCACTAAGCTATTCTCAAGCTATAATATTTCTAGAAGTACTATTCATAAATGAAAAGATTGAGAAGGAGAAAAATTCCGAACTTGACCAGGACTCGAACCCAGGTCTGTCACTTGCCGGGCAGGTGCTGTAACCAGTGAGATACCAAGCCAGACTAATTCTCCGTTCTCAAATTGGGGTATTTACGGTGAAGAAAGAGCTAACTCAGTAAATCCTTCCGACACTAGATGTCCTCACTGAGGCACAGTGGAAAACACCCCACAGTTTTCCCAGACATTGAGAAGATGTTAAATAATAAGAGTTAAATGGTGGAAGTTCACTTATATGCATGAGTGCATAGTATTTATCACAAATGTTAATATTGAGAAGGAGAAAAATTCTGAACTTCACCGGGACTAGAACCCGGGTCTCCCACTTGCCGGATAGGTGCTCTAACGACTGAGCTACCACAAAATGAAAAACTATCACTATATTGTCTGGTCTGTTGAGGGTAGGTGGTCAGGTAAAAAATCTTGTTTTGACTGTTGCTTTCCTGGTATGATTATTTTAGGTTATATTTTTTGCAATCCTATGTTGTGCATGAGGAATTCCTCCTTTTCAACCAATGACAAATTCTCACTGGTAACTATTTCATGTAATCAGTGTAATGATATAAAATACATGAATAGAAAACTTGAAGCAAGTGACTTCTAAATTATGTACATTAATAAAAAAATTAGTTTTAAATTATATTACTTGATATAGAAATGAATGTGAAAAAAGTGAAGTAGCTCATATGTAACATTATATCTTTTGGGTTTCTCTTACTGCTTCTTAGTAATTGCTATGCTGCGTTAGGATGTGTGAGGACAGGATACATATTCTGCTATATACCGGCTCCTCCTTACAACTGCTCAACTTTGACACCTGGTGTAAAATCCTATGCCCCAGACGTTTCAAGTGTTGCTGGATCATATATCAGAATGTTACAGCAGCCCCCCTCATTTTGAGAAGATGTATCAAATTGAGGATTCACCCCCAAAACCTGTCGTGGTTGCATACACTCTACTTGCGCGAGTTACCCATACAAATGATACTTGGCCAGGACTTTATCAAAAGATTGTGAATCGTACTTTATCACGATGTGTTTTCCTTCGAATGCCACCCAAGCAAAAAATTCTTCTGCCTCGGCAATTTCGATACTCCATCGACTTTGTCCGTTTCCCCCCGGCATCAGCTGATCATATTCAATGCCAGAATATGACTCACCTTAGCAGCAGAAATCATCCGCCTCATAAAATGCCTTCTCTGCAGGTGAAGGTGGTTCTACCTTATCATCCCAGAAGATAAAGTCCTCGTCGAGGCTTTTCCCAATGTAATTTCCTCCCATCTAGCCCAAACCAAGTTAATGACTTACGAAATAGAATTGCTTTCTTTGACTTCAGTCAGATGTCACCCCTATCTATATACTCCACCCAAGACAGCTATGATCAAGAATCATGTGAATAAATTGCTGAATGAGGGAATTATCCAGCCATCTTCCTCTAATTGGAGTTCACCAGCATTCATTATTCCCAAGAGGGGATCTTCATAGAGACCCATGGTCGATTATTGTAAATTAAATAAACAAGTAAAGCAGACAATTTTTGTACTCCTTCAATAAAACATGGTCTACAATACTTGGGTTCTGCTACATATTTCACAATCCTCGATTTACACTCAGCATTCCATCAAATTCCACTAACTCCTACTTCAAAGGATTATACAGCCTTTGTGACGTCTATTTGTGCCTACCAGTGTAATCACCTTCCCTTCTGTTTGTCATCACCTCCACAAGTATTCTCCAGGATGATTGACAAATTTCTTGGTGATTTGAAATATTCCTGCGTATATCCCCATATTGACGACTTGTGTCGTCCAAGAACCTGCCAGAGCACCGTCATCATGTTATGCTGGCGTTGGAGAAACTATGAGCAGCTGGTCTTACTATCATTCCAGAGAAGATGAAATTGGTCAAGTAATCCATTACCTTCCTTGGACAATAGATCTCCAATTGGGAACTTACAACTGACCCAGAGAGGACCCCTGCACTTTCCAGCTTCCCGGTGCCTAAGTCAGTTAAGGAGGTTTCACGTTTTCTTGGTATGTGTGATTTCTATTCAAAATTTATTGCAAATTATGGGGAGATTGCTGCACCTCCTAATGCACTCCACAGGAAAAATGTTGTTTTCCAATAGTCCATTTCCCATCAGGATTCCTTTCTCAAGCCTAAACAAGGTCTCTGTCTTCCCCCTGTACATCTTCCTAATTTAGAGAAAGAATTTCATTTGGTCGTTGATGCCAGCCAGGTTGCACTTGGTGGGGTTTTTAACCAGCAAGTAAATGGGAGTTTTCAGCCTGAAGCTTATGCAGGTAGGACTTTAATTAAATATCAGCTAAAGCTGCCATCATATGAATTGGAGTGTCTTGCCTGCGGTTGAGCCACTGAAATAATGTTTCGGATCTACACCCAGATTAACATTTTCCATTTATATACCAACAATGGAGGGATGACTTGGGTCTTTAAACATCCTAAGCAACTACGGAAAATTGGTATTAAGGTTTTAAATTGTCTTCTTTGGTTATGTAATTCACCATGTTCCAAGTTCCAAAAATAGGGTGGCTGATTGTCTTTCCAGAGTGTTTAATCAACCGAATGAGAAACTCATTCATTGCTCCATGCTTATGCATAAGATTTCCCTGTCATTTATCAATATTTGTGTCAGCAGTATTGCGTACACTGTACATTCCAGTGTACTACTTGTCCGGACTGATTTGCCAAACAACACCCCATTGTTTTGGGCAAATCCATCATTGCCTGAAATTTGTACAACACTGATCCAGCAGATTTTGTCTGCTAAATCCGAAGTCTTCTAAAACGAGGCCAGTTAAATAGAGTGTTTACTGTACATGCATTCATGCATATCATTTTCTGCTTTTACAAATCAAGTCCACAAAGTGCAAATTATACCTTTCTATACATAATCAGTTAAAATATTATATTCATAAGGGAAGAGATGCAATCCCCATGTCTTCATATCTAAGTATTCTGTTATTGTTTCCAGTCTCTCTACAGCCACACTAGCAACACACTCATACATAACAACTATAACTAATAAGGTGCTATGTGGAACGATATGAGACTCCATGCCAGTATGTCAGTAATGTGTCTCTAACTACCAATCCCTTCCGTGGGCTTCCAACCTTCCAACCTTCCAACAAGCCTCTGCTGATAGCCCCCTGCAGAGTGAAGTTATGCTTACTCCTTTATATGCTCCCATCCCAACCTTCCCTGTCTTCCTGTGAACTAACGTTCTAATTAGTGATGTATTAAGGTGATTGGGTGACCTAGGCACCAAATTAAATTGATTGTAAATGGATTTAGTCTGTATCCCTGACAGACTAACTATTTTTAACCAAAGTTAGATGAGGCCTCTGCTGCATGTTGTGGCATAGCCAGGGGATTGCAAAGGTGCATGTGCACCCCCAAAACTGCTCCGTATTACATGAAATTTTCAATGCCTTAACAGAAGCAGTAATGTTAATTAAAACATGACTGTAAGGAAAGTATTTTATGGTTGTTACATCTTTAATATAAATTTGAAAATGCTTAATTGTGATAGTAGACCACAAAAAATACTATGGTGCACCCCCAAACCAAATTTCTGGCTATGTCACTGGCTGCTTGAGTAGGATAATTTTAACAACAGCTTCTCTAGTAACCAGAACATTCTTATCTGATTTTTTGTCAATTGGAATGAAATTGTTCTCATTTTATGAGAAACATAAAGGTGTTGCTGTGGTTTCCACCTAATTTGGGCACTGCTGGGTTCATTTTTTCCAAATTGATTAATATTCTTTCTTGCTGTTCATGTTTTCTCGTGGAAGTAGTAATTCCTAAACAAAAGCCTCCAGACATTTTGTTTGTTGATAATGAATTCAGTATTCTGTCTCATTGTATAAAAAGTTGAGAATGAAAATGTCAAAGCTAAAATCTCATGAAGCAGTGTAATGAAAGAAGAAATGGTTTGTTTAGTTTTACCATTTGAATGGCTTCAGAAATGTCAACTCAAGCTTCCTTTCCTTGCATACCATGAAGCCAACGTGGTATTTCCACTAAATAATTTATAAAGGTAATATTTTCTGAAACAGTTTTTTTTTCCTATTTTTTGGGTATTAACTTTTCAGTAATACTGAATCATAGGAACATCTCATCCATATTCCTTACTCTCCTGGTTTTTGATGCTGAAGTTGCTGTTGCAATTTTCTAATCCAATTATACTTCATATTATATGAGCAATCTTGATATATAATGACAGCAATATAATTTATTGAAGAAATCAACGTATATGTTAATAGTCAGCCACAGCCTGAAGCAAAGTTTCTCTCCACTTTCACTCAGCTATGCTTGAGGGGATGGATATGCATGGGGTGTGAGGAGGTGACGAAGGTTGCTGGAATAGGACTTCGAGCCTCAGAAGGTGGCAGCACAGGGGGCCGGGTATCAGGTGCATGTTTAGGTTTTGGGTAATAAGGGGTAATAAGAAATATGGAACGAGATAGTTCAAATTGATAAATCTTGTCACGACTGCCAACTTGTATACCTAGGAATACTCTCCCCCCCAAGTGAGATGACTTCCTCACCACCTAATAATAACTGGGAAAGGGTGTATGTAGATTTTGTTGGTCCTTCATCAAGATGTCGCAGTGGAAATACAGGTGCCCTGACGTTAATAGATGGTTTTTAGTAAATTTAACTTCATTGGACATCTGCATTCTCCTTTTGCCTCCCAAGTCATTTCTACTTTGTTTAATAAAGTTTTTCCTAAATTAGGAAATCCCAACTTCATAGTCTTTGATAGTGGCTCTCCATTTTGATCTGCTTTGATGTCCAATATGTATTTTAAATATAATATTAGGCGGATTTTCACAACTCCCTACTATCCTCAGCCTAATCAAGTTGAATGTCAACACCACAATTTGAAATATTACCTAACCATCTTGTCATAGAATGACCATAGGATATGGTATGAATTCTTACCCAACTTATCTTTTGCCTCTAATTCCACTAAGCACAGCACTATTGGCTATACTCCATCTAAACTGTTTATGGGAAATTAACTCCTTCACGCTCTAACGAATTTCTGGAAAATTCCTCCACAAGCCCTGTCTGAGGGCCTAACCCAATCCAAACGGCATTCCTTATGGAAAGATTTGTTCAAAAACCTAAGAAGAACCAGACTTAAGCAACCTTTGCTATTAATGGATGCCCAACTGGTAATCCATTTAAAATTGGTGATTTGGTGTTGTGTAGATAGTTTCCTGTAAGGGCAAAGCTTTGCATAGAACTGGGAAGCTGACTCCAAAATGGGTTGGCCCCCTTCCCAATAAAAATCTTATATCTCTTTTAACAGCTGTTCTTAAATCGTCACCAAATAAGGAGAGAATTTCCGAAATCTCCCACCTTAAAATTTATTGTACATTATTGTATTATATATGTTCTGGCGTAGGGAGCTGTTAACCCCATCTCCCAATGATTGTTATCATTGCAATTAGCCCTGGATGTAAATCTGGTAATTAATATTCGGCCAAGTGCCATGAACTTGTAAAAGTGAAGTAGATGATCAGGCGTCATAAATGCTATCTAGGCATTTATGCATGTCGGCAAGGCTCTAAATTTTTATTATTCAATTTAACCTATCCATGCATTTTCTTATGTTTGTTGGTAATAATTACCATTGTTTCCACCATGGTTATTGTACATTAGCCTCAATTGGGCTAGGGTACCTCAAAAATGTTTATATCTGTTTAGTATATGCACCAGTATCTATGTCTTGCAAAAAAGGGGGACTATATCTTAAATTAACTGAAATATCGTATGAACTGCCTTAATATAGCCACTTATACTTACTTATGACCTAAGCTTTTGTGAATATTTACTACTTTGAAATACTTATCAATATTATAATAATAAATGCCTTGCTTAAGAATAAATAATTTGTTTGGTATGTTTTCAGCAAAAGAATGTCTCTTAATAGACTGTCATGCTTTAAGTGATAATTAATACCTATCTTAAGTTGTACGATATTTCCACGAAGAAAATATCATAAATTTCTTGTTATTATAATCACTATCATGCAATCTGCCTTTATTTTAAATCTTCGGCAAGGTTGGGCATTAAATTATTGTGTATCTTTAAGCTATACACTATGGCATTTTGTAATCTATTATTATTTGTTAGTTTGGGGACATAATGAAATATATTGAGTTTCCGTCTGAGTAAGAAATCAGGCAAGAGTGATAAGTGCTTAATTTCCAATGTACCAGCAAGTGATTTTTTACCAAACTGCCTTCTGAAAAGTGTGCATCCAGACACTAATTGTAACAAGAATACGAACAGTGAAAATAAGTGGTGGACATCGTCGTTAGAACTTCGGCTGGGACAATAGCCTAGACTCTGGTATTCAGAACGATACAATTTCCATTACTATTTCAATTAACTATTCTATAGTATTCTACCACTATAATATTGCTTAATAAAGTGCACTCTGTTTACCAGAGACAACTATTAAGTGTAATGTGAGTTTATATATGGTGGTATTATGCGATGTGCAATGTTTAAAAGTGTGCTACATGCATGTGAACAATTCAGTGAAGAAAGGGACTCAGAGTCTCCCCCCAGCCCATCAAAACTTTGTTTCTTTCATCATTTTCTTGGGGGGGGGGGGGGTGGAGTGATTTTTCGCCTACTTTGCATGCAGGTTCAAAAAATGCCGCTATTTTATACTGCCATTATTCGTATTATCGCCGGAGTGAATGGCTGCAACTCCGAGGTGAGTCTCTCCTCTCTGGGCTCTGACAAATGGCAACCCCACCTGAGATACTGAAACATTCCCTCTATTTCCTAACTTTCCCCTTTCCTACCATATTTAAATCTCCCAAAAGAGTTAACGAATGCAAAATCCTGGATATGCCAGTTCGAAAAGCCTGACTGTGACATCACTTCTCCTCCCCTGTGCAAAACATCTTCCTGCCGACGTCATGTGGCCACCAGTTTCTCATCGTCGTGGTGTTTCCTCCACTGATGGAGAGAGAGAATGGGTTGTCCAGAGTGCATGGACACAGGACACAGAATCTCGGCTGAAGGTCTATCACCATCATGATTTCCAGTAGCATATGATTTCACGTGGACAATGATGTGACAAGCAGATTCAGAGAAATTGTTGTAAATATGTCATGTGTAATATTACCGACTTTTTTACCACAAGACAAGTTTCTGTCTCAGATAGTTTTGCATTTTGTTAAGATTTCATTTGTTCATTATGTTAACTATGTAAAAATGTGGTTAAACTGATAGTGGTTTATGTCTTTAACAACATCAGCTGGGCAGAAATATGTCGTGGTGTGGTTTGCAGAGTTTTGGACTTCTGTCTGTCACTTGAATATGTGTATTTCTTGCAATAGATCTCACTCTTATCAGTACTCGCTGCTGAAGACTGCCAGAATTGGAATACAATAGCTTCCTTGGACACCAAATCTCTAATGGGGAACTAACTACAGATCCAGAGAGAACCCATGCTCTATCCGGCTTCCCCGTCCCTACACTGTTTCAGGAGGTTTCATGCTTTCATGGTATGTGCGGCTTCTATTCCAAATGTATTGCCAACTATGTGGAGATCGCTGTACCTCGGTATGCACTCTGCAGGAAAAATTCTGTTTTCCGATAGGCCAGTTCCCACAAGGAATCCTTTCTGAAACTTAAACAGTGTCTCTCTGGTCCCCCAGTATTTGACCTTCCTAATTTTGAGGATGAATTCCATCTGTTTGTTGATGCAAATCAAGTTGCCCTTGGTGCAGTCCTCAATCAACAGGTTAATGGAAAGTTGAAGCCAGTAGCCTTCCGGAGTAGGACCTTGAAAACTACAAGCAGAAGTTGCAATAATATAAATTATAGTGTCTTACCTATTGTTGGGCTACTGAAAATTTTTAGAGTTATAGCCAAACCAAAATGTTCCACTTGTATACAGATAATGGAGTTATAACATGGCTCTTTAGACACACCAAGCAGCTATGGAAAATTGGTAGAGTGGTTCTCAAATTGCCTATCTTCCGCTTTGTAATCCACCATTTTCCTAGCTGTCAAAATAGGATAGCTGATTGTATTTCAAGAGTTTCCACTGAAGTAAATGAGACAGTTGTTCATAGTTATTTGCTTCTACAGAAGATTCCCTTGTAATCCATAAATATACACGAAACAAAACCACTTTTGGTGTGGGTAATCCTGATAAACACTCAGAACGACCGCAAGGACATTAAAATAGCACTGAGGTGACTACGGCCAGTTAGCTGGTCTGGAGGCTCATCCAAATTCTCCAAACGCCGTAAGGCACTCTGCAGACAACTTCATTCCTTAAGCTGGACCATGCTGGCACAAAACCGCTGTACAAATTAAGCTGCGATTCCACATTTAAAACAGTTAATTGAACAAATAAAACAGACGATCCTTTGCCTATAAGTCGCATTTTGAAATACATGCACTTTATTGATGCTAGATGGTTTCAGTAAGTTATCTTTATTTGCTTCTCAAGTTGTATCCATTTTGCTTAAAAAACATTTTCTCAAATTTGGATATGCCAGGTTTCCTGTTTCTGATAATGGTTCACAATTTCGCTAAGCTCTGTTGTTGCAAATGTGTTTTAAATATGGTATTAAGCAAGTGTTCAGTGCCCCTTATTATCCACAATGTACCCATGCACCTGATGCCCGCTGCCCAGTACTGCCACCTTCTGAGGCTCAAAGCCGTGTTCCAGCAACCTTCGTGACGTCCTCAAGCCCCGTGCATATCCATCCCCTCAAGCATAGCTGAGTATAAGTAGAGGGGAAACTTTGCTTCAGGCTGTGGCTGACTATTGATATATATGTTGATTTATTTATTAAATTAAATTGCAATCATAAATATCAAGATTGGTTATATAATATGAAGTAAAATTGGATTAGAAAATTTCAGCAGCAACTTCAGCATCAAAAACCAGGAGAGGAAGAAATATGGATGAGATGTTCCCATGATTCAGTATTACTTAAAAGTTAATACCCAAAAAAGAGAAAAAAAAAACTGTTTCAGAAAATATAATCTTTAAAAATTATGTAGTGGAAATACCATGTTGGCTGCATGGTTTGCAATGAAAGGAAGCTTGAATGGACATTTCTGAAACCATTCAAATGGTAAAATTAACAAAATGATTTCTTCTCTCATTACACTGCTTTGTGAGATTTTAGCTTTGACATTTTCATTCCCAACTTTTTATTCAATGAGACAGAATACTGAATTCATTATCAACAAACAAAATGTCTGGAGGCTTTTGTTTAGGAATTACTACTTCCACGAGAAAACATGAACAGCAAGAAAGAATATTAATCAATTTGGAAAAAATGAACCCAGCAGTGCCCAAATTAGGTGGAAACCACAGCAACACTTTTATGTTTCTCTTAGAATGAGAACAATATCATTGCAATTGATAAAAAATCAGATAAGAATGTCCTGGTTATTAGAGGTACTGTCAATAAAATTATCCTATTCATGCAGCCGGTGACGTAGCCAGAAATTTGGTTTGGGGGTGCAACATATTATTTTTTTTTGGTCTACTATCACAATTAAGCATTTTCAAATTTATATTAAAGATGTAACAACCATAAAATACATGCATTATGGTCGTATTTTAATTAACATTACTGCTTCGGTTAAGGCACTGAAAATTTCGTGTAATCTGGAGCAGTTTGGGGCGTGCACATGCACCTTTGCAACCCCCTGTCTATGCCACTACATGCAGCTGAGGCCTCATCTAATTTTGGTTAAAAATAGTTAGTTAGAGCATAGAAAGGAGTAAGCATAACTTCACTCTGCAGGGGGCTATCAGCAGAGGCTTGTTGGAAGGTTGGAAGGTTGGAAGCCCACGGAAGGGATTGGTAGTTAGAGACACATTACTGACATACTGGCATGGAGTCTCATATCGTTCCACATAGCACCTTATTAGTTATAGTTGTTATGTATGTGTGTGTTGCTAGTGTGGCTGTAGAGAGACTGGAAACAATAACAGAATACTTAGATATGAAGACATGGGGATTGCATCTCTTCCCTTATGAATATAATATTTTAACTGATTATGTATAGAAAGGTATAATTTGCACTTTGTGGACTTGATTTGTAAAAGCAGAAAATGATATGCATGAATGCATGTACAGTAAACACTCTATTTAACTGGCCTCGTTTTAGAAGACTTCGGATTTAGCAGACAAAATCTGCTGGATCAGTGTTGTACAAATTTCAGGCAATGATGGATTTGCCCAAAACAATGGGGTGTTGTTTGGCAAATCAGTCCGGACAAGTAGCACACTGTAGTGTACAGTGTACGCAGTACAGCTGATTCAAACAAAGTGGCTATCTCAGCCTCTTTGTTTGAGTTCTCTCTGTGGATAAAGCTTCATTAATTTCTATGCTCAAACAACATTTTGAAGCAAATAACACTTTTCTTTCATCTATTTGATGGATTAATTGGCATTGCAGGAACCAGAGGCAACAATGACGGCCTCCTTGGAATGCCCAGAATGAGTATGAAAAATCAGCAAAATTACGAAATAGAGTGCATGGTTCTGAATACTTCAGCCATGTAGAATGTAATCATCGCATGAATAAGATACTATAGAGTTTTAGCTAAAACAAAGAAAATAGGTCCATATTTACATATTTTGATGAATGGAGGAAAAAAACCTTTAAATCTGAAAAATCGAAAATCCTGTGTAAACTAATGGGAAAATATAATTTTCTCCTTCATTCAAACCCAAGACACTTGCAGAAGGAAATATTTTTCTGGGGACCTCATATCTAATCGAATCAAAATGCCATTTACCGCATATCTTTAGGACAAATTTTTCTCAAGAAATATGCTTCATGTACGTAAGATTTGAATTTTAATATCATAAGATTTTTTTTTAATGATGCCTTCCCCGCAAAGTCAAATTTAGGCTTGTCTGCAGGTAGGGGAAAAACCCCAAGACAAATCACAACATCCATGCCCGAAGTACTGATTACTACTAATATGAGGAGGAAGATGTGAAGCTTGAGAAGATAATAATTAATCCTGGCATATCTTTCTCAAACTTACTATATTGAGACTAAATAACTTCAAAAATAAAATATGGTGTAGATAGAGGAAAAGGGTGCATGATTATGGCCTATAAAAGTAACAAGCACATAATCGATAAAAGATGGTTGGGATTGTTCCAAATGTTAGCAAGTCATTTTGAATAATATTTTAGGGGTCTTACCTTCGCTGTGTCACTCCTTAGGCGGTTAGCACCATAAACCTGCTGCAACATGGTTAGTGTTGGTCTGCTTCTCCTAGATCTCTTATAAGTTCCATTTTTTGTTTTATTTGGAAGGCAATCGACTTAGGCTTCTAAATGGAAATAACAGATAATTGGTGAATGTTGTTTTCATATTTTTCGAAATGGTAACATATCATATTAAATAAACATGTAGAGGTCTCTCCTTCCATGTGTCTCCCCACAGTCATAATAATATGGTGGTACCCAATCCCATCTACTGCACCAGAGTGACATTTGATCTGTTGCTCCTAGTTTTATTCTCACTTGCAATATTTATTTGATTTGGAAGGGTCTTGATTTTGGCTTCTAAATGCAACAAGCACATAATTGGTGAAAGTGACTTCCATAGTGTTAATTTTGGTAACAAGAATTTTGAATAATCTTCTAGGTGTGTCACCTTCGCTTTGTCTATCACAGTCTTAGCAATATAATGATTAACACCATACACATTCAGCAGAATAATTGAAGTTGATCTGTTGCTCCTAGATCTATTTTCATTTGTGTTTTGATTTTATTTCAAGGGCATTTGACTTAGGCCTCTAAATCGAACAGGTACATAGTTTATGAAAGGTGGTTCCATATTGCTCGAAATAGTAACAAGTCATTTTTAATAATCTTACAAGTGCCTTTCCTTCTCTGTGTCCCTCTACAGTCATAGTAATTTGGTGTTTCCTACTCTTCACCTACAGTATCACAGTGATTTTTGGATCTGCTGCTCCTATATCTCTTCTCATTTCAACTTTAGTTTGATTTCAAAGAGTTTGACACCGGTACAAGCATGTAATCGATCGATGCTTATTTACATGCTTAGCAACTAAAGCGTGTCACTTGGAAGTAGTTTCTAGTTTAAGCACTGAGGCATTCTTAGCATCGTTGGATCGATTTGTGTCAAGAAGAGGTCTATGTTCAGATCTCTATTCTGATTGCGGAACAGGGTTTGTGGGTACTAATAAGTATCTTACGGGAATCAATAAACAGTTCCAATCCTTATTTAGAGAAGGTAACATATATTCTAGGCTTGAAAATAAACAAATCATGTTGCATTTTAATACACCCTCCGCACCAAATTTTGGAGGTTTGTGGGAATCAAATGAAGTCTGCAACTAACCTTCTGAAACGAAGTATTGGTGTTCACGCTCTCACGTTCGAGGAACTTTCCACTGTATTTTGCCAAGTTGAAGCAGTCTTAAACTCAACACTGCGTACTGCTATGTCATCAGATCCTAATGAATATGAAGCAATCACACCAGGTCATTTTCTCATAGGCGAACCTTTAGTCAGTGTACCTGAGTACAATCTGTTAGACATAAATATTAATAGACTATATCGGTGGCAACTTGTTAAACTAGTCAGTCAAGATTTCTGCAGTCGTTTGTCCAACGAATACTTGACCACACCCCAATCACGAGGTAAATGGTCAAAGGATCATCCTAATCTTTCAGCAGGCGATTTGGTTATTGTAAAGGGTGAGAGTAACATGCCTCTGAACCGGTCTCCTGCTAGGATAGAAACAATTCATCCAGGATCGGATAGTCGAATTAGGGTTGATATTATAAGAGGAAAACATGGGGTCTTTAAAAGACCTACGTCTAAACTGGTTAAACTACCAGTTGATAATTAGAAATTTATGTTTAAGTTTTCTTTTTTATTCTTTTCTCTTTCTTTATTTTAGCTTAAAACGTTTAAGTTAAGGATTATTTATTGAGGTAGTGTTGCTCATTCTCATATCCCTTTTTCCGTGGGCTTACTATCCTTTGTTAAAGTCTCTGGTGAAAGCCCCCTCCAGAGTGAAGAAATAACCTATCCTATCCCTTCCCTTAGGAGCAACACTTAGTATTAATTATGGTATTTTTTTGTCATTCCTAAGGTATCTATCGTTAGTATTTCGATATCTAAATTTGATTCTCAAATTTGGTGGGTGGTATGTTGCGTCCACAACGCGTTTAGTATTCTGAAATGCCACCAGGGTTCGTTGGCTATACCTAGCAATGTGATGTATGTGATTTTGAGTGAGTTAGTTGTTAGAAAGTCATCCTATCCCCGAGCAACCCCATGCAGACGTTAAGGAGTCGCGGAATCGAAATAACGAAGGAAACCACTAGGGCTAGAGGTAAGTGAATTGAGCCATTGGTGGTTAATAATCGAAATAATACATTTCATTAATCCTAGAGGCAGGATTACCTTCATTTATGTAAATTGAGTTCCTGTCCAAACAACCAGCAAGTGATTATTTACCAAACTGCCTTCTGAAAAGTGCACATCCCGACACTAGTTGTAAAAAGAAGACGAACAGTGAAAATAAGTGATGGACTTCGTACTGAAAACTTTGGCTGGGACAATATCCTAGACTTCAGAATGTTAGAATTTCCATTGCTACTTCAATTAACTATTCTAATGTATTCTACAACTATAATATTGCTTAATAAAGTGCACGATGATTACCAGAGACAACTATTAAGTGTAATGTGAGTATATGTATGGTGGTATAATGCGATGTGCAACGTTTAAAAGGGTGCTGCATGCTTGTGAACAATGCCATGAAGAAAGGGACTCAGAATCTCCCCCTAGCCCATCAAAACTTTTTTTTTCATCATTTTCTTGGTGGGGGATGTAGTGATTTTTTGCCCACTTAGCACATATACGATAGCACTAAACGAGCTGCAACGTACCGTACATGCAGATTCAAATAATGCCACTATCGTATTTTGCCGTTATTCGTATTATTGACAGACTGAATGGCTGCAACTCTCTGCCCTGAGGCGTTCCATGCTGGGCTCTGGCAAATGGCAACCCCATCTTATATACCAAAATATTCCCCTTATTTCCTAATTTTCCTCTTTCCTTCCATTCTACCATTATGTTTTCTCCCAAAAGAGTTAACCAATGCAAAATCCTGGAGATTCCAGTTCGAAAAACCTGAATGTGACTTCACTTCCCCTTCCCTGTGCAAGAAAGTATCCGCAATGTATTTTTAAAATTTTTGTTTTGTTGGCTGCGCAGCTATTATCTGTTCATTTTATCTTTGCGACTGAGGTTTCATATAGGTCCATACCCGCTCGGTTCTTTTCGCCACTACGAGGTGGGGTTGCACAGCTAGGGGTTTGTGGAGATGTCTGCTCGCCGGAGAACACGCTAGGCATTGCCACATTGACTGAAACATAATTCCTGCTACGAGTCCAAAGTTCAGCTCTCCCGAGAGAATGGGCGACTTAATTGCTTGGGCGCTACTTCTATAGTGAAATACACGATTGCTTTTAAGACCTTTTATTTTGACGTCATACGTTTAAAGCTCCCTCGACTCGCGATGAAATAAAAATTATAATTTCTTGATTTTGGTTATATTTTAAGAAAATCTCGACTCATCACCCCGAACTAATAACAAAATCTTCCAATGTCCTAATTAAGCAATGTAATTTCGCCAATATCGCAAAAACACGAAATACGTAAGCAAAGCTTGCCCTTTCGTTAAATTTTCTCTACACACCGGTTGAGAATCGTTGATGAAACCTCGCCGTAATATGAAATTATTCAGGACAGCCCATATTAAATTCTATGAAATGTTTACTTAATTTGGAAATAAAATTTTCTTTTAAGGTTGGATTCAACACATTTATTTTATAGAAATATACAAATGGAAAAGATTTAATTTTCGTCCAATGGCAAGGCTAAATTATCCTGCTCGTCATCTGTTTCTTCATCAGAACGCTCACTGTCAGACTCATTCTCCGCAAGCAGCACAATTACATACTTCAAGACATTGTGCGCCATGCTCCTGGCTTGACTGCGAAGAACGGAAAAGTATTTCTTCTCCATTGCCGACGCAAGGGTTGTGAAAACTCCACGAACGGAAGAAACACACTCAAAAACAACAACTCAACAGTAAACTCAACGATAACAAAGCAACAAAAACTCAATGATAACAAAGTAACAAAAACTCAACTTTAACAAAGTAACAGAGTAACCAAAACTCAACGTTAACAAATTAACAGCGTAAAAAAAACTCAAAGATAAACACGTGGCAACAGCACACTCTAAGACTCGTGTGATCACAAAGGAAGCAAGAGAGAGAATGAACTTTCTACGGGAAGGAATCCTCCTACTCCGTTCCGATTGGTTCCCTTAAAGTCACCTCTGAGTCACAATGATAGGATGAACAGATAATAATTGCATGCACAACTCTAATTGTTGACTGTCTTAGTCATTTTAGTGATTCTGACCTTGAATGGACAGTTATCGTGTTGTTCTAGCAGTGTTAACATAGCCGCTACACTTGCCCTATGCACCAAAGAAGAGTAGCATGCAGTGATTCGATTTTTGTGGGCTGAATGTGTACCAGTGCATGAAATCCATCAAAGACTTACAGTACAGGATGGGAACAGTGCTATGCCACAACGGAGTGTGTACAATTGGATTAACATGTTCAAAAATGGTCACACAAGTGTCACTGATGTAGAACGATTGGGGCACCGGAGCACTATAGGTACTACTCCTGTTAACACATGAGGTGTGATTTTATGACTGAAAAGAAGCCCTTTTTTTACTGATGTTTTTGGAAAATAGGTGCACTGGTTACACAAGCAAATGTGGTATTTATATTATCTTCTAAAATGTGTTGCTGCTTGCCAAAGGTTTCATGATGACCATTCCTTATTGCAGTTCCCTCCAAGGTGTGCAGAATGATTTGTGGATGAGACTCAATGTGAATTACAAGTCGTATTACATCTCCTTTTACCTTTCCAAGTTTCTTTAACACTTGCCTAGTATTTCCACATCTCACCTCAGTGGCTTGCGACTTACATTCATTTGATAAGTTTTGGATGTACTTTGCCTTCTATTGGCATGTTGTGTATAATGTGTGTGCGATACACAAGTAAATATGGTGTTTGAGTGCAAGTGCACCTCGTTTATGACTGGGATGCACGAGTGTCAACAGAATCTTTCTTCTGTATGTTCTATTCCACAGAAGCGGGCACACTGAATTCCTGGTCTAAGCACATTTCACCTCTCGTCATTATTTGATTAACCTTTATCTGCCGGATTTAAATACCCTCTGGTGGGGTCCCGCTGCCGAATTTAATTTTGGACATTTAAATATTTTGCGTAAGTCTTTTGCAAAAATCGCATATCTAGTGAACTATTGGTGATAAAATGTTCAAATAAAAAGCGTTTTGAGGTCAAACTATCAGAGAATTACATCGTTCTGCCTCTTTGTAGAAATAAACAGGGCGAAATAACCCTAATAGAATAAATTACGATGCCAAAATAACTTATTGTTGATATAAATCAAAATAAGGTGGACAAATACTGCATTTAGTCACTTTTTGACAATGTGGTTCCTGCTCAGTCTGCAGCTGACACAACCCCAGTATTCACATTTCCTTATATAGTCGAGCTAGTGTGGTATTCCTCGAAGCAGGGCTCAACACATAGTCCCACGTCACACGCCTTGCACCTATATTTCGTCCTTGAGTATTTGCTCTATGAGGAACACACATGACAACAGATAAGCATCCCCGAAATGGGCCAATGCTTATTGCCCTTGGCCTCTTAGCGCTTTATTTGCATTCCACTAGCACTAGGTCGCCCCCTTGAGAGAGTCTGGGAAGGAAGAGCCCTAGCGCCCTCTTCAACCATTTGCCGCACAAGGGAAAGTCGGAATTGCCGATGTGAAAATGCGCCGCCACACTAGGAAAGGAGAATCCAACTATTTAGGATAGTTAGCCATCCTATCTCAACTAGTTATATAAAAATAAAGGAATCACTAAAACATAAACAGACGAACAGCTACAGATATTTTGAACGCACAAGTCTACATCCGCTCTACTTCGTGGTCTGCAAATGAATGAACGTAAATGTAGTAAAACATATATGCAAACATGTGGAAAAGGAAGAAGAAAATAACAAAGGGAAGGAACGTTTGGGGTAGGGCTTAGTCCTGGGGTTCAGTTTATTGCATCTCTTTGTGTTGCAACGTAGTAAAACACAAATGCGGAAAAGGAGGAATAACAAAGGGAATTGACCTTTGGGGTTCAGTTAATTGCATCTCTTTGTGTTGTGAGAGTTTCGTTGGAGAGGTACACTTTGAGTGAGGCACTCTCGATTGTTTGTTTACTCTCCCCTCCCCCAATATGCAAGACCTTCGGACTTGGGAGAGCAGATGGAAAAGAAGGATGCCTCGTCTTTCTTCTCCTCAAAAAAATTTTGATTCTATGACAAAAACGACATCTGTGAGCGGCCTCGGAGCTGAACGGTACACTGGTGTCCCTTTCGGCATTTAAAGGTTAATTCTTCTGGGCCACATCAACCTCTCATGTGTTTCCACATTGATTGATTGTGGCTGTAATTCATCTGTCCTCTGCTTTACCCTTATATTTTCTTACAGTCATATTGTTGCTCTCTATTAAAGGTGTAACAGAGTCAAACCATAGTCTTTCACAGAAATATTTTTTCGTTTTAGTGGCAAGAGTCAGTGAATAGCACTCGAATTGTCTCTCTGATATATTTCCTCATAATAGCGATGATCAAATTCAACCGATGCACCGTAGTGTTCATTTTCACATCCTATGAGCTAGATAATACTTCCCATTGTTGCTGTCATTCCGGTTTGTCGGAGGAGTGGTTTCATGTCAGTTTTGCAATAGGATGGCTAGAGTTGGCAGATATGTTAGGTTTTCTAATAGCAATTCCCTCTGCATTGTCGTTCCCAAATGGTCTGTTTATCAGATGTAAAATAATAATAATAATTTGTTATTCCATTTCTCTTATACATCCTTTTAAACAAAAATTTTTACAGCAGATATAATAACAGAGAATATGGAATATAGGTACCCCAGAGGAATCCTGTTTTGGGGTTACCATCACATACATAAAACAAATTTTCGGCAAATGACATAATTCATTGTACATAATAAATTAAAATCAAGATTAGACACAAAAACCCAAAAAACAACAAAAGTGTGTTCATACATATTTAAACAACAGTTTTCATTAATCCTTCAACATCGGTAGTAGAAAATAACCATACTTTTACATTATTTAAGAATTTACCCAACGGATTAAGAGTAGCCAAATCAGATGGAATTGAGGAAAATAACTTAGGTGCCATGTATATAAAAGATTGTTTAAAAGCAGTATTATTAGGTTTAAGAATTTTTATTCCATAATTAAATCGTAGTTTACTGGCATATTCATTTGGTTGTTGTCTATTACCTCCCCGATTATAGAACGTTCTCAGTACCTTATATACATAAAGATGTCTTAAGGGAAGAATCTGCAGTTTTTGAAATAATGGAAAGGAGTGTTCAGTTTTACGTACACGTGATATCACTCTTACCACTTTTTTTTGAGCAATTACAATGGGCTTAATGTTTGTAAAGTACGTCCTACCCCAACAAGTTATTCCATACTGAAGTTTTGAATTGACCAAGGAAAAATAGAGATTGGACAAATAGATCGTAAGACGTAGAATTTCCTTAACACTGAAATCAGTTCCATCTGCAATTTGTTGATATGGAGTTTCCAGTTACAATTCTGATCAATTAGTATTCCAAGATACTTGATGCTACTGACTTGCTCAATTTTTATACAGTTGTTACATGTTGTAGCCTGTTTATTTATACATAGGGAACATTTGTAATAGACATCATTTTGCACTTCAGAGGAACTTTTCAAGCTAAATGTAACATATTTTGTCTTCGCACTTAATGCCATACTATTTGCACAAAACCAGTACTTTAACCTGTCTAGGTCACTTTGCATCTTAAATTGTAAGTCATCATTATTAGTTATAGAGTAGCATAATGCTGTGTCATCAGCAAATGAGGTCAGATTACCATTAAACATACCATTACATAAAGTATTTACATATATTAGAAATAATATGGGGTCCAAGACTGAGCCCTGGGGAACACCATACATAAGTGGTACATTTTGACTAAAGCTATTATTAATCCTTACACTGTGAGTTCTACCAGTGAGATAACTTCTAAACCAATCATTTGAAACTCCTCTAATGCCAGATTGCATTAGTCTTCTGAACAATATAGTGTGGTCCACCAAATCAAAAGCTTTAGTTATATCTATGAACAGGCCTGCTACTTTGCTCTGGGAATTGATTCCTTCATAAATCGAGGAGCAGAACTGTAGAAGAGCATCTTCAGTACTTTTCCCCTTCAGAAAACCAAATTGGCGTTTACTGAAGAAAGATTGGCTATTAAGGAATTTTAGTAAGCGAGTTTTTATGATTTTTTCTAGTATTTTCGAGAAAATAGGCAGTAGAGATATAGGTCGGTAATTACTAACGTCTAACTTATCGCCTTTTTTAAAAATTGGTATAACAACAGCGCTTTTTAATTTATCTGGAAATTCACCAGTTTGCATGCTCATATTCACTATATAAGCAAATACAGATACAATATTTTCATTTACAGCTTTAACTACCTTTGCAGAAATATCATCAGCGCCAGTCGATTTTTTGGACTCTAATCCTTTTATAATATTACTGACTTCCTCTGAGTCTGTGGGAACCATAAATATTGAGCGCTCTATTATGTTTGTGGGGAACAATCCCTCATACTCTATATAATTAGAGTTTGTATTAGGTTTAGAATTCTCTCTCAGCCCCTCTATAACTTGGCTGAAATATCTATTAAATTCACTTGCAATACCCTTTGAATTAGAGATCACCATATTATTTTCTGTTAATCTTATCTTATCAATATTATTTTCCCTCCTCCTCCCTCCAATTATACTGTCTAATATTCGCCATTGCTTTGCTACATCATTATTATTCTTTTGAAAGATATCCAAATAATAGTTTTCTTTTTGTTTTAGTATATCAGTTTCTAAGCGATTTTTATAAGATTTGTAGTAACGTGTTAATTTTTCGTTATAGGGCTGCTTTCTCATTTTTTTGTACAACAAGTTTCTTCTAGCAATACGTTTACATAATTCTTAAGTTATCCAGGGTTTAATCAGTTTGTATCTCCTATATTTCTCTACTGTAAAACTGGAGCAATCAATATAATTTTTAAGAGTCCGTAATAACACTTCATAAGGTGCAGACACATTTGTTTGGGTATACACTTCACTCCAATCACTGTTAGTTAACAGTTCATTTAAATATGAGTAATCAACTTGTACTACTATGTCTGGGGATTCGTTCTCAGAATTGTCTTGTGGATTAAAATTTAATTCACATCTAATTTGGTGATGATCTGTTAAACCTAAATCGATAACTTTTCCTATGCAAGCCAGATTTGTCCTACTTCGCCAAAAGACATGATCTATGCATGATTTACTAAGCCTGGTTATCCGAGTAGGAGTATCAATGACTTGATCAAACCCATAACTGGCCATTAGTGTCAGGTATTCATAAACATTATCCGATAACTGTAGTACACATATATTTACATCACCAATAAGCATTAGATTTCTATCAGGCGAATCATCTAGGACATTTTGTAATTCCTTTAAGAACGACTCTATTGGATAAGACTGCATTCTATAAATAGCAATAATAGATAAAGATTGCATAGAATTAATATCAGTTGATACTTTGACAGTATCTGCTGTTAGCATATAAGATATTTCACATGATAGACACGAATATCCGTTCAACACATATACAATTACACCTCCAGCTCTGCAGTTGTTATTACATTTCACAAATGAATTGTATCCATTTATCTTATATGCCATTAGTTCAGAATCTTTAATCCAAATTTCAGATAGAATTATAACATGAGGTTTAGGTTGGAGAATTTGGAGCTGCAATATAAAGTTATCAAAATTTGACCTCATACTTCTAATATTTTGATGTATTATAATAAATTCCAAAGAACATATATCAAGCTCTTTTTTGAATGTAGAGTCATTACTAGCATTTTCCATAACCATACAACAAAAGGTAATAGATAATATTATATATTATATGAAGTTTTGGATGAAAATATTCAGGACAAATCGAGGGAACAATGAGAAAGATATCAAAACAAAAAGTTATTTGAAAAGCCCTCTCTTTTGGACAAAAATAGTTACGAATGTATAAAAGATAGAATTCATAAAAATAAACGTATACTTGTAAATAAATACGGTAAAGTATACAATATGTCATGACAGTTTACAAATTATTTAAATCATCCAATGACTTCAGATTAATTACCGGGTCATTATCTTTTTTTCTTAATAAAATTCTGCCATTTCTTATCCATAAATATTTATACCCTTTCGTTTTCTTGCATTCCCGAGCGGCAGCAAAGATTCTCCTTTTCCCAGGGCTGAGGCTTTCGTTGATATAAACAGGCACGTCCACTGGAAAACCTAGGTGACGGGTCGAAAGGGTCCTCTTCACTCGCCTTCTCACAAGTAATATTTCTTTATCTATTCCACGAACAAATTTAACCAGTATGCCTGACGGCTTACCGGAGTCTCACGTCTTCCCTAGGCGATAGCATGTGTCGATCATTTCGTCTGTTATTACAACATCAAGGGCACTCCCAACTTTTTTAACTACCTCAGTAGCATTCTCATTAAGTTCCTGAAGAATCCCGTGGATTTCAAGGTCGTTCGCTCTCTCACGCTGCTCACAGTCATCCACCCGACTTTCCAATTTCGTCACCCGATCCTTCAACGATGTATTTTCCTGCTTGAGCTCATCAATGATTTTCACATATTCACCAATTTTAGCACAATAGCCCTCAATAGCCTTTTTATTGTCGTCGATTTTGCTGTGCATGATTTCCAGCGAGGTGTTTAGTTCTTTCTCCATGCACTGCCTGTCTTTTTTTGCGTCTTCTAGCATAGATAGTACCTGCGTAATTCCTGCATGTCCGATTTCTTGTGCAGAGGCGGCTGACATACAACCACATCTTTCAGTCGCACAAGGGGGACAACCCCAAATTTGTTTTTCCACTGTGATATAGTCTAAATCGTCTTTAGATATATTGACAAAGTTCGCGTGACAGTGTCTTTTACACTCACTGCACAGAATTTTTAAATGGCGGTTTTGTATGTTCTTCTTACACACGCCACAATCAGACATTGCCACTTGCACAGAACAATATATATCACAATTTAGACAAGTTGAAACACAGTATACACTGCAGACCAGAGGTACTTCGATCGGTTTTATACTCTTAACACAGAACACACGCGAGTATATGTTTAGATTCAACGCATTACAGTAGTGCCTGCCTTTCACTAGGAGCGCATTTGCCGAACACGTCTGCCTCGTACGAAGGCTGAACCATCATAATGTTTCCCGGCTTCATCCTCATAGCTTCATTGTTCTCTAGCTGGAAGTGATTAGTAATGGCAGTATCAAAAAAAATGCACAGATCTATCTCTGAATACCATGATTCCTCAGGCACTCTTTATAGTGTAATTGTACAGAATGTATTGTTTCTTTTATTGGTGTAATGGTTTTTAACTTTTTCTGCTGAGATATGCCCATCTAAGATATCAACAGAATTACCAATGATTATGCTCTAATCCCTATTCCCTTCCGTGGGCTTCCTTCCTTTGGATATTTTTAAGTCTCTGCTGATAGCCCCCTGCAGAGTGAAGCTATGTGAACTCCTTCACATATTCCTTTTCCTTCCTATCCTAGCAGAAAAAGCATGGAAGTGTATCTAAAAAAATAATAGTCACCCTTATGCAAAGAGAAACTTAAAACTTTCAAGAGTAAATTCATCTGTTTTTCCATTAGTTGTTTAAATCCGCTTTCTTGCAGACAAGATTGGACATACGAGGCATTGGACTTGTCCCTAATGCTGATGAGGGTAATATATTACATTCCTCAGGGCAAATCCACTCATCTATATTGTTTTCCCTCTTCCTAATCCATATTCTAATCAAAGAAAATATTTAGTCTCTGAATAAAATACATGTTAACAAGCTACCATACATGGATTACTAAATCTGAGTTATGTAAGAGAACTCTTATTCTGTGAAAAACTATTCCAATGAGAAATGAACTTGAGACATCAAAACTTCTAAAAATTTCTTATTAACTATTTGCGTCAGGTGACAGAATTCATAATCATATTACATTGAAAATCGGGCTGAGCTTCTAAAATGTCCGGCTCTCATGGGTTTGCGGCATACTGGAGTTCCAAATCTGAGGAATTTGATTGTATTAGCTATTTGTGTCAGCTGACAAAATTGAATGACATTTTCCCTCTCATTCTCAGGAAGCCATACTGTCTGTTGAGACGTTATCATCCTCCAAAATATATATTTTTTTCTTCCGGGTGGTATGAGGCAGTGAACAGAACTCAAATTTTCTGGCTGATGATTTTTCTCATTAGAGACATGATCAGTTTTGATCAATGATGCCACTGGTTTGATTTCCTCTCCTTTGAGAAAGTGAAAAGTTTTCTCTATGTACAACATGGTTACATGGTAAAAGTGAATTATGAAATGTCTTATTACACTAGTGAATATATATACTTATCATGATTTTCCAGATTGCAGATAATCCTGTTTTGGTATAAGTACTCCTAATGGTATTAAGACATTATCACACCTGAGTGAGAAACATTCACATTCTCAATAACCCAATTATCTCTGTTTGCATGATAAAATGTGTAAATGCAGAGAAAGATCTTGGTATCTTGTGGTTTGTCGTATTTCGTACACATCCATTAGGCTTGTTCATATTTGGTTATATTCAATGTAATCATTATTTGTGCACTAAGCTATTCTCAAGCTATAATATTTCTAGAAGTACTATTCATAAATGAAAAGATTGAGAAGGGGAAAAATTCCGAACTTGACCAGGACTCGAACCCAGGTCTGTCACTTGCCGGGCAGGTGCTGTAACCAGTGAGATACCAAGCCAGACTAATTCTCCGTTCTCAAATTGGGGTATTTACGGTGAAGAAAGAGCTAACTCAGTAAATCCTTCCGACACTAGATGTCCTCACTGAGGCACAGTGGAAAACACCCCACAGTTTTCCCAGACATTGAGAAGATGTTAAATAATAAGAGTTAAATGGTGGAAGTTCACTTATATGCGTGAGTGCATAGTATTTATTACAAATGTTAATATTGAGAAGGAGAAAAATTCTGAACTTCACCGGGACTAGAACCCGGGTCTCCCACTTGCCGGATAGGTGCTCTAACGACTGAGCTACCACAAAATGAAAAACTATCACTATATTGTCTGGTCTGTTGAGGGTAGGTGGTCAGGTAAAAAATCTTGTTTTGACTGTTGCTTTCCTGGTATGATTATTTTAGGTTATATTTTTTGCAATCCTATGTTGTGCATGAGGAATTCCTCCTTTTCAACCAATGACAAATTTTCACTGATAACTGTTTCATGTAATCAGTGTAATGATATAAAATACATGAATAGAAAACTTGAAGCAAGTGACTTCTAAATTATGTACATTAATAAAAAAATTAGTTTTAAATTATATTACTTGATATAGAAATGAATGTGAAAAAAGTGAAGTAGCTCATATGTAACATTATATCTTTTGGGTTTCTCTTACTGCTTCTTAGTAATTGCTATGCTGCGTTAGGATGTGTGAGGACAGGATACATATTCTGCTATATACCGGCTCCTCCTTACAACTGCTCAACTTTGACACCTGGTGTAAAATCCTATGCCCCAGACGTTTCAAGTGTTGCTGGATCATATATCAGAATGTTACAGCAGCCCCCCTCATTTTGAGAAGATGTATCAAATTGAGGATTCACCCCCAAAACCTGTCGTGGTTGCATACACTCTACTTGCGCGAGTTACCCATACAAATGATACTTGGCCAGGACTTTATCAAAAGATTGTGAATCGTACTTTATCACGATGCGTTTTCCTTCGAATGCCACCCAAGCAAAAAATTCTTCTGCCTCGGCAATTTCGATACTCCATCGACTTTGTCCGTTTCCCCCCGGCATCAGCTGATCATATTCAATGCCAGAATATGACTCACCTTAGCAGCAGAAATCATCCGCCTCATAAAAGGCCTTCTCTGCAGGTGAAGGTGGTTCTACCTTATCATCCCAGAAGATAAAGTCCTCGTCGAGGCTTTTCCCAATGTAATTTCCTCCCATCTAGCCCAAACCAAGTTAATGTCTTACGAAATAGAATTGCTTTCTTTGACTTCAGTCAGCTGTCACCCCTATCTATATACTCCACCCAAGACAGCTATGATCAAGAATCATGTGAATAAATTGCTGAATGAGGGAATTATCCAGCCATCTTCCTCTAATTGGAGTTCACCAGCATTCATTATTCCCAAGAGGGGATCTTCATAGAGACCCATGGTCGATTATTGTAAATTAAATAAACAAGTAAAGCAGACAATTTTTGTACTCCTTCAATAAAACATGGTCTACAATACTTGGGTTCTGCTACATATTTCACAATCCTCGATTTACACTCAGCATTCCATCAAATTCCACTAACTCCTACTTCAAAGGATTATACAGCCTTTGTGACGTCTATTTGTGCCTACCAGTGTAATCACCTTCCCTTCTGTTTGTCAACACCTCCACAAGTATTCTCCAGGATGATTGACAAATTTCTTGGTGATTTGAAATATTCCTGCGTATATCCCCATATTGACGACTTGTGTCGTCCAAGAACCTGCCAGAGCACCATCATCATGTTATGCTGGCGTTGGAGAAACTATGAGCAGCTGGTCTTACTATCCTTCCAGAGAAGATGAAATTGGTCAAGTAATCCATTACCTTCCTTGGACATTAGATCTTCAATGGGGAACTTACAACTGGCCCAGAGAGAAGCCCTGCACTTTCCAGCTTCCCTGTGCCTAAGTCAGTTAAGGAGGTTTCACGTTTTCTTGGTATGTGTGATTTCTATTCAAAATTTATTCCAAATTAAGGGGAGATTGCTGCACCTCCTAATGCACTCCGCAGGAAAAATATTGTTTTCCAATAGTCCATTTCCCATCAGGATTCCTTTCTCAAACTCAAACAACGTCTCTCTCGTCCCCCTGTACATCTTCCTAATTTTGAGAAAGAATTTCATTGGGTCGTTGATGCCAGCCAGGGTGCACTTGGTGGGGTTTTTAACCAGCAAGTAAATGGGAGTTTTCAGCCTGTAGCTTATGCAGGTAGGACTTTAAATAATTATCAGCTATAGCTGCCATCATATGAATTGGAGTGTCTTGCCTGCGGTTGAGCCACTGAAATAATGTTTCGGATCTACATCCAGATTAACATTTTCCATTTATATACCAACAATGGAGGGATGACTTGGGTCTTTAAACATCCTAAGCAACTAGGGAAAATTGGTATTAAGGTTTTAAATTGTCTTCTTTGGTTATGTAATTCACCATGTTCCAAGTTCCAAAAATAGGGTGGCTGATTGTCTTTCCAGAGTGTTTAATCAACCGAATGAGAAACTCATTCATTGCTCCATGCTTATGCATAAGATTTCCCTGTCATTTATCAATATTTGTGTCAGCAGTATTGCGTACACTGTACATTCCAGTGTACTACTTGTCCAGACTGATTTGCCATACAACATCCCATTGTTTTGGGCAAAGTCCATTATTGCATGGAATTTGCACAACACTCTGATCCAGCAGATTTTGTCTGTTAAACCCGAAGTCTTCTAAAACGAGGCCAGTTAAATGGAGGGTTTATTGTACATGGATTCATGCATATCATTTTCTGCTTTAACAAATCTGGTCCACAAAGTGCAAATTATACCTTTATATACATAATCAGTTAAAATATTATATTCATAAGGGAAGAGATGCAATCCCCATGTCTTCATATCTAAGTATTCTGTTATTGTTTTGAGCCTCTCTACAGCCACACTAGCAACACACACATGCATAACAACTATAACTAATAAGGTGCTATGTGGAACGATATGAGACTCCATGCCAGTATGTCAGTAATGTGTCTCTAACTACCAATCCCTTCCGTGGGCTTCCATCCTTCCAACAAGCCTCTGCTGATAGCCCCCTGCAGAGTGAAGTTATGCTTACTCCTTTCTATGCTCCCATCCCAACCTTCCCTGTCTTCCTGTGAACTAACGTTCTCATTAGTGATGTATTAAGGTGATTGGGAGACCTAGGCACCAAATTAAATTGATTGTAAATGGATTTAGTCTATCTCCCTGACAGACTAACTATTTTTAACCAAAATTAGATGAGGCCTCTGCTGCATGTTGTGGCATAGCCAGGGGATTGCAAAGGTGCATGTGCACCCCCCAAAACTGCTCCGTATTACATGAAATTTTCAATGCCTTAACAGAAGCAGTAATGTTAATTAAAACATGACTGTAAGGAAAGTATTTTATGGTTGGTACATCTTTAATATAAATTTGAAAATGCTTAATTGTGATAGTAGACCACAAAAAATACTATGGTGCACCCCCAAACCAAATTTCTGGCTATGTCACTGGTTGCTTGAGTAGGATAATTTTAACAACAGCTTCTCTAGTAACCAGAACATTCTTATCTGATTTTTTGTCAATTGGAATGAAATTGTTCTCATTCTATGAGAAACATAAAGGTGTTGCTGTGGTTTCCACCTAATTTGGGCACTGCTGGGTTCATTTTTTCCAAATTGATTAATATTCTTTCTTGCTGTTCATGTTTTCTCGTGGAAGTAGTAATTCCTAAACAAAAGCCTCCAGACATTTTGTTTGTTGATAATGAATTCAGTATTCTGTCTCATTGTATAAAAAGTTGGGAATGAAAATGTCAAAGCTAAAATCTCATGAAGCAGTGTAATGAAAGAAGAAATGGTTTGTTTAGTTTTACCATTTGAATGGCTTCAGAAATGTCAACTCAAGCTTCCTTTCCTTGCAAACCATGAAGCCAACGTGGTATTTCCACTAAATAATTTATAAAGGTAATATTTTCTGAAACAGTTTTTTTTCCTATTTTTTGGGTATTAACTTTTCAGTAATACTGAATCATAGGAACATCTCATCCATATTCCTTACTCTCCTGGTTTTTGATGCTGAAGTTGCTGTTGCAATTTTCTAATCCAATTATACTTCATATTATATGAGCAATCTTGATATATAATGACAGCAATATAATTTATTGACGAAATCAACGTATATGTCAATAGTCAGCCACAGCCTGAAGCAAAGTTTCTCTCCACTTTCACTCAGCTATGCTTGAGGGGATGGATATGCATGGGGTGTGAGGAGGTGACGAAGGTTGCTGGAATAGGACTTCGAGCCTCAGAAGGTGGCAGCACAGGGGGCCGGATATCAGGTGCATGTTTAGGTTTTGGATAATAAGGGATAATAAGAAATATGGAACGAGATAGTTCAAATGGATAAATCTTGTCACGACTGCCAAACTTGTAAACCTAGGAATACTCTCCCCCCCAAGTGAGATGACTTCCTCACCACCTAATAATAACTGGGAAAGGGTGTATGTAGATTTTGTTGGTCCTTCATCAAGATGTCGCAGTGGAAATACAGGTGCCCTGACGTTAATAGATGGTTTTTAGTAAATTTAACTTCATTGGACATCTGCATTCTCCTTTTGCCTCCCAAGTCATTTCTACTTTGTTTAATAAAGTTTTTCCTAAATTAGGAAATCCCAACTTCATAGTCTTTGATAGTGGCTCTCCATTTTGATCTGCTTTGTTGTCCAATATGTATTTTAAATATCATATTATTCAGATTTTCACAACTCCCTACCATCCTCAGCCTAATCAAGTTGAATGTGAACACCGCAATTTGAAATATTACCTAACCATCTTGTCATAGAATGACCATAGGATATGGTATGAATTCTTACCCAACTTAACTTTTGCCTCTAATTCCACTAAGCACAGCAGTACTGGCTATACTCCATCTAAACTGTTTATGGGAAATTAACTCCTTCACCCTTTAACGAATTTCTGGAGAATTCCTCCACAAGCCCTGTCTGAGGGCCTAACCCAATCCAAACGGCATTCCTTATGGAAAGATGTGTTCAAAAACCTAAAAAGAACCAGACTTAAGCAACCTTTGCTATTAATGGATGCCCAACTGGTAATCCATTTAAAATTGGTGATTTGGTGTTGTGTAGATAGTTTCCTGTAAGGGCAAAGCTTTGCGTAGAACTGGGAAGCTGACTCCAAAATGGGTTGGCCCCCTTCCCAATAAAAATCTTATATCTCTTTTAACAGCTGTTCTTAAATCGTCACCAAATAAGGAGAGAATTTCCGAAATCTCCCACCTTAAAATTTATTGTACATTATTGTATTATATATGTTCTGGCGTAGGGAGCTGTTGACCCCATCTCCCAATGATTGTTATCATTGCAATTAGCCCTAGATGTAAATCTGGTAATTAATATTCGGCCAAGTGCCATGAACTTGTAAAAGTGAAGTAGATGATCAGGCGTCATAAATGCTATCTAGGCATTTATGCATGTCGGCAAGGCTCTAAATTTTTATTATTCAATTTAACCTATCCACGCATTTTCTTATGTTTGTTGGTAATAATTACCATTGTTTCCACCATGGTTATTGTACATTAGCCTCAATTGGGCTAGGGTACCTCAAAAATGTTTATATCTGTTTATTATATGCACCAGTATCTATGTCTTGCAAAAAAGGGGGACTATATCTTAAATTAACTGAAATATCATATGAACTGCCTTAATATAGCCACTTATACTTACTTATGACCTAAGCTTTTGTGAATATTTACTACTTTGAAATACTTATCAATATTATAATAATAAATGCCTTGCTTAAGAATAAATAATTTGTTTGGTATGTTTTCAGCAAAAGAATGTCTCTTAATAGACTGTCATGCTTTAAGTGATAATTAATACCTATCTTAAGTTGTACGATATTTCCACGAAGAAAATATCATAAATTTCTTGTTATTATAATCACTATCATGCAATCTGCCTTTATTTTAAATCTTCGGCAAGGTTGGGCATTAAATTATTGTGTATCTTTAAGCTATACACTATGGCATTTTGTAATCTATTATTATTTGTTAGTTTGGGGACATAATGAAATATATTGAGTTTCCGTCTGAGTAAGAAATCAGGCAAGAGTGATAAGTGCTTAATTTCCAATGTACCAGCAAGTGATTTTTTACCAAACTGCCTTCTGAAAAGTGTGCATCCAGACACTAATTGTAACAAGAATATGAACAGTGAAAATAAGTGGTGGACATCGTCGTTAGAACTTCGGCTGGGACAATAGCCTAGACTCTGGTATTCAGAACGATACAATTTCCATTACTATTTCAATTAACTATTCTATAGTATTCTACCACTATAATATTGCTTAATAAAGTGCACTCTGTTTACCAGAGACAACTATTAAGTGTAATGTGAGTTTATATATGGTGGTATTATGCGATGTGCAATGTTTAAAAGTGTGCTACATGCATGTGAACAATTCAGTGAAGAAAGGGACTCAGAGTCTCCCCCCAGCCCATCAAAACTTTGTTTCTTTCATCATTTTCTTGGGGGGGGGGGGGGGTGGAGTGATTTTTCGCCTACTTTGCATGCAGGTTCAAAAAATGCCGCTATTTTATACTGCCATTATTCGTATTATCGCCGGAGTGAATGGCTGCAACTCCGAGGTGAGTCTCTCCTCTCTGGGCTCTGACAAATGGCAACCCCACCTGAGATACTGAAACATTCCCTCTATTTCCTAACTTTCCCCTTTCCTACCATATTTAAATCTCCCAAAAGAGTTAACGAATGCAAAATCCTGGATATGCCAGTTCGAAAAGCCTGACTGTGACATCACTTCTCCTCCCCTGTGCAAAACATCTTCCTGCCGACGTCATGTGGCCACCAGTTTCTCATCGTCGTGGTGTTTCCTCCACTGATGGAGAGAGAGAATGGGTTGTCCAGAGTGCATGGACACAGGACACAGAATCTCGGCTGAAGGTCTATCACCATCATGATTTCCAGTAGCATATGATTTCACGTGGACAATGATGTGACAAGCAGATTCAGAGAAATTGTTGTAAATATGTCATGTGTAATATTACCGACTTTTTTACCACAAGACAAGTTTCTGTCTCAGATAGTTTTGCATTTTGTTAAGATTTCATTTGTTCATTATGTTAACTATGTAAAAATGTGGTTAAACTGATAGTGGTTTATGTCTTTAACAACATCAGCTGGGCAGAAATATGTCGTGGTGTGGTTTGCAGAGTTTTGGACTTCTGTCTGTCACTTGAATATGTGTATTTCTTGCAATAGATCTCACTCTTATCAGTACTCGCTGCTGAAGACTGCCAGAATTGGAATACAATAGCTTCCTTGGACACCAAATCTCTAATGGGGAACTAACTACAGATCCAGAGAGAACCCATGCTCTATCCGGCTTCCCCGTCCCTACACTGTTTCAGGAGGTTTCATGCTTTCATGGTATGTGCGGCTTCTATTCTAAATGTATTGCCAACTATGTGGAGATCGCTGTACCTCGGTATGCACTCTGCAGGAAAAATTCTGTTTTCCGATAGGCCAGTTCCCACAAGGAATCCTTTCTGAAACTTAAACAGTGTCTCTCTGGTCCCCCAGTATTTGACCTTCCTAATTTTGAGGATGAATTCCATCTGTTTGTTGATGCAAATCAAGTTGCCCTTGGTGCAGTCCTCAATCAACAGGTTAATGGAAAGTTGAAGCCAGTAGCCTTCCGGAGTAGGACCTTGAAAACTACAAGCAGAAGTTGCAATAATATAAATTATAGTGTCTTACCTATTGTTGGGCTACTGAAAATTTTTAGAGTTATAGCCAAACCAAAATGTTCCACTTGTATACAGATAATGGACTTATAACATGGCTCCTTAGACACACCAAGCAGCTATGGAAAATTGGTAGAGTGGTTCTCAAATTGTCTTTCTTCCGCTTTGTAATCCACCATGTTCCTAGCTGTCAAAATAGGATAGCTGATTGTATTTCAAGAGTTTCCACTGAAGTAAATGAGACAGTTGTTCATAGTTATTTGCTTCTACAGAAGATTCCCTTGTAATCCATATATATACACGAGACAAAACCACTTTTGATGTGGGTAATCCTGATAAACACTCAGAACGACCGCAAGGACATTAACTTAGCACTGAGGTGACTACGGCCAGTTACCTGGTCTGGAGTCTCGTGCAAATTCCCCAAACGCCGTAAGGCACTCTGCAGACAACTTCATTCCATAAGCTGGACCATGCTGGCACAAAACCGCTGTACAAATTAAGCTGCGATTCCACATTTAAAACAGTTAATTGAACAAATAAAACAGACGATCCTTTGCCTATAAGTCGCATTTTGAAATACATGCACTTTATTGACGCTAGATGGTTTCAGTAAGTTATCTTTATTTGCTTCTCAAGTTGTATCCATTTTGCTTAAAAAACATTTTCTCAAATTTGGATATGCCAGGTTTCCTGTTTCTGATAATGGTTCACAATTTCGCTAAGCTCTGTTGTTGCAAATGTGTTTTAAATATGGTATTAAGCAAGTGTTCAGTGCCCCTTATTCTCCACAACGTACCCATGCACCTGATGCCCGCTGCCCAGTACTGCCACCTTCTGAGGCTCAAAGCCGTGTTCCAGCAAACTTCGTGACGTCCTCAAGCCCAGTGCATATCCATCCCCTCAAGCATGGCTGAGTCTAAGTAGAGGGGAAACTTTGCTTCAGGCTGTGGCTGACTATTGATATATATGTTGATTTTTTTATTAAATTAAATTGCAATCATAAATATCAAGATTGGTTATATAATATGAAGTAAAATTGGATTAGAAAATTTCAGCAGCAACTTCAGCATCAAAAACCAGGAGAGGAAGAAATATGGATGAGGTGTTCCCATGATTCAGTATTACTTATAAGTTAATACCCAAAAAAGAGAAAAAAAACTGTTTCAGAAAATATAATATTTAAAAATTATGTAGTGGAAATACCATGTTGGCTGCATGATTTGCAATGAAAGGAAGCTTGAATGGACATTTCTGAAACCATTCAAATGGTAAAATTAACAAAATGATTTCTTCTCTCATTACACTGCTTTGTGAGATTTTAGCTTTGACATTTTCATTCCCAACTTTTTATTCAATGAGACAGAATACTGAATTCATTATCAACAAACAAAATGTCTGGAGGCTTTTGTTTAGGAATTACTACTTCCACGAGAAAACATGAACAGCAAGAAAGAATATTAATCAATTTGGAAAAAATGAACCCAGCAGTGCCCAAATTAGGTGGAAACCACAGCAACACTTTTATGTTTCTCTTAGAATGAGAACAATATCATTGCAATTGATAAAAAATCAGATAAGAATGTCCTGGTTATTAGAGGTACTGTCAATAAAATTATCCTATTCATGCAGCCGGTGACGTAGCCAGAAATTTGGTTTGGGGGTGCAACATATTATTTTTTTTTGGTCTACTATCACAATTAAGCATTTTCAAATTTATATTAAAGATGTAACAACCATAAAATACATGCATTATGGTCGTATTTTAATTAACATTACTGCTTCGGTTAAGGCACTGAAAATTTCGTGTAATCTGGAGCAGTTTGGGGCGTGCACATGCACCTTTGCAACCCCCTGTCTATGCCACTACATGCAGCTGAGGCCTCATCTAATTTTGGTTAAAAATAGTTAGTTAGAGCATAGAAAGGAGTAAGCATAACTTCACTCTGCAGGGGGCTATCAGCAGAGGCTTGTTGGAAGGTTGGAAACCCACGGAAGGGATTGGTAGTTAGAGACACATTACTGACATACTGGCATGGAGTCTCATATCGTTCCACATAGCACCTTATTAGTTATAGTTGTTATGTATGTGTGTGTTGCTAGTGTGGCTGTAGAGAGACTGGAAACAATAACAGAATACTTAGATATGAAGACATGGGGATTGCATCTCTTCCCTTATGAATATAATATTTTAACTGATTATGTATAGAAAGGTATAATTTGCACTTTGTGGACTTGATTTGTAAAAGCAGAAAATGATATGCATGAATGCATGTACAGTAAACACTCTATTTAACTGGCCTCGTTTTAGAGGACTTCGGATTTAACAGACAAAATCTGCTGGATCACTGTTGTACGAATTTCAGGCAATGATGGATTTGCCCAAAACAATGGGGTGTTGTTTGGCAAATCAGTCCGGACAAGTAGCACACTGTAGTGTACAGTGTACGCAGTACAGCTGATTCAAACAAAGTGGCTATCTCAGCCTCTTTGTTTGAGTTCTCTCTGTGGATAAAGCTTCATTAATTTCTATGCTCAAACAACAGTTTGAAGCAAATAACACCTTTCTTTCATCTATTTGATGGTTTAATTGGCATTGAAGGAACCAGAGGCAACAATGACGGCCTCCTTGGAATGCCCAGAATGAGTATGAAAAATCAGCAAAATTACGAGTGCATGGTTCTGAATACTTCAACCATGTAGAATGTAATCATCGCATGAATAAGATAGTATAGAGTTTTAGCTAAAACAAAGAAAATAGGTCCATATTTACATATTTTGATGAATGGAGGAAAAAAACCTTTAAATCTGAAAAATCGAAAATCCTGTGTAAACTAATGGGAAAATATAATTTTCTCCTTCATTCAAACCCAAGACACTTGCAGAAGGAAATATTTTTCTGGGGACCTCATATCTAATCGAATCAAAATGCCATTTACCGCATATCTTTAGGACAAATTTTTCTCAAGAAATATGCTTCATGTACGTAAGATTTGAATTTTAATATCATAAGATTTTTTTTTAATGATGCCTTCCCCGCAAAGTCAAATTTAGGCTTGTCTGCAGGTAGGGGAAAAACCCCAAGACAAATCACAACATCCATGCCCGAAGTACTGATTACTACTAATATGAGGAGGAAGATGTGAAGCTTGAGAAGATAATAATTAATCCTGGCATAACTTTCTCAAACTTACTATATTGAGACTAAATAACTTCAAAAATAAAATATGGTGTAGATAGAGGAAAAGGGTGCATGATAATGGCCTATAAAAGTAACAAGCACATAATCGATAAAAGATGGTTGGGATTGTTCCAAATGTTAGCAAGTCATTTTGAATAATATTTTAGGGGTCTTACCTTCTCTGTGTCACTCCTTAGGCGGTTAGCACCATAAACCTGCTGCAACATGGTTAGTGTTGGTCTGCTTCTCCTAGATCTCATATAAGTTCCATTTTTTGTTTTATTTGGAAGGCAATCGACTTAGGCTTCTAAATGGAAATAACAGATAATTGGTGAATGTTGTTTTCACATTTTTCGAAATGGTAACATATCATTTTAAATAAACATCTAGAGGTCTCTCCTTCCATGTGTCTCCCCACAGTCATAATAATATGGTCGTACCCAATCCCATCTACTGCACCAGAGTGACATTTGATCTGTTGCTCCTAGTTTTATTCTCACTTGCAATATTTATTTGATTTGGAAGGGTCTTGATTTTGGCTTCTAAATGCAACAAGCACATAATTGGTGAAAGTGACTTCCATAGTGTTAATTTTGGTAACAAGAATTTTGAATAATCTTCTAGGTGTGTCACCTTCGCTTTGTCTATCACAGTCTTAGCAATATAATGATTAACACCATACACATTCAGCAGAATAATTGAAGTTGATCTGTTGCTCCTAGATCTATTTTCATTTGTGTTTTGATTTTATTTCAAGGGCATTTGACTTAGGCCTCTAAATCGAACAGGTACATAGTTTATGAAAGGTGGTTCCATATTGCTCGAAATAGTAACAAGTCATTTTTAATAATCTTACAAGTGCCTTTCCTTCTCTGTGTCCCTCTACAGTCATAGTAATTTGGTGTTTCCTACTCTTCACCTACAGTATCACAGTGATTTTTGGATCTGCTGCTCCTATATCTCTTCTCATTTCAACTTTAGTTTGATTTCAAAGAGTTTGACTCCGGTACAAGCATGTAATCGATCGATGCTTATTTACATGCTTAGCAACTAAAGCGTGTCACTTGGAAGTAGTTTCTAGTTTAAGCACTGAGGCATTCTTAGCATCGTTGGATCGATTTGTGTCAAGAAGAGGTCTATGTTCAGATCTCTATTCTGATTGCGGAACAGGGTTTGTGGGTACTAATAAGTATCTTACGGGAATCAATAAACAGTTCCAATCCTTATTTAGAGAAGGTAACATATATTCTAGGCTTGAAAATAAACAAATCATGTTGCATTTTAATACACCCTCCGCACCAAATTTTGGAGGTTTGTGGGAATCAAATGAAGTCTGCAACTAACCTTCTGAAACGAAGTATTGGTGTTCACGCTCTCACGTTCGAGGAACTTTCCACTGTATTTTGCCAAGTTGAAGCAGTCTTAAACTCAACACTGCGTACTGCTATGTCATCAGATCCTAATGAATATGAAGCAATCACACCAGGTCATTTTCTCATAGGCGAACCTTTAGTCAGTGTACCTGAGTACAATCTGTTAGACATAAATATTAATAGACTATATCGGTGGCAACTTGTTAAACTAGTCAGTCAAGATTTCTGCAGTCGTTTGTCCAACGAATACTTGACCACACCCCAATCACGAGGTAAATGGTCAAAGGATCATCCTAATCTTTCAGCAGGCGATTTGGTTATTGTAAAGGGTGAGAGTAACATGCCTCTGAACCGGTCTCCTGCTAGGATAGAAACAATTCATCCAGGATCGGATAGTCGAATTAGGGTTGATATTATAAGAGGAAAACATGGGGTCTTTAAAAGACCTACGTCTAAACTGGTTAAACTACCAGTTGATAATTAGAAATTTATGTTTAAGTTTTCTTTTTTATTCTTTTCTCTTTCTTTATTTTAGCTTAAAACGTTTAAGTTAAGGATTATTTATTGAGGTAGTGTTGCTCATTCTCATATCCCTTTTTCCGTGGGCTTACTATCCTTTGTTAAAGTCTCTGGTGAAAGCCCCCTCCAGAGTGAAGAAATAACCTATCCTATCCCTTCCCTTAGGAGCAACACTTAGTATTAATTATGGTATTTTTTTGTCATTCCTAAGGTATCTATCGTTAGTATTTCGATATCTAAATTTGATTCTCAAATTTGGTGGGTGGTATGTTGCGTCCACAACGCGTTTAGTATTCTGAAATGCCACCAGGGTTCGTTGGCTATACCTAGCAATGTGATGTATGTGATTTTGAGTGAGTTAGTTGTTAGAAAGTCATCCTATCCCCGAGCAACCCCATGCAGACGTTAAGGAGTCACGGAATCGAAATAACGAAGGAAACCACTAGGGCTAGAGGTAAGTGAATTGAGCCATTGGTGGTTAATAATCGAAATAATACATTTCATTAATCCTAGAGGCAGGATTACCTTCATTTATGTAAATTGAGTTCCTGTCCAAACAACCAGCAAGTGATTATTTACCAAACTGCCTTCTGAAAAGTGCACATCCCGACACTAGTTCTAAAAAGAAGACGAACAGTGAAAATAAGTGATGGACTTCGTACTGAAAACTTTGGCTGGGACAATATCCTAGACTTCAGAATGATAGAATTTCCATTGCTACTTCAATTAACTATTCTAATGTATTCTACAACTATAATATTGCTTAATAAAGTGCACGATGATTACCAGAGACAACTATTAAGTGTAATGTGAGTATGTGTATGGTGGTATAATGCGATGTGCAACGTTTAAAAGGGTGCTGCATGCTTGTGAACAATGCCATGAAGAAAGGGACTCAGAATCTCCCCCTAGCCCATCAAAACTTTTTTTTTCATCATTTTCTTGGTGGGGGATGTAGTGATTTTTTGCCCACTTAGCACTTATACGATAGCACTAAACGAATTGCAACGTACCATACATGCAGATTCAAATAATGCCACTATCGTATATCGCCGTTATTCGTATTATTGCCAGACTGAATGGCTGCAACTCTAATAGAATAAATTACGATGCCAAAATAACTTATTGTTGATATAAATCAAAATAAGGTGGACAAATACTGCATTTAGTCACTTTTTGGCAATGTGGTTCCTGCTCAGTCTGCAGCTGACACAACCCCAGTATTCACATTTCCTTATATAGTCGAGCTAGTGTGGTATTCCTCGAAGCAGGGCTCAACACATAGTCCCACGTCACACGCCTTGCACCTATATTTCGTCCTTGAGTATTTGCTCTATGAGGAACACACATGGCAACAGATAAGCATCCCCGAAATGGGCCAATGCTTATCGCCCTTGGCCTCTTAGCGCTTTATTTGCATTCCACTAGCACTAGGTCGCCCCCTTGAGAGAGTCTGGGAAGGAAGAGCCCTAGCGCCCTCTTCAACCATTTGCCGCACAAGGGAAAGTCGGAATTGCCGATGTGAAAATGCGCCGCCACACTAGGAAAGGAGAATCCAACTATTTAGGATAGTTAGATCGACTAAATGAAAAAATAATTTCTTTGTCCATTTCCAAGTGCGGCGACCGATGGTGTAGCTGTTAGCCATCCTATCTCAACTAGTTATATAAAAATAAAGGAACCACTAAAACATAAACAGATGAACAGCTACAGATATTTTGAACGCACAAGTCTACATCCGCTCTACTTCGTGGTCTGCAAATGAATGAACGTAAATGTAGTAAAACATATATGCAAACATGTGGAAACTTTGTGTTGCAACGTAGTAAAACACAAATGCGGAAAAGGAGGAATAACAAAGGGAATTGACCTTTGGGGTTCAGTTAATTGCATCTCTTTGTGTTGTGAGAGTTTCGTTGGAGAGGTACACTTTGAGTGAGGCACTCTCGATTGTTTGTTTACTCTCCCCTCCCCCAATATGCAAGACCTTCGGACTTGGGAGAGCAGATGGAAAAGAAGGATGCCTCGTCTTTCTTCTCCTCAAAAAAATTTTGATTCTATGACAAAAACGACATCTGTGAGCGGCCTCGGAGCTGAACGGTACACTGGTGTCCCTTTCGGCATTTAAAGGTTAATTCTTCTGGGCCACATCAACCTCTCATGTGTTTCCACATTGATTGATTGTGGCTGTAATTCATCTGTCCTCTGCTTTACCCTTATATTTTCTTACAGTCATATTGTTGCTCTCTATTAAAGGTGTAACAGAGTCAAACCATAGTCTTTCACAGAAATATTTTTTCGTTTTAGTGGCAAGAGTCAGTGAATAGCACTCGAATTGTCTCTCTGATATATTTCCTCATAATAGCGATGATCAAATTCAACCGATGCACCGTAGTGTTCATTTTCACATCCTATGAGCTAGATAATACTTCCCATTGTTGCTGTCATTCCGGTTTGTCGGAGGAGTGGTTTCATGTCAGTTTTGCAATAGGATGGCTAGAGTTGGCAGATATGTTAGGTTTTCTAATAGCAATTCCCTCTGCATTGTCGTTCCCAAATGGTCTGTTTATCAGATGTAAAATAATAATAATAATTTGTTATTCCATTTCTCTTATACATCCTTTTAAACAAAAATTTTTACAGCAGATATAATAACAGAGAATATGGAATATAGGTACCCCAGAGGAATCCTGTTTTGGGGTTACCATCACATACATAAAACAAATTTTCGGCAAATGACATAATTCATTGTACATAATAAATTAAAATCAAGATTAGGCACAAAAACCCAAAAAACAACAAAAGTGTATTCATACATATTTAAACAACAGTTTTCATTAATCCTTCAACATCGGTAGTAGAAAATAACCATACTTTTACATTATTTAAGAATTTACCCAACGGATTAAGAGTAGCCAAATCAGATGGAATTGAGGAAAATAACTTAGGTGCCATGTATATAAAAGATTGTTTAAAAGCAGTATTATTAGGTTTAAGAATTTTTATTCCATAATTAAATCGTAGTTTACTGGCATATTCATTTGGTTGTTGTCTATTACCTCCCCGATTATAGAACGTTCTCAGTACCTTATATACATAAAGATGTCTTAAGGGAAGAATCTGCAGTTTTTGAAATAATGGAAAGGAGTGTTCAGTTTTACGTACACGTGATATCACTCTTACCACTTTTTTTTGAGCAATTACAATGGGCTTAATGTTTGTAAAGTACGTCCTACCCCAACAAGTTATTCCATACTGAAGTTTTGAATTGACCAAGGAAAAATAGAGATTGGACAAATAGATCGTAAGACGTAGAATTTCCTTAACACTGAAATCAGTTCCATCTGCAATTTGTTGATATGGAGTTTCCAGTTACAATTCTGATCAATTAGTATTCCAAGATACTTGATGCTACTGACTTGCTCAATTTTTATACAGTTGTTACATGTTGTAGCCTGTTTATTTATACATAGGGAACATTTGTAATAGACATCATTTTGCACTTCAGAGGAACTTTTCAAGCTAAATGTAACATATTTTGTCTTCGCACTTAATGCCATACTATTTGCACAAAACCAGTACTTTAACCTGTCTAGGTCACTTTGCATCTTAAATTGTAAGTCATCATTATTAGTTATAGAGTAGCATAATGCTGTGTCATCAGCAAATGAGGTCAGATTACCATTAAACATACCATTACATAAAGTATTTACATATATTAGAAATAATATGGGGTCCAAGACTGAGCCCTGGGGAACACCATACATAAGTGGTACATTTTGACTAAAGCTATTATTAATCCTTACACAGTGAGTTCTACCAGTGAGATAACTTCTAAACCAATCATTTGAAACTCCTCTAATGCCAGATTGCATTAGTCTTCTGAACAATATAGTGTGGTCCACCAAATCAAAAGCTTTAGTTATATCTATGAACAGGCCTGCTACTTTGCTCTGGGAATTGATTCCTTCATAAATCGAGGAGCAGAACTGTAGAAGAGCATCTTCAGTACTTTTCCCCTTCAGAAAACCAAATTGGCGTTTACTGAAGAAAGATTGGCTATTAAGGAATTTTAGTAAGCGAGTTTTTATGATTTTTTCTAGTATTTTCGAGAAAATAGGCAGTAGAGATATAGGTCGGTAATTACTAACGTCTAACTTATCGCCTTTTTTAAAAATTGGTATAACAACAGCGCTTTTTAATTTATCTGGAAATTCACCAGTTTGCATGCTCATATTCACTATATAAGCAAATACAGATACAATATTTTCATTTACAGCTTTAACTACCTTTGCAGAAATATCATCAGCGCCAGTCGATTTTTTGGACTCTAATCCTTTTATAATATTACTGACTTCCTCTGAGTCTGTGGGAACCATAAATATTGAGCGCTCTATTATGTTTGTGGGGAACAATCCCTCATACTCTATATAATTAGAGTTTGTATTAGGTTTAGAATTCTCTCTCAGCCCCTCTATAACTTGGCTGAAATATCTATTAAATTCACTTGCAATACCCTTTGAATTAGAGATCACCATATTATTTTCTGTTAATCTTATCTTATCAATATTATTTTCCCTCCTCCTCCCTCCAATTATACTGTCTAATATTCGCCATTGCTTTGCTACATCATTATTATTCTTTTGAAAGATATCCAAATAATAGTTTTCTTTTTGTTTTAGTATATCAGTTTCTAAGCGATTTTTATAAGATTTGTAGTAACGTGTTAATTTTTCGTTATAGGGCTGCTTTCTCATTTTTTTGTACAACAAGTTTCTTCTAGCAATACGCTTACATAATTCTTAAGTTATCCAGGGTTTAATCAGTTTGTATCTCCTATATTTCTCTACTGTAAAACTGGAGCAATCAATATAATTTTTAAGAGTCCGTAATAACACTTCATAAGGTGCAGACACATTTGTTTGGGTATACACTTCACTCCAATCACTGTTAGTTAACAGTTCATTTAAATATGAGTAATCAACTTGTACTACTATGTCTGGGGATTCGTTCTCAGAATTGTCTTGTGGATTAAAATTTAATTCACATCTAATTTGGTGATGATCTGTTAAACCTAAATCGATAACTTTTCCTATGCAAGCCAGATTTGTCCTACTTCGCCAAAAGACATGATCTATGCATGATTTACTAAGCCTGGTTATCCGAGTAGGAGTATCAATAACTTGATCAAACCCATAACTGGCCGTTAGTGTCAGGTATTCATAAACATTATCCGATAACTGTAGTACACATATATTTACATCACCAATAAGCATTAGATTTCTATCAGGCGAATCGTCTAGGATTTTTTGTAATTCCTTTAAGAACGACTCTATTGGATAAGACTGCATTCTATAAATAGCAATAATAGATAAAGATTGCATAGAATTAATATCAGTTGATACTTTGACAGTATCTGCTGTTAACATATAAGATATTTCACATGATAGACACGAATATACGTTCAACACATATACAATTACACCTCCAGCTCTGTAGTTGTTATTACATTTCGCAAATGAATTGTATCCATTTATCTTATATGCCATTAGTTCAGAATCATTAATCCAAATTTCAGATAGAATTATAACATGAGGTTTAGGTTGGAGAATTTGGAGCTGCAATATAAAGTTATCAAAATTTGACGTCATACTTCTAATATTTTGATGTATTATAATAAATTCCAAAGAACATATATCAAGCTCTTTTTTGAATGGAGAGTCATTACTAGCATTTTCCATAACCACACAACAAAAGGTAATAGATAATATTATATATTTCATGAAGTTTTGGATGAAAATATTCAGGACAAATCGAGGGAACAATGAGAAAGATATCAAAACAAAAAGTTATTTGAAAAGCCCTCTCTTTTGGACAAAAATAGTTACGAATGTATAAAAGATAGAATTCATAAAAATAAACGTATACTTGTAAATAAATACGGTAAAGTATACAATATGTCATGACAGTTTACAAATTATTTAAATCATCCAATGACTTCAGATTAATTACCGGGTCATTATCTTTTTTTCTTAATAAAATTCTGCCATTTCTTATCCATAAATATTTATACCCTTTCGTTTTCTTGCATTCCCGAGCGGCAGCAAAGATTCTCCTTTTCCCAGGGCTGAGGCTTTCGTTGATATAAACAGGCACGTCCACTGGAAAACCTAGGTGACGGGTCGAAAGGGTCCTCTTCACTCGCCTTCTCACAAGTAATATTTCTTTATCTATTCCACGAACAAATTTAACCAGTATGCCTGACGGCTTACCGGAGTCTCACGTCTTCCCTAGGCGATAGCATGTGTCGATCATTTCGTCTGTTATTACAACATCAAGGGCACTCCCAACTTTTTTAACTACCTCAGTAGCATTCTCATTAAGTTCCTGAAGAATCCCGTGGATTTCAAGGTCGTTCGCTCTCTCACGCTGCTCACAGTCATCCACCCGACTTTCCAATTTCGTCACCCGATCCTTCAACGATGTATTTTCCTGCTTGAGCTCATCAATGATTTTCACATATTCACCAATTTTAGCACAATAGCCCTCAATAGCCTTTTTATTGTCGTCGATTTTGCTGTGCATGATTTCCAGCGAGGTGTTTAGTTCTTTCTCCATGCACTGCCTGTCTTTTTTTGCGTCTTCTAGCATAGATAGTACCTGCGTAATTCCTGCATGTCCGATTTCTTGTGCAGAGGCGGCTGACATACAACCACATCTTTCAGTCGCACAAGGGGGACAACCCCAAATTTGTTTTTCCACTGTGATATAGTCTAAATCGTCTTTAGATATATTGACAAAGTTCGCGTGACAGTGTCTTTTACACTCACTGCACAGAATTTTTAAATGGCGGTTTTGTATGTTCTTCTTACACACGCCACAATCAGACATTGCCACTTGCACAGAACAATATATATCACAATTTAGACAAGTTGAAACACAGTATACACTGCAGACCAGAGGTACTTCGATCGGTTTTATACTCTTAACACAGAACACACGCGAGTATATGTTTAGATTCAACGCATTACAGTAGTGCCTGCCTTTCACTAGGAGCGCATTTGCCGAACACGTCTGCCTCGTACGAAGGCTGAACCATCATAATGTTTCCCGGCTTCATCCTCATAGCTTCATTGTTCTCTAGCTGGAAGTGATTAGTAATGGCAGTATCAAAAAAAATGCACAGATCTATCTCTGAATACCATGATTCCTCAGGCACTCTTTATAGTGTAATTGTACAGAATGTATTGTTTCTTTTATTGGTGTAATGGTTTTTAACTTTTTCTGCTGAGATATGCCCATCTAAGATATCAACAGAATTACCAATGATTATGCTCTAATCCCTATTCCCTTCCGTGGGCTTCCTTCCTTTGGATATTTTTAAGTCTCTGCTGATAGCCCCCTGCAGAGTGAAGCTATGTGAACTCCTTCACATATTCCTTTTCCTTCCTATCCTAGCAGAAAAAGCATGGAAGTGTATCTAAAAAAATAATAGTCACCCTTATGCAAAGAGAAACTTAAAACTTTCAAGAGTAAATTCATCTGTTTTTCCATTAGTTGTTTAAATCCGCTTTCTTGCAGACAAGATTGGACATACGAGGCATTGGACTTGTCCCTAATGCTGATGAGGGTAATATATTACATTCCTCAGGGCAAATCCACTCATCTATATTGTTTTCCCTCTTCCTAATCCATATTCTAATCAAAGAAAATATTTAGTCTCTGAATAAAATACATGTTAACAAGCTACCATACATGGATTACTAAATCTGAGTTATGTAAGAGAACTCTTATTCTGTGAAAAACTATTCCAATGAGAAATGAACTTGAGACATCAAAACTTCTAAAAATTTCTTATTAACTATTTGCGTCAGGTGACAGAATTCATAATCATATTACATTGAAAATCGGGCTGAGCTTCTAAAATGTCCGGCTCTCATGGGTTTGCGGCATACTGGAGTTCCAAATCTGAGGAATTTGATTGTATTAGCTATTTGTGTCAGCTGACAAAATTGAATGACATTTTCCCTCTCATTCTCAGGAAGCCATACTGTCTGTTGAGACGTTATCATCCTCCAAAATATATATTTTTTTCTTCCGGGTGGTATGAGGCAGTGAACAGAACTCAAATTTTCTGGCTGATGATTTTTCTCATTAGAGACATGATCAGTTTTGATCAATGATGCCACTGGTTTGATTTCCTCTCCTTTGAGAAAGTGAAAAGTTTTCTCTATGTACAACATGGTTACATGGTAAAAGTGAATTATGAAATGTCTTATTACACTAGTGAATATATATACTTATCATGATTTTCCAGATTGCAGATAATCCTGTTTTGGTATAAGTACTCCTAATGGTATTAAGACATTATCACACCTGAGTGAGAAACATTCACATTCTCAATAACCCAATTATCTCTGTTTGCATGATAAAATGTGTAAATGCAGAGAAAGATCTTGGTATCTTGTGGTTTGTCGTATTTCGTACACATCCATTAGGCTTGTTCATATTTGGTTATATTCAATGTAATCATTATTTGTGCACTAAGCTATTCTCAAGCTATAATATTTCTAGAAGTACTATTCATAAATGAAAAGATTGAGAAGGGGAAAAATTCCGAACTTGACCAGGACTCGAACCCAGGTCTGTCACTTGCCGGGCAGGTGCTGTAACCAGTGAGATACCAAGCCAGACTAATTCTCCGTTCTCAAATTGGGGTATTTACGGTGAAGAAAGAGCTAACTCAGTAAATCCTTCCGACACTAGATGTCCTCACTGAGGCACAGTGGAAAACACCCCACAGTTTTCCCAGACATTGAGAAGATGTTAAATAATAAGAGTTAAATGGTGGAAGTTCACTTATATGCATGAGTGCATAGTATTTATCACAAATGTTAATATTGAGAAGGAGAAAAATTCTGAACTTCACCGGGACTAGAACCCGGGTCTCCCACTTGCCGGATAGGTGCTCTAACGACTGAGCTACCACAAAATGAAAAACTATCACTATATTGTCTGGTCTGTTGAGGGTAGGTGGTCAGGTAAAAAATCTTGTTTTGACTGTTGCTTTCCTGGTATGATTATTTTAGGTTATATTTTTTGCAATCCTATGTTGTGCATGAGGAATTCCTCCTTTTCAACCAATGACAAATTTTCACTGATAACTGTTTCATGTAATCAGTGTAATGATATAAAATACATGAATAGAAAACTTGAAGCAAGTGACTTCTAAATTATGTACATTAATAAAAAAATTAGTTTTAAATTATATTACTTGATATAGAAATGAATGTGAAAAAAGTGAAGTAGCTCATATGTAACATTATATCTTTTGGGTTTCTCTTACTGCTTCTTAGTAATTGCTATGCTGCGTTAGGATGTGTGAGGACAGGATACATATTCTGCTATATACCGGCTCCTCCTTACAACTGCTCAACTTTGACACCTGGTGTAAAATCCTATGCCCCAGACGTTTCAAGTGTTGCTGGATCATATATCAGAATGTTACAGCAGCCCCCCTCATTTTGAGAAGATGTATCAAATTGAGGATTCACCCCCAAAACCTGTCGTGGTTGCATACACTCTACTTGCGCGAGTTACCCATACAAATGATACTTGGCCAGGACTTTATCAAAAGATTGTGAATCGTACTTTATCACGATGCGTTTTCCTTCGAATGCCACCCAAGCAAAAAATTCTTCTGCCTCGGCAATTTCGATACTCCATCGACTTTGTCCGTTTCCCCCCGGCATCAGCTGATCATATTCAATGCCAGAATATGACTCACCTTAGCAGCAGAAATCATCCGCCTCATAAAAGGCCTTCTCTGCAGGTGAAGGTGGTTCTACCTTATCATCCCAGAAGATAAAGTCCTCGTCGAGGCTTTTCCCAATGTAATTTCCTCCCATCTAGCCCAAACCAAGTTAATGTCTTACGAAATAGAATTGCTTTCTTTGACTTCAGTCAGCTGTCACCCCTATCTATATACTCCACCCAAGACAGCTATGATCAAGAATCATGTGAATAAATTGCTGAATGAGGGAATTATCCAGCCATCTTCCTCTAATTGGAGTTCACCAGCATTCATTATTCCCAAGAGGGGATCTTCATAGAGACCCTTGGTCGATTATTGTAAATTAAATAAACAAGTAAAGCAGACAATTTTTGTACTCCTTCAATAAAACATGGTCTACAATACTTGGGTTCTGCTACATATTTCACAATCCTCGATTTACACTCAGCATTCCATCAAATTCCACTAACTCCTACTTCAAAGGATTATACAGCCTTTGTGACGTCTATTTGTGCCTACCAGTGTAATCACCTTCCCTTCTGTTTGTCAACACCTCCACAAGTATTCTCCAGGATGATTGACAAATTTCTTGGTGATTTGAAATATTCCTGCGTATATCCCCATATTGACGACTTGTGTCGTCCAAGAACCTGCCAGAGCACCGTCATCATGTTATGCTGGCGTTGGAGAAACTATGAGCAGCTGGTCTTACTATCCTTCCAGAGAAGATGAAATTGGTCCAGTAATCCATTACCTTCCTTGGACATTAGATCTCCAATGGGGAACTTACAACTGGCCCAGAGAGTGCACTTGGTGGGGTTTTTAACCAGCAAGTAAATGGGAGTTTTCAGCCTGTAGCTTATGCAGGTAGGACTTTAAATAATTATCAGCTAAAGCTGCCATCATATGAATTGGAGTGTCTTGCCTGCGGTTGAGCCACTGAAATAATGTTTCGGATCTACACCCAGATTAACATTTTCCATTTATATACCAACAATGGAGGGATGACTTGGGTCTTTAAACATCCTAAGCAACTAGGGAAAATTGGTATTAAGGTTTTAAATTGTCTTCTTTGGTTATGTAATTCACCATGTTCCAAGTTCCAAAAATAGGGTGGCTGATTGTCTTTCCAGAGTGTTTAATCAACCGAATGAGAAACTCATTCATTGCTCCAAGCTTATGCATAAGATTTCCCTGTCATTTATCAATATTTGTGTCAGCAGTATTGCGTACACTGTACATTCCAGTGTACTACTTGTCCAGACTGATTTGCCATACAACATCCCATTGTTTTGGGCAAAGTCCATTATTGCATGGAATTTGCACAACACTCTGATCCAGCAGATTTTGTCTGTTAAACCCGAAGTCTTCTAAAACGAGGCCAGTTAAATGGAGGGTTTATTGTACATGGATTCATGCATATCATTTTCTGCTTTAACAAATCTGGTCCACAAAGTGCAAATTATACCTTTATATACATAATCAGTTAAAATATTATATTCATAAGGGAAGAGATGCAATCCCCATGTCTTCATATCTAAGTATTCTGTTATTGTTTTGAGCCTCTCTACAGCCACACTAGCAACACACACATGCATAACAACTATAACTAATAAGGTGCTATGTGGAACGATATGAGACTCCATGCCAGTATGTCAGTAATGTGTCTCTAACTACCAATCCCTTCCGTGGGCTTCCATCCTTCCAACAAGCCTCTGCTGATAGCCCCCTGCAGAGTGAAGTTATGCTTACTCCTTTCTATGCTCCCATCCCAACCTTCCCTGTCTTCCTGTGAACTAACGTTCTCATTAGTGATGTATTAAGGTGATTGGGAGACCTAGGCACCAAATTAAATTGATTGTAAATGGATTTAGTCTGTCTCCCTGACAGACTAACTATTTTTAACCAAAATTAGATGAGGCCTCTGCTGCATGTTGTGGCATAGCCAGGGGATTGCAAAGGTGCATGTGCACCCCCAAAACTGCTCCGTATTACATGAAATTTTCAATGCCTTAACAGAAGCAGTAATGTTAATTAAAACATGACTGTAAAGCAAGTATTTTATGGTTGGTACATCTTTAATATAAATTTGAAAATGCTTAATTGTGATAGTAGACCACAAAAAATACTATGGTGCACCCCCAAACCAAATTTCTGGCTATGTCACTGGTTGCTTGAGTAGGATAATTTTAACAACAGCTTCTCTAGTAACCAGAACATTCTTATCTGATTTTTTGTCAATTGGAATGAAATTGTTCTCATTCTATGAGAAACATAAAGGTGTTGCTGTGGTTTCCACCTAATTTGGGCACTGCTGGGTTCATTTTTTCCAAATTGATTAATATTCTTTCTTGCTGTTCATGTTTTCTCGTGGAAGTAGTAATTCCTAAACAAAAGCCTCCAGACATTTTGTTTGTTGATAATGAATTCAGTATTCTGTCTCATTGTATAAAAAGTTGGGAATGAAAATGTCAAAGCTAAAATCTCATGAAGCAGTGTAATGAAAGAAGAAATGGTTTGTTTAGTTTTACCATTTGAATGGCTTCAGAAATGTCAACTCAAGCTTCCTTTCCTTGCAAACCATGAAGCCAACGTGGTATTTCCACTAAATAATTTATAAAGGTAATATTTTCTGAAACAGTTTTTTTTCCTATTTTTTGGGTATTAACTTTTCAGTAATACTGAATCATAGGAACATCTCATCCATATTCCTTACTCTCCTGGTTTTTGATGCTGAAGTTGCTGTTGCAATTTTCTAATCCAATTATACTTCATATTATATGAGCAATCTTGATATATAATGACAGCAATATAATTTATTGACGAAATCAACGTATATGTCAATAGTCAGCCACAGCCTGAAGCAAAGTTTCTCTCCACTTTCACTCAGCTATGCTTGAGGGGATGGATATGCATGGGGTGTGAGGAGGTGACGAAGGTTGCTGGAATAGGACTTCGAGCCTCAGAAGGTGGCAGCACAGGGGGCCGGATATCAGGTGCATGTTTAGGTTTTGGATAATAAGGGATAATAAGAAATATGGAACGAGATAGTTCAAATGGATAAATCTTGTCACGACTGCCAAACTTGTAAACCTAGGAATACTCTCCCCCCCAAGTGAGATGACTTCCTCACCACCTAATAATAACTGGGAAAGGGTGTATGTAGATTTTGTTGGTCCTTCATCAAGATGTCGCAGTGGAAATACAGGTGCCCTGACGTTAATAGATGGTTTTTAGTAAATTTAACTTCATTGGACATCTGCATTCTCCTTTTGCCTCCCAAGTCATTTCTACTTTGTTTAATAAAGTTTTTCCTAAATTAGGAAATCCCAACTTCATAGTCTTTGATAGTGGCTCTCCATTTTGATCTGCTTTGTTGTCCAATATGTATTTTAAATATCATATTATTCAGATTTTCACAACTCCCTACCATCCTCAGCCTAATCAAGTTGAATGTGAACACCGCAATTTGAAATATTACCTAACCATCTTGTCATAGAATGACCATAGGATATGGTATGAATTCTTACCCAACTTAACTTTTGCCTCTAATTCCACTAAGCACAGCAGTACTGGCTATACTCCATCTAAACTGTTTATGGGAAATTAACTCCTTCACCCTTTAACGAATTTCTGGAGAATTCCTCCACAAGCCCTGTCTGAGGGCCTAACCCAATCCAAACGGCATTCCTTATGGAAAGATGTGTTCAAAAACCTAAAAAGAACCAGACTTAAGCAACCTTTGCTATTAATGGATGCCCAACTGGTAATCCATTTAAAATTGGTGATTTGGTGTTGTGTAGATAGTTTCCTGTAAGGGCAAAGCTTTGCGTAGAACTGGGAAGCTGACTCCAAAATGGGTTGGCCCCCTTCCCAATAAAAATCTTATATCTCTTTTAACAGCTGTTCTTAAATCGTCACCAAATAAGGAGAGAATTTCCGAAATCTCCCACCTTAAAATTTATTGTACATTATTGTATTATATATGTTCTGGCGTAGGGAGCTGTTGACCCCATCTCCCAATGATTGTTATCATTGCAATTAGCCCTAGATGTAAATCTGGTAATTAATATTCGGCCAAGTGCCATGAACTTGTAAAAGTGAAGTAGATGATCAGGCGTCATAAATGCTATCTAGGCATTTATGCATGTCGGCAAGGCTCTAAATTTTTATTATTCAATTTAACCTATCCACGCATTTTCTTATGTTTGTTGGTAATAATTACCATTGTTTCCACCATGGTTATTGTACATTAGCCTCAATTGGGCTAGGGTACCTCAAAAATGTTTATATCTGTTTATTATATGCACCAGTATCTATGTCTTGCAAAAAAGGGGGACTATATCTTAAATTAACTGAAATATCATATGAACTGCCTTAATATAGCCACTTATACTTACTTATGACCTAAGCTTTTGTGAATATTTACTACTTTGAAATACTTATCAATATTATAATAATAAATGCCTTGCTTAAGAATAAATAATTTGTTTGGTATGTTTTCAGCAAAAGAATGTCTCTTAATAGACTGTCATGCTTTAAGTGATAATTAATACCTATCTTAAGTTGTACGATATTTCCACGAAGAAAATATCATAAATTTCTTGTTATTATAATCACTATCATGCAATCTGCCTTTATTTTAAATCTTCGGCAAGGTTGGGCATTAAATTATTGTGTATCTTTAAGCTATACACTATGGCATTTTGTAATCTATTATTATTTGTTAGTTTGGGGACATAATGAAATATATTGAGTTTCCGTCTGAGTAAGAAATCAGGCAAGAGTGATAAGTGCTTAATTTCCAATGTACCAGCAAGTGATTTTTTACCAAACTGCCTTCTGAAAAGTGTGCATCCAGACACTAATTGTAACAAGAATACGAACAGTGAAAATAAGTGGTAGACATCGTCGTTAGAACTTCGGCTGGGACAATAGCCTAGACTCTGGTATTCAGAACGATACAATTTCCATTACTATTTCAATTAACTATTCTATAGTATTCTACCACTATAATATTGCTTAATAAAGTGCACTCTGTTTACCAGAGACAACTATTAAGTGTAATGTGAGTTTATATATGGTGGTATTATGCGATGTGCAATGTTTAAAAGTGTGCTACATGCATGTGAACAATTCAGTGAAGAAAGGGACTCAGAGTCTCCCCCCAGCCCATCAAAACTTTGTTTCTTTCATCATTTTCTTGGGGGGGGGGGGGGGGGGTGGAGTGATTTTTCGCCTACTTTGCATGCAGGTTCAAAAAATGCCGCTATTTTATACTGCCATTATTCGTATTATCGCCGGAGTGAATGGCTGCAACTCCGAGGTGAGTCTCTCCTCTCTGGGCTCTGACAAATGGCAACCCCACCTGAGATACTGAAACATTCCCTCTATTTCCTAACTTTCCCCTTTCCTACCATATTTAAATCTCCCAAAAGAGTTAACGAATGCAAAATCCTAGATATGCCAGTTCGAAAAGCCTGACTGTGACATCACTTCTCCTCCCCTGTGCAAAACATCTTCCTGCCGACGTCATGTGGCCACCAGTTTCTCATCGTCGTGGTGCTTCCTCCACTGATGGAGAGAGAGAATGGGTTGTCCAGAGAGCATGGACACAGGACACAGAATCTCGGCTGAAGGTCTATCACCATCATGATTTCCAGTAGCATATGATTCCACGTGGACAATGATGTGACAAGCAGATTCAGAGAAATTGTTGTAAATATGTCATGTGTAATATTACCGACTTTTTTACCACAAGACAAGTTTCTGTCTCAGATAGTTTTGCATTTTGTTAAGATTTCATTTGTTCATTATGTTAACTATGTAAAAATGTGGTTAAACTGATAGTGGTTTATGTCTTTAACAACATCAGCTGGGCAGAAATATGTCGTGGTGTGGTTTGCAGAGTTTTGGACTTCTGTCTGTCACTTGAATATGTGTATTTCTTGCAATAGATCTCACTCTTATCAGTACTCGCTGCTGAAGACTGCCAGAATTGGAATACAATAGCTTCCTTGGACACCAAATCTCTAATGGGGAACTAACTACAGATCCAGAGAGAACCCATGCTCTATCCGGCTTCTCCGTCCCTACACTGTTTCAGGAGGTTTCATGCTTTCATGGTATGTGCGGCTTCTATTCTAAATGTATTGCCAACTATGTGGAGATCGCTGTACCTCGGTATGCACTCTGCAGGAAAAATTCTGTTTTCCGATAGGCCAGTTCCCACAAGGAATCCTTTCTGAAACTTAAACAGTGTCTCTCTGGTCCCCCAGTATTTGACCTTCCTAATTTTGAGGATGAATTCCATCTGTTTGTTGATGCAAATCAAGTTGCCCTTGGTGCAGTCCTCAGTCAACAGGTTAATGGAAAGTTGAAGCCAGTAGCCTTCCGGAGTAGGACCTTGAAAACTATAAGCAGAAGTTGCAATAATATAAATTGGAGTGTCTTACCTTTGTTGGGCTACTGAAAATTTTTAGAGTTATAGCCAAACCAAAATGTTCCACTTGTATACAGATAATGGAGTTATAACATGGCTCTTTAGACACACCAAGCAGCTATGGAAAATTGGTAGAGTGGTTCTCAAATTGTCTTTCTTCCGCTTTGTAATCCACCATGTTCCTAGCTGTCAAAATAGGATAGCTGATTGTATTTCAAGAGTTTCCACTGAAGTAAATGAGACAGTTGTTCATAGTTATTTGCTTCTACAGAAGATTCCCTTGTAATCCATAAATATACACGACACAAAACCACTTTTGATGTGGGTAATCCTGATAAACAGTCAGAACGACCGCAAGGACATTAAAATAGCACTGAGGTGACTACGGCCAGTTAGCTGGTCTGGAGTCTCATGCAAATTCTCCAAACGCCGTAAGGCACTCTGCAGACAACTTCATTCCATAAGCTGGACCATGCTGGCACAAAACCGCTGTACAAATTAAGCTGCGATTCCACATTTAAAACAGTTAATTGAACAAATAAAACAGACGATCCTTTGCCTATAAGTCGCATTTTGAAATACATGCACTTTATTGATGCTAGATGGTTTCAGTAAGTTATCTTTATTTGCTTCTCAAGTTGTATCCATTTTGCTTAAAAAACATTTTCTCAAATTTGGATATGCCAGGTTTCCTGTTTCTGATAATGGTTCACAATTTCGCTAAGCTCTGTTGTTGCAAATGTGTTTTAAATATGGTATTAAGCAAGTGTTCAGTGCCCCTTATTCTCCACAACGTACCCATGCACCTGATGCCCGCTGCCCAGTACTGCCACCTTCTGAGGCTCAAAGCCGTGTTCCAGCAACCTTCGTGACGTCCTCAAGCCCCGTGCATATCCATCCCATCAAGCATGGCTGAGTCTAAGTAGAGGGGAAACTTTGCTTCAGGCTGTGGCTGACTATTGATATATATGTTGATTTTTTTATTAAATTAAATTGCAATCATAAATATCAAGATTGGTTATATAATATGAAGTAAAATTGGATTAGAAAATTTCAGCAGCAACTTCAGCATCAAAAACCAGGAGAGGAAGAAATATGGATGAGATGTTCCCATGATTCAGTATTACTTAAAAGTTAATACCCAAAAAAGAGAAAAAAAAACTGTTTCAGAAAATATAATCTTTAAAAATTATGTAGTGGAAATACCATGTTGGCTGCATGATTTGCAATGAAAGGAAGCTTGAATGGACATTTCTGAAACCATTCAAATGGTAAAATTAACAAAATGATTTCTTCTCTCATTACACTGCTTTGTGAGATTTTAGCTTTGACATTTTCATTCCCAACTTTTTATTCAATGAGACAGAATACTGAATTCATTATCAACAAACAAAATGTCTGGAGGCCTTTGTTTAGGAATTACTACTTCCACGAGAAAACATGAACAGCAAGAAAGAATATTAATCAATTTGGAAAAAATGAACCCAGCAGTGCCCAAATTAGGTGGAAACCACAGCAACACTTTTATGTTTCTCTTAGAATGAGAACAATATCATTGCAATTGATAAAAAATCAGATAAGAATGTCCTGGTTATTAGAGGTACTGTCAAGAAAATTATCCTATTCATGCAGCCGGTGACGTAGCCAGAAATTTGGTTTGGGGGTGCAACATATTATTTTTTTTGGTCTACTATCACAATTAAGCATTTTCAAATTTATATTAAAGATGTAACAACCATAAAATACATGCATTATGGTCGTATTTTAATTAACATTACTGCTTCGGTTAAGGCACAGAAAATTTCGTGTAATCTGGAGCAGTTTGGGGCGTGCACATGCACCTTTGCAACCCCCTGTCTATGCCACTACATGCAGCTGAAGCCTCATCTAATTTTAGTTAAAAATAGTTAGTTAGAGCATAGAAAGGAGTAAGCATAACTTCACTCTGCAGGGGGCTATCAGCAGAGGCTTGTTGGAAGGTTGGAAGCCCACGGAAGGGATTGTTAGTTAGAGACACATTACTGACATACTGGCATGGAGTCTCATATCGTTCCACATAGCACCTTATTAGTTATAGTTGTTATGTATGTGTGTGTTGCTAGTGTGGCTGTAGAGAGACTGGAAACAATAACAGAATACTTAGATATGAAGACATGGGGATTGCATCTCTTCTCTTATGAATATAATATTTTAACTGATTATGTATAGAAAGGTATAATTTGCACTTTGTGGACTTGATTTGTAAAAGCAGAAAATGATATGCATGAATGCATGTACAGTAAACACTCTATTTAACTGGCCTCGTCTTAGAGGACTTCGGATTTAACAGACAAAATCTGCTGGATCACTGTTGTACGAATTTCAGGCAATGATGGATTTGCCCAAAACAATGGGGTGTTGTTTGGCAAATCAGTCCGGACAAGTAGCACACTGTAGTGTACAGTGTACGCAGTACAGCTGATTCAAACAAAGTGGCTATCTCAGCCTCTTTGTTTGAGTTCTCTCTGTGGATAAAGCTTCATTAATTTCTATGCTCAAACAACAGTTTGAAGCAAATAACACCTTTCTTTCATCTATTTGATGGTTTAATTGGCATTGAAGGAACCAGAGGCAACAATGACGGCCTCCTTGGAATGCCCAGAATGAGTATGAAAAATCAGCAAAATTACGAGTGCATGGTTCTGAATACTTCAACCATGTAGAATGTAATCATCGCATGAATAAGATAGTATAGAGTTTTAGCTAAAACAAAGAAAATAGGTCCATATTTACATATTTTGATGAATGGAGGAAAAAAACCTTTAAATCTGAAAAATCGAAAATCCTGTGTAAACTTATGGGAAAATATAATTTTCTCCTTCATTCAAACCCAAGACACTTGCAGAAGGAAATATTTTTCTGGGGACCTCATATCTAATCGAATCAAAATGCCATTTACCGCATATCTTTAGGACAAATTTTTCTCAAGAAATATGCTTCATGTACGTAAGATTTGAATTTTAATATCATAAGATTTTTTTTTAATGATGCCTTCCCCGCAAAGTCAAATTTAGGCTTGTCTGCAGGTAGGGGAAAAACCCCAAGACAAATCACAACATCCATGCCCGAAGTACTGATTACTACTAATATGAGGAGGAAGATGTGAAACTTGAGAAGATAATAATTAATCCTGGCATATCTTTCTCAAACTTACTATATTGAGACTAAATAACTTCAAAAATAAAATATGGTGTAGATAGAGGAAAAGGGTGCATGATAATGACCTATAAAAGTAACAAGCACATAATCGATAAAAGATGGTTGGGATTGTTCCAAATGTTAGCAAGTCATTTTGAATAATATTTTAGGGGTCTTACCTTCGCTGTGTCACTCCTTAGGCGGTTAGCACCATAAACCTGCTGCAACATGGTTAGTGTTGGTCTGCTTCTCCTAGATCTCTTATAAGTTCCATTTTTTGTTTTATTTGGAAGGCAATCGACTTAGGCTTCTAAATGGAAATAACAGATAATTGGTGAATGTTGTTTTCATATTTTTCGAATAGGTAACATATCATATTAAATAAACATGTAGAGGTCTCTCCTTCCATGTGTCTCCCCACAGTCATAATAATATGGTGGTACCCAATCCCATCTACTGCACCAGAGTGACATTTGATCTGTTGCTCCTAGTTTTATTCTCACTTGCAATATTTATTTGATTTGGAAGGGTCTTGATTTTGGCTTCTAAATGCAACAAGCACATAATTGGTGAAAGTGACTTCCATAGTGTTAATTTTGGTAACAAGAATTTTGAATAATCTTCTAGGTGTATCACCTTCGCTTTGTCTATCACAGTCTTAGCAATATAATGATTAACACCATACACATTCAGCAGAATAATTGAAGTTGATCTGTTGCTCCTAGATCTATTTTCATTTGTGTTTTGATTTTATTTCAAGGGCATTTGACTTAGGCCTCTAAATCGAACAGGTACATAGTTTATGAAAGTTGGTTCCATATTGCTCGAAATAGTAACAAGTCATTTTTAATAATCTTACAAGTGCCTTTCCTTCTCTGTGTCCCTCTACAGTCATAGTAATTTGGTGTTTCCTACTCTTCACCTACAGTATCACAGTGATTTTTGGATCTGCTGCTCCTATATCTCTTCTCATTTCAACTTTAGTTTGATTTCAAAGAGTTTGACACCGGTACAAGCATGTAATCGATCGATGCTTATTTACATGCTGAGCAACTAAAGCGTGTCACTTGGAAGTAGTTTCTAGTTTAAGCACTGAGGCATTCTTAGCATCGTTGGATCGATTTGTGTCAAGAAGAGGTCTATGTTCAGATCTCTATTCTGATTGCGGAACAGGGTTTGTGGGTACTAATAAGTATCTTACGGGAATCAATAAACAGTTCCAATCCTTATTTAGAGAAGGTAACATATCTTCTAGGCTTGAAAATAAACAAATCATGTTGCATTTTAATACACCCTCCGCACCAAATTTTGGAGGTTTGTGGGAATCAAATTAAGTCTGCAACTAACCTTCTGAAACGAATTATTGGTGTTCACGCTCTCACTTTCAAGGAACTTTCCACTCTATTTTGCCAAGTTGAAGCAGTCTTAAACTCAACACTGCGTACTGCTATGTCATCAGATCCTAATGAATATGAAGCAATCACACCAGGTCATTTTCTCATAGGCGAACCTTTAGTCAGTGTACCTGAGTACAATCTGTTAGACATAAATATTAATAGACTATATCGGTGGCAACTTGTTAAACTAGTCAGTCAAGATTTCTGCAGTCGTTTGTCCAACGAATACTTGACCACACCCCAATCACGAGGTAAATGGTCAAAGGATCATCCTAATCTTTCAGCAGGCGATTTGGTTATTGTAAAGGGTGAGAGTAACATGCCTCTGAACCGGTCTCCTGCTAGGATAGAAACAATTCATCCAGGATCGGATAGTCGAATTAGGGTTGATATTATAAGAGGAAAACATGGGGTCTTTAAAAGACCTACGTCTAAACTGGTTAAACTACCAGTTGATAATTAGAAATTTATGTTTAAGTTTTCTTTTTTATTCTTTTCTCTTTCTTTATTTTAGCTTAAAACGTTTAAGTTAAGGATTATTTATTGAGGTAGTGTTGCTCATTCTCATATCCCTTTTTCCGTGGGCTTACTATCCTTTGTTAAAGTCTCTGGTGAAAGCCCCCTCCAGAGTGAAGAAATAACCTATCCTATCCCTTCCCTTAGGAGCAACACTTAGTATTAATTATGGTATTTTTTTGTCATTCCTAAGGTATCTATCGTTAGTATTTCGATATCTAAATTTGATTCTCAAATTTGGTGGGTGGTATGTTGCATCCACAACGCGTTTAGTATTCTGAAATGCCACCAGGGTTCGTTGGCTATACCTAGCAATGTGATGTATGTGATTTTGAGTGAGTTAGTTGTTAGAAAGTCATCCTATCCCCGAGCAACCCCATGCAGACGTTAAGGAGTCACGGAATCAAAATAACGAAGGAAACCACTAGGGCTAGAGGTAAGTGAATTGAACCATTGGTGGTTAATAATCGAAATAATACATTTCATTGATCCTAGAGGCAGGATTACCTTCATTTATGTAAATTGAGTTCCTGTCCAAACAACCAGCAAGTGATTATTTACCAAACTGCCTTCTGAAAAGTGCACATCCCGACACTAGTTCTAAAAAGAAGACGAACAGTGAAAATAAGTGATGGACTTCGTACTGAAAACTTTGGCTGGGACAATATCCTAGACTTCAGAATGATAGAATTTCCATTGCTACTTCAATTAACTATTCTAATGTATTCTACAACTATAATATTGCTTAATAAAGTGCACGATGATTACCAGAGACAACTATTAAGTGTAAAGTGAGTATATGTATGGTGGTATAATGCGATGTGCAACGTTTAAAAGGGTGCTGCATGCTTGTGAACAATGCCATGAAGAAAGGGACTCAGAATCTCCCCCTAGCCCATCAAAACTTTGTTTTGTCATCATTTCCTTGGTGGGGGATGTAGTGATTTTTTGCCCACTTAGCACTTATACGATAGCACTAAACGAATTGCAACGTACCATACATGCAGATTCAAATAATGCCACTATCGTATATCGCCGTTATTCGTATTATTGCCAGACTGAATGGCTGCAACTCTCTGCCCTGAGGCGTTCCATGCTGGGCTCTGACAAATGGCAACCCCATCTTATATACCAAAATATTCCCCTTATTTCCTTCCATTCTACCATTATGTATTCTCCCAAAAGAGTTAACCAATACAAAATTCTGGAGATTCCAGTTCGAAAAGCCTGAATGTGACTTCACTTCCCCTTCCCTGTGCAAGAAAGTATCCGCAATGTATTTTTAAAATTTTTGTTTTGTTGGCTGCGCAGCTATTATCTGTTCATTTTATCTTTGCGACTGAGGTTTCATATAGGTCCGTACCCGCTCGGTTCTTTTCGCCACTAGGAGGTGGGGTTTCACAGCTAGGGGTTTGGGGAGATGTCTCCTCGCCGGAGAACACGCTAGGCGTTGCCACATTGACTGAAACATAATTCCTGCTACGAGTCCAAAGTTCAGCTCTCCCGAGAGAATGGGCGACTTAATTGCTTGGGCGCTACTTCTATAGTGAAATACACGATTGCTTTTAAGACCTTTTATTTTGGAGTCATACGTTTAAAGCTCCCTCGACTCGCGATGAAATAAAAATTATAATTTCTTGATTTTGGTTATATTTTAAGAAAATCTCGACTCATCACCCCGAACTAATAACAAAATCATCCAATGTCCTAATTAAACAATGTAATTTCGTCAATATCGCAAAAACACGAAATACGTAAGCAAAGCTTGCCCTTTCGTTAAATTTTCTCTACACACCGGTTGAGAATCGTTGATGAAACCTCTCCGGAATTTGAAATTATTCAGGACAGCCCATATTAAATTCTATGAAATGTTTACTTAATTTGGAAATAAAATTTTCTTTTAAGGTTGGATTCAACACATTTATTTTATAGAAATATACAAATGGAAAAGATTTAATTTTCGTCCAATGGCAAGGCTAAATTATCCTGCTCGTCGTCTGTTTCTTCATCAGAACGCTCACTGTCAGACTCATTCTCCGCAAGCAGCACAATTACATACTTCAAGACATTGTGCGCCATGCTCCTGGCTTGACTGCGAAGAACGGAAAAGTATTTCTTCTCCATTGCCGACGCAAGGGTAGTGAAAACTCCACGAACGGAAGAAACACACTCAAAAACAACAACTCAACAGTAAACTCAACGATAACAAAGCAACAAAAACTCAAAGATAACAAAGTAACAAAAACTCAACTTTAACAAAGTAACAGAGTAACCAAAACTCAACGTTAACAAAGTAACAGCGTAACAAAAACTCAAAGATAAACACGTGGCAACAGCACACTCTAAGACTCGTGTGATCACAAAGGAAGCAAGAGAGAGAATGTACTTTCTACGGGAAGGAATCCTCCTACTCAGTTCCGTTTGGTTCCCTTAAAGTCACCTCTGAGTCGCAAAGATAGGATGAACAGATAATAATTGCATGCACAACACTAATTGTTGACTGTCTTAGTCATTTTAGTGATTCTGACCTTGAATGGACAGTTATCGTGTTGTTCTAGCAGTGTTAACATAGCCGCTACACTTGCCCTATGCACCAAAGAAGAGTAACATGCAGTGATTCGATTTTTGTGGGCTGAATGTGTACCAGTGCATGAAATCCATCAAAGACTTACAGTACAGGATGGGAACAGTGCTATGCCACAACGGAGTGTGTACAATTGGATTAACATGTGCAAAAATGGTCACACAAGTGTCACTGATGTAGAACGATTGGGGCACCGGAGCACTATAGGTACTACTCCTGTTAACACATGAGGTGTGATTTTATGACTGAAAAGAAGCCCTTTTTTACTGATGTTTTTGGAAAATAGGTGCACTGGTTACACAAGCAAATGTGGTATTTATATTATCTTCTAAAATGTGTTGCTGCTTGCCAAAGGTATCATGATGACCATTCCTTATTGCAGTTCCCTCCACAGTGTGCAGAATGATTTGTGGATGAGACTCAATGTGAATTACAAGTGGTATTACATCTCCTTTTACCTTTCCAAGTTTCTTTAACACTTGCCTAGTATTTCCACATCTCACCTCAGTGGCTTGCGACTTACATTCATTTGATAAGTTATGGATGTACTTTGCCTTCTATTGGCATGTTGTGTATAATGTGTGTGCGATACACAAGTAAATATGGTGTTTGAGTGCAAGTGCACCTCGTTTATGACTGGGATGCACGAGTGTCAACAGAATCTTTCTTCTGTATGTTCTATTCCACAGAAGCGGGCACACTGAATTCCTGGTCTAAGCACATTTCACCTCTCGTCATTATTTGATTAACCTTTATCTGCCGGATTTAAATACCCTCTGGTGGGGTCCCGCTGCCGGATTTAATTTTGGACATTTAAATATTTTGCGTAAGTCTTTTGCAAAAATCGCATATCTAGTGAACTATTGGTGATAAAATGTTCAAATAAAAAGCGTTTTGAGGTCAAACTATCAGAGAATTACATCGTTCTGCCTCTTTGTAGAAATAAATAGGGCGAAATAACCCTAATAGAATAAATTACGATGCCAAAATAACTTATTGTTGATATAAATCAAAATAAGGTGGACAAATACTGCATTTAGTCACTTTTTGGCAATGTGGTTCCTGCTCAGTCTGCAGCTGACACAACCCCAGTATTCACATTTCCTTATATAGTCGAGCTAGTGTGGTATTCCTCGAAGCAGGGCTCAACACATAGTCCCACGTCACACGCCTTGCACCTATATTTCGTCCTTGAGTATTTGGTCTATGAGGAACACAGATGGCAACAGATAAGCATCCCCGAAATGGGCCAATGCTTATTGCCCTTGGCCTCTTAGCGCTTTATTTGCATTCCACTAGCACTAGGTCGCACCCTTGAGAGAGTCTGGGAAGGAAGAGCCCTAGCGCCCTCTTCAACCATTTGCCGCACAAGGGAAAGTCGGAATTGCCGATGTGAAAATGCGCCGCCACACTAGGAAAGGAGAATCCAACTATTTAGGATAGTTAGATCGACTAAATGAAAAAATAATTTCTTTGTCCATTTCCAAGTGCGGCGACCGATGGTGTAGCTGTTAGCCATCCTATCTCAACTAGTTATATAAAAATAAAGGAACCACTAAAACATAAACAGATGAACAGCTACAGATATTTTGAACGCACAAGTCTACATCCGCTCTACTTCGTGGTCTGCAAATGAATGAACGTAAATGTAGTAAAACATATATGCAAACATGTGGAAACTTTGTGTTGCAACGTAGTAAAACACAAATGCGGAAAAGGAGGAATAACAAAGGGAATTGACCTTTGGGGTTCAGTTAATTGCATCTCTTTGTGTTGTGAGAGTTTCGTTGGAGAGGTACACTTTGAGTGAGGCACTCTCGATTGTTTGTTTACTCTCCCCTCCCCCAATATGCAAGACCTTCGGACTTGGGAGAGCAGATGGAAAAGAAGGATGCCTCGTCTTTCTTCTCCTCAAAAAAATTTTGATTCTATGACAAAAACGACATCTGTGAGCGGCCTCGGAGCTGAACGGTACACTGGTGTCCCTTTCGGCATTTAAAGGTTAATTCTTCTGGGCCACATCAACCTCTCATGTGTTTCCACATTGATTGATTGTGGCTGTAATTCATCTGTCCTCTGCTTTACCCTTATATTTTCTTACAGTCATATTGTTGCTCTCTATTAAAGGTGTAACAGAGTCAAACCATAGTCTTTCACAGAAATATTTTTTCGTTTTAGTGGCAAGAGTCAGTGAATAGCACTCGAATTGTCTCTCTGATATATTTCCTCATAATAGCGATGATCAAATTCAACCGATGCACCGTAGTGTTCATTTTCACATCCTATGAGCTAGATAATACTTCCCATTGTTGCTGTCATTCCGGTTTGTCGGAGGAGTGGTTTCATGTCAGTTTTGCAATAGGATGGCTAGAGTTGGCAGATATGTTAGGTTTTCTAATAGCAATTCCCTCTGCATTGTCGTTCCCAAATGGTCTGTTTATCAGATGTAAAATAATAATAATAATTTGTTATTCCATTTCTCTTATACATCCTTTTAAACAAAAATTTTTACAGCAGATATAATAACAGAGAATATGGAATATAGGTACCCCAGAGGAATCCTGTTTTGGGGTTACCATCACATACATAAAACAAATTTTCGGCAAATGACATAATTCATTGTACATAATAAATTAAAATCAAGATTAGGCACAAAAACCCAAAAAACAACAAAAGTGTATTCATACATATTTAAACAACAGTTTTCATTAATCCTTCAACATCGGTAGTAGAAAATAACCATACTTTTACATTATTTAAGAATTTACCCAACGGATTAAGAGTAGCCAAATCAGATGGAATTGAGGAAAATAACTTAGGTGCCATGTATATAAAAGATTGTTTAAAAGCAGTATTATTAGGTTTAAGAATTTTTATTCCATAATTAAATCGTAGTTTACTGGCATATTCATTTGGTTGTTGTCTATTACCTCCCCGATTATAGAACGTTCTCAGTACCTTATATACATAAAGATGTCTTAAGGGAAGAATCTGCAGTTTTTGAAATAATGGAAAGGAGTGTTCAGTTTTACGTACACGTGATATCACTCTTACCACTTTTTTTTGAGCAATTACAATGGGCTTAATGTTTGTAAAGTACGTCCTACCCCAACAAGTTATTCCATACTGAAGTTTTGAATTGACCAAGGAAAAATAGAGATTGGACAAATAGATCGTAAGACGTAGAATTTCCTTAACACTGAAATCAGTTCCATCTGCAATTTGTTGATATGGAGTTTCCAGTTACAATTCTGATCAATTAGTATTCCAAGATACTTGATGCTACTGACTTGCTCAATTTTTATACAGTTGTTACATGTTGTAGCCTGTTTATTTATACATAGGGAACATTTGTAATAGACATCATTTTGCACTTCAGAGGAACTTTTCAAGCTAAATGTAACATATTTTGTCTTCGCACTTAATGCCATACTATTTGCACAAAACCAGTACTTTAACCTGTCTAGGTCACTTTGCATCTTAAATTGTAAGTCATCATTATTAGTTATAGAGTAGCATAATGCTGTGTCATCAGCAAATGTGGTCAGATTACCATTAAACATACCATTACATACAGTATTTACATATATTAGAAATAATATGGGGCCCAAGACTGAACCCTGGGGAACACCATACATAAGTGGTACATTTTGACTAAAGCTATTATTAATCCTTACACAGTGAGTTCTACCAGTGAGATAACTTCTAAACCAATCATTTGAAACTCCTCTAATGCCAGATTGCATTAGTCTTCTGAACAATATAGTGTGGTCCACCAAATCAAAAGCTTTAGTTATATCTATGAACAGGCCTGCTACTTTGCTCTGGGAATTGATTCCTTCATAAATCGAGGAGCAGAACTGTAGAAGAGCATCTTCAGTACTTTTCCCCTTCAGAAAACCAAATTGGCGTTTACTGAAGAAAGATTGGCTATTAAGGAATTTTAGTAAGCGAGTTTTTATGATTTTTTCTAGTATTTTCGAGAAAATAGGCAGTAGAGATATAGGTCGGTAATTACTAACGTCTAACTTATCGCCTTTTTTAAAAATTGGTATAACAACAGCGTTTTTTAATTTATCTGGAAATTCACCAGTTTGCATGCTCATATTCACTATATAAGCAAATACAGATACAATATTTTCATTTACAGCTTTAACTACCTTTGCAGAAATATCATCAGCGCCAGTCGATTTTTTGGACTCTAATCCTTTTATAATATTACTGACTTCCTCTGAGTCTGTGGGAACCATAAATATTGAGCGCTCTATTATGTTTGTGGGGAACAATCCCTCATACTCTATATAATTAGAGTTTGTATTAGGTTTAGAATTCTCTCTCAGCCCCTCTATAACTTGGCTGAAATATCTATTAAATTCACTTGCAATACCCTTTGAATTAGAGATCACCATATTATTTTCTGTTAATCTTATCTTATCAATATTATTTTCCCTCCTCCTCCCTCCAATTATACTGTCTAATATTCGCCATTGCTTTGCTACATCATTATTATTCTTTTGAAAGATATCCAAATAATAGTTTTCTTTTTGTTTTAGTATATCAGTTTCTAAGCGATTTTTATAAGATTTGTAGTAACGTGTTAATTTTTCGTTATAGGGCTGCTTTCTCATTTTTTTGTACAACAAGTTTCTTCTAGCAATACGTTTACATAATTCTTAAGTTATCCAGGGTTTAATCAGTTTGTATCTCCTATATTTCTCTACTGTAAAACTGGAGCAATCAATATAATTTTTAAGAGTCCGTAATAACACTTCATAAGGTGCAGACACATTTGTTTGGGTATACACTTCACTCCAATCACTGTTAGTTAACAGTTCATTTAAATATGAGTAATCAACTTGTACTACTATATCTGGGGATTCGTTCTCAGAATTGTCTTGTGGATTAAAATTTAATTCACATCTAATTTGGTGATGATCTGTTAAACCTAAATCGATAACTTTTCCTATGCAAGCCAGATTTGTCCTACTTCGCCAAAAGACGATCTATGCATGATTTACTAAGCCTGGTTATCCGAGTAGGAGTATCAATAACTTGATCAAACCCATAACTGGCCATTAGTGTCAGGTATTCATAAACATTATCCGATAACTGTAGTACACATATATTTACATCACCAATAAGCATTAGATTTCTATCAGGCGAATCATCATGGACATTTTGTAATTCCTTTAAGAACGACTCTATTGGATAAGACTGCATTCTATAAATAGCAATAATAGATAAAGATTGCATAGAATTAATATCAATTGATACTTTGACAGTATCTGCTGTTAGCATATAAGATATTTCACATGATAGACACGAATATACGTTCAACACATATACAATTACACCTCCAGCTCTGTAGTTGTTATTACATTTCGCAAATGAATTGTATCCATTTATCTTATATGCCATTAATTCAGAATCATTAATCCAAATTTCAGATAGAATTATAACGAGGTTTAGGTTGGAGAATTTGGAGCTGCAATATAAAGTTATCAACATTTGACCTCATTCTTCTAATATTTTGATGTATTATAATAAATTCCAAAGAACATATATCAAGCTCTTTTTTGAATGTAGAGTCATTACTAGCATTTTCCATAACCACACAACAAAAGGTAATTGATAATATTATATATTATATGAAGTTTTGGATGAAAATATTCAGGACAAATCGAGGGAACAATGAGAAAGATATCAAAACAAAAAGTTATTTGAAAAGCCCTCTCTTTTGGACAAAAATAGTTACGAATGTATAAAAGATAGAATTCATAAAAATATACGTATACTTGTAAATAAATACGGTAAAGTATACAATATGTCATGACAGTTTACAAATTATTTAAATCATCCAATGACTTCAGATTAATTACCGGGTCATTATCTTTTTTTCTTAATAAAATTCTGCCATTTCTTATCCATAAATATTTATACCCTTTCGTTTTCTTGCATTCCCGAGCGGCAGCAAAGATTCTCCTTTTCCCAGGGCTGAGGCTTTCGTTGATATAAACAGGCACGTCCACTGGAAAACCTAGGTGACGGGTCGAAAGGGTCCTCTTCACTCGCCTTCTCACAAGTAATATTTCTTTATCTATTCCACGAACAAATTTAACCAGTATGCCTGACGGCTTACCGGAGTCTCACGTCTTCCCTAGGCGATAGCATGTGTCGATCATTTCGTCTGTTATTACAACATCAAGGGCACTCCCAACTTTTTTAACTACCTCAGTAGCATTCTCATTAAGTTCCTGAAGAATCCCGTGGAATTCAAGGTCGTTCGCTCTCTCTCACTGCACAGAATTTTTAAATGGCGGTTTTGTATGTTCTTCTTACACACGCCACAATCAGACATTGCCACTTGCACAGAACAATATATATCACAATTTAGACAAGTTGAAACACAGTATACACTGCAGACCAGAGGTACTTCGATCGGTTTTATACTCTTAACACAGAACACACGCGAGTATATGTTTAGATTCAACGCATTACAGTAGTGCCTGCCTTTCACTAGGAGCGCATTTGCCGAACACGTCTGCCTCGTACGAAGGCTGAACCATCATAATGTTTCCCGGCTTCGTCCTCATAGCTTCATTGTTCTCTAGCTGGAAGTGATTAGTAATGGCAGTATCAAAAAAAATGCACAGATCTATCTCTGAATACCATGATTCCTCAGGCACTCTTTATAGTGTAATTGTACAGAATGTATTGTTTCTTTTATTGGTGTAATGGTTTTTAACTTTTTCTGCTGAGATATGCCCATCTAAGATAGCAACAGAATTACCAATGATTATGCTCTAATCCCTATTCCCTTCCGTGGGCTTCCTTCCTTTGGATATTTTTAAGTCTCTGCTGATAGCCCCCTGCAGAGTGAAGCTATGTGAACTCCTTCACATATTCCTTTTCCTTCCTATCCTAGCAGAAAAAGCATGGAAGTGTATCTAAAAAAATAATAGTCACCCTTATGCAAAGAGAAACTTAAAACTTTCAAGAGTAAATTCATCTGTTTTTCCATTAGTTGTTTAAATCCGCTTTCTTGCAGACAAGATTGGACATACGAGGCATTGGACTTGTCCCTAATGCTGATGAGGGTAATATATTACATTCCTCAGGGCAAATCCACTCATCTATATTGTTTTCCCTCTTCCTAATCCATATTCTAATCAAAGAAAATATTTAGTCTCTGAATAAAATACATGTTAACAAGCTACCATACATGGATTACTAAATCTGAGTTATGTAAGAGAACTCTTATTCTGTGAAAAACTATTCCAATGAGAAATGAACTTGAGACATCAAAACTTCTAAAAATTTCTTATTAACTATTTGCGTCAGGTGACAGAATTCATAATCATATTACATTGAAAATCGGGCTGAGCTTCTAAAATGTCCGGCTCTCATGGGTTTGCGGCATACTGGAGTTCCAAATCTGAGGAATTTGATTGTATTAGCTATTTGTGTCAGCTGACAAAGTCGAATGACATTTTCCCTCTCATTCTCAGGAAGCCATACTGTCTGTTGAGACGTTATCATCCTCCAAAATATATATTTTTTTCTTTCGGGTGGTATGAGGCAGTGAACAGAACTCAAATTTTCTGGCTGATGATTTTTCTCATTAGAGACATGATCAGTTTTGATCAATGATGCCACTGGTTTGATTTCCTCTCCTTTGAGAAAGTGAAAAGTTTTCTCTATGTACAACATGGTTACATGGTAAAAGTGAATTATGAAATGTCTTATTACACTAGTGAATATATATACTTATCATGATTTTCCAGATTGCAGATAATCCTGTTTTGGTATAAGTACTCCTAATGGTATTAAGACATTATCACACCTGAGTGAGAAACATTCACATTCTCAATAACCCAATTATCTCTGTTTGCATGATAAAATGTGTAAATGCAGAGAAAGATCTTGGTATCTTGTGGTTTGTCGTATTTCGTACACATCCATTAGGCTTGTTCATATTTGGTTATATTCAATGTAATCATTATTTGTGCACTAAGCTATTCTCAAGCTATAATATTTCTAGAAGTACTATTCATAAATGAAAAGATTGAGAAGGAGAAAAATTCCGAACTTGACCAGGACTCGAACCCAGGTCTGTCACTTGCCGGGTAGGTGCTGTAACCAGTGACCTACCAAGCCAGACTAATTCTCCGTTCTCAAATTGGGGTATTTACGGTGAAGAAAGAGCTAACTCAGTAAATCCTTCCGACACTAGATGTCCTCACTGAGGCACAGTGGAAAACACCCCACAGTTTTCCCAGACATTGAGAAGATGTTAAATAATAAGAGTTAAATGGTGGAAGTTCACTTATATGCGTGAGTGCATAGTATTTATCACAAATGTTAATATTGAGAAGGAGAAAAATTCTGAACTTCACCGGGACTAGAACCCGAGTCTCCCACTTGCCGGATAGGTGCTCTAACGACTGAGCTACCACAAAATGAAAAACTATCACTATATTGTCTGGTCTGTTGAGGGTAGGTGGTCAGGTAAAAAATCTTGTTTTGACTGTTGCTTTCCTGGTATGATTATTTTAGGTTATATTTTTTGCAATCCTATGTTGTGCATGAGGAATTCCTCCTTTTCAACCAATGACAAATTCTCACTGATAACTGTTTCATGTAATCAGTGTAATGATATAAAATACATGAATAGAAAACTTGAAGCAAGTGACTTCTAAATTATGTACATTAATAAAAAAATTAGTTTTAAATTATATTACTTGATATAGAAATGAATGTGAAAAAAGTGAAGTAGCTCATATGTAACATTATATCTTTTGGGTTTCTCTTACTGCTTCTTAGTAATTGCTATGCTGCGTTAGGATGTGTGAGGACAGGATACATATTCTGCTATATACCGGCTCCTCCTTACAACTGATCAACTTTGACACCTGGTGTAAAATCCTATGCCCCAGACGTTTCAAGTGTTGCTGGATCATATATCAGAATGTTACAGCAGCCCCCCTCATTTTGAGAAGATGTATCAAATTGAGGATTCACCCCCAAAACCTGTCGTGGTTGCATACACTCTACTTGCGCGAGTTACCCATACAAATGATACTTGGCCAGGACTTTATCAAAAGATTGTGAATCGTACTTTATCACGATGCGTTTTCCTTCGAATTTCCTAATTTAGAGAAAGAATTTCATTTGGTCGTTGATGCCAGCCAGGTTGCACTTGGTGGGGTTTTTAACCAGCAAGTAAATGGGAGTTTTCAGCTTGTAGCTTATGCAGGTAGGACTTTAAATAATTATCAGCTATAGCTGCCATCATATGAATTAGAGTGTCTTGCCTGCGGTTGAGCCACTGAAATAATGTTTCGGATCTACACCCAGATTAACATTTTCCATTTATATACCAACAATGGAGGGATGACTTGGGTCTTTAAACATCCTAAGCAACTAGGGAAAATTGGTATTAAGGTTTTAAATTGTCTTCTTTGGTTATGTAATTCACCATGTTCCAAGTTCCAAAAATAGGGTGGCTGATTGTCTTTCCAGAGTGTTTAATCAACCGAATGAGAAACTCATTCATTGCTCCATGCTTATGCATAAGATTTCCCTGTCATTTATCAATATTTGTGTCAGCAGTATTGCGTACACTGTACATTCCAGTGTACTACTTGTCCAGACTGATTTGCCATACAACATCCCATTGTTTTGGGCAAAGTCCATTATTGCATGGAATTTGCACAACACTCTGATCCAGCAGATTTTGTCTGTTAAACCCGAAGTCTTCTAAAACGAGGCCAGTTAAATGGAGGGTTAATTGTACATGGATTCATGCATATCATTTTCAGCTTTTACAAATATGGTCCACAAAGTGCAAATTATACCTTTATATACCTAATCAGTTAAAATATTATATTCATAAGGGAAGAGATGCAATCCCCAAGTCTTCATATCTAAGTATTCTGTTATTGTTTTGAGCCTCTCTACAGCCACACTAGCAACACACACATGCATACCAACTATAACTAATAAGGTGCTATGTGGAACGATATGAGACTCCATGCCAGTATGTCAGTAATGTGTCTCTAACTACCAATCCCTTCCGTGGGCTTCCATCCTTCCAACAAGCCTCTGCTGATAGCCCCCTGCAGAGTGAAGTTATGCTTACTCCTTTCTATGCTCCCATCCCAACCTTCCCTGTCTTCCTGTGAACTAACGTTCTCATTAGTGATGCATTAAGGTGATTGGGAGACCTAGGCACCAAATTAAATTGATTGTAAATGGATTTAGTCTGTATCCCTGACAGACTAACTATTTTTAACCAAAATTAGATGAGGCCTCTGCTGCATGTCGTGGCATAGCCAGGGGATTGCAAAGGTGCATGTGCACCCCCAAAACTGCTCTGTATTACATGAAATTTTCAATGCCTTAACAGAAGCAGTAATGTTAATTAAAACATGACTGTAAAGAAAGTATTTTATGGTTGTTACATCTTTAATATAAATTTGAAAATGCTTAATTGTGATAGTAGACCACAAAAATTACTATGGTGCACCCCCAAACCAAATTTCTGGCTATGTCACTGGCTGCTTGAGTAGGATAATTTTAACAACAGCATCTCTAGTAACCAGAACATTCTTATCTGATTTTTTGTCAATTGGAATGAAATTGTTCTCATTCTATGAGAAACATAAAGGTGTTGCTGTGGTTTCCACTTAATTTGGGCACTGCTGGGTTCATTTTTTCCAAATTGATTAATATTCTTTCTTGCTGTTCATGTTTTCTCGTGGAAGTAGTAATTCCTAAACAAAAGCCTCCAGACATTTTGTTTGTTGATAATGAATTCAGTATTCTGTCTCATTTTATAAAAAGTTGGGAATGAAAATGTCAAAGCTAAAATCTCATGAAGCAGTGTAATGAAAGAAGAAATGGTTTTTTTAGTTTTACCATTTGTATGGCTTCAGAAATGTCAACTCAAGCTTCCTTTCCTTGCAAACCATGAAGCCAACGTGGTATTTCCACTAAATAATTTATAAAGGTAATATTTTCTGAAACAGTTTTTTTTTCCTATTTTTTGGGTATTAACTTTTCAGTAATACTGAATCATGGGAACATCTCATCCATATTCCTTACTCTCCTGGTTTTTGATGCTGAAGTTGCTGTTGCAATTTTCTAATCCAATTATACTTCATATTATATGAGCATTCTTGATATATAATGACAGCAATATAATTTATTGAAGAAATCAACGTATATGTCAATAGTCAGCCACAGCCTGAAGCAAAGTTTCTCTCCACTTTCACTCAGCTATGCTTGAGGGGTTGGATATGCATGGGGTGTGAGGAGGTGACGAAGGTTGCTGGAATAGGACCTCGAGCCTCAGAAGGTGGCAGCACAGGGGGCCGGGTATCAGGTGCATGTTTAGGTTTTGGATAATAAGGGGTAATAAGAAATATGGAACGAGATAGTTCAAATGGATAAATCTTGTCACGACTGCCAAACTTGTAAACCTAGGAATACTCTCCCCCCCAAGTGAGATGACTTCCTCACCACCTAATAATAACTGGGAAAGGGTGTATGTAGATTTTGTTGGTCCTTCATCAAGATGTCGCAGTGGAAATACAGGTGCCCTGACGTTAATAGATGGTTTTTAGTAAATTTAACTTCATTGGACATCTGCATTCTCCTTTTGCCTCCCAAGTCATTTCTACTTTGTTTAATAAAGTTTTTCCTAAATTAGGAAATCCCAACTTCATAGTCTTTGATAGTGGCTCTCCATTTTGATCTGCTTTGTTGTCCAATATGTATTTTAACTATAATATTAGGCAGATTTTCACAACTCCCTACTATCCTCAGCCTAATCAGGTTGAATGTAAACACCGCAATTTGAAATATTACCTAACCATCTTGTCATAGAATGACCATAGGATATGGTATGAATTCTTACCCAACTTAACTTTTGCCTCTAATTCCACTAAGCACAGCAGTACTGGCTATACTCCATCTAAACTGTTTATGGGAAATTAACTCCTTCACCCTTTAACGAAATTCGGGAGAATTCCTCCACAAGCCCTGTCTGAGGGCCTAACCCAATCCAAATGGCATTCCTTATGGAAAGATATGTTCAAAAACCTAAAAAGAATCAGACTTAAGCAACCTTTGCTAATAATGGATGCCCAACTGGTAATCCATTTAAAATTGGTGATTTGGTGTTGTGTAGATAGTTTCCTGTAAGGGCAAAGCTTTGCATAGAACTGGGAAGCTGACTCCAAAATGGGTTGGCCCCCTTCCCAATAAAAATCTTATATCTCTTTTAACAGCTGTTCTTAAATCGTCACCAAATAAGGAGAGAATTTCCGAAATCTCCCACCTTAAAATTTATTGTACATTATTGTATTATATATGTTCTGGCGTAGGGAGCTGTTGACCCCATCTCCCAATGATTGTTATCATTGCAGTTAGCCCTAGATCTGGTAATTAATATTCGGCCAAGTGCCATGAACTTGTAAAAGTGAAGTAGATGATCAGGCGTCATAAATGCTATCTAGGCATTTATGCATGTCGGCAAGGCTCTAAATTTTTATTATTCAATTTAACCTATCCATGCATTTTCTTATGTTTGTTGGTAATAATTACCATTGTTTCCACCATGGTTATTGTACATTAGCCTCAATTGGGCTAGGGTACCTCAAAAATGTTTATATCTGTTTAGTATATGCACCAGTATCTATGTCTTGCAAAAAAGGGGGACTATATCTTAAATTAACGGAAATATCATATGAACTGCCTTAATATAGCCACCTATACTAACTTTGACCTAACGTTTTGTGAATATTTACTACTTTGAAATACTTATCAATATCATAATAATTAAATGCCTTGCTTAAGAATAAATAATTTGTTTGGTGTTTTTTCAGCAAAAGAATGTCACTCACTAGACTGTCATGCTTTAAGTGGTAATTAATACCTATATTAAGATGTACGATATTTCCACGAAGATAATGTCATAAATTTTTTAGGCGCGTTTCGCTTACAGCGTGAGCGCCTATTATCGTCCGTCCGTCCGTCCGTCCGTCCGCATGTTCGTTCTCGGCTTCTACGGAACGGATTTTTATGAAATTTGATATTAAGTACTTTCAATCAAATATAATAAGAAAATCGCAAAAATGAATCACGTACGCCAATCAGGGGTACCACTTTACTAGAGACAAAAAATTAAATTTTCATCATATCTCGTAAACTATTGCTCATGTCAAAATATTTTTCAAATAAAAGTTGTAGAACTGGTAAAGTAGAGTATTTCCTTTTCTAAATATTTTCATCGTAGGAGTAGCCGTTATCGAGAAAATCAAACAAGAAAGTCTTATATGGAGTTGAACTTAGAAAATTTCTTGCATGGTTACTTCATTGTTGCTAGCATAAACAATCTCCCAAACAAACGTTTAATTTCCTTACGTGTGCATGTAATACTATTAAATAGGAAGAAAATGGATTATTTATGATGAAGAAAAGGACTTTAAAACGCTATTTCCCTTACGTACAGGTATATAATTGCTTTCTAATACTCCATTGCATGAAACGCGCCCCATTTGTGATACGTTGTACGCTTTCCTAACTTGTTGTTATTATAATTACTATCATGCAATCTGCCCTTATTTTAAATCTTAGGCAAGGTTGGGCATTAAATTATTGTGTATTTTAAGCCATACACTATGGCATTTTGTAATCATTATTATTTGTTAGTTTGCGGACACAATGAATATATTGAGTTTCCATCTGAGTAAGAAATGAGGCAAGAGTGATAAGTGTTTAATTTCCAATGTACCAGCAAGTGATTATTTACGAAACTGCCTTCTGAAAAGTGTACATCCAGACAGTAGTTGTAACAAGAATACGAACAGTGAATATAAGTGGTGGACATCGTCGTTAGAACTTTGGCTGGGACAATAGCCTAGACTCTGGTATTCAGAACGATACAATTTCCATTACTACTTCAATTAACTATTCTATAGTATTCTACCACTATAATATTGCTTAATAAAGTGCACTATGTTTACCAGAGACAACTATTAAGTGTAATGTGAGTTTATATATGGTGGTATTATGCGATGTGCAATGTTTAAAAGGGTGCTACATGCATGTGAACAATTCAGTGAAGAAAGGGACTCAGAATCTCCCCCCAGCCCATCAAAACTTTGTTTCTTTCATCATTTTCTTGGGGGGGGGGGTGGAGTGATTTTTCGCCTACTTTGCATGCAGGTTCAAAAAATGCCGCTATTTTATACTGCCATTATTCGTATTATCGCCGGAGTGAATGGCTGCAACTCCGAGGTGAGTCTCTCCTCTCTGGGCTCTGACAAATGGCAACCCCACCTGAGATACTGAAACATTCCCTCTATTTCCTAACTTTCCCCTTTCCTACCATATTTAAATCTCCCAAAAGAGTTAACGAATGCAAAATCCTGGATATGCCAGTTCGAAAAGCCTGACTGTGACATCACTTCTCCTCCCCTGTGCAAAACATCTTCCTGCCGACGTCATGTGGCCACCAGTTTCTCATCGTCGTGGTGTTTCCTCCACTGATGGAGAGAGAGAATGGGTTGTCCAGAGTGCATGGACACAGGACACAGAATCTCGGCTGAAGGTCTATCACCATCATGATTTCCAGTAGCATATGATTCCAGGTGGACAATGATGTGACAAGCAGATTCAGAGAAATTGTTGTAAATATGTCATGTGTAATATTACCGACATTTTTACCACAAGACAAGTTTCTGTCTCAGATAGTTTCGCATTTTGTTAAGATTGCATTTGTTCATTTTGTTAACTATGTAAAAATGTGGTTTAACTGATAGTGGTTTATGTCTTTAACAACATCAGCTGGGCAGAAATACGTCATGGTGTGGTTTGCAGAGTTTTGGACTTCTGTCTGTCACTTGAATATGTGTATTTCTTGCAATAGATCTCACTCTTATCAGTACTCGCCGCTGAAGACTGCCAGAATTGGAATACAATACCTTCCTTGGACACCGAATCTCTAATGGGGAACTAACTACAGATCCAGAGAGAACCCATGCTCTATCCGGCTTCCCCGTCCTTACACTGTTTCAGGAGGTTTCATGCTTTCATGGTATGTGCAGCTTCTATTCTAAATGTATTGCTAACTATGTGGAGATCGCTGTACCTCGGTATGCACTCTGCCGGAAAAATTCTGTTTTCCGATAGGCCAGTTCCCACAAGGAATCCTTTCTGAAACTTAAACAGTGTCTCTCTGGTCCCCCAGTATTTGACCTTCCTAATTTTGAGGATGAATTCCATCTGTTTGTTGATGCAAATCAAGTTGCCCTTGGTGCAGTCCTCAATCAACAGGTTAATGGAAAGTTGAAGCCAGTAGCCTTCCGGAGTAGGACCTTGAAAACTACAAGCAGAAGTTGCAATAATATAAATTGGAGTGTCTTACCTATTGTTGGGCTACTGAAAATTTTTAGAGTTATAGCCAAACCAAAATGTTCCACTTGTATACAGATAATGGAGTTATAACATGGCTCCTTAGACACACCAATCAGCTATGGAAAATTGGTAGAGTGGTTCTCAAATTGTCTTTCTTCCACTTTGTAATCCACCATGTTCCTAGCTGTCAAAATAGGATAGCTGAATGTATTTCAAGAGTTTCCACTGAAGTAAATGACACAGTTGTTCATAGTTATTTGCTTCTACAGAAGATTCCCTTGTAATCCATAAATATACACGACACAAAACAACTTTTGGTGTGGGTAATCCTGATAAACAGTCAGAACGACCGCAAGGACATTAAAATAGCACTGAGATGACTACGGCCAGTTAGCTGGTCCGGAGTCTCATGCAAATTCTCCAAACGCCGTAAGGCACTCTGCAGACAACTTCATTCCATAAGCTGGACCATGCTGGCACAAAACCGCTGTACAAATTAAGCTGCGATTCCACATTTAAAACAGTTAATTGAACAAATAAAACAGACGATCCTTTGCCTAAGTCGCATTTTGAAATACATGCACTTTATTGATGCTAGATGGTTTCAGTAAGTTATCTTTATTTGCTTCTCAAGTTGTATCCATTTTGCTTAAAAAACATTTTCTCAAATTTGGATATGCCAGGTTTCCTGTTTCTGATAATGGTTCACAATTTCGCTAAGCTCTGTTGTTGCAAATGTGTTTTAAATATGGTATTAAGCAAGTGTTCAGTGCCCCTTATTATCCACAACGTACCCATGCACCTGATGCCTGCTGCCCAGTACTGCCACCTTCTGAGGCTCAAAGCCGTGTTCCAGCAACCTTCGTGACGTCCTCTAGCCCCGTGCATATCCATCCCCTCAAGCATAGCTGAGTCTAAGTAGAGGGGAAACTTTGCTTCAGGCTGTGGCTGACTATTGATATATATGTTGATTTTTTTATTAAATTAAATTGCAATCATAAATATCAAGATTGGTTATATAATATGAAGTAAAATTGGATTAGAAAATTTCAGCAGCAACTTCAGCATCAAAAACCAGGAGAGGAAGAAATATGGATGAGATGTTCCCATGATTCAGTATTACTTAAAAGTTAATACCCAAAAAAGAGAAAAAAAAAACTGTTTCAGAAAATATAATCTTTAAAAATTATGTAGTGGAAATACCATGTTGGCTGCATGGTTTGCAATGAAAGGAAGCTTCAATGGACATTTCTGAAACCATTCAAATGGTAAAATTAACAAAATGATTTCTTCTCTCATTACACTGCTTTGTGAGATTTTAGCTTTGACATTTTCATTCCCAACTTTTTATTCAATGAGACAGAATACTGAATTCATTATCAACAAACAAAATGTCTGGAGGCCTTTGTTTAGGAATTACTACTTCCACGAGAAAACATGAACAGCAAGAAAGAATATTAATCAATTTGGAAAAAATGAACCCAGCAGTGCCCAAATTAGGTGGAAACCACAGCAACACTTTATGTTTCTCTTAGAATGAGAACAATATCATTGCAATTGATAAAAAATCAGATAAGAATGTCCTGGTTACTAGAGGTACTGTCAATAAATTTATCCTATTCATGCAGCCGGTGACGTAGCCAGAAATTTGGTTTGGGGGTGCAACATATTATTTTTTGTGGTCTACTATCACAATTAAGCATTTTCAAATTTATATTAAAGATGTAACAACCATAAAATACTTTCTTTACAGTCATGTTTTAATTAACATTACTGCTTCTGTTAAGGCATTGAAAATTTCATGTAATACAGAGCAGTTTTGGGGGTGCACATGCACCTTTGCAATCCCCTGGCTATGCCACGACATGCAGCAGAGGCCTCATCTAATTTTGGTTAAAAATAGTTAGTCTGTCAGGGATACAGACTAAATCCATTTACAATCAATTTAATTTGGTGCCTAGGTCTCCCAATCGCCTTAATGCATCACTAATGAGAACGTTAGTTCACAGGAAGACAGGGAAGGTTGGGATGGGAGCATAGAAAGGAGTAAGCATAACTTCACTCTGCAGGGGGCTATCAGCAGAGGCTTGTTGGCAGGATGGAAGCCCACGGAAGGGATTGGTAGTTAGAGACACATTACTGACATACTGGCATGGAGTCTCATATCGTTCCACATAGCACCTTATTAGTTATAGTTGTTATGTATGTGTGTGTTGCTAGTGTGGCTGTAGAGAGACTGGAAACAATAACAGAATACTTATATATGAAGACATGGGGATTGCATCTCTTCCCTTATGAATATAATATTTTAACTGATTATGTATAGAAAGGTTTAATTTGCACTTTGTGGACTTGATTTGTAAAAGCAGAAAATGATATGCATGTACAGTAAACACTCTATTTAACTGGCCTCGTTTTAGAAGACTTCGGATTTAACAGACAAAGTCTGCTGGATCAGTGTTGTACAAATTTCAGGCAATGATGGATTTGCCCAAAACAATGGGGTGTTGTTTGGCAAATCAGTCCGGACAAGTAGCACACTGTAGTGTACAGTGTACGCAGTACAGCTGATTCAAACAAAGTGGCTATCTCAGCCTCTTTGTTTGAGTTCTCTCTGTGGATAAAGCTTCATTAATTTCTATGCTCAAACAACAGTTTGAAGCAAATAACACTTTTCTTTCATCTATTTGATGGTTTAATTGGCATTGAAGGAACCAGAGGCAACAATGACGGCCTCCTTGGAATGCCCAGAATGAGTATGAAAAATCAGCAAAATTACGAAATAGAGTGCATGGTTCTGAATACTTCAACCATGTAGAATGTAATCATCGCATGAATAAGATAGTATAGAGTTTTAGCTAAAACAAAGAAAATAGGTCCATATTTACATATTTTGATGAATGGAGGAAAAAAACCTTTAAATCTGAAAAATCGAAAATCCTGTGTAAACTTATGGGAAAATATAATTTTCTCCTTCATTCAAACCCAAGACACTTGCAGAAGGAAATATTTTTCTGGGGACCTCATATCTAATCGAATCAAAATGCCATTTACCGCATATCTTTAGGACAAATTTTTCTCAAGAAATATGCTTCATGTACGTACGATTTGAATTTTAATATCATAAGATTTTTTTTTAATGATGCCTTCCCCGCAAAGTCAAATTTAGGCTTGTCTGCAGGTAGGGGAAAAACCCCAAGACAAGTCACAACATCCATGCCCGAAGTACTGATTACTACTAATATGAGGAGGAAGATGTGAAGCTTGAGAAGATAATAATTAATCCTGGCATATCTTTCTCAAACTTACTATATTGAGACTAAATAACTTCAAAAATAAAATATGGTGTAGATAGAGGAAAAGGGTGCATGATAATGGCCTATAAAAGTAACAAGCACATAATCGATAAAAGATGGTTGGGATTGTTCCAAATGTTAGCAAGTCATTTTGAATAATATTTTAGGGGTCTTACCTTCGCTGTGTCACTCCTTAGGCGGTTAGCACCATAAACCTGCTGCAACATGGTTAGTGTTGGTCTGCTTCTCCTAGATCTCTTATAAGTTCCATTTTTTGTTTTATTTGGAAGGCAATCGACTTAGGCTTCTAAATGGAAATAACAGATAATTGGTGAATGTTGTTTTCATATTTTTCGAAATGGTAACATATCATATTAAATAAACATGTAGAGGTCTCTCCTTCCATGTGTCTCCCCACAGTCATAATAATATGGTGGTACCCAATCCCATCTACTGCACCAGAGTGACATTTGATCTGTTGCTCCTAGTTTTATTCTCACTTGCAATATTTATTTGATTTGGAAGGGTCTTGATTTTGGCTTCTAAATGCAACAAGCACATAATTGGTGAAAGTGACTTCCATAGTGTTAATTTTGGTAACAAGAATTTTGAATAATCTTCTAGGTGTGTCACCTTCGCTTTGTCTATCACAGTCTTAGCAATATAATGATTAACACCATACACATTCAGCAGAATAATTGAAGTTGATCTGTTGCTCCTAGATCTATTTTCATTTGTGTTTTGATTTTATTTCAAGGGTATTTGACTTAGGCCTCTAAATCGAACAGGTACATAGTTTATGAAAGGTGGTTCCATATTGCTCGAAATAGTAACAAGTCATTTTTAATAATCTTACAAGTGCCTTTCCTTCTCTGTGTCCCTCTACAGTCATAGTAATTTGGTGTTTCCTACTCTTCACCTACAGTATCACAGTGATTTTTGGATCTGCTGCTCCTATATCTCTTCTCATTTCAACTTTAGTTTGATTTCAGAGAGTTTGACTCCGGTACAAGTATGTAATCGATAACAGAGGTTTGGTATTGTTCAAAATGGCAACAAATCACAAAGAAAGGTAGATTGGAATGATGAATTGCCTCTCCAGATTATGAAGTCATGGGAAACCTTTGTTGGGCATTTATCTTGACTAAGTAAAATAAAATTACCGAGATGTATTGTTAAAGAAGGCGTCATTGACAACTCTCATCGTTATTTTGAGTTATTGGGATTTTGTGATGCATCCGATCGTGGATATTGTGCAGTTTTTATTTGTGATCGGGTGATCATTCAAAGGTTGCTAAAATGTATTTGTTGGTGGCTAAAACAAGAGTAGCACCTGTTAAGGTAATGTCAATACCTCGATTGGAATTTTTGTTTAATTTCTCTTTTGATTCTTTATCTTCGAAGGGGATAAATACTCAGCGTATATATGCATAGACAGATTCAAAAACTGTTATTGTGTGGTTGAAAACTCCTGCTCATAAGGTAAACACCCTCGTATCCCACAGAGTGTCTTTAATAAATGAGTGTCACTTAGCTATTGAATGGAACCATATTTCTGGCAAGTCAAACCCGGCTGACCCTGGAAGTCGTGGCCTTCTTCCCCAACGGTTAGTCGAATGCAAATTGTGGTGGCATGGGTTTCTGTGGGTAACTGGCTCATTGGGGCATAGGGGGATGGATTTCGTTGACAAGTACTGGTCTAAACATCTTCCTGAACTCAAATTTAAACATTGGGATGTTAGGTTGGTAGCAAAGCATCAGTATGATATTTCATTTATTGATCGTTTCTCCTCGCTGCCTCGATTACAGAGAGTTTTAGCATATTGTTTACGTTTTAAATTCAGCAGTAATCCTGCATTCAAGAAAGAAATAAGAGGTGCATTATCACTGTTTGAAGTTGAGTTTGCCTTAATTTGTTGTGTTCGTGTAACACAAAGAGGTTATTTTCCAAGAGATATTCTGATGTTAAAAAAGGGTAAATGTTGTTCAACAGCAATTCAAAGATTATCTCCTTTTCTTGATTCAAATGGTTGTGTTAGGGTGGGCGGCAGATAAAAGAATGCCAATCTTGCCTACAACCATAAGCATCCATGGCTTTTGCCTAAAAGGAGCACCTTAAAAAATCTCATCTTTTATAATTACCATAAAGTATATTTGCACGCTGGGCCAACAACGCTTCTTTATACTTTGAGGTTTACATTTTGGATCATTTTAGGTAGAAACGTGATTCGTCACCTTATTATGAAATGTTTCACATGTACTAAGTTAAAAGCTTTACCCAAAGTCCCATTAATGGGCGATCTCCCTCTGGCAAGAGTTATGTCAGCGCAGGTGTTTTTACACACGAGTAGATTGTGGAGGACCATTTCTGATTAAGGAATCTCAAAGGAGGTCCTCCAGGAATTCAAAAGCCTATCTGTGCTTATTTACATGCTTAGCAACTAAAGCGTGTCACTTGGAAGTAGTTTCTATTTTAAGCACTGAGGCATTCTTAGCATCTTTGGATCGATTTGTGTCAAGAAGAGGTCTATGTTCAGATCTCTATTCTGATTGCGGAACAGGGTTTGTGGGTACTAATAAGTATCTTACGGGAATCAATAAACTGTTCCAATCCTTATTTAGAGAAGGTAACATATCTTCTAGGCTTGAAAATAAACAAATCATGTTGCATTTTAATACACCCTCCGCACCAAATTTTGTAGGTTTGTGGGAATCAAATTAAGTCTGCAACTAACCTTCTGAAACGAATTATTGGTGTTCACGCTCTCACTTTCGAGGAACTTTCCACTCTATTTTGCCAAGTTGAAGCAGTCTTAAACTCAACACTGCGGACTGCTATGTCATCAGATCCTAATGAATATGAAGCAATCACACCAGGTCATTTTCTCATAGGCGAACCTTTAGTCAGTGTACCTGAGTACAATCTGTTAGACATAAATATTAATAGACTATGTCGGTGGCAACTTGTTAAACAAGTCAGTCAAGATTTCTGCAGTCGTTGGTCCAACGAATACTTGACCACACCCCAATCACGAGGTAAATGGTCAAAGGATCATCCTAATCTTTCAGCAGGCGATTTGGTTATTGTAAAGGGTGAGAGTAACATGCCTCTGAACTGGTCTCCTGCTAGGATAGAAACAATTCATCCAGGATCGGATAGTCGAATTAGGGTTGATATTATAAGAGGAAAACATAGGGTCTTTAAAAGACCTACGTCTAAACTGGTTAAACTACCAGTTGATAATTAGAAATTTATGTTTAAGTTTTCTTTTTTATTCTTTTCTCTTTCTTTATTTTAGCTTAAGACGTTTAAGTTAAGGATTATTCATTGAGGTAGTGTTGCTCATTCTCATATCCCTTTTACCGTGGGCTTACTATCCTTTGTTAAAATCTCTGGTGAAAGCCCCCTCCAGAGTGAAGAAATAACCTATCCTATCCCTTCCCTTAGGAGCAACACTTAGTATTAATTATGGTATTTTTTTTGTCATTCCTAAAATATCTATCGTTAGTTGCCTTTCTCCTGGGTATTTCGATATCTAAATTTGATTCTCAAATTTGGTGGGTGGTATGTTGCGTCCACAATGCGTTTAGTTTTCTGAAATGCCACCAGGGTTCGTTGGCTATACCTAGCTATGTGAATGTAAATGATTTTGAGTGTGAGTTAGTTGTTAGAAAGTCATCCTATCCACGAGCAACCCCATGCAGACGTTAAGGAGTCACGGAGTCGAAATAATGAAGGAAACCACTAGGACTAGAGCAGGGCTGTCCAACATACGGCCCATGGGCCACAATCAAAATGAATTTAATAATATATTTCAGAATAACAAACTACCTACTAATATTTGTCTGATAAAGAAGTAAAAATATATCACCGATATATATCGATATATTGACCTTAGTGCACCTTAGTGATGTGGATGACAGGACAATGGACGTGCAGTGCCAGTTTGACAGTGTCGGAGTTTCATGAATGTCACGTGGGTATGGTTTTATTAATATAATACTACCCATTGTTGCTGATGTCTTGATTCCCGTTAATTACAATTATAATTTCACAATCAATACATTGAAGCTCTTAACCCTTAATGATGATGGCCCAAAGGTAATGTAAGATTGATGCTGAATGTCGCATGTTCAAGGGCAGTTGGACTGAAGAATTTTTTGTGATTGAACAAAATGCAAACATCATATATCTCATATGTCAAGAAAAAATTTCAGTATGCAAGGAATATAATATCAAGCGACATTATTTGGCAAACCACGCTACAGAGTGTAGCAAATTGAAAGGTCAAATTAGAATCGATTGAGTGAATTCATTAAGAAGAAATATTGTTGGGCAGCAGTCGTTCTTTAAAATACCAAAAGAAGATTCTGAGGCTGCAACAAAAATCAGTGTTCAGATAGCCAAAGCAATTGCAAAGAGAGGAAAATAATTTTCTGATGGAGAATTTGTAAAAGAGTGCCTAGATATATTTACTTCAGATGCGTGCCCAAAAAAAAAACATTGGTGAAAAATACGAGTTTGTCACACCTTAGAGTTGCTAGGAGAGTTGATGAATTGACAAATAACATAGAAATTATGCTTGCTGCTGAATTGAACGAGTGTAAATTTTACAGTTTAGGACTAGATAAGAGTACCGATATATCTGACACTGCTCAACTAGCAATATTTGTGAGAGGAGTAACAAACACATTTGATATTGTTGAAGAACTATTAGTCTTGTGTCCCATGAAAGGTACAACAATGGGACAAGATATTTTGGATGTAGTCAGTAAAACTTAAAAAAAAATGAATCTTAAAGATGAAAATCTCTATGGTTTAACAATGGATGGTGCCCCAGCGATGACAGGAAAGCAGAAGGGTTTTGTGAGCTTATTGAGCAATCAAGTTTAACACAAAATCATTAAACATCATTGTATAATTCACCAGGGGCAACTGTGTTAAAAAATATTAGGAATGAAACATATAATGGAAAAAGTTGCTAAAATCGTAAATTTCATACGATCAAAAGGCCTCAACCACAGACAGTTCAAAAACTTTCTTTCTGAGGTTGGATCAGAACGCGATGATGTAATTTATTATAGTCACGTTCGTTGGCTCAGCAGAGCGGCGACATTAGAACGGTTCTGGTCACTTCTAGGAGACATAAAAACATTCATGAAAAGCAAGGGAAAGGATGTTAGTTATTTAGAAGAATCTGAGTGGATAAATGATTTGGCATTTTTCATAGACATGACAAAATATCTTGCTGACCTAAATTTGAAACTTCAAGGGTAGGAGCAGCTTGTTAATCAGCAATTTGAAAATATTCAAGCATTCGTTAAAAAGTTGAATCTGCTACAAAATCAATTGGTTAATAAGAATTTTGTTCATTTCAAAACATTATCGATGAGGGAAAAGACAACAATAAATATTGAAAAATATTCACTCTCACTAGTAAATTTAAAAAAAGTAATTTGAAGAAAGATTTACCGATTTTAGAAACAATGAGCCACTAATAGAAGTGTTTAGTAATCCCTTTTCTATTGATGTTGAAAATGTTGAGGAAAAATTCCAATTAGAACTGATTGATCTGCAATGTAATAGTTCCCTGAAAACGACCTACGTTGAAAATGATGTTTTAACGTTTTATAAAAAATATGTTAAATTTGAACATTATCCCAACCTTACAAAGCTGGCCCTTCAACAAGTGTCTTTATATGGCAGCACATATACTTGTGAACAGTTCTTTTCCAGGATGAAAAATGTAAAACAAAGAAATGATCATGCTTAACCCTCCGTTACTGTGGTGGGAAAAAATTACATCATTACTGTGGTGGGGTGTGACAAACCCCAAGGAAAATTATGAATAAAGAAATACAAAATATATATTATGGTGATTTTAAATGAACAGTTTATTAATCATTGCTATTAACGAATACATGTGAGTCATTAGAACCTGATATTTGTGATTGAAAATTGGTTCAATATTTGTATTCTTGAAAACTGACGCTCTCAAATATGAACAGTGCAGTAAAAACAAATACATGCTAAATTATCAAGCTAGTAAGAAAGTAGGCCTAACATAGTTAACATAGTATTCTTAGGCACAATTGGTTTCATTGCCACACATAGAATGACTTCACTCAGAGTCTTTGTCACCCCTGATACAGTCCTCACAGTTAGGGATAACGTAATTCAATCATATAAATTTATCACAATTGTGAAAACGATATTCTGTCCTTAGATCGTGGACAGGACATGCATCTGCCTTGTTGATTTGTTCGTTTAGGAGGAGGTTAGTTTGTCTCACCACTGGTTTTTCGTTTCACTTTGCCTTGCAGTTCTCTAGGGAGACGACGAATATTTTGTTCCTTTTGCTGAATCGTCTTCTCAATCAGATTCAGACCCAACTCTGAATCTCCTCCCAACCCATCAAAACTTTGTTTTTTTTTTTCATCATTTTCCTGGAGAGGATGTAGTGATTTTTCACCCACTTTGCACTTATACGATAGCATTAAAGGAAATGCAACTTACGAAATATGCAGGTTCGAATAACACCGCTATCGTATATCATCGTTATTCGTATTATCGCCGGAGTGAATGGCTGCAACTCTCCACGCTGAGGCTCTCCTAGCTGGGCTCTGACAAATGGCAACCCCAACTGAGATACAGAAATATTCCCTCTATTTGCTAACTTTCCAATTTCCTGCCATTATGTAATCTCCCAAAGTGTTAACCAATGCAAAATCCTGGTGATACCAGTTCGAAAACCCTCAATGTGACGTCACTTCCCCCACTGCAAAACGTCTTCCTACCAATGTCACATGACCACAAGTTTACTCATCAGCATAGTTTTTCTTCCACTGACGGAGAGAGAGACAGGAAGTTTCCAGAGAGAGAATGGGTTTGCCAGAGAGCATGGTCACAGGACACAGAATCTCGCCTGAAGGTCTCTCACCATCATGATTTCCAGTAACATATGATTTCACACGGGCAGTGATGAGACAAGCAGATTCAGAGATATATAACTATATCTTGTGTAATATTACAGACTTGTTTACCACAAGACAAGTTTCTGTCTCAGATAGTTTCTCATTTTTTAAAAATTGTATTTGTTCATTCTGTTAGCTATGTAAAAATGTGGTTTAACTGATAGTGGTTTATGTCTTTAATTCCACTATGGCCGTAGATATACCAATCAGTTGGAGTCCAGGTATTGAAAATTAGCGTTTGTTTCACTTAGCTTCAGCAAGACGTACTGAAGCACCTCCAAATGCTGTCAAATCATATTCACATTTCTCTCATAAATTTAAACACTTAGTAGGTGCTTTTACTAAAAAAAAACTGCGCTATGTTTACCAGAGACAACTATGAAGTGTAATGTGAATTTATATATGGTGGTATTATGTGATGTGCAACGTTTAAAAGGGTGCTACATGAGTGTAAACATTTCAGTGACGAAAGGACTCGGAATCTCCTCCAAACCCATCAAAACTTTGTTTTTTTTTCATCATTTTCCTGGGGAGGATGTAATGATTTTTCGCCCACTTCGCACTTGTAGGATAGCACCTAACGATTTGCAACATACCAACATGCACATTTGAATAGCGCCACTCTCGTATATTGCCGCTATTCGTATTATTGCCGGAGTGAATGGCTGCAACTCTCCACGCTAAGGCTCTCCTCGCTGGGCTTATATACCGAAATATTCCCCTTATTTCCTAACTCTCCCCTTTCCTACCATTATGTAATATCCCAAAAAGCATTAACCAATACAAAATCTTGGAAATGCCCATTCGAAAAAACAGCCTTACGTATTTCACCTCCCCTCCGCAAAGCGCCTTCCTGCTGACATCATGTGACCAACGAGGAGTCGGGATATTCCCTTCGTCTGGGTACGACGAGAGAGGTGTGTGGCAGGAATGCATAAGCCAGCTGGAGATACCAGCCGCGAATGACTTTCATGTGGGCTGATGTGCCGAGCTGTTTTGAATACCTGTTGTAACTATATATCTTGTGTTATTACTGACTGTAAATACGAAACAAGTTTCCATCAGATAGTTTCTCATTTGTTTAAACTTGTATTAAATATAGCATATTAGTTGGAATCTGTGTAACGAAAAATTCTGCTCGGTACATAATGGAACAAGTACGTAATTTGTGAAAGTTGTTTACATATTTTTCAAAATGGTAAGAAGTCATTTAGAATAATCTTACACAATAATGTATTCCCCTCTGAGAAGGATCTAACAGCATCATTTCCTTGTGCACGAAATGAACTCAGCCCCAACCCATTCAGTGACTAGGTATGGGATTTTTGTCTACATGGAATATTTAAATATACGAGTTGAGATCAAAGTTCAAGGACTGACTCTGTTTGTGATCTGATCAGGAGTGATCGACATTTAAATATCCGCGAAGTTACGAGTGAAATGGGTATTTCGTATGGAACAGGTCAATCGATTTTAACACAAGATTTGAGAATGCGATGCGTTTTAGCCAAGTTTGTGCCTCGCTTTCTTACTGATGATCAGAGAGAGTGGGGAATTCTCGCATGTCAGGATCTTTATCAATGTGCTGCTGCTGACCCAAATTTTGTTTCCATCCGCCATATTCACTGGATTTAGCTCCCTGAGATATTTTTTTGTTTCCCAAGCTAAATTCCCCTTGAAAGGGCATAGGTTTGCAACGACTGAGGAAATTTTTCAGAACGCAACACGAAAACTATTAGTAATTCCAAAAGAAGCCTATCAAGGATGCTTCCAGAAGTTGCAGAACATTGGAATCAGTGTATACAGTGTCAAGGAGACTACTGTGAAGGAGATCCATCCGAATAGCTGGTAAGCTTCATCATTTCCTAAATATTCATTATTTCAGTCCCTGAACATTTTGATCACACCTCATATGTTAAATTATTTTGCTAATAACTCTCACAAAACCATATAACTAATGCCTGACTGGAGGATATTTGAACATTCTACCATCTATGGATTATTGTTATGATAATGCTCTAAAGTTGAGTAAGGCTAGTCACAATGGAATCGACATTTTCCCTCTCACTCTCAGGAACCACTTTATTGGTCATGCCATTATCATCCCTCATATTATGTATCTTTTCTGGATCGTAAGAGGCAGAAAACAGAACTGAAATGATCTGGCTGATGATTTTTCTCAATAGTGCGATTATTAAATTTGATTATTACTGGTACAGCTTTCATTTCCCATCCTGTGAGTGAGGGAAAAACACTTGTCTCTGTACAGCAATGATTGGATGGTAAAGGTTTAAGTACTTCATATGCATCCATTGGGTCTGTTCATTTTGATTGTGTTCGGTGTAATTATTATTTCTGCACTGAGCTATTCCCAATCTAAAGTATTGCTAGAATTACTATTCATCAAATGTAAAAATTCCATTTGTGTACCTAGTCTGTTGATGGTGGGTGGCCAGGTAAAAAAAACCTTGAGTTGGCAGTTGCTTTGCCTGATTTTCTGGTACTTTTATTTAGGTTCAGTTGGTTGTAATCCATCATGTGCATGAGGAATTTCTGCATTGGTGACTAATCTTGATCAATGTATATATGTATCTCAAAACTAATCTTACTAGCTTAACCCTTTAACTGACTGGTAAATTATTAATTTTTTGCCAAAAGTTGAATTTCAATTGTTATTCTGCATTGAAAATAATGATAAAAGCAGTGATTACTTCTTCAGTTAAAATATTGTGGTATTTTAAATGCAACACAGCAAAAACTCCATGACAAACCATAATCTAGAAAAGGCACTATCAAATCAAACTAGAGACAACATGTGAAGCACTGCCCATAAGTAATATGGTCAAATCATGCAAGGGGTTAATGTGACTACTGTCATAAAGGAATGAAGATTATCCTTCTTAATGTTTGAAGTATTTCTTTTGTTAATCTATTATCTTCACAAATGGTGATGATTAGTCAAAACAATTATTACCTATCTACGATTGTATTCACCAGTTATTATTTAAATAGACTGTTGATCTTCCTAATGTGCTGCTCCACAATTTTAACTTCAAAGACTTTTTATATATCCTATTCTAGTGGTACATATTCTTGTAAAGGCTAAGGAAGCCTTTTTACCATATGCTTTCATAATTCCAACTTGCTCATAACATTCGTATTGCTGTGTGTGGGACATAGGAATATATTCCTTGCTAGTCTTATACTTCCTCATCTAAAAATTATTGACAGGAGGTTGGGTCCACATATGCCAATTTATCTTTTTCTTCTTTTTGAAGATACCCATATCTTTTGATAAAAAATTTATCTCTTTCTGATCTTAAATTTATCATTTTCATATTTTCTTCTATGTCACCTTATTTGAACACAATTAGTGGGATTGGGTGCATTGTAAACACCACTTAAGACGGTTTGTCCACGTCCTTCATTGCAAGGCCATGGACTTTCTTTGGCAATGAAGTTGATTTCCCCGTGTATACAATCATATTGTATACAGGACGCGAAGAAGATTCACAAAGCTGGAAAGACTCCATCCCAAATCAAGCCCTCTTCTTTGGTATATACACCTTCCATCCTAAGTTGTATGACTCTTTTATGATGTCATCACATCTAGCAATAGGCTACTGAAATGCTCTGACATGTATAAGCGATTCCTGCAACAGACGGAAAGTTGCCTTGATGCGTAAATGCAGTTGATGCAGTTAAGGGATTACTATTTATGGTAATAACGAATGATTTATGGAGCTCCATTTTAATATTATAACTTTTATTGAGTGTTTCTTTATTGAAATCAGTTTACAAGTGATTTTTAGTAAAAATTTATAAAAAATTTACTCTCAATACTTGAACAATCAAGAACTTCTGGGTCCCCATCATTCGGGGACCTGGATGTCTCGCATCTGCCACAACACCCCTTTGGCCGGCCCTGTTCTTGGGAAGATTATTGAAGCTTCATAGGCTTATGGTACTATATTTACAACCATTCCTGGTCTTACTTACCTTGGTCCTTGGTCTTTATAGTACAAGCCCATAATTACTGACAGGTGATTCATTGTAAGAGAGAAGTTTTCAATTTCAAAAAGGCTAGTTTGTGATGAAGAATTTATTTTCTTCTGTTTAGGGTATTTTCTTTGCAGTAATTTAAATCATGGGAACACCTCACCCATATTCCTTTCCTCTTCCTGTTTTTTTAGGCTTGAATTGTTACTGAAATTTCCATATCAAATATCACATCATTTTAAATATCCAATCTTCATATAATTAATTCCAGAGCTGGTTCAGAAGGATTGAATGCAATATTGTCAGATGGAATTCTGATGTGTCCTGTGTCTTAAATTGTACCTCACTTTTCAAGATCTTTGGACAAATAAAGCATCTCATCTTATCTTATCTTATCTTTGAGAAATGTAGTAGATAAAATAAAGGTATGATTGTTCATTCATCTTTGCTCCAAATCTTTTCTATGGCCTTAATAGTATTATTAATGTCCTTCTCCATGAAAATTTGTTGGCATAATGAATAAACAATGAAAAGAAACTTATTTTCTTGCACGTATTGTTTCAAAATCATGACATTGTCAAAAAAGGATCAGAGAGGAGCGATTTCAAGTGCTGCAAGATCAGATTTGCTTCTTTCATCAGAGCATTGTGAGCATTTTACTAGTGTGTTTCTAAGTGTATTTTTAACATACTGCAGTTTTTGCTGTTTCAAAAATGGAATATACTGCTTCAACATCTTCAGCAGGGAATCCTGTAACGAGCAAAAACGTTACATCTTTTACGTCTCCTCCTTTGGACGACGAAACAGCGAAAGATGTGTTGAACACCACCATGCATTACTGCATACAGCTCCTCCGAAAAAATTGATTGACGTTGCATAAAGAAGTTCCCGAAAGTGAATGTAGCCATAGTGTTGTAATGGCCCAAGAAATTTATACACGTGTTGTACATATGCTTGGCGAGATGAACTTCCATGAAGATTACGATCTGGTGGGGCCCGATGAAGTTGACGAAATGCACGGATATGAGGAAGTCGATTTAGCTTATAGTTATATATACTACCATTATGATTAGGAATTTTATTTAGAAATAAATGGATATTTAAACTTAAAGCACTATTAGGAAATTAGGTTATAAATACTTTAAATGATGCAAGTTAAAATGTGGAAAAAATGAAAAAAGTTTTGGGACGAGGATTCGAACAACAGATCTATAGACTTAGAGCCATGCATGCTAAGCACTACTCCAGCACCTCTTCTTGAATTGTTTGTTGCCGTGTATGGCACTTAAGCATTGACTCGGGAAATGTTAATTTATTTTTATTAATAAAATAGAAATGGCTGGGTATTGGCCCTGTTATGTATATATTTTCGTTAATCAGACGTCATGGACATTATCTCTATGAATTTTCAGCCAAATCGGTTTGGGGTCAGTACTGCCGTCCCCTTTTAAGTCTATAGGCAGGCCATTGCCTGTAGCTGAAATTGAACAACATGTATTACTATTCAGGCTCACAACCCACCTGTTATTGTTTTACAATTAGCGTAGGTAGCTAACTGCTACCCTGACACATATTATAATCTATCGTTGCTGTATTATCTTCCTCATCTAAAGATCATTCCTTTGAATGCTTATGATCTTTCCTTTCCACTGAAGGATTTCATGGTTTCTTATATTCAGCTATTTTGTCATTCATTTATCCTAAATTATGAGGATTATGGCAAATGAATTTTGCACCTCATCTTGACTATGAGTATAAGGATTATTTTGCCTTTATTAAATATAAATTTGAAATCTTAATTTATCTATTTAATCTATAGTCTATTATAAAAAGTATATGTCTCTCTTGAATGCTCAGACTGATCTACCAATTATGATAACTGTGCATACTTGCCTTCTTTTCTCATATTCTTGTAAAGGACCCATATCCATAACTAATCTTCTTCCCTATAAAATTTGTTTTTACTCAATCAGCAAACTGCAATTTATTGACTAATAAACCAAATAATTTTCTGTATAATTGGAATGAGATATGATCAAGTAGTATGGTTCCATCTCCTCTGCTTGTTCTGGTTCAAGTCAGTTCCATTTGCATCAACATACTTTCTTAAGTATTCATTTCATCTTCCGTATCACTTTCTGCTTGGTTTTCTTGCAATGGTGCATTTGTTTGCTGAAGTTTGATCAGTTCTTTTTTGGAGAATCCCTCTGAATGAGATGTACTCGACTCTTACACATCTGCATCATCCATTTCCAGTAAGTTATCTCCACAGTTCAACAAATTTTCTGGTAATCTGCTTAGGAGTCTCATCAGTGTGGTAAATATCTCTCACAAACTGTGGGTGGAGCTTCCTCCAAATCCATTCATTGGTGATTACATGATTTCAGCCAGAGATGTGCAAATATTATTCACTGCATTTCAGATCTTGTATCCCATCCAGAAATTCTTAAGGGTTAGACCAGATTCTGTGTCTGTTGCAGCAAATGCTGGGGTAATTTTGCGGCATATATAGTATTGCATAAGGTTACAATCACTGTTTGCTGCATGGGCTGAAGCAGCAAGGTGGTGTTTGTGGGAAGAAAAACCACTTTAAATTCTAGGAAGAAGTAATCAATACATTCAATATGGCTTGGTGCATTGTCTAACAAAAATAGACATTAAACTGATAATTGTTCTTTAATTAATATTCCTTTTCTCATAGCTTAAACTTAGTCATATTTATTCTTAACAACATGTCAGTATCAATTTCTAATTTCCTGTAAGTAGTAATTACTACACACAGCTGTACTGATCAAACATAACTCCGGTTAAAATTGTATTCAACAACAAGTGTTGATTGACCACTTTTCTCCACATTTCCTTAGTATTCTTAAAATGGAGTGTGGTGTAACCTTCCAAGTGAGAAGGTATTAATAAAGACCAGGTGGTTATTTTTCTTGCTGTAAAATATTGTTATGTTTGCTTGAAATAATTGTTGTATAATATTGTTATATAACATTTGATTGAAATAATTTTATCATTAGGAATCGAAATTTGAGTATACTAGTTTTAATGTACATAAAAGTAAATCTGTGATGGAATATTTTCTGGAAAAAGGCTTATACATAATACTTGAAAAATATTTCAATGTTTAAATGTATTTCTCAAGCAGTTACCTGCAAAAAGTACATAAGAAAAACCGCAATTACGTTGTGAAGAATAAATCATCATACGTAGAATTCTTAATTAGTCATTACTAATCTTATATTCTGGAACCAGTTGTGCGTATCTGTAAGGTGTTATGTTTGTTAGATAATCCTCTATGGGCTCTGTGAATATCTACATTAGGAATAAAATTAGAAAGATATAATCCTTCAATGAGAGTGAATCCAATGGAAGATGAGAAGACTTAAGCATCATCATTAAAAGAAGTTACGACTTACTACATATGGATGTTGTGTAATTATTGGGTGGTTACAGCAAAGTTTTGTAATGAATGTGTAAAAATGTAAGGACTCACCAACATCTTGGAGGAAGTACATCCAATCACCTGGATATTTCCAACCTCTATTATCATTTGGATCCATTTTTAAAGCTTAAGTTTTTCTAAAACTGATGAATTGCCATCGTTGCATGATTCCTTGTCTAACGCTACAATTTTTGCTCATCTTTAATAGGTTTTCCATCATTGTGTAGATATTATCTTGAGGTGTATTAGATTCTGCATGCATTTCAAGAAATAAACGAATAAACTGCTATTTTATGGAGCCGTTTTTTGCAATGATTAAAAATATTTCTAAATGTGCTTAATTATTGTTAAGAGTTTTGGAAGAAGAGAATAATTCCATGAGGAAAATATATGTTTACTTCTATTGATAAGGAGTATTCTAAAATATTTTAAAGTTACTTTTCACTATACTTTCCATTTACCTTGTTCTTCTAAAGCCATCTGTTTGAATGGTTTTGACCCTACCGTCATTTACTGATAGTGGTACCTTATATTCAGTTATTAATGCTTCATATTTATGAGGATTGATGGAATATAGAGAATGGATTTTCTTTCCTCCTCCTCACCATCACTGTATTCTTCCTTCTCCATGGAGAATTTTATGTCTTTCTAATGATTCTTATTATTTAGTGTCTTTCTTGTATATTGGTCATAGGTTCCTGAAATACATGGCATCTGCATTTGATTTATATCCTGTTTGCTCCCTGTTACATGCAGACAAGGTTTTTTCCAGAAATACTTCAATAGATGTAATGTATCTATATCTTTCTTCAGTGGATTCCCCGAAAATGAGGACATCTCCCGCCATTAGTTTGCTGACTATGTCTACATCCATGAAGTCCTTCGAGGAATCCTTATGGAGACGAAAAAACCAATCCCTCGAACGCTAAGCATTTGCTTCCATTCTTACCCCTGTGACAAGCAGGGACATTCTGACCACCCTCAAACATATCTAAATCTTTCTTCAGCGGTTTCTTCAAAACCTGATGATTTCTACAACCATCGGGTATTAAGGGTTTCCTATTCCAAAGAGCCATCAGGGGAATATGGCTTAACTGACAAGGGAGTTCCATCCAAGTCGGCTACTAATAATAACTAATGACCGATAGAGAAAACTAATCCTTCAATAAGAGGGAATTCACAGGAAGATGAGAAGACTTGAGCACCTTGATTGGAAGAAGTTCATACTTATTATTATGGATGTTGTGTCATTGTTGGATGGTTATAGCAAAATTTTGTAATGACTGTGTAAAAAGTAAGGACTCTCCAACACCTTGGAGGACGTACATCAAATCACCTGGGTATTTCCAACCCATATTAGCAGTTGGATCCATTTTTAAAGCTTAAGTTTCTCTAAAACTCATTAATTGACATCATTATTGATTCCCTTGTCTACTTGTCTACCGAGTATCGGCTTCGGCCTTGGTAATCGGTCAGAAATGATTAAAATAATTTTTATCTTTTAAATTCTAGGAGATGGAACTCTTTTGGTTCTCTGAAATTAAATTTTCGTTCATTTCCATAACAGTGTAAGAACACAACTTAAAACGGAGATAAAACTACAAAGAAAACGCTGAAATACAAACTATTTGCCGCAACGGTGGTTCTGGTCGCTTGCTTCGAAACAAGGTGTGTTGACCGCTTCGAAGACAGTCGCTCACCGCTCAAACAAGTACACGCATTGACGCCTGAACTTGGAACACCGCCATAACATTACATTGTATTGTTTCTCCGCTTCGCTCGCACCGCCCTCGTTGCTTGTACGTGGGACGGAGCCTTAGCCTCGCCTATTAAATTTAAAAACGATACTACTAATAAGTTCTGGGTTTAAGAAAAATCTGCACACATCCCCAATGTTGACTGTGAAAGTAGGTTACAAACGTAAGAATATTCCTCCCGGGGAATTTCCGAAGTCGTTTTTAAAACACTACCAACCTGAAGTACCAACTAATGAACACTAATGTTTTCTATAGAAATCTATTTAAATTCTTTGTTAATATGAAGATATATACAAAGAATCGCAGCCCTGTTAAGTTTATTATATATTCTGTTATATAAAAATGTTTGCACTTATGAAATTCAAAAATGAAACAAAGAAACAGTTGACAATGTGTCATTTTGGTTTTGGCACGATTGCGCTACTGTTTATACGTCATATTACATCATGCAAATACGTGAACCAGATGTTAGAGGTTGTCTGCTACTTACACAGTACTGTAAAACATCAAAAATTCCAACTAATGAGGAGTATTCTAAATAAACGAATTGTCCACATATTGGAACACACTAATATATTATACGTCGTAGGCCATAAAAACGAGTAACATATAATTGTCAGGCTGAATCCGAGATATCTGAATTGTATAGGCAGCAACTCAATGTATTATGCTTTTATTTAGTGTTTTCAGCTTTCTTCTATTATGTCAATATCGTTTTTCGTTTTATCAAAAAAAATATGTAGTATTCGGCTATTCGGCCATCCAAAGGTCGAAGCCGAATAGCAGATTTTGGCCCAATACTGAGGCCGAAGCCAAACTTCGGTGCATCACTAATACACTAATGAGATTTACCCATTCATCTTTTGGGGTGGGTGGGTAGTCCACCCGCGAAACACCTCATCCACATATCACACCTGGCATGAGGTATTTAGTCTGCATTTTTCGGTAGGGACAATATACCATGCATTTTTTAATAACTTGAGAATGTGTAACAACTAAAAATGGAACCTTTCTGCATTATCAAGGAACCAGATTCAAAAAGAGTAGTCTCCATTTAATATAAAGGCATTGGATGTCGATTTTTAATGGTTACATATATTAAAATGTATTAAAAGCTATTTTTAGAATTTAATTCTGAAATATTTGCTTGTTGCCATAATTGTATCATGAACTCTGCTTCAGATAGATTATTCAACCGATGTTGCCATAAAATATGAATAAATCGAAATTTTGGAAGTGTGGGCATTACACGAATTCCATTTTTCCAGAATATTTAGCATTAAAAATAGGGTTGGACTGGCCTGGCGGGACACCGGGACATTTCCTGGCGGACCAGTGGGGCCGGCTTGATCAGCTGACAAAACCATAATTTTATCAATTTAGTATCCGTGAATTGAAATATGAAAGGTCAAATTATTATGTCTTTCTTTAACTAAATTTCCCTCGTTTTCCCTTTCCAATTGTTTACCATATCTCCTTCCTCTGTCCCCCTTCCTCATCGCTTATCTCTCTCTACCTGCTCCCCTACCTTTGTGTACCTGCACGCCGGCGTCTTCCCTACTCCGTATTGAGTAAACAAAGGAGTTTGGTCGGGAGTGAAGTAGGCTTTCTCAAATAGCGTGCGACAGAATAAACAAGTCTAAGAAATATGGGATAACAGTAATCCCTTTCTCACAGCCAGAAATTCTCTGGTATTGGCTGGCCGAATTTTCTCTCTTCTTATCCTAATCCTCCCTCACCAGTGGCAGATCCAATGGGGAGGATGCAATCGCTCCCTCCTTGGATAACCCCGTTGCACTCCATTGGGCGCTTTCTTAAATTCTTTCCGTGCAAAAATCCTCAATTATTAGTCGCAGATTAGGTCTGTATAGCAAGGGAAAGAAGGATTCTGATAGGGGTAGGGATTTAAAAAATATAGGGCAGTTGGCAGGGGCAGATTCGATAGGTGGAGGGGCGATTGCACCCCCTCCCCCCCTTGAAAGGTTTCTGGATCCGCCCCTGCCCCTCGCAGTTATTCTCCTAATTTCTAGATACGCCCCTAATTTGCTTGCTGTCAGCTCTCGAAAAAGGTGACAATGACATCAATCATTTTCTTACGCTATCTTGCCTTCTTAATTCATTGTTCAGTCAGTTCAACTTACTCGGAGGTGGTAGTTCAACCAGTAGTTGATAATTTCATTCTGGTGTTCGTGAATAAAATATTATGGTACGATCAGGAGATGAAAATGTTGATTCTTTTAGCACCATGTCGGCGAACAAAGATATTCTGCTCAAACTTGAAAATGACCTGACAATAAAAAAATATGCAAAAATAGTAAGGAATTTAACAACAAATTATCAATTTAATCAAGTATTTGTTGTTACTATATTAGCAATATTGTACATATTCAAAAGTACGTATATTCTGGAAAATTGTTTAAATATTATGCAAATTTTATTTATTTCTTGCAATTGTGTAAAAAAGTTTACTTTTTTATTACACGAATAATTCAAGTTCTATTACGAATTAATAATGACTACCGAATGTTCACCGTATTCTTTTATTATATCTACCTGTATGTTGTACTTGAATGACATAAGAAATACAGTTAGTTTTTATCCCTTTCATACATATCTTATTCATTACGAAATTTTTCTGGCCAATATTGCAAAAATTGGGAGGGGTGGTCGCTGATCTCGATTTCCCGGTATGAATTTGCTGCCCAGTCCAACCCTGGTTGCAGGCATTACATGGGTACGGGTATTACTTGAGTAAATACGGAATGAAAAAGTATCACTATTATTTTCGTTCTTCCAATTTGAAAATAAACAGTGGCCTCATAAAACGAATTTTATTTTATCCTAATATTATAATTAATTAATATTGTGACTGATAATTTATTCATTTATTTACATAATTAAATAATGTAATTTATCATGGGTACTTCCTTTGATGAAATTTTTCTAGTACTTCAGAAAGTCATGTTTTTTGTTCAAAGCAAATTCATTGAATTTTTATAATATGAATGAGTAGATATAATCATCAATAGATGCACTGATTATCTTGAGACTATTAAAAATGAGAGCCACATTCATATTGCTGTGAAAGAATTCTTGGTATAGATTGTAAACAGGTGTTTTACTTGGTGGAGGGGTGGTTAGAGTGTTTAGCTCCCGATGCTAGCGTTGCCGGTTCAATCCCTACTTAGGGCATGGTTGAACGTGTTAACTGCAATATAAATTATTAGAAAATCATATTAAGATAATTTTTAATTAACTGTGCTACTTAGATATGTGAAAAGAATAATTAAGTAATATTTTCAAATGCTTATATATGACATTTCTTTGTGATGTTTAAATACCTTATGAGGTTTTCCTTCACTGCTTCCTATAGAAAAAATAGAGTAATTCAATCCTGAGATTGGTTTGATTGACTTGGGAATATAACAGATGGTGTGGTGGTTTCCCATTGCCTTCCACACCGTGCACACAGAGGGGAGGAGAGAAACCCAGTGCCAGCATTAGCTTACTCTTACGAAGAACACCATGGAGGCCAACTGCTTAATGTCCCTTCCGAAGGACAGGTGCTGATTTGTCTGTTCTCCTCATTTTTCATTTCCTCGTTGTCTCATTCTCTTAGTTCGTACACACACAAATAGGGGGCCAGATAACTTCTGAAAAAATCCTACTACTTTTACAGGATTCATGCCTGCTGCCGTTTAGAACAGAAGGCAAGTATGAGGCCGGCACATCACCCACTACACCACCGACACCCGACTGCTTCCTATATAAATCTTTCAACCTTAAGTTGGATTATAAATGTGTCAACTAATATGTGGCACTTTGAGAATGAATCCCATACATTGATTGTGCCAATTATATTCGAATATTAGGAGCACAGGTGGGTTATTGGAGTCCAGGGCCAGCATTCACTTCAGTCTCATATAGGATATTCCTGAAAAATCTGATGTGGTAAACACATGACTGCACAGGAACCTCCTCGCCATTCTCCTCAAAAGAAGCCCCATACCAGGTTCAAATCCTATTTGAAGTACACATTTTTTCTGCTGCCACCAATTCCAAAAATCTGGAAACATAGCCCTCAAGAGAGCTTCTGATTGTCCTGGTGCTCTTCCAACAAAGATGTCACATTCACACTGCTGTGGTTGGATCGTGGTAATGATTTTACTCAAATTCCTTTTGCTCTACAAAGTATTTCCCCGTCTGAAAATTGTAACCCCTCGTTTTCACTTCATATGCCAACTTCTCTTCTTTCTCAATTTAATGATACCTCCTTTTTAAAGGTAATTTATCTCAGTCTATTCATAGATTTATAAATTTTAGTTTTCCTTTACTATCTCATCACATCATATTTACAGAGAATTGGATGCTAAATGCGTTAGAGCCGCCACTGGTTCCACTACCAGATCACTGAGATAAGACTGCGATAACAATGATTGTATAGTTCCCAATGAATCTAATGCAATGGATGTAGTATTTATTTTATGACCATATACTTTCACCACATGGTAACTGTTGCCCATTCTTATTATTAATCCTATAATACATGTACCTATACATATCCTGTTATTATTTCAAATTTGTCTACAAATCATACTAGCAACACGCATTACAAAATACACACTCCTACATTACAGCTATAATTAATCAGGTGCTATTATTCAGGTTTAGATGTGGAATGGTATGAGACTGCACCATTCTGTAAGTAATGACTCTCTAATCCCTATTCCGTTCCGTGGGCTTCCATCCTTCAAACAAGTCTTTGCTGATAGCTCCCTGCAGAGTGAAGCTATGTGGACTCCTCCATATATTCCTATCCATTCCCACCCCTCTTCCTGTCTACTGTTATCACCATCAATGTATTAAGGTGATTGGGGGCCATATGTATCATATTCAATGAATTCTCAATGGGTTTAGTTATTCTGTATTCCTTTTGCCTTAGTCTGGCGCTCTTATTGTGTACCCTATCTCAGTTGAACCAGGGAACCCATAGAATTCTCCATGATGTCATAATGCACAGGTACTGTCTGGACTCCCTGCCCATAAAGGCTAACAGGCAATATCAAGTTCTATGAGAATCTGTAACTTGGGTAATGCTTGATTACCTTTTGCCCATTCATATTATTAATCCCTCGAGGAATTGTATTTCCTATATTCATTTCTAATCTAGTTCTTATTTCTATAAAATAATGCCCCATAACTTCAGTAATGCACTAAAAATTGTTCATTGAAATGTTTTTCACATAATGTGATTTTGAGTTTTTGTGTAGTTATGTTTGGCCAGATTGCTTTCTTTGTATACTTGATGAGGTATCCACTCTTATAGTAGGTGAACCTCAAGTTGCGTTAATTATTTAGTCATGAAAATTCATGGATTGTACTAATAATTCCTGTTCCATGGATATTTGCTATCATAATATTATCCATGTCAAAGAGTAATACTTATAGAATTAATTTAGCTCTCGGAGGTGCAATATCATGTATAACATTCTACGGGTATAAAAATATTCATGTGCCTATTCCTATGTTGCTGAAGTATGTATTTTTTCTAAAGGATTTGAGGTATATCTCTCTCACATTACTCTGGTCCTTGAGAAGTTGAGAAAGGATGTCCTCACTGTCTTTCTACAAAAAATTACATTGGTTGATGAATCTATAATCCTTTTTCTGAAAATCCAACACAGCCATACTAAAGGGGTGCAAATACAGTCATAGAGATGACCATATGGTCTATTTCCATATCTTGCATGCTATATACTTTCTAAGCAAGCACATTTCACTTATGATTGACTTTATCTGGGACGCTCACCTGAAATGTACTGCATCATTACTGTCAGCACATAAGGAGCAACCTTATGTATGGGAGTTTTCTCAGTGTACCTCAAATTCAATCAAGTCCTTCCTACCCTTTGGGGTAGGTTTCTCATTATCTTGGCCACTTTTTAACGAAAGTTTGCTGCTAGGTAGTAATTCATCCCATTTCCTATGGTCATTCTGTGATAAGATGGTTAGAGCATATTATAAATTCCGATACACTATGGCATTTTGTAATCATTATTATTTGTTAGTTTGGGGACATAATGAAATATGTTGAGTTTCCGTCTGACTAAGAAATCAGGCAAGAGTGATAAGTGCTTAATTTCCGATGTACCAACAAGTGTTTATTTACCAAAGTGCCTTCTGAAAAGTGCACTAGTTGTACCAAGAATACGAACAGAGAAAATAAGTGGAGGACAAGGTCCTTAGAACTTCGGCTGGGACAATAGCCTAGACTGTGATCTATAGAATGATACAATTTCCATTACTACTTTAATTAACTATACTAATGTATTCTACCACTATAATATTGCTAAATAAAGTGCACTATGTTTACCAGAGACAACTATTAAGTGTAATGTGAGTTTATATATCAGGTATTATGTTTTTATCTTAAGACGTTTAGGTTAAGGATTGTTCATTGAGGTAGTGTTGCTCATTCTCATATCCCTTTTTCCGTGGGCTTACTATCCTTTGTTAAAGTCTCTGGTGAAAGCCCCCTCCAGAGTGAAGAAATAACCTATCCTATTCCTTCCCTTAGGAGCAACACTTAGTATTAATTAAGGTATTTTTTTTTATTCCTAAGGTATCTATCATTGGTTGCCTTTCTCCTGGGTATTTCGGTATCTAAATTTGACTCTCAAATTTGGTGGACGGAATATTGAGGCCACAATGCATTTAGTTTTCTGAAATGCCACCAGGCCTCATTGGCTATACCTAGCAATATGAATGTGTGTGATTTTGAGTGTGAGTGAGTAAGTTGTTAGAAGGTCGTCCTAACCCCAAGCAACCCCATGCAGACGTTATGGAGACAGAGTCGAAATAACGAAGGAAACCACTAGGGCTAGAGGAAAGTCAATTGAGCCATAGGTGGTAAATAATCGAAATAATACAGTTCATTAAGCCTAGAGGCAGGATTACCTTAATTTATGTAAATTGAGTTCCTGTCCAAACAACCAGCTAGTGATTATTTACCAAACTGCCTTCTGAAAAGTGGACATTCCGACACTAGTTGTAAGAAGAAAACGAACAGTGAAAATAAGTGGTGGACTTCGTCCTGAAACTTTGGCTGGGACAATAGCCTAGACTTCAGAATGATACAATTTCCATTGCTACTTCAATTAACTATTCTAATGTATTCCACCATTATAATATTGCTAAATAAAGTGCACTGTGTTTACCAGAGACAACTATTAAGTGTAATGTGAGTATATATATGGTGGTATAATGCGATGTACAACGTTTAAGCTGCATGCTTGTGAACAATTCCATGAAGAAAGGGACTCAGAATCTCCCCCTAGCCCATCAAAACTTTGTTTTGTCATCATTTCCTTGGTGGGGATGTAGTGATTTTTTGCCCACTTAGCACTTATACAATAGCACTAAACAAATTGCAGCGTACCATACATGCCGATTCGAATAATGCCACTATCGTATATCGCCGTTATTCATATTATTGCCAGACTGAATGTCTGCAACTCTCTGCACTGAGGCTTTTCTAGCTGGGCTCTGACAAATGGCAACCCCATCTTATATACCAAAATATTCCCCATATTTCCTAATTTCTCCATTTCCTTCCATTATACCATTATGTAATCTCCCAAAAGAGTTAACCAATACAAAATCCTGGAGATGCCTGTTCGAAAAGCCTGAATGTGGCGTCACTTCCCCTCCCCCGTGTAAAACTTCTTCCTGCCGACGTCACGTGACCACCAGTTTTCTCGTTGGCATAGTTTTTTTTCCACTGCTGTAGAGAGAGACGGGGAGTTTCCAGAGTCAGAAGGGGTTTTCCAGTGAGCGTGGTCACAGGACACGGAATCTCGGTTGAAGGTCTCTCAACATCATGATTTCCAGTACCGTATGAATTCATGTGGGAGGTGATGTGTCAAATAGATTCAGAGAAATTGTTGTAACTATATCTTGTGTAATACAAGGGTTAGTCAGAAATATCCGCAATGTATTTTTAAAATTTTTGTTTTGTTGGCTGCACTGCTAATTGCATGCGCAACTCTAATTGTTGACTATCTTAGTCATTTTAGTGTGATTTTGACCTTGAATGGTCGGTTATCTAGTTGTTGTAGCAGTGTTGTTAACATGGCCGCACCACTTTCCATATGCACCAAAGAAGAGCAGCATGCAGTGATTCGGTTTTTGTGGCCTGAATGTGTACCAGTGGCAGAAATTAATCGAAGACTTACAGAACAGTATGGGAACAGTGCTATGCCACAGCGGAGTGTGTATGATTTGATTAACATGTTCAAAAATGGTCGCACAAGTGTCACTGTTGAAGAACGATCGGGGCATGGGAGCACTATAGGTACTACTCCTGCTAACACATGAGGTGTGATTATATGACTGAAAAGAAGCCCTTTTTTTACTGATGTTTTTGGGTAAAAAGTAGCTGCACTGGGTATACAAGTAAATGTGGTATTTATATTTTCTTCTAAAATGAGTTGCTGCTTGCCAAAGGTTTCATGATGACCATTCCTTATTGCATTTCCCTCCACAATGTGCAGAATGATTTGTGGATGAGACTCAATGTGAATTACAACTCGTATTACATCTCCTTTTTCCTTTCCAAGTTTCTTTAACACTTGCCTAGAATTTCCACATCTCACCTCAGTGGCATGCGACTTACATTCATTTGATAAGTTTTGGATGTACTTTGCTTTCTATTGGCATTTTGTGTATAATGTGTGTGCGATACACAAGTTAATATGGTGTTTGAGTGCAAGTGCACCTCGTTTATGACTGGGATGCATGGGTGTCAACAGAATCTTTCTTCTGTATGTTCTATTCCACAGAAGCGGTCACACTGAATTCCTGCTCTAAGCACATTTCACCTCTCGTCATTATTTGTTTAACCTTTATCTGCCTGATTTAAATACCCTCTGGCGGTGTCCCGCAGCCAGATTTAATTTTGGAGATTTAAATATTTTGTCTACGTCTTTCGCAAAAATCGTATATCTCATAAACTGTTGCTGATAAAATGTTCAAATAAACAGCATTTTGCGGTCAAACTATCAGAGAATTACATTGTTCTACCTATTTGTAGAATTTTTTTCGTTTTAGTGGCAAGAGTCAGTGAATAGCACTCGAATTGTCTCTCTGATATATTTCCTCATAATAGCGATGATCAAATTCAACCGATGCACCGTAGTTTTCATTTTCACATCCTATGAGCTAGATAATACTTCCTATTGTTGCTGTCATTCCAGTTTGTCGGAGGAGTGGTTTCATGTCAGTTTTGCAATAGGATTGCTAGAGTTGGCAGATATGTTAGGTTTTCTAATAGCAATTCCCTCTGCATTGTCATTCCCAAATGGTCTGTTAATCAGATGTAAAAGCAAAATGTTTCCAGGCTTAGTCCTCATAGCTTCATTGTACTCTAGCTGGAAGTGATTAATAATGGCAGTATCAAAAAAATGCATATATCTATCTCTGAATACCATGATTCCTCAGGCACTCTTTATAGTGTAATTGTCCAGAATGTATTGTTTCTTTTATTGTTGTAATGGTTTTTAACTTTTTCTGCTGAGATATGCCCATCTAAGATATCAACAGAATTACCAATGATTATGCTCTAACCCCTATTCCCTACCGTGGGTTTCCTTCCTTTGGATATATTTACGTCTCTGCTGATAGCCCCCTGCAGAGTGAAGCTATGTGAACTCCTTCACATATTCCTTTTCCTTCCTATCCTAGCAGAAAAAGCATAGAAGTATATGCAAAATAAAGCCTGAAAATAGTAGTCACCCTTATGCAAAGAGAAACTTAAAACTTTCAAGAGTAAATTCATCTGTTTTTCCATTAGTTGTTTAAATCCGCTTTCTTGCAGACAAGATTGGACATACGAGGCATTGGACTTGTCCCTATTGGTGATGAGGGTAATATATTACATTCCTCAGGGCAAATCCACTCATCTATCTTGTTTTCCCTCTTCCTAAACCATATTCTAATCAAAGAAAATATTTAGTCTCTGAATAAAATACATGTTAACAAGCTACCATCTATGGATTACTGTTATTATAATGCTCTAAATCTGAGTTATGTAAGAGAACTCTTATTCTGTGAAAAACTATTCCAATGAGAAATGAACTTGAGACATCAAAACTTCTAAAAATTTCTTATTAACTATTTGCGTCAGGTGACAGAATTCATAATCATATTACGTTGAAAATAGGGCTGTGCTTCTAAAATGTCCGGCTCTCATGGGTTTCCGGCATAGTGGAGTTCCAAATCTGAGGAATTTGATTGTATTAGATATTTGTGTCAGCTGACAAAATTGAATTACATTTTCCCTCTCATTCTCATGAAGCCATACTGTCTGTTGAGACGATATCATCCTCCAAATTATATATTTTTTTCTTCCGGGTGGTATGAGGCAGTGAAGAGAACTCAAATTTTCTGGCTGATGACTTTTCTCATTAGAGACATAATCAGTTTTGATCAATGATGCCACTGGTTTGATTTCCTCTCCTTTGAGAAAGTGAAAAGTTTTCTCTATGTACAACATGGTTACATGGTAAAAGTGAATTATGAAATGTCTTATTACACTAGCGAATATATATACTTATCATGATTTTCCAGATTGCAGATAATCCTGTTTTGGTATAAGTACTCCTAATGGTATTAAGACATTATCACACCTGAGTCAGAAATATTCACATTCTCAATAATCTCAATTATCTCTGTTTGCATGAAAAATTGTGTAAATGCAGAGAAAGATCTTGGTATCTTGTGGTTTGTCGTATTTCGTACACATCCATTAGGTTTGTTCATAATTGGTTATATTCAATGTAATCATTATTTGTCCACTAAGCTTTTCTCAAGCTATAATATTTCTAGAAGTACTATTCATAAATGAAAAGATTAAGAAGGGGAAAAATTCCGAACTTGACCGGGACTCGAACCCAGGTCTCTCACTTGCCGGGTAGGTGCTCTAACCAGTGAGCTACCAAGCCAGACTAATTCTCCATTCTCAAATTGGGGTATTTATGATGAACAAAGGGCTAACTCAGTAAATCTTTCCGACACTAGATGTCCTCATTGAGGCACAGCGGAAAACATCCCACAGTTTTCCCAGACATTGAGAAGATGTTAAATAATAAGAGTTAAATGGTGGAAGTTCACTTATATGCGTGAGTGCATAGTATTTATCACAAATGTTAATATTGAGAAGGAGAAAAATTCTGAACTTCACCGGGACTAGAACCCGAGTCTCCCACTTGCCGGATAGGTGCTCTAACGACTGAGCTACCACAATATGAAAAACTATCACTATATTGTCTGGTCTGTTGAGGGTAGGTGGTCAGGTAAAAAATCTTGTTTTGACTGTTGCTTTCCTGGTATGATTATTTTAGGTTATATTTTTTGCAATCCTATGTTGTGCATGAGGAATTCCTCCTTTTCAACCAATGACAAATTCTCACTGATAACTGTTTCATGTAATCAGTGTAATGATATAAAATACATGAATAGAAAACTTGAAGCAAGTGACTTCTAAATTATGTACATTAATAAAAAAATTAGTTTTAAATTATATTACTTGATATAGAAATGAATGTGAAAAAAGTGAAGTAGCTCATATGTAACATTATATCTTTTGGGTTTCTCTTACTGCTTCTTAGTAATTGCTATGCTGTGTTAGGGTGTGTGAGGACAGGATACATATTCTCACACCAGTTGTCAACCCCTTCTCCTTCAACATTTCCTTCTCCCTCACATTTTACATCGGTGACATCGAAAAAGAACTATTTGTCCGCATTATTTCCAATACGTCCATCGTTGTGGAAACATCTGTCGAGTGGTGCTCGTCTTTTAGTGTTTGAAGAATCTGTTATCAAGTTACAGCAGGTTAGTTTTCCTTGGGCATAATTGATATGTTTTTGTCTTTGCTCAAGAAGTGAAGACAATATTTAGTGTAAATATTATTTTTCCCATTGATAAAAGTGGGTTTTTCACCCTGAGGTTGGAGCTATACCTAGTCTACGATGAACGAAGTCTTTCCAAACCAGGAAGATAGTAGATGCGTATTTTTATTCGATCTTTTTATATACTGTATTAAACCGATTGTACGCTGACCGTTACTTTTCACAAGAGCACGCAAGGAAAATTCCATGTTGGGTGTACAGACATCCTAGTTTTCCGGGATATGTCACAAAAAAATACCAAAAAGTATGAATGCCCCGGTTTTTTTAATTCGTAATTAAATAAAAAAGGTATCAACTAAAATTAGGACAACACAAATTGCATACATTATATTCAAGCATTCAATACAATTTTTACTAAATGTAATTTGTCCTGGTCATGTCCCAGATTTTTAATGTCGCAACAAAAATATCCCAGTTTCTCTCTGTCTTGTCCAACATCTCACATTCGACTCCTCAATCCCGTGCACCATTATGAAGCAAGATTTGATGTTTCTTCCGCATATGCTATCTCTTTTCTCTTAAAGTAAAATAATTATATCCTATTATACTGCTAAACTACTGAATTTTAATGTGAAATTTATGTGTCGATGTGGCGCCATAATTGAAATCTGCTTGGGGCCCCAAAATGTCTTGAGCCGACCCTGTCTACTGCTCCACTTGAACCTGGGGTCACTGTGGGACTCAATTGCCATTCAATGCCTTGTTACACTTCGATACCCACTGCCATTATTCCACATTGACACAACTGCTGGTTACTCCAGGATCCTTCTCTGTGGAAACACCATCCGGTTTGTGGCTCTGCTAAATTGTCAAGAGTGATCACACACAATGCATTGCAATAAACTGGCCCTGCAATGTTACCTAATATGTTTTCATCAGTGGTATCCATGGAGGGTTTCTGCTATGTTCATGGTGGTGGCAGGGCCGCATATGATTTTCCATGTCCACTCACCTCGACCACCAGTAGAACATCTACTGATTTTGAGAAGGTGAAATTTATGCCTCATAGACAATAGTTACTGCTCTGTTCTCAGTGGCACATATGATTCTCCACGTCCTCTCCACGCACCCTCCAGAAGAACATATTCTGAGTTGAACGTTACATTTACTAGCGCCACTGAGCCCAGTGAAAGTAGCATCCTAGACATGATTAAGCACATCTAAGAAAATGCACCCTACACTAACCATCTGTTAAATGATTGAGCACTGTCTCTCCCATTCCTGTTCATACCGGAGAGACAATGTTAATATCAGTTCTGTACATACCAGGTACGAAAGCTTTGCTTCATGGAGGTCCTCCCTACTTATAGGGGCTTCTCTCTATTCCACAGTCCTCATCTGCTGGCTTAGGGCATCAGCATTGTGTTGCTTCTCCAATAACTTTTACTCTACCACTTTGTAAAACTCAGATGACTTCATTTGCAACTGCATCGGCCGGCATGATGAGCCACGTGCACTGGAAGCCCACCAAAGTGGGGTGTGGGTAGTAATCATGTAGAACCATCTTCTGAAGAGATACCACCAGAATTTTTGTGTACCCATGAACACTGCCAGAGCTATCTTTCCATCATCGAATAGCTTCTCTCTGCCAAGTTTAGTTGTCAGGATGCAAAAGTCACAGGATACTTCTCACTGTCAATTGCTTGGGTAAGCAATGCATTGAGCACTGTTCCTGATTTGTCTGTATCCAAGATAAATGGCAACATGAATTTGTTGTAGCTGAGCACCGGTATTCCTGGCAGGTATCCCCATAGAATTAAAAATGCTTCCTCAGGCTCTACCATCCCCTAGAACTAGAATCCCTAATTCTAATGAGGAGAGTATATTACTTTTCTCAGGTCATATTCACTTCTCTATCATTTTATCCTATATCTAAAACATATTTTAATCTTGGAAGTTATTTACTCTTAATATAGTAAGTTTGAGAAAGACATGCCTGGATTAATTATTATCTTCTCAAGCTTCACATCTTTCTCCACATATTAGTAAGTAATCAGTACTTCAGGCATGGATGTAGTGATTCTTCTTGGGGGTTTTCCCCTGCCTGCAGAAAAGCCTAAATTTGGCTTTACGGGGAAGGCATTTTCCGTCATTCATCAAAATATGTAAATATTGACCAATTGTCTTTGTTTTTGTTAAAACTATACTGTATTATTCTTGTGATTTTACACGGTCCAAGTTTTGAGAAATACGCATTCTATTATGAAATATTTCGGATTTTTCATATTTAATCTACTCGTTGCCAAGGAGGCTCTCATTGTTGCCTCTAATTCATTCAATGCCAACTATACCTTCAAATAGATGAAAGATGTTATTTGCTTCAAACTGTTGTTTGAGCATAGAAATTAATGAAGCTTTATGCACAGAGAGAACTCAAACAAAGAGGCTGAGATAGCCACTTTGTTTGAGTCAGCTGTGTTGTGTACCCTGTACACTATAGTGTGCTACTTGTCCGGACTGATTTGCCATACAATACCCAATTGTTTTGGACAAAGTCCATTATTGCGTGAAATTTGCACAACACCCTGATCCAGCAGATTTTGTCTGTTAAATCGAAAGCCTTCTAAAATGAGGGTAGTTAAATCAACGATTTGCTGTACATAGAGTCATGCGTATCATTTTCTGCTTTTACAAATCAAGTCCAAAAAGTGCAAATTATAACATTCTATACCTAATCAGTTAAAATATTATATTCAAAAGGGAAGAGATGCAATCCCCATGTCTTCATATCTAAGTATTATGTTATTGTTTCCAGTCTCCCTACAGCCACACTAGCAACACACACACACATTGCAACTACAACTAATAAGGTGCTATGTGGAACGATATGAGACTCCATGCCGGTATATTAGTAATGTGTCTCTAATTCCCAATCCCTTCCGTGGGCTTCCATCCTTCCAACAAGCCTCTGCTGATAGCCCCCTGCAGAGTGAAGATATCCCTACTCCTTTATATGCTCCCATCCCATCCATCCCTGTATTCCGGTGAACTAACGTTCTCATTAATGGTGCATTAAGGTGATTCGGAGACCTAGGCACCAAAATAAATTGATTGTAAATGGATGTAGTCTGTATCCATGACAGACTAAATATTTTTAACCAAAATTAGATGAGGCCTCTGCTGCTTGCAGTGGCATAGCCAGGGGGTTGCAAAGGTGCATGTGCACCCCCCAAACTGCTCCAGATTACATGAAATTTTCAGTGCCTTAACCGAAGCAGTAATGTTAATTAAAACATGACCGTAATGCATGTATTTTATGGTTGTTACATCTTTAATATAAATTTGAAAATGCTTAAATGTGATAGTAGACCACAAAAGATAGTATGGTGCACCCCCAAAACAAATTTCTGGCTATGTCACTTGCTGCTTGAATAGGATAATTTTAATGACAGTCTCTCTAGTAACCAGAACATTCTTATCTGAATTCTGTATCAATTGGAATGATATTGTTCTCATTCCGTGAGAAACATAAAGGTGTTGCTGTGGTTTCCACCTAATTTGAGCACTGCTGGGTTCATTTTTTCCAAATTGATTATTATTCTTTCTTGTTGTTCATGTTTTCTTGTGGAAGTAGTAATTCCTAAACGAAAGCCGCCAGACACTTTGTTTCTTGATAATGAATTCAGTATTCTGTCTCATTGTATAAAAATTTCGAATGAAACTGTCAAAGCTAAAATCTCACAAGGCATTGTAATGAGAGAAGAAATCGTTTTGTTAATTTTACCATTTGAATGGTTTCAGAAATGTCCACTGAAGCTTCCTTTCCTTGCAAACCATGCAACCAACATGGTATTTTCACTAAAGAATTTTTAAAGATTATATTTTCTGAAAGGGTTTTTTTTCTCTTTTTTGGATATTAACTTTTAAGTAATATAGAATCATGGGAACACCTCATCCATATTCCTTCCTCTCCTGGTTTTTGATGCTGAAGTTGCTGCTGAAATTTTCTAATCTAATTTTACTTCATATTATATAAGCAATCTTGATATTTGTGACTGCAATATAATTTAATAAAAAAATCAACATATATATTAATAGTCAGCCACAGCATGAAGCAAAGTTTCCCCTCTACTTTCACTCAGCTATGCTTGAGGGGATGGATATGCGCGGGGCCTGAGGAGGTCACGAAGGTTGCTGGAATAGGGCTTCGAGCCTCAGAAGGTGACAGCACAGGGGGCCGGGCATCAGCTGCATGGTTAGGTTGTGGATAATAAGGGGCACTCATGGTCTATTATTGTAAATAAATCAAAAGTAAAAGCAGAAAATTTTCTTACTCCTTCAATAGAACATGGTCCACAAAACTTGGATTCTGCTACATATTTCACAATCCTCTATTTAAACTCAGCATTCCATCAAAATCCGCTAACTCCTACTTCAAAGGAATATACTGCCTTTGTGACGACTAATTGTGCCTACCAGTGTAATCACCTTCTCTTCTGTTTTACAACATCTCCACAAACATTCTCCAGGATGATTGACAAAGTTCTTGGTGATTTGAAATATTCCTGTGTATACCCCCATATTGATGACTTGTGTCGTCCAAGAGCCATCCAGAGCACCGTCATCATGTTAAGCTGGTGCTGGAGAAATTAAGAGCAGCTGGTCTTACTATCCTTCCAGAGAAGATGAAATTGGTCCAGTAATCCATTACCTTCCTTCGACATTGGTTCTCCAAAGGAGAACTTACAACTGACCCAGAGAGAACCCCTGCACTTTCCAGCTTCCCTGTTCCTAAGTCAGTTAAGGAGGTTTCACGTTTTCTTGGTATGTGTGATTTCTATTCTAAATTTATTCCACGTTATGCGGATATTGCTGCACCTCCTAATGCAATCCGCAGGAAAAATGTTGTTTTCCAATAGTCCATTTCCCATCAGGATTCCTTTCTCAAGCTCAAACAACGTCTCTCTCGTCCCCCTGTACATCTTCCTAATTTTGAGGAAGGATTTCATTTGTTCGTTGATGCCAGCCAAGTGGCCCTTGGTATGGTTCTTAATCAGCAAGTTAATGGGAATTTTCAGCCTGTAGCTTATGCAAGTATGGCTCTCAATAACTATGATCAAAAGCTGCCATCATATGAATTGGAGTGTCTTGCCCGCTGTTGAGCCACTGAAATAATGTTTTGGATCTACACCCAGATTAAAAGTTTCCAATTATATACCGAAAATGGAGCGAAAACGTGGGTCGTTAAACATCCTAAGCAGCTAGGGGAAATTGGTAGAAAGGTTTTAAAATTGCCTTCTTTTGATTTTGTATTTCACCATATTCCAAATTCCAAAAATAAGGTGGCTGATTGTCTTTCCAGAGTGTTTAATCAACCGAATGAGAAACTGATTCATTGCTCCATGCCTCTGCATAAGATTTCCCTGTAATGTAGCAATACTTGTGATAATCAGAATTATGATTCACATCTGAAACAGATGATCCAGCAAATCAGACCATCATGCCGAAATTACTTTTTGAAGGATAATTTGTTATATCATGGTACCACAGGACTCACTAGGGGAAGAGTTGTGATTCCAGAGACCCTTAAACCTAGGCTATTTCCATATTTCCATTGTTTTCTCACTGCTGGACACAAGTTTGCTAGTAAAACTTGTGAAAGGTTATGTTGGGAGTTCTGGTGGAGAAATATGAAACAAGATAGTTCAAATGGGTAAATCTTGTTACGACTGCCAAACATGTAAACCTAGGAATACTCTCCCCCCAGGTGAGATGGCTTCCTCACCACCTAATTAGAACTGGGAAAGGGTGTATGTGGATTTTGTTGGTCCATCACGTAGAAGTGCAGTGGAAATACGTGCCCTGACATTAATAGATGGTTTTTAGTAAATTTAAATTCATTGAACGTCTGCGTTATCCTTTGGCCTCCCAAGTCATTTCTACTTTGTTTAATAAAGTTTTTCCTAAATTAGGAAATCCCAACTTCATAGTCTTTGATAGTGGCTCTCAATTTTGTTGTCCAATTTTTGTTTTAAATATTGTATTAGGCAGATTTTCACAACTCCCTATTATCCTCGGGGTAATCAAGTTGAACGTGTACACCGCAATTTGAAATATTATCTAACCATCTTGTCACAGAATGACCATAGGAAATGTGATGAATTATTACCTAACTTAACTTTTCCCTTTAATTCCACTAAGCACAGCCGTACTGGCTATACTCCAGCCAAACTGTTTATGGGAAAGTAACTCCTTCACCCTTTAACGAATTTCTGGAGAATTCCTCCACAAGCCCTGTATGAGGGCCTAACCCAATCCAATAAACATTCCTTATGGTAAGATGTGTTCAAAAACCTAAAAAGAACCAGACGTAGGTAACCGTTGTTATTAATGGATGCCATACTGGTAATCCATTTAACATTGGTGATTTGGTGTTGTGTAGAAAGTTTCCTGTAAGTGCAAATGTTTTGCACAGAACTGGGAAGCTGACTCCAACATGGGGTGGCCCCCTTCCCATTAAAAATTTCATATCTCCTTTAACGGCTGTTCTTAAATCATCACCAAATAAGGAGAGAATTTCCAAAATCTCCCACCTTAAAATTTATTGTAAATTATTGTATTATATATGTTCTGGCATAGCGAGCTGGCGACCCCATCTCCCAATGATTGTTATCATGGCAATTAGCCCCAGATGTAAATCTGGTAATTAATATTCAGCCAAGTGCTATGAACTTGTAAAAGTGAAGTAGATGATCAGGCGTTGTAAATGCTATCTAGGCATTTATGCATGTCGGCATGGCTATAAATGTTTATTATTCAATTTAACCTATCCATGCATTTTCTTATGTTTGTTGGTAATAATTACCATTGTTTCCACCATGGTTATTGTACATTAGCCTCAATTGTGCTAGGGTACCTCAATAATGTTTATATCTGTTTAGTATATGCACCAGTATCTATGCCTTGCAAAAAGGAGAACTATATCTTAAATTCACTGAAATATTGTATGAACTGCCTTAATATAGCCACTTATACTTACTTATGACCTAAGCTTTTGTGAATATTTACTACTTTGAAATACTTATCAATATTATAAAATAAATGCCTTGATTAAGAATAAATAATTTGTTTGGTATGTTTTCAGCAAATGAATGTCGCTTAATAGACTGTCATGCTTTAAGTGATAATTAATACCTATCTTAAGTTGTACGATATTTCCACGAAGAAAATATCATAAATTTCTTGTTATTATAATCACTATCATGCAATCTGCCTTTATTTTAAATCTTAGGCAAGGTTGGGCATTAAATTATTGTGTATCTTTAAGCCATACACTATGGCATTTTTTAATCATTATTATTTGTTAGTTTGCGGACACAATGAAATATATTGAGTTTCCATCTGAGTAAGAAATGAGGCAAGAGTGATAAGTGCTTAATTTCCAATGTACCAGCAAGTGATTTTCTACCAAACTGCCTTTTGAAAAGTGTGCATCCAGACACTAATTGTAACAAGAATACGAACAGTGAAAATAAGTGGTGGACATCGTCCGTATAACTTCAGACGGGAGAATAGCCTAGACTCTGATCTTCAGAAATGTTTAAGGATGTTTCATGTTTTCCTGGTATGTGTGGCTTCTATTCTAAATTTATTCCCTACCATGTAGAGATCGGTGTACCTTAGTATGCGCTCTGCAGGAAAAATTCTGTTTTCCAATGGGCCAGTTCCTACAAGGAATCCTTTCTGAAACTTAAACAGTGTCTCTCTTGTCTCCCAGTACTTCACTTTCCTAATTTATAGGATGAATTCCATCTGTTTCTTGATGCAAGTCAAGTTGCCCTTGGTGAAGTCCTCAATCAACAGGTTAATGGAAAGTTGAAACCAGTAGCCTACACTAGTAGGACTTTGAACAACTACAAGCAGAAGTTGCAACAATATTAATTGGAGTGTCTTTCCTGTTGTTGGGCAACTGAAAATTTTCAGAGTTATTGCCAAACCAAAATGTTCCACTTGTATACAGATAATGGAGTTATAACATGGCTCTTTAGACATACTAAGCAGCTATGGAAAATTGATAGAGTGGTTCTCAAATTGTCTTTCTTCCGCTTTGTAATCCACCATGTCCCTAGCTCTCAAAATAGGGTAGCTGATTGTATTTCAAGAGTTTCCACTGAATTAAACGAGACAGTTGTTCGTAGTTATTTGCTTCTACAGAAGATTTCCTTGTAATCGATAAATATACACGGCCATCACCCGCAACACAAAACCACTTTTGGGGTGGCTAATCCTGGTAAACAGACAGAACGACCGCAAGGATATTAAAATAGCACTGAGATGACTACGGCCAGTTAGCTGGTCTGGAGTCTCATGCAAATTCTCCAAACGCCGTAAGTCACTCTGCAGACAACTTCATTCCATAAGCTGGACCATGCTGGCACAAAACCGCTGTAAAATTAAGCTGCGATTCCACATTTGAAACAGTTAAATGAACAAATAAAACAGATGATCCTTTGCCTATAAGTCGCATTTTGAAATACATGCATTTTATTGATGCTAGATGGTTTCAGGAAGTTATCTTTATTTGCTTCTCATGTATCCATTTTGCTTAAAAAACATTTTCTCAAATTTGTATATGCCAGGTTTCCTGTTTCTGATAATGGTTCACAATTTCGCTCAGCTCTGTTGTCTCAAATGTGTTTTAAATATGGTACTAAGCAAGTGTTCTGAGCCCCTTATTATCCACAACCTACCTATGCACCTGATGCCCGCTGCCCTGCGCTGCCACCTTCTGAGGCTCGAAGCCCTATTCCAGCAACCTTCGTGACCTCCTCAAGCCCCGCACATATCCATCCCCTCAAGCATAGCTGAGTGAAAGTAGAGGGGAAGCTTTACTTCATGCAGTGGCTGACTATTAATATATATGTTGATTTTTTTATTAAATTATATTGCAGTCATAAATATCACGATTGCTTATATAATATGAAGTAAAATTAGATTAGAAAATTTCAGCAGCAACTTCAGCATCAAAAACCAGGAGAGGAAGGAATATGGATGAGGTGTTCCCATGATTCAGTATTACTTAAAAGTTAATATCCAAAAAAGAGGAAAAAACCCTTTCAGAAAATATAATCTTTAAAAATTCTTTAGTGAAAATACCATGTTGGTTGCATGGTTTGCAAGGAAAGGAAGCTTCAGTGGACATTTCTGAAACCATTCAAATGGTAAAATTAACAAAACGATTTCTTCTCTCATTACAGTGCTTTGTGAGATTTTAGCTTTGACAGTTTCATTCCAAATTTTTATACAATGAGACAGAATACTGAATTCATTATCAAGAAACAAAGTGTCTGGCGGCTTTCGTTTAGGAGTTACTACTTCCACAAGAAAACATGAACAGCAAGAAAGAATATTAATCAATTTGGAAAAAATGAACCCAGCAGTGCTCAAATTAGGTGGAAACCACAGCAACACCTTTATGTTTCTCACGGAATGAGAACAATATCATTCCAATTGATACAGAATTCAGATAAGAATGTTCTGGTTACTAGAGAGACTGTCATTAAAATTATCCTATTCAAGCAGCCAGTGACGTAGCCAGAAATTTGTTTTGGGGGTGCACCATACTATCTTTTGTGGTCTACTATCACAATTAAGCATTTTCAAATTTATATTACTGATGTAACAACGATAAAATACATGCATTATGGTCATGATTTAATTAACATTACTGCTTCGGTTAAGGCACTGAAAATTTCATGTAATCTGGAGCAGTTTGGGGGGTGCACATGCACCTTTGCAACCCCCAGGCTATGCCACTGCAAGCAGCAGAGGCCTCATCATATTTTGGTTAAAAAAGTTAGTCAATCAGGGATACAGACTACATCCATTTACAATCAATTTATTTTGGTGCCTAGGTCTCCGAATCACCTTAAGGCACCACTAATGAGAACGTTAGTTCACCGGAATACAGAGATGGATGGGATCGGAGCATATAAAGGAGTAGGGATATCTTCACTCTGCAGGGGGCTATCAGCAGAGGCTTGTTGGAAGGATGGAAGCCCACGGAAGGGATTGGGAATTAGAGACACATTACTAACATACCGGCATGGAGTCTCATATCGTTCCACATAGCACCTTATTAGTTATAGTTGCAATGAGTGTGTGTGTTGCTAGTGTGGCTGTAGGGAGACTGAACACAATAACAGAATACTTAGATATGAAGACATGGGGATTGCATCTCTTCCCTTATGAATATAATATTTTATCTGATTAGGTATAGAAAGGTATAATTTGCACTTTGTGGACTTGATTTGTAAAACCAGAAAATGATACGCATGAATCTATGTACAGCAAATCCTCGATTTAACTACCCTCGTTTTAGAAGGCTTCGGATTTAACAGACAAAATCTGCTGGATCAGAGTGTTGTGCAAATTTCACGCAATAATGGACTTTGCCCAAAACAATGGGGTATTGTATGGCGAATCAGTCTGGACAAGTTGTACACTGTAGTGTACAGTGTACGCAACACAGCTTACTCAAACAAAGTGGCTATCTCAGCCTCTTTGTTTGAGTTCTCTCTGTGCGTAAAGCTT